>JAGDQO010001434.1:0-685934 GCA_018342035.1 Solanum appendiculatum
TTATATGACTCACGCAACAAGTCTGGGCTCAACATGAAACTTTTTTGGCAAACAAAGGGGGGTGACAAAGAAAGAGAGGCACCCGGATCAATTAGTGGCAACAAAGGGGGTGACAAAAGAAAGAGAGGCACCCGGATCAGTTAGTGCATATACATCCAAGTCAAAGATTTTCAACATACCGGTAACGACATCGGGGACTTCATCGACCCCTTGCCTCCCATGCAAAGCATAAAATCGATTGTGCCTTGGGGCACCGTCTTGTCGGCCCCCTCTCCCCAAAGGAACCGCATTGGCACCTTGTGGACGGACCTCCTTACCCTTGTTGCGATTTCGGGGACAATCTATTGCCTTGTGCCCCATTTCCCCACAACTGTAGCAAGCACCGGTATTTCTCAAACACGGGCCACCATGGCCTTTACCACACTTCGGACATACATCACTAGGACCCATACCACCAACACCTTGGGCCCTTGGAACGTCATTGGCAAACCCCCTATGGGGCGCATGAGAAGACCCTTGGCCTTGCTGAAATCGGCCTCCCCTTCGACTTTGGAACTTGCCCTCAAAACGGGCCCTCTTGGCCTCATGACCCCTCCTCTTCCTCAACTTCTCCTCCTCCATTTGTTCGGCATCGACCATCAAGCGGGACAAGTCCATGTCACTAATCAACATTGCGGACCGGCATTCTTCACTCACTAGGTCGGACACACCCATCACGAATTTATTCATTCTAGACCGTGAGTCGGAAACCAAGTGTGGAGCATATCTTGAAAGTTGGTTAAACTTGAGGGCATACTCCCTCACACTCATAGATCCTTGTTTTAAATTCATGAACTCCACCAATTTGGCTTCCCTTAGCTCTAGAGGAAAGAATCGATTAAGGAAAGCCGTTTTGAACTCTTCCCAAGGCACCACATAGTTTGCCCCCTTCTCTCTCTTCCATTGGTTGTACCATATTTGGGCCACTCCTTTTAGTTGGTAGGCCGCCAACTCCGCCTTATTTTCTGACCTCACGCCCATGATAGCTAATATCTTGTGAACTTCATCAATGAACTCTTGAGGGTCTTCATCTAACTTAGACCCATAGAATTCTGGGGGATTCATCCGCACGAAGTCTCTCACCCGAGATGCCGGGGTAGGAGCCTGAGGGGCTTGGGTCCCGTGGTTGGCTTGATTAGCCATAGCTTGTGCAAATAAAGAAAGGGCATCCCGAAGATCCCCATTGGTCGGTAGTTCCTCGGGTGCGCTGGCTCGTCTTCCTCTTGTATTAGGCATGATCTAGCCTAGCAAAGAACAACCGTTAGGGAAGAACTTAATTCAACTCTACAGCACGACTTAGAACATGGAGAAGGGAAATATTTCCTAAAACGTCTCATAGCCTCCTACTCATAGTTGTGGTGCACAACACAACCATGAATTGGACTCTAATCAATGCGGTGTGTTGGACTTCGAGGATCATTCAACCTAGGGCTCTGATACCAAGTTTGTCACGACCCAAGCCTAGGGCCTAGATGTGACCGGCGAATGGGGAACCCGAAGGAACCCCAAACAAGCCTCATAGCGTATCATTACACATCCTTGGTCGCGGAAGCAATTAAATGACCATAAACGATAAGCATAATCAAGGGGGAAATCGGGACTAAGGGAGCAAAAAAAGAAATGATACATAAATACCATAGATGAGTCAAGCTCAAGCATAAAACACAACTTGTCCAACACCACCTCTAAACATGAGTACTTAGCGGGGGCCAAGACAAACTACCGGGCTCACCCTCATAGTCAAAACATAACTAGAAAGGAAAAGTCTTATACATAGCAAAAGATCATGAGCAACGTCCCCGAAATGGAGGACTCACCAATAACCACTATAGAAAATCGTACTAGCCACGCGGAGGAGGATGGTCAAGTGGGTGCTCCGGTCCCTACATGGGTGACATCATGTAGGCATAGAGTATGCGTTAGTACATTTGAATGTACTAAGTATATGGGATGCAATGCAATGCTACATTAGATGGACATCATAGGAAAAATGCGTAATCATACCCGATAAATAGCATATTAATGAAATGATATGTATATGATGCTTACATAAAAATCATATTTAGTGGGACGTAGTACATGTGTGGCGAGTGACCATCAATATAGTATTTCCAAGGCCTACCACCCCCTTGGAGAGGCGAAAGAGGTACAAACCCCTCAATATGGTTACACGGGCCTACCACCCCCCGAGCTACAAACCCCTCGATATGGTTACACAACCCCCGGTACCAAGGTACCCCCTCGATATGGTTATACGGGCCTACTACCCCCCGTACTAGGCAACCAAGGTACCAACCCCTCGATACGGTTATACGGGCCTACTACTACTAGGCAACCAAGGTACCGATACGGTTATACGGCTGTACTAGTTGGTCGACTCACAACACTTATATAGAGAAAATCGTATACATGTGTCCATTTCATCATCATTTCAGTAATTACATAACCATCCGACTCATAGGACGTACCTTGGACCTTCCCTTTCCTAAGAATTCTATAAATGGGCATTTTATCAAACACAAGGTGGGCAATTGTTCATGTAAATGAAATCATGTATTTCAAGAATACTAAGTCCAACCAATTCCAAAATCCATATAAATCAGCCCACCAACAACATACATATATATATCAACCTTCATAATTTGATCATGGAAGCATGTAAACCATAAACATCACATAATAATTCCATTTCATGATAATATGCAAAATGGACCATAATAGGGTGTGTAGTAGTAATTCCATAATTCAAGAGTTCATAAATAATCATAAGGACCCATAAACTTGAAGTAGAAATAGAGGATAAATGGTTGGACTTGTGGAAAGGAAGGTTTCCACAATCAAACCCACATACCTCAACTTTGGAGAATCCTTGATGAAGATTGGAATGGAGAATCGAAGCTTGAGATTGAGTCTTGAATCCGGAATTAGAGCTTGAGATGTTTGAATTTGGTTGAAGATCTTGGTGGAATTTTTGGAGAGGGCTTAGAGAGTGTTTTTGGAGTTAAGAAAAATGACTAAGTATGGGACATATCCCCTTTTTATAAAAAAAAAACGTCTCCAACCCGCCTAAAAAATAGCTCACTGGAAATTGCAAATCTGCACAGACAGGTTTTACGAAAATGGTCATAACTCCCTCATCCTAACTCGGAATGAGGTGAAACCAAGTGCGTTGGAAAGCTAACTCAAAGAGCTTTAATTTAATAGTTTGCAGCCCTTCCAGTTCCTTGTGTGCTAAGAGATATGCCCCTTTAAAGTTGACCCTCCAAATCGCAATTTTTGCGATTTTTGAATTTTGATACGGTTGCTCTAAAATTCGGGTTAGACCCATTTCCCACTCAATTTGACCCCACAAATAAGAATATGAAGTCGAATTTCCGAAATCATGCACGGATTTTGAGATATATGGAAATTACAATTATAGGTGTTTCTGAAGCACATTTTCGGGCATTTTTGGGGTCGTTTCATTAACCAAATGCTAATTGGGCCGGGATCCCAAATAAAATAGGAAAATAACTAAAATCCCTTATTTTAATAATATATCCGTATTAATGTATTAATGTATCCGTGCTTGTATTAATGTATCCGGATTGGGTTAATTTTTATTTTAATAATGTATACATATTAATATATTAATGTATCCGTGCTTGTATTAATGTATCCGCGTTTTCATTAATGTATCCGGATTGAGTTAATTTTAAGGGATTATTGTACTTAGAAAAAAAATAAAAATAGATAGTAATTTCATATTTACACTATGTGATTTATGTAACTTACCCAATAAAATACTCCAACATTTTACTCGGCCCAATAATCCCAACTAAATTAGTCTCCACCAATTCTAGTCCATAGGCCATTACATATTCAACTCGGTTCACAATATATACTGAAAAAAACAAACTTAATTGTCTGATAACTTAAGCAACGAGAAATTTATGATTTCTGTCTCTACTCAAATCATTAAAAAATTATTTTAAAACTTCTAATGTACTATATAAAACATAATTTTTTTTTTAAATGGCCTAAACTAGCTCACTAGTGGAATGGGCCAAAGATTTTGAGTCAATGGGACACATAGGAGATAGACACATTGGTATTAGTCCTATTCCGATATTATTTATTTTATTCTATTACCATATACAGATGAATAATATTGAGACTTTGGGAGTTTGGTTGCTTATATATACGCTCGGAATCTATCTGTAATTCTAAGTTATCATAAATTTTGGAATTTTTTTTTTCATTTGATCGAAGCAAAGGAATTGTGATTTTCGATTGTGAATTAAGGAATTTTTGTCTGGAATTGAGATGGATGGGAATAATTGGAGGGCCGCTCAGGCTCAGGCTCAGGGAGGTGGTGAAGGTGGCGGAGCGGCGGCCGGAGCTATGGATTCCGGTGATTGGCGGACTCAACTTTTACCCGATTCGCGTCAAAGGATTGTCAACAAGATGTAAGCTTTTTTTAATTTTTGTTTTGCGACTTGCTCATGTTTTTTAATTTGTTACAGATTTTGGATTCGGAATTTTAAAATTTTAGGGGTTCATCGGATTTACGAAGAAACCCCTTTTCGTTAGAACTTAGAAGTAATGATGAATCAATCTGATACATGTTTTTTCAGTTTGTTTCTGTTTTATGTAAACTCATTGCAGGTGAATTTTTGGGGTTTTTTGTTACTGATACTGAGTGAGTTAATTGGAAGTTTTTGCCCTAGGTATTTCCAATTTTGGTAATCAGTCAAGGGGGTAACGAATGTGTACACTCTGGCCCCATTCTTGGGATTACACTAGGTATGTTGTTGTTGTTGGGGTGGTGCTGTGGTGGTAATCAGTCGAGGAACTAGTTCAAGTGGGAAAACCTAGTTTTACTCACTGTGCTTTATGTTTTGTTTTAGATATGTCGAAATGGTAGATTGGTGTTCGATATAATTGGATTGTAACTACTGATATTTGTTGAGAGGAAATAAGTTTTAGTCTTTTGTAGCAGGGTAACTGTTATGTCGAATTATTTTTAATATATTTGCGAAGCATTTATCTAGATTGTGATCTTATCAAAACTTTGTTCTTGATACGTCGAAATGGCTGGTTGTTGCTGGAGCTAATTGTATTATAACTACTAATATTTGTTTAGAGGAAACAAGTTTTAGTCTTTTGTAGCAGGGCGTGATGTCGAATTACTTTTAATATATTTGAGAAGTATTTATCTAGATTGTGCTTTTATCAAGAGTTTATGTTGATCTTTTGTTGATATGGTTGTATAGAATGGAGACCTTAAAGAGGCATCTTCCTGTCTCTGGGCAAGAAGGAGTGCAGGAGCTTAAGAAAATTGCTGTGAGGTTTGAAGAAAAGATTTATTCTGCTGCTATAAGTCAGGTATGTAGTCTAAACTTGTTTCTTATTTGTTCGAATTGGAAAGCTAGCTCATAAACTACCCCTCCCTTTTGCATCCGATCTGAAACTTTTGATTCAATTTGTTCTTCAAGACCATATAAGGAAACCACTCATCCTTTTTCATCCGATGTGGGACTCTTGTTTCAATTTGTTCTCCAAGACCATATAAACCCATCCCTTTTCATCCGATGTGGGACTCTTGATGCAATTTTTTCTCCAAAACCATACAAGGAAACCACCCATTTATCCAATGTGGGATTCTTCTACATGAATGATGCAATTTGTTCTCCTCTTCATTGATGTTATTCCTGCTTGTATAAACTTGCATTTGTCTTTCCAGTCATCTAGACGCGTTGTATTAGGGATGGCAAGCAGACTGGTACAGTGCGGTTGCGGGGCAAACCCGCACAAACCTGCGAAGATTTTGACCCCCGCCCATATCATTATGTTTATGTAAAATTTCGCACTCCTAAATGAACACATGAATCACTATTTTAGCATTTTTACCAAGACATTGCGGACATTAAAAATGATAATTGGATATTCTTATATTTTCTCTCATCAAGGTTCTTATAACAGGGAAATGGAAGAGCCTGATACTATATATCAGTTCATCTTAAGCATGAGATCTGTAAATTTTATTAATTGATAATTTATTTACGTAAATTACCTATTTGAGTGTGATAAGAACAAAAAAACAGGGTTAATTCTGCATATTGACATGTTTTTCTCACACATAAATATTATAGTATCATATTAATTATAATTCCCCAAGAGTGCTCACTATTCATTTGTCAACACAAAATGGATAGAATCAAGTTATATGGAATTAGTTTAAATAATTTCATATTTGAGTGACCGACATAGATTCACAAAATCTACTTTTACACTAATTTTTGAAACTGACCACCACATAAAAATAATTTAGATCTAATTTAAATGTCTTTGCACGCCTAAGGAACCTCCACGCGGTAGGTTTAAGGTCTGCGTATACTCTATCCTCCCCAGATCCGGTTGCACGCCTAAGGAAGTTTAGTACTAAGAACTTAATTTCTTTGCTTTTTCTTGTTCAAACCGCTGCTTGGAGATGCTTTACTTCAGCCGAGGCCCCAAGGGTCTATCAAAAACAGTCTCTCTATCTTTATGAGGTAGTGGTAAGGTCTGTGTACACTCCTCACCCTCCCCAGGCCCACTTGTGGGGGTTACACTGGGTATGTTCTTGTTTAAACCCCCTGCATAGTTCTGCAACCCTCCCCGCAATGCATCAATTTTTTTTAAAAATATTTGAACCCGCCCTGCATAGCCTACCCCCAGTTTGTCAACCCTATGTTGTATGTATTTTAACTTATATTTATTTAATATTGCAGCAAGATTATCTTCGGAAGATATCTTTAAAGATGCTGACCATGGAGACAAAATCTCAAAATCCTATGACCAATTCTATTCAGCCAAATCCTGCAAGTAGTGGTCAGAATGCCCTTGGTCCAGGTGAACAATGAAGTCTCATGTGCTGTATTTCAAATAGGGAAATCTTGTTTGACAGGACGTTTTGTATGAACCTAATTACTTCGTTCTGCTGTTGAAAAGTTTGCTCTCTGTAGCTAATAAGTGTACAGGAAATTTTGGATGCTTGAACCATTGTGCTTATCTTTGAGTAATCTAAAATAATTTAGGTGACTACCCCTAATAAGTATTGTTTGTGAGCTAGGTCAGAGTCCTAGCCCTGCTCTTTCTCTACATTCTGACTATTCTTTTCTTATTAGCTATCCAAAATAAGGGACAGAAGAATAGCTTATGATTTATAGTACTACATACTGTTGTTTATTTGTCTAATAAGTAACTTAGTCAAAGTTCTCTTTTGTATTTTCGAATCAGTTTTCACAAAACAATGACTTCTGTTCCTTGTATCTTAAACTACAAAATATGTGTTTACTTTTGCTGCTTGTTTGTATTTTCTTCTAATGTTATTATGTTTGCTAGTTATTTGATAGCATCTTGACTGGTTTCGTCTTGATTCATTTCTGTAGGATCGCACAGCATGCAATCCCAAGTTAACAGCCAAGCACAACAACTTCCTGTACCTATGGTGGCCAATCAAACTCAAACACGACAACCACTGTTGCAGCAAAACCTTCAGAACAACATGGCATCAACTGGGCTGCAAAATTCTGCTAGCTTGGCTCCTGCACTTCCTTCTGTGAGTAATTTGACACAGGGTACCATGCCAAATGTCGTGGGCCAGAATTCAAATTTGCAAACCATGCAAAACATGCCAAATGTTGGTCAAAACTCAGTAGGAAATACCATTGGGCAAGGCATTCCTCCTAATATGGTTGCTAATTCTCAGAGGCAGGTGCAGGGAAGACAACAACAGGTTGTTTCTCAACAGCAACAGCAGCAGTCCCAGACAACACAGCAATATCTTTACCAGCAGCAACTGCATCATCATCAAATGATGAAGCAGAAATTTCAGCCAGGAAGCACATCACAGTCCTTGATGCAATCTCACATGCAGCAACAGCAGCCGCAGGAGCAGCAGCAACAACAACCACAGCAGCAACAAAATCTTCTACAACCTACTCAGACACAACCTTCTCAGCAAGCTATGATGCAACCTTCTTCAATACAATCAACTTCGTTGTCCAACCTTCAGCAGAATCAACAGTCAACTGTTCAACAGTCAACTCAATCTGTACTTCACCAACGGCAACAATCAGTTATGAGACAGCAGCAGGCTCCCATGCTTCATCAACAACAATCGTCAATGCTACAGCAACCAATTTTACCAGCGCAACAGCACCAACAACAACAACAACAGCAGCAGCAGCAGCTGATTGCACAACAGACAAATGTTGCAAATCTCCAGCAGAACCAATTGATGGGTCAACAGAACACAATGCCTGATGTGCAGCAGAGGCTAGTGGGCCAACAGAACAACTATAACAGTCAGCAGCAGTTACTTAGTCAGCAAAACAACTTCCAAAATATGCATCAGCAGCAGTTGGGCTCTCAAAGTAATATTGCTGGGGTCCAGCAACAACAGCTGTCTGGAAGTCAACAACCTGGTAACTCTGGCTTGACATCTAATCAGCACCCTATCCATATGATGCAACAACCAAAAGTTCCTGTACAACAACAAATGCTGCAGAGTACTACAACCTTGTTACCAAATCAAGGTCAACAATCGCAGTCGCAGCCAGCACAACAGCAAATGATGTCTCAGAGTCAATCACAACCAGGACAGTTACAGCCCCCTTTGGGTTTGCAGCAACAGACGAATCAATTGCAAAGGGAGATGCAACAGAGGCTTCAACCATCAGCCCCCTTGCTTCAACAGCAGAATGTAATGGAACAGCAGAAGCAGCTATATCAATCACAAAGAGCCGCACCTGAAGCCTCATCAAGTATGTATTTTTCTTAATCAAAGCTTTCAATTAGGTCTCATAAATCATTCTTTAGCAGTTTTTCATTCTTAGATATTTCCACCTTTCATGCCTTATGTGTGTGAAGGTATAGGACTTCTACACTTTTTTAACCACTGGTTTACATTTTCTTTATGTAAAAATGACTAATACTTGACTCCTTACAGCATTAAAATTTCAGGCAAGTTTTGGGATATGAAAGATGTTGGATATTTAAGATAATATTCATACTTATCTGAAATATCCAACACCTTTCATATCCCAAAACTTGCCTGAAATTTTAATGCGGTAAGGAGTCAAGTCCTTCAATATTTTTGTGCTATCCTTAACTTTGGGTTTATTTGTAGCATCTTTAGATTCTACAGCTCAG
The DNA here is from genome assembly GCA_018342035.1 of Solanum appendiculatum. Lineage (NCBI taxonomy): Eukaryota > Viridiplantae > Streptophyta > Magnoliopsida > Solanales > Solanaceae > Solanum > Solanum appendiculatum. The sequence goes on from JAGDQO010001434.1 coordinate 9,217, forward strand.
ACGGGAAATGCAAATGCAGCTGATTGGCAGGAGGAGGTTTACCAAAAGGTTTTTTTTTTTCAATGGTATTTCTATCTGCACAGGATGTTAAAAACTGAGGAAATACTGGAAATTTTTGTTTTGGAAATTGACAAGTGAACTGTATTTTGATAAATTGACTGGTTGCAACAATATAAGAAGCAGCTGAATGCTGTGAAATATTTCCTGTGATTGATGGAGTAATAGAGGAGATTTATCAAAATAAGCATTCAGCAAATTCATGGTCATACCCATTCCCACAAAGCACTTTTTACGGTATTCCAATTCGTAGAAGAAGTATGAAATTAAGCTTATTACAGATAACGATTAAGAAATTGATTTATTCTTGATTGAGAAGTGAAGTACAACAACAGCAACAACAACCACAGCAACTATTATGCCTCAATGTTAATCAAGTGAGGGTCTGTTATATGAATTATTGTTGTCTATGTCGCTTCATTTGAGCCCTTCTCAATCCAATATTATAGATAGCACTAGAAATTCATTTACACTAACTACTGGCATAATTGAGAAGTGAAGTAAATTTGATAAATTGATTGGTTACAATTGTTTTTTGATCGAGTGATTATAAATAGTTGAATGTTGTTATGTATTATCTAAATTCACGAGGTAATATGTCCGTAAGTTTGGGTCAGGGTCCTCATAATATGTCCCTAATTTGCTTTATTCCATGGAAACTAAAAAATTTATTGCTAGTTTAAGGGGTAAATCTATTGATGCAGGAAGTATAAACTTGAATCTATGGCTATTAGAAAATATTGTTCTTTGTGAAAAGACACATTCATCTGTATTAGTTGGTTCACTGTTTTTGTTTTTCTTTTTTGGGACAACACGAGAAATTCCTTGTTTCCTGCTTCGAAATGTGGATGATAATGGGTCTGCCGCTCTAGCTTTTTCTACTTAAATACCAGACTTGGTTTATTAGCTAGGAGTAAGTTGGAATATTTTGAGTTCGCCAAGAATAAATATATAATATCAACATGCCTTTTTATTTGTGAAGCTAACTACATTGTTGTTATTCATTGTTTACCCTCATTTTGCTTCATTGATAATAAAGGTGTAAAGTGAAAAAAATAATATGATGATTCCACACTAAACCATATTACATCTCCCAAACAACTGTAGAAAAGTATATTCTAATTCCTCATGGTTGGGCTGGTCTATTATCACATCTTGGAACTAGACCCTTGCTGTGAGCACTGAGCAGAAATGTGTACCAAGAAGCTAAAGGAAGCAAAGTTCAGCTGTTTATTTTTTCATTCACATGTTGAATCATGCAAAATGCATTTTAATGAGTTTTAGTCTTCCTCTTCCTCTTCCACTTCACTTTTAACCTTTTTATCTGGAAGGTTCTTTCATGAAGATTCTCTAGTTTGTTCTCTACTGCATTGTAAAGTTGATCTAATTATTACCTAACCATATGGGAATGCAGTCTTGACATTTGTGCAATTCTGAGTTGATGCATATTTTTAATGCAGATAAAGTCTATGAAGGAGTCGTATTTAGCAGAGCTCAATGATCTATACCATAAAATTGCTTCTAAAGTGCAACAGGTATGTCATCAACGTTTTAATCCATTATTATCATTTCTGGAGCAATTCTACCAGCTGTATGGTGCAGCATGCTGGATACTAGTTTATGAGATAATTTGAGATGCTAATAGTTCTCAGAAATCTTTCTTCTTATGGGGACAGTACTTGCAATCATATATTTCTCCCCTACTTATCCTAAACCATTACAGGCATTGCCCTCTAATTGCTTCATCATAGTTCCAAATTATGGCTTAACTCCTTTGAAAGTTTTGTCAATTGACACACCATCATTTGCATATAGCATGCACCAAGGTGTACTGCATTTGTATTATATTGGTTAGGTCATCCATAACTAGGTAAACAAGTACTGGTATCAGATTGATTTTATAAACCTATGGTTATTGGAAACTCCTCTTATCTCTTTGCATGTTTCTTCTCATACCTATTATAGCTCCTTCTTACATATATTCCCTGGCATTTCTAGTTGATACGAACCCCTTGATATGCCCATAGGTAATCCTAGAATATTATCTAACTGAGAACTGATGCAGAAAGCTCAAAACTCTAAACTCTCAGTTTTGCCTCGTTGGTTCCTTTCCTGCCATCTTGAGAAACAGTTATATCATACTGGGGAATACATTGTAGTGCGGTTAATTCCTTTTCATTTCTTGCATCTGCATCATTTGTCTGTGTTGAAGCGTTGTGTATGATTGTGAAGTATAGGTGGAGCGCACCATAAAAGGAGCTATTTACACATATCTAGGTGAACACTGTGATGTAGATGCCATTTTTATGTTCCCTTCGGGGAAGGGTTCAAGGCCTCCCTAATTCTTCGGGCAAGGGCTTGATTTGTCTAAATTTAAAAAGCACTTAAGTCAACATTCGCACCTGGCTACTATGTTATTTGTCTCTTTATGTTGGTTTTAAGTTTTACCCCTTTTTCTTTGCTGTGGGAGGGAGGTACTTGAAGCATGACTTTTAAAAGCTTGCAAAGGGCAAGAAACAAGACTGTGACTAAACTGATTTTTTTTTTTCCTGATTTTAAGCATGATTCTCTTCCTCAGCGTCCTCAAAATGAGCAAATTGAAAAGCTCAAGATGTTCAAGATTACGCTGGAACGCATTGTGCTTTTCTTGCGGCTTAACAAGCAGGATATTCAACTTTCTCACAAGGAAAAATTGGTTTCGGTTGAGAAGCACATAAGTTTCTTTCTTAGTTCCAATAGGCCGCGCAGCAAGCCTTCTTCTTCTCCACTGCAGGGGCAACTTCCTCAGTCTACCATGCAGCTTCAGCAACCACAATCTCTTGATGGTCAAACTAATCCATCGATGCAACCTGTACAGGGTTCCATGGCAGCAATGCCGCAGAATAATCTCACCAACTTGCAACATAATACCTTGTCTGGCGTACCGACAATTTCCAACTCCCAGCAACACATGATAAATACAGTACAGCCTGGTTCCGGTGTGGATTTGGGACAGGGTAATTCATTGAACTCACTGCAGCAGGTGGCTACTGGCTCTTTACAACAGAATCCTGTTAACAGTCCTCAACAAGTTAACATGAGCTCATTAAGCTCACAAAGTGGAACGAACCCCGTACAGGCAAACCTCGGTTCCCTACAGCAAAATTCAAACACCCTGCAACAGTCACTTCCTAAGCAGCACGAGCAGCAAATGTTGCAGAACCATCAATTAAGACAGCAGTACCACCATAGGCAGATGCAGCAGCAACTTTATCAAAGACAGCAGTTAATGCAACAGCAAGCGAAGCATCAGCAGACCACGCTATTACCAACCCACCAGATGTCACAGCTTCAACAGATGACTGATGCTAATGACCTAAAGATAAGGCAGCAAATGGGAATAAAAACAGGAGTTTTACAGCAACAGCAGTCAGTTGGCCAGCGTGTTGGATCTCATCATCCCCAATTGAAGCCAGGAATATCTTCACCTCAACTCCATCAAGCACTATCTCCTCAGGTTACCCAACATCCTTCTCCACAAATTGACCAACAAAATATGTTGGCGTCTCTTACCAAAGCTGGGACTCCTCTCCAATCCACAAGCTCACCATTTGTTGTCCCTTCTCCTTCAACTCCCTTGGCTCCATCTCCAATGCCAGGGGATTCTGAAAAAGTTTGTGCTGGCCTTGGATCACATACCACAGCTGGAAATATAATGCATCAGCAAGCTACTGTTGCTTCTGCACCTGCCCAATCCCTTGCAATTGGTACTCCTGGGATATCAGCCTCACCTTTGCTTGCTGAGTTTACTCCTCTAGATGGTACACATGCCAATGTCTCAGCTGCTGTTCCTGGCAGGTCAAGTGTTGAACAACCATTAGACCGCTTGATGAAAGTGGTTTGTATTATACCATTCTACTTAATTTATTATCTTCAGTAATCCCAATAAATCTGTCTTCATTTGATTTGACATATTTATTATATTCAGGTTAAAAACATGTCTGACAAAGCATTGAATTCGTCAGTTAGAGACATTTGTTCAGTCGTCAGTATGAATGATAGAATAGCAGGATCTGCTCCAGGAAATGGATCAAGAGCAGCTGTTGGCGAAGATTTGGTTGCCATGACCAAATGTCGTCTCCAATCGAGAAACTGCTTTACGCAGGATGGACCTACAGGAACCAAGAAAATGAAGCGATATACAACTTCCAATGTTGTTTCATCAAGCAGCAGTTTAAATGATAGTTTCTGGCAGCTGAATTATTCTGAAACACCTGAGTTAGAGTCAACAGCAACATCCAATGCCAAAAGACCTAAAATAGAGGTAATCTTCTGCTGCCTACTTACAGGATAAAGGTACAAAACTGCACATCCAAACATGAGAGCTCCATTGTAGACTATATTGGTTCTTAAAAGAAAAAGGAGGTCCATTCAGGTGCACTTTAGAGTTAAAATTGTAAAAACTGATCTTTGGCCATGACTGCTAGAGAGAGAGTAGAATGACCAAATGCAATATGGTGGAATATTTCCAGAAATTTCAGCTTGCATGCAAACTGAAACTCGACTCAAAGTGGTTTTTAACATCATTCCATGTGTCTGCTCTTTCATTTAATTGATTATGTTTCTGCAACTGGAACTTCAACCCCATACTAACACTTGTAGTTCTGTTCTGAAAACTTTGATGGCTATGGTAGAATACTATATGGGAAAATCAAACATTACTTTATGTGAGTGAGACATGAGTTTTACTTCTTTAGTACTCTTGCAGCTTGTGAGTATGTCCAAATAATCTGAACCAAGTATAAGATGACTGTCTAGAATAAAATAAATGCAGTATATTGAATGCTATATGCAACCTGAGACTTTCAGCTGGCCGCTCGGTATGACTAATATTTGAGTGCCTTTGTACCAGACTGTCATTCAGTGTCTGCTCCCTCAACATATGATAATGTCCAATCTCTACCACAAACTTCCCGGCTCATAAGTGTCCCTCAGCCCTACTGTGCCTGAGCTGCACTGGATACAAATCTATACAGAAACAATAATATGCCTTCTATCTATATGGTTTCAATATTATCCCTTTTGTAGCAACTAGTGTGTGAATATATTCTAGTGGTGAACTAAGTCCGAGGTGGAAGTTGTACTCAGATGTCTAGTAACTGCCTATTTATGAACTGTTTTGACTTGAATCCCTAACCGCACCTCATTTTGTTGCTAGGCTCTTTGGCATTTAGATCGACACAAAACACTTGGTCCTTGCATTTTCATATTGGGTTTCTTTATGCCTGGATTCATCCTACTCTTTTTGTGTTATTATAAACAATGTAAATCGCTTGAATCCAACCTAATCATTTGATAGAGTAATTGTATTTCCAGACGAGTAAATTTGCTCAACAGAAAAAGCAGAAATACTAATTGAAAACATTCCAAGCTTTGGCAGGATACAAGGCACTAGGTATTATAATTTATAAGACTCAAGAATTTTGAAGCAGCTTTTCTTCTAGGCAGCATGTGAACCAACATTCTGGAATGGTGTTTTTATTCCGTAAAGCTTTGCATTTATGGGAAAATGAGTTAATTTTTGTTATTTCGTTTGTCACATGGTTGCATTTCATTCTTTTTTTTTCATGATCAGACATCCAATGTTTGATGTCAGATAGAATGTTTGATCACAAAAATGTTATCTTTTTCAGATGCTGATTTTCCTTGATCTTGCATTCATATTGATGTGTTGATCTTTGACAAGGAAATTGCTTTACTGTCAACTTTTGGTTTCTCCAGCTTTACCTTGTAATAACAGTAATTAGTACTCTATTGTAGGTTAATCTTGCACTGGTTGAAGAGATACAGAAAATCAATCGGCAACTTATCGACACTGTTGTTGCAATTAGTGACGAAGGTGTTGATCCAAGTGCTCTTGCTGCTGCAACAGAGGGTGGTGAAGGCACTACTGTTAAGTGTTCTTTCACTGCCGTTGCATTGAGTCCAAACTTAAAAGCACTGTATGCTTCAGCGCAGATGGTAAGATATTGATCTTCATATACTGAACTACTGTCATCATCTCCTTATCAAAAAAAGAAAATCAGTCATCAACTCTTTTACATTTTTTGTTTCTTTGGTTGAATGATGGTATTTTACTTCTGTGCAGTCTCCAATTCAGCCTTTGAAATTGCTCGTTCCAGTTAATTATCCAAACTGCTCTCCGATTTTGTTGGACAAGTTTCCAGTTGAAGTCAGGTGAGTAAATTCTGGCAGTCTTCTTGATTTAGTTAGTTCTAGAAAGAGATGAGTAAAGACAGAGAAAGGGAAGGACTTGATAAGAGCAATAATAGCCCTTATTTTAAAAAAAAAGTAAGAGCAGTTATAACATGTAAAGTCAAAAAAACATTAATAGACCTGATTTTATGCCGTATTCGTTATATCTTGTTGATTTGTGAAAAAGGTCTTACAATTTTAATTCTCTAATGGTCAATCATAAAAGATTTTGTACATGTGCCTTTTGATCTACATTAAGATTATCAACTATGTTTTGAAAATCACCCTATGCAATCTTAGTCTCCACTTTTAAGTTTTAACTTCTACGTGATACATTTAAAAACTGCGTTTCAACTATTTTCTGCTGCAGTAAAGAGTATGAAGATCTATCCATGAAGGCCAAGTCAAGGTTTAGTGTCTCCCTGCGAAGTCTTTCACAGCCGATGTCTTTAAAAGACATAGCCAAGACTTGGGATGTTTGTGCTCGTGCTGTAATTTCTGAATATGCACAGCAAAGTGGAGGAGGAACCTTCAGCTCAAAGTACGGGTCTTGGGAGAACTGTTCGACTGCAGCATGATCAAAGTCTGTATTATGAGGTTTTCTTCATCCGCCTTCGGCCTTGGTCTCCTGCTGCTACCTCCTATTTACTGATGGTGACCGCGTCATTATCGTCTTCTTGAATAGAATGCTGAGATTCATTTGTTTATGCTGGTTGTTGCTGGATAAGTTTTTGTACCCCCTTGAGTTGTTTGTACTCAAGTGTGTGGATTTGCCTTTTGAGGTGTTTGTCCTTTAACTTAAATAACTATTTTGTGCAGAATATTTTTGAACTTAGGGCTTGTTTGGTACCTGGGATAACTGATCTCGGGATTAGTTTAGGATGAACTCATCCCATGTTTGGTCGGGATAATTGATTATGGGATAACTTGTTCCCCAACCAAACGTGTCCTTAGTGAAATTTTAAGGTTTTAAAACGTTGGGTTTTTTATGGCTTGTTCACTGTGGTGGTCTGCCTTGATCCAATTTGGAACCATATGGTTTTATAAATGGGGCTCTACGTAAGTTATAGATATATATCGTTCGCCCAACTAATTTATCAACATGGCAAAATATATATATGTATATGTATAGGTATGAGTATCTGGTATAAGGTGTGTGCAACTTGTACACTTGGTATGTATTTTGTTAACTAGTTGGTCGAAGTGTTTAGGGCCGTAATTATTCTTAAAAAGATTATCTGCCTATGCTCATTTACGCCACGCCCTTTAAAAATTTACGCAATACAGTTTCTCTCAATTTTTGCCTCTGTCAGAATTATAGTAATAATTTTTCGCTAAAGTTGCGAGTAAAATTCAGAATTATTTATTTGCAAAATAAAAGAGGTAGAAAGAAAAAGTGTCAAATGATTTGATTAAACTTACTATTGAACTAATTGACTAAACACCCAACAATCAATCAGAAAATCAATATAAGTTTGTGGTAGGACAGTTAAGATTCCTTTATTCTTAATTAGATATTTTGAATTTGAGTTTTGGAAATGAAAAAAATTATGTTGCAAACAACACCTTCATAAATGGTTTTTGTAATGCGTGAATTTAAATCCATCAAACTCCAATATAAATATCACACAGAATGAAAGATTGAAAAAATATCAATCATAATCAAGATTGAACTAGTGACTTTAATACATGACACTATTAATATATAAAATAAAACAACATTATATGATAATCTTGAAAATTCAATATAGTCATAAAATATTTTCTTTGGATAATCATTTTTTTAAGGACTAATGACACGTAATTCGAAATTTAGTAGCAGATAATAAACTCATATTCCTATCATTCTCTACATTTGAATTTTGGTAATGAAAGAAATTATGTTGCAAATAATACCTTTATAAATGAATTTTATAATGTGTGAATTCGAATTCATCGAACTATAATACAAATATCAGTCACAGAATAAAAAAAAAATTAAAAATCAATTATAATCAAGATTGAACTAGTGACTTTAATAAATGACACTAATAATTTATAGGATAAAGACACGTAACATTCTATGATAGAATTTGAAAACTCAATATTCTTACATTTTCTTTGGATAATCATTTTTTTAAGGACTAATGGCATGCAATTCGAAATTTAGTAGTAGATAATAAACTCATATTCCTATCATTATCTATTTAAATATCAAAGTTTCTATTTGTGATAAGGTTTATGAACATTGCCTTCCTTAATCCAACAACTTTTGTTTAACTAACTTCTTTTATTAGAAACATCTTAGTATAAACAATTTAAGGAAAAAAAAAATAGATTTGATAGTTTGTGTTACTCCATTTCAATATTCTACGTGACAAATTTAAGATCATAAAATTATATTAGATATATATTATTCTCCGTAAATTCTATTTGTGGATTAAATTTGTTATATTATTATTGTTGTAATGATAAGTGTAAGCTATAAAATTTATAAGATTAAAAATATTTTTAATTTAAGATGAAATATTGGTAAGTTTTTCTTTAAATTTAAATTGTGCCAAAACAAACTAAGACACTTAAGTTAGAACGAAAAGAATAAATTATCTTTTTTCAATTTCTCCCTCAATATTTAATATCCGCATTGAAACATGATTAAATTCAAAATGTCGCTAGTATTTCTTGTGTTGAATTTTAAAACACTCCTTAATAATAATGGCTTTGCATCCACACTTCAAATTTGAAATCTCAAAAAAAGTTAATAGATTCACATTTGTTATTCACATGAAAATCCAATTGAATTTAAACTTATGTCCAAAAAATATTTATATTAAACGGATAACACGCTTCTTAATTAATATGACGTCATATTCAAATTCAAAACTTCTCCATGTATTAACTTACTACTATAAACTCAAGTTCAGATTCAATTAATAGAAACTTTAATTCATTGTCCATTTTCGTCCTCAACTTTTTCTTTTCAGAACGGGTAATACACATCATATTCAGATCTCGAATTCAAAAATTTTCCATATATTAACTATTGCTATTATAACATCCAAATTCAGATTCAAATATTAGAAAAACTTTAATTCATTATTCATTTTGGCCCTCTATTTTTTTCCTTTTAAAGCTAATGATACGACATCATATTCAAATTACGAATTCATATTTTTTTTCATATATCAGTTATTATTATAACATTCGAATTAGGATTCAAATATTGGAAGAGTTTTAATTTATTGTCCATTTTTGTCCTCTATTTTTTTCGGTGGGTAATACAATATGCTATTCAGATTGAGATTCAAATATTGGAAGAGTTTTAGTTTATTGTCCATTTATATCCTCTATCTTTCCAGCGGGTAATGCAACATGCTATTCAGATTGGGATTCAAATATTAGAACAATTTTAGTTTATTGTCCATTTTTGTCCTCTATTTTTCCCAGTAATACAATATCCTATTCAAATTGAGATTCAAATATTAGAAGAGTTTTAATTTCTTGTCCATTTTTATCCTCTACTTTTTCCAGCGGGTTATACAACATGCTATATATTGATATTCAAATATTAGAAGGGTTTTAATTTATTGTCCATTTTTGTCCTCTATTTTTCCTAGATTGTAATACAACATCCTATATAGATCTTAATTTCAAAAAAATTCCATATATGAATTACTCCCTCTATTTAAAAAAAAAAAAATTCCTTTTCCATTTTTGATAATTCTTTAATTTCAACTTTCCAGCTGACATGTTTTAAATTACAAGATTAAATAACATTTTAATACATTTGACATATGTTTAATTTAAATCACAAAATTTCAAAAATTCTTTTCTTTCTTAAACTCCATTACTCAAGTCGAGCATCCTCTGAAAATCTCTTTTATCTCCACGAGGTAGAGGTATGATCTGTGTAAATTCTATTCTCCCTAAATTATACTTGTAGAATATCATTAAATATATTATTATTTTTAAGACAAACAAATTAAAACGGAGAAAATACATTGTTCAAATGTGGATAATAGAAAAACTTTAATTCGTTATCCATTTTGGCCCTCTACTTTTTCATTTTTTTCCCCTCTTTGGGTTGGCTCAATTATTTAATTATTTTTCCCATTTCCCGCTACATATAATAACAAAAAAATATATAAAGGAGTGTGTGGGGAGTGGTAAGAGGGAAATTCATCAAATTAACAAAAGCCAACCATTAAAAGCGGTCTCTATCTTCTGTGCCTTTCAATCCTTTGGTGGCCGTACTCTCTCTCCCTAGTTGTATTTTCGCCTCTCTCTCTCCTCTTTCTCTCTCTTTCTGCCTTTCTCTCCGTCAGAAAAAAGTTCACTGTAAGTTTTTTTTTCAGTTTTCTGCAAATCTGAGCTTTTCAAAACCCTAAGTTTTGAAGAATTCCGAAATGTATGTGAGAATTTGTGCTTTTTTTTGTTTTTTGTTTTGTTCAATATTGTGTTTTGTAGGAACGTGAATGATTACATGAATGTACATGTGTGAATTTTTGGAAATGAATGTGTGCGACTCGTATAGCTAGATTTGTTAATTGAATGCGTTGAATCTATGTTTTTGTTTTTGAATTTTCTGATCTGTTGTGGAAATGTTGGTGTGTTACCTGTAGATTAGGGTTTTGAGGAATTTTTTTTTGGTTTTAATTAGTGTGTACTAGGTTGGAGGAAATGTAGGCGAGAGTATTAATGTGTGAAGATGTCGTTATAGTAGAATTAATTGAATTTATTTTTAAATTAATTTTTGGAATTGATTGCAGGGCAATCATGAGCAACGAAGAAGAGAAAAGATGTCCACTGTGTGCGGAAGAGATGGACTGGACAGATCAACAGTTTAAGCCTTGCAAATGTGGTTATCAGGTATTGATTCTTTAGTTTTTTTTGTTTTGTTTTGAATTTTCTGTTATTTATTTTGGTTGAACTGAAATAATAGAGGGGAATGGGATATGGCATGTTTTATGTTTATTTTGGTAGATAGTGCTACTGGTAATGAATATCTTTTATTATTGAACTGGGATAAACTGAAATTTCATTTTTAAAATTGAACTAGTTTGCTATTATCTGGCGATAGTAGAAGATTTTTACATTTTCGTGCTAATTTATGTAGATATTTGCTGAGTCTGGTCCAGATTTCATGTATCTAGTATGCATCTGCCGTCTGTATTTGTATTTTTTCATTAGAAATCTTGGTTGGCTCAATCCTAGTTTCCTTTTAATTGCAGTTTTTGTTCCAAAACTTTTTTTACTTTAATGTGCTGATGAGAGAATAGATAACTTTATTACGAGTTTATTTTGACGTGAACTATTGCTTTATCTAAGACCAGTGTTGTGAAAAGCGACAAAAAGCGCGCTTAAAGCGAGGCGAGGCGCAAGCACTGCTCTTTTATGCTCTGAAGCGACGCTCTGAAAAAGCGAGCGCTTCAGTAGGCGAAGCAAGAAGCGCGCTTAAAGCAAAGGTGACAAAAAGCGCGCTAAAAAGCTGTTAGTTTTTTTTTTTAAACTTCTGTATAACACACGTGTCTGTTGCGACTCAAACATTTCCCTCTTCTTCTTCTTCTTCTTCTCCTGTGACTCAAACATCTCAACGACTGTTGCTGCGACTCAAACGATAAATTCTTCTCTCTCTTTTCTTCTTCTTCTCTGGACTCTCTTTCAGGCTTTCAGCGACTGCTTCTAGGGTTTTCTTTCCCCTGTTATGCTCTGTTTTTTTTACTGATTTGGTTTTGCTGTTTGCATTTGCTTAATATGTTATGATTATGAGGATTATTGACTATCTTTTATTTACTTTTTAATTTAAGAATTGAAAGATTTGCTTAATATGTTATTTCTATTGAGTTCTTGGTTATTTCTATATGCATATTTAATATTTTTTATTTTTGTACTAATAACGCTTTAGTAGAAAAAAGTTTGCGCTTCGCTTCACGCTTCGGTGAAGCAAGCCCAGTTGGTTTTTTCCGCTTCTTGCTCTCCAAAACACTGGCTAAGACTAGATTAATGATAAAAACATTTTGTGATATCAGGAAATTTTCTCCTTTTTTGGTTATAGAATTAGTATATACACTGATGCAGTTCTTCAGCTTTGTTTGCTTCTAATTGAACTGAATGAAAGTTTAATCTGCGCAGTATATTACATTCAATCTTCTGGGTCAAGCTCATCGCACCGGGCTTGCCTAGTGCGGGTTACCTCTCCTATGTGGTTTGCGAGCTATTGCATAGGAGCAGGAGTTTTTCCCTGTGCGCACCCAAAGGGTAGCAGCTGTGGGTTCCCTTGTCATAAAAAAAAAGTATATTACATTCAATATTAGCCATGATTTACTGTAGTAGTGTTCACATTTCTTTTTCACGTACATGACTGGAATGGTTAAGACTTCAGTTATCGTTTGAAAATATTGATGTAACAACAGACTTAGCATTTGTCAGCTTTGAAGTAGCTCCAGCTCCTAAGAGCACTACATAGAAAACAGTTCCTCACGGGATGGCAACATGCTCTTTCAAGTTTATTAACATGATAAAAGATTCTTTCATTAAAATATAACCTAGTGTGGGTTACCTCTCCCGTGTGGTTTGTGAGCTATTGCATAGGAGCAGGGTAAATACCCTGCGCGCACCCAAAGGGTAGCGGCTGTGGATTTCCCTTGTCATTAGAAAAAAAAAAAGAAGACGTTTGTTGTACTTTGAATGCTATCTTTAATATTTAGAAAATGGGATAGAGTTCAGCTAGAGAAAGACCAATAATATGCAATTTTTGTTTTTTCTTCTTGACGAATATGATATTGAGTTTTTCCCCCATAACTCAATTGGTTTATAAGATCACTTCCGGTCTTAGCATATTTATTAGTTAGTCCTGGTAGACTCCCCAGCCAATGTATTTTTCTTTAAATGAGGTTCCTGGTAAAGCTACACAAAGACTCGTATTGTTATTTCTATTTTTTAAATATTTTTTTGTTGAACTAAGCAAATGTTGATGATTCATATTTAAATTTTGTTCCAGTTCAAAATTTTCCGCCGTCTAAAGTTAATTGAAAGAATAATTAGATATATCGTTGCTATCACACTTCCAAGTACTTGATGTTGTCATCACTATTAGATTTTGTTGGAATCTTGGTAAGACAGCTCACTTGATAGTATGATATTTAAGGAAGGAATGCTAAAATGTAGACTTTCAATACTATATTTCTTTTTGTGGCTTATATTTTACTATTATTACTACAGGTGTGTCTTTGGTGTTGGCATCACATAATGGACATGGCAGAAAAAGATGAGTCAGAGGGACGATGTCCTGCATGTCGAACAACATACGAAAAGGAGAAAGTTGTTAGAATGCCAACAAATATTGAGAGGTTTTTTCCCTTGGGACTAATTTACTTTTTATGGTGTATGGTGATAGAATGTAACTGACAGTTAGCTTCAAACAGGGCAGGGAACAACAATGCCAATAGGAAAAGCAAACAACAACCAAAGGCAAAGCCAAAAACTAATGAAGTCAAGAAGGATCTCACGAATGTTCGGGTCATTCAACGTAAAATGGCATATGTGATTGGCCTGCCTCTAAGTCTTGCAGATGAAGATGTATGGAGTTATTTTCCATGTTACGCGTTGCTAATTTCTTTTTGATGAAGTAATTGGTTTTGTTAATTCTAAATTTTATTGACCCTGTAATTATAGGAAAAATTCTTCTTGTCCATTTCTCTACTGATGATTTTTATTCTTGAGCAGCTTTTACAGCGGAAGGAATATTTTGGGCAGTATGGAAAAGTTACTAAAATTTCTCTGTCTCGGACAACCGGGGGTGCCATCCAGCAATTTGTTAATGATACCTGTAGTGTGTGAGTAATGCTACATATCCTGGTTATCTTGGCTTGTGTAGGTTTTTATTACTGAGAGATTTGCTCTTATGGGCTCTTTGTTTCCTTATTTTCAACTAATCCAAGTTTTGTCTCAAAGGGCGGGACTTCCTTTTTTTCTCTGATGCTATTACCTTAATATGTTCCCATTACTTCATCCTGATTGGCCCTTGTTTGGATCTTATTGCTTTGTTTAGGTCAATATTATTTATCTCATGTTGCAATGGTCTAATGTCTTGGGTTTCTTCTTATTTGTCTTGCAGACAATCTTTTTTTGTTTTTGTTTTTTGTTTTGCTGAAATTGCGTACATATTCAGCACAATCTTAGTGCTGCTTCATCAGTTAAATTATACTTTTACCTATCAAATTTCTTTTTGCTGAAAGCTGTTACATTATCCTTACAAATCTTAATACCAACATAAGGTGCTAGATTGTAGAATCCTTTCAATTGTAGGTGCTTGTACCCTCAGCTGCCTTATTTTCCAGTTAATCTTTGGATTAACAATTAAAATCTGGATATGTATGCCGCTTTCTTTTTAATTGGTTTTAGCTTGGGATATGTATTTCTAAACTCCGGTAGTATAGAAACTCAAATCACTGAACTTCTCATGAAGAAATTTTCAAATTGAGGTTAAAAGGCGAACCGGTTTGTCACAATTTGGACATTATGTTTGGGTAGTTGGATATTACTAAAGCTCATAATGATTAACTTGTTATTCCTTTTAAAATTATTTCAAACAAAATTCAATTAGGATGTTGCAAGATGATAACTTTTGATTTTATCAGTAGTTGAGACTTGAGAGAGGCGAAGTTGGTGGTGTTTAATTCAAGGTGGCCTAGCCATGATACATGATCAGTAAGAGGCTAGAACTATAGGAGTTATTAAAATACTTCGGTGCTGAAACTGCATGTGGGGTAAAATAGAAGGTTTGATTGAATGTCTCTGTTTGGATTTGTTTTAGTACTATGGAAGTCTGAACTGTTTGACTCTTGGTGTATCCAGTTATTCTTCACAGTTTCATATACTTATGCATTTCTAGAGTGTGCATAATTTGCTGTTCAATTTTGGTTTGATTGCATTTCCCCCCCTCAGGATCTTCATTCTCATATTTGATCATTTTCTGCTTGTTGTTTTTTGCAGATATATTACATATTCAAAAGAAGAGGAGGCCGTGCGGTGTATTCAGTTTGTACATGGTTTTGTCTTGGAAGATAGGTATTTGAGGTAAGCATCTACCCCTTTCTTTGTTCCTTGGTCAGTGATGCATACTTTCTTTTTTTACACTAAAAATGGCTTATGCAGAGCATCATTTGGGACTGCAAAATACTGCCATGCGTGGTTGAGAAACACGGTATGGACTATTGTCTGTTTGTGATCACTGTTCTTCTTGTCACTCCCTTTGTGAAAGCATGTTATAGTCAACCGAACAAATGAATAACTAGTGTTGACATGCTCTTTTTCTTTTTGCGCAGCCTTGCAGTAATCCTTCTTGTCTATATTTGCATAGCATTGGTGCTGATGAGGATAGCTTTGGTAAAGATGATGTGGCTGCAATTCATACAAGGTATTCAAGATACAAAACTTTCCTCCAATACTGATGTGCTCTCTCTGATGTGCATATGTGATCTGAGGTTAAAATTGAGAGAGCAGTGTATGACTGCATCGCCCGTAATAAACTATAGCTGTCTTATTTTTCTAGTGTCCTCTTTTGGGTGGGATGAAACATAGTGCATAAAAGAAGAATCAGTTTCTCGGCTTTTCAGTACTAACTAAATCGGTTTCAATCCAATTGGTGTTCTGCAAGCTTTACATGCAGAAACTGGTGTTCCAAGTATATGATTTTGATACGTGGTTGACAAGAATGATGTTCCTGTTGCACCCAAGTAGATATCATTTTGGTCAACTTGGTGTGGTCTCATGTCACCAGTTTAAAAAAAAAAAAAAACTTGGTGCTGAAGGTCTCTTGAATGTCACTCTGCACATGCTAATATCCGGTGGCACATTATTGCCTTTTACTGTAACATGAATATATCTTCCTTGAGAATTGATGAATGCCAACCTGTTTATTTTCTTGGTGAGATCATGAAGGGGTTTTCTATTATGGATAAATAATGAGGAGGTTGTTCGCATTTGCCCCAGTTTACCATTTCTTAATATACTAGGTAGTGATGGCCTGCGATAGCACAAGCCCAACATCGTATAAGTTGGAACTTTCATTTTTAATGGACTTTATTTTGATATGAAGTTGCAAATAATAAAAATTAATACATGTGAGTGACCATCAAATTAGATATAGACATCATCACAGCACATAAACAGAGCTATTTCTGTTTATAAATGAAATGACTAATATACCCTCAGCTTGTAATTTAAATTCCATTGAATAAACACATCGAAACCTACAGCTTTTCTATATAATATAAACAACTGCCTTGTCTTGGACAGTGACAAGCTTTATTTCTTGCGCTAATTGAATGCTGACTCCTCAGATCTTCAATGATTTTTTTTTTCCAAGGAATGCCTGCAGATTTGTTCTAGTGGACCTCCGAGGTTCCTGAAAGTTTATATATTTCTGTAGTTGGCCTAACTGAAGAGTTTTATGTAATTGTTGCTTTGCATAACAAAATTCTCCTGGGTATAGTCTCAGCATTGGTTTCATTTGTTGGTTATACAGGAATAGAGTTCAACAAATTGCTGGTGACACCAGTAATATGATGAACCGTTCAGGAAATGTCTTGCCACCACCAAGTGATGAATTATCTAGTACTGGCTTTACATTGACTGAGGCATCTAGCATTAGAAATGCAGTAAGTGTAAGAAACCTTGACGTTTAGTTCTGCTTGTGTGTTAGTTCCTTTAGCAAAAGTATCTAAACATTTAGCTTCAGTTTCAGCACAAAAGTTGCTGTAGTTTTCTATTATTGACTATATGGATTCTTTGGTTTGAACTGCAAACATGTTCACCGAATGCTTTTACATGATTTAGGATACATCAAATGATACAGTGAATTACAGTAGCTACATGGCTCATGTTCCTCATGATAAGGATGGAGATGCTGGTGGACCAAACAGAATGACAACATTTGTTGATATTGTTGGACGGTACAATACTTCTGGTGCAGAGAGAGATGGAAATAGCGTGGAAGATTGTAGGATTTTGAATTTATCTTCTGACCTATCTTCAGTAACCATTAACAAAGATAATCATGGTCATGAAACATATACTGATAAAACTTTGTTCAAAGTTCCATCTTCAAATCACGTTGTCAATCATCCGCGAGGCAACCAAAATTTTGTTGAATTTTCAGATGAACCTTACAGGGAAGATTATACATCTTTTGACAGTCAAGGACCAAAGGATCGAAATAATATGGATCAAAAGGCTTTTCTTATGCCATCTTGTTCTGCTCAATCCACAGAGAATTCTGGTGGTCGTTTATCAGTGCATATGCCATGTAGTCTGAGTAGCAATGGAATGGATTATGGAGCTTCACATAATCAAGTGGTTGAAGCTTCTCTGCCACATTCATGTGTAAATGCGATATTAAATGAAGGACTTCATGACTTGAAGTTCCAAAGTTCTGTCAAATCTGATAGGGTTTACAAAAGTTCTACCTCATTTTCCAATGAAGAAATAGTGGAGCACCTACGGAGGATTGATGGTGATAACTTGACTAACTATCAGGATTCTTCATTCAATACCATAGAAAACAGTATTATTTCAAATATGTCAAAGGACTTGAATTCATGTGATGATTTGAAGGCCTTGCGTCGTAGTTTTGTTGGCTCATATGGTGAATCTGTTGGGAAGCATGGTGCTTCCTGGAACTCTTTGCACAGTGACCAATTAGGGTTCTCTTTTGTGAAGCAAGATGATTTTTCCAGGCAAGGAGGTGATTTGGAGTCGTCTTTTAGAAATATTGGTCAGATATCAACAAATTCATCCATCCTTCAGGATTTCAGAGAGAACAAGGATCAGTATGTGCACAAGGCTCCGTATCAAAGTAAGTGTTGGCAGGACTTTTCCTTATTTTATTTAGTATAACAGTTGGATTTAGCTCCATTTCAACCAAAAAAAACTTGGATTTAGCTCCCTGTATTTACCTTTCATTGATTTTCTTTTTCATTTTTATTGGAATCAATTTGACCCTTGCTTATCTATAGGTTTTCTGTTGTTTGATTATTAGAGAAAACCATGACACTAGCTTCAATTCTTAGCTTTGCTTTATGTTACTGCATTAGTTGCTTTCAGTGAATATATATAAAGGTATTTGGTCATAGTTTTGACAAGCTTTCTGGTTTATGTTTGATTGCTACCCTATCCTTCCTTAGCTTTGACAAGCTTTCTGGCTTCAATTATCCTTGCTTTGTTCGGTATTACTCTAAAGGGTGAAGAACAGATGAGTTTTCCAGGCTTCAAAATGTATACCAATAAGGAAATACAAAGATATTTTATGTGTATATGTGCATTTCCTTTGACCTTTATAATTTAACCTACCCAGTTGCTGTGTCATAGTGTTCTGTTTCATACTTCTGACTTCTGAGTATCTTTATAGTAGGGTGGTACATTTTTGAAAAATATTGCAGTCAATTGGTTATCGTATACTGAAATCTCTGAGCTGTCTAACAGTCACCAGACCAAAAGTTTCAGCTCCACCTGGGTTCTCAATGCCCCCAAGGGACCTGCTTCATGGTTTTGCCTCATCTGATGATATAGGAGGAATCCCTCGTTCTTTCTCTGGTAACACCCACATTTCAGTTTCTCACAATTGCATGATAAGCTGTGTTTTGTTGTGAATTAAGTTCGTATATAGTTCTTATACTGCTATTACTACAGGTAGTCGTTTAGTAAATAGTTCTTCATCAAGTTTGCTTCACACACCATCAACCGGAAGCATTAGCAGTGCAGGTGATATCGATGT
Source organism: Solanum appendiculatum (assembly GCA_018342035.1). Lineage (NCBI taxonomy): Eukaryota > Viridiplantae > Streptophyta > Magnoliopsida > Solanales > Solanaceae > Solanum > Solanum appendiculatum. Next base: position 28,262 of record JAGDQO010001434.1, read on the forward strand.
TGTTGACCCTCCCACATCAGTCTTTGGAAATGGCAAACCAACAAATGGTTTTGATGTCTCAGCCTTGGAAATCGGGTCAGCTTGTGTGCCACAGAGGAGAGGCTTTGAAGATGAGGCAAGAATCTGGCATCTTATGCAACAAAAATCTTTAGATCAAGAGAAATTCTCTCAACGAAATGCTTCTCAAACACCATCCATGCATCAGTCACGAAGGTTTCCTAGTCATGGCGGAGATGAGTATTTTGGCCTGGATGATATATATGGCTTCTCATCAAGGATGGTGGATCAACACCAAAATTTTGATCCGCCTTCTTATTCACAATTTCCTCAGCAAAAGCTTGCGACAAATGGCCACATCTTTAATGGCTTCCAGCACAATAGTGTGGACGATATCCATCGTAGTAATGAAGTGGACAGCATGACACAACATCAGTCAAATGATTCATTAGGTTTCAAAAAATTCTATGCTGGATATGGAGATGTGATGTTCCAGGCGCCTCGGTCTGGCGATGTATACACCAGAGTATTTGGGATGTAACCCACAAGACACTTTACAAAAATGAAATTGTCCCTATTAACTTTGTGTTGCCTATGTTGTCTGCAGAAAATTATAAATATGTTACAAGTAATACATACTTGCCTGGTATTGGCTATTTCGAGTTGAGGTGTGGAGGGAATTGAGCCAATTATTTGTTTCTCATTTTCCTATCATCCGTTAGCTTATTAAAAAAGCTCATTTATCACATGTTAATTTTGATCTTTGTTTTAAGTGATAAAAAGTTTTTTGTAGTAAAAGAAATGACATGGAGTTTCATTAGTTATTGGTGTATATTAGTGTAAAATTAGTGTTATCTAAAGTCCATCTCCAACTCAACACTATTTTTTACACCAAATCCTATTTTGTTGTAGAATTAGTGTTTTGGAGCTCCAATACAGCACTATTTTTTACACTATTTTAGTATGTGAATAGTTTCATACCAAATTTGGTGTGATATTATTCATCAACACTAAATCACTTTTTTATTATTTTTTGTATTATATAACATTTTTAAAAATGTAAATGAAATAAAAATAATAATATAATATTAAAGAGAGGGAAGAATATAAAGAAAATATTATTTTTTTGTGTAGTAGATTGGAGTTAATTTACACTAAAATGGTTAGTGTTATGGGTTGGAGTCGTGGAGATGCCGTAACCGCGTTTAGTTAGTTGTCACTTATTGTATGTGTCATATTGTACACTTCCTTTTTTATTGAGCTTTATTTTTAATTTTGTGTTATTTATATTTTTATATTAAGGTGTATTCCATTTTTGCCCTCATAGAATTCTTTTTCAAAAAGTAGTTTTATTATAAGAAAATAAAGAGATTGGGGCATGAATCATTAAAAAAAAAAAGATTAAGGTACAAATTACAAAAGACGACACATATTAAAAGTGATGCAACATATTCTAAAATATAAATACTATTTGATTGCATAACTTATTGCAAGCGCGCATATAGTCTTTAGTTATCTGATAGGCATTTGACATAGATATCAAATATCTTTTTTTTTTTTATAAAAAAAATAAATAAGCATTTGATTATGGATTTTAAATATCTTTTACTTATTATAAATAATAGGCATTTGACTATAGATTCCAAATATCTTTTATTTTTTATAAAAAAAGTAGACCTTTGACCATAGATTTCAAATATCTTTTACTTTTTATAAAAAAGAGTTAGAGAATGACCAAACTACCCCTAATGTTCCAATACATTTTATATAACACTAACAAAAAAAAAAGAAGCAAATTAGCCCTATTTACTCACAAACGTAGGTTCTGTTTCTTCCCCATATCTCTCTACCGTCCGATCTCTCAAACGCTAAAGCTATAAATCCATCAACAAAGCGCGCCAAATACAAAAAAAATAACTTCATCTTCTTCTCTACTGATCGACAAAGCAAACGAGCGGAAAATTGAACAAAATTCAGAAAAAAATTCTGATCCGGTCAACAGTTGAGTAAGCAGCTAAGGTTAGGTTATATAATTAATTTTTTAATTTTTTTGGAATTTTTTTTTGTATTTTATGGTGGTTGTTTTGTGTTTTTAGGGTTTGTATAGTGTTGTTGTTGAGTATGGCGGAAGTTCCGGCGAGTCCAGGAGGTGGTTGTGGAAGTCATGAGAGTGGTGGTGAACGGAGTCCTTCATCGAATGTGAGGGAACAGGATCGGTTCCTTCCGATAGCGAATATTGGTCGTATCATGAAAAAGGCATTGCCTGCTAATGGTAAGATAGCTAAGGAGGCTAAAGATACTGTTCAGGAATGTGTTTCTGAGTTTATCAGCTTCATCACCAGCGAGTACGTGTTTCTCACTCTGTTCACTTTTACTTGTCCAAATACATGAGTATTTTACCACTATACCTATATTAATTTGATGTGTACTTTAGTGTTAAGTCTTGTGATATGATTTGGGAAATAAGTAATAAATGTTGAAGGTAAAACATGAAAAAAATATGTTTTCCTCATGAGTATGCTAAAAAGTGACAAGTAAAAGTGAAAATATATTTGAGTATAGTGGAGAAGTAAAAGTGAATGGAGGGAGTATATTGCTAGGATTTGAACTTTATGGGTTCTAAATTTTAGTCCAGTGACATCAAGTGTTCCTAATTGGGTTATAAATTTAATTTTGTAGATATTAGTGAATCTTAATACAATCTGGGTTCGGAACCCATACATCGGCTTGTAGCTCCACCCATGTAATATTAGGAAAATCGACATGCTTCCATTCCCTTTAGATTGATAATGGGATAAATGCAGGTTGGAAGTTCATATAGTGAAAGCACATCCAAATGTATAGGAGTGTGTCTCTGAGTTCATGAGTTTGATCACCAGCAGTAAGTGTTATATTGTAGTATTTGAACTTTATGAGTTCTAAATTTTAGTATAGTGACATCAAGTGTTACTAACTGGGTCCTAAATTTAATTTTTATACATATTTAGTGCATTTCTTAAGATAAATACAACATTTGAACTAAAGCAATTGTGCTCGGAACCCATATGTCGGCTTGTAGTCCTCCCCTGTAATATTAGGAAATCGATATGCTTCCATACCCTTTAGATTGATAATGGAATAAATACAGGTGGGAGTTTCGTATAGTGAGAACACATCCAAGTGTTTCAATGAAGAGAAAAGAACAAATTAGTTAAGAGCGACATCATACACTAGTCAATACGAGTCAAGAGATTTAAGAGCTTCATATACCTAAGGATTTATTTTTAATTTGATTTACTATTAGTTCATTGTACTTACAAATGTTTAAATTTGAAGTGGTATTCTTGAATCTTGGAGTTCATTGTACTTGGAGTCTCTTTTTAGGTTTAAAATATGGTGGAATCCAGAATTTTTGCTACCGTATTCTCTGCACGTGTTTTCTATGCTTATGGATACAACTTAAATGATTTGCTATATTTGTTGAAACTACCATGTTGGATGTGCTTATGGATATGACTTAAATGATTTGCAGTATATGTTGAAAATTTGTTGTGCATCTACATTTATGAGTTCCAAATTTTTTTAAACAAGAACAGAACAATGTTTGTAACTATTTTGAGCATATAGGAAAGATTTGTAGAAAGAGTGAAAGTATTGTTGGTAAGGGCCTAAGAGGTGAGAAAGAGAGGCTGTGCGAGGGATGGAAGAAAAGAATATCGAAGGCATTTGGGGGAGGGAAGAAGAGAAGAAAAAGAGGAGGGAATGATTGGGCCCACTATGGGTGACAGAGGAATTTGGAGAAGTGTACAGTCACATGTAATTCCACACCGCTTGAAGAATAGCACCAGCTGAGATTAAATGGTCTAGGTTGACACCAGTTGGCAAAGAATGATAAATATGATACGAAAGGGTGACAAAGGTGCCCCATGTGACAAAAATGTTAGTCTATGTGTGCACACACTATGTGTGTTTACTATATTCTTTCTTTAGATCAGAAAATTTTTGTATGATATTTTACTCTTTCTATGGGTACAGCTATTACTATTTTAATGGATAAGGTGTGAATTCCAATCCATCTATATTCGCTGAGTCTTCAAGTGAGGACTTATGTATTAATGTACATGTTAATAGACGATTGCAAATCGAAAAAATGTTGATAAATAATGGTTTTGAGATAGCAGCTTTCTTTGAACTTAGATGTTGACATTTATTAATAACATTGAAGTTGTAGTTTGTGGTCTTGCATGTGATTTTAAATGTGTTTTCTGTTCTTTTACAGGGCAAGTGACAAGTGTCAAAAAGAGAAGAGAAAGACGATTAATGGAGATGATTTGGTATGGTCACTGACCACCTTAGGATTTGAGGACTACATTGAGCCACTAAAGGCCTATTTGATTAGGTACAGAGAGGTAATTGCAGTTCCTCCTCATTTACTGATGATAAGTATGCTTTGATAAATGAAGAGATCTTGATATTCTTGCGTGTGTGTTTATAATCGACAACTAAAGAGAGACAGAATAGTTCTTTTCTGCTCATCTGGAAGATTTGCTCTGTATCAGTGGTCTATATGAACTTCCTCTGTAGTTTTGAAGAACTCCTAATTTGACCCCGTGTAATTATCCAATTATCAACTGATCAATGTCTCTTTTTCTGGTGATTGAATCATTCTATTTGCTGGGCTATGGGTTAATCATGGTATTGCAGATGGAGGTATGCATTGCTTCCCCGCATCAATGATATAGAGTTGCTTATTGTCTTTAGCTCTGATATGTCACTAGCTATGCCTTGGGGATTGTTTCTAATGTCAGGGAGACACCAAGGGATCTGCTAGGGCTGGAGATACGTCTGCTAGAAACAATATAGTTGGAGGTCAGCTCGGTCCCAATACACAGGTAAGAGGGTACCAAACTCTCTATTCACCTTGTTCTCGTATTCTTAACCCTTGTAGAATCAAGTAAATAGGTGTTACTATTTTGACTCCTATTTTTCATGGAAAATGGCAGTTTGTCTATGATGGGTCTTTTCCACAAGGCTTAGACTATGGGAACTCCCAAATGTGAATTTCTGAGTAAGTGCTTCTTCATTCTCTCCCTCCTGTTGTAAGTGTTCAGATAAATAAGAATGACTTCTGTCAGAGTAAGTTGTCATACTAACCTTGCTTCTCACTTTGTTTTCTTTTAGCCTTTATTTATAACATCTTCTGAGTGAGGAAAATCATTGGGTTATCATCCTTACGTTAATTTTGATTTTCCATTGAGGCTGATTAGTTCCTGTATGTACCCTATGATGGCCCCCTTTCCTCCCCCACTATTAATTTATATATGAGGTGCACATGGAAAGATTTAAATAAGAGACATTTGTTTTTTTACATTCTTTAGGGCGAGATAAACAAATATAGAGCTAACTTTCTTTAACTTGTGCTGGTGGCAGCAGGGTTGGTGTGTGTGTTCTGGCTCTGAGGTGGGTGGGTCTTCCCTTTCTCAATTATGACGTACTCGGTTAGGACCTCAGCTCAGTACGCATAGAAGTACAAGGACAATTTGCTAGAAGTAAAAGATAATTTTGGCTGACCAAAACATTTTTAATCTTCCCTTCCTCCGGCAGTAGTGTTGAGGAGTTTTGGATGTTCCGTTTAAAGGTTACATTAGATCTAAGAGCTAGATAAAGGTGTCTTAAAATATTGTAATATTAGTATTGACACCATTTTTATGGGCAGACATGAGCAAGAAAGGATTGTGAAGTAAGAGAAACATAATCATATGTAGAAGTGTTACTTTCCAGTTTGTTATACTTATGGATATTTCATAAAAGAAGCTTACCTGGTTTTGGGTTCTTCTTTATTCAGTTTGCTCTCCTACTGGTTTATTTGAATAAGTAAACAAGCAAAAAAGGCACGAAGTTAGATCTGTCTAGGTACAGTGAAGCTACAAAAGTCAAAAGTGTAATTGTTCCTTATAAATCTGATAAGGAGTTGAGCAAGAGTAAAATGTCTGTAGTATACATCTTTAATATACACCAAAAAGCTAATATTTGCAACTGTTCTATTTTAAGAGACGTACTGTAACAAATACTAGGTTTAATTGATTGCAGAGAAGACTGTAGTTTGGACAATGGGTAGATTAAAATTGGTGTTCATCGAGCTTGCTACCTCTCAAAAAGAGAGGGGTGGGGGAGATGGTCGCCTTCCTCTCAATAGCGTGTATTAAGGTAAGATAAGTTGAAGCATATTTTTGGGGAACTACAATTAAAAACTGTGCGTTGATTTGTGTTACTCAAGCCGAGGGTCTTTCGGAAACAACCTCTCTACCTTCACGAGGTAGGAGTAAGGTCTGTATACACTCTACTTTTCCCAGACCCCACTTATGAATGAGATTACACTGGGTATGTTCTTGTACAATTACAAACTGTAAATTAGTATTAGCACGAATGAAGAAGATTCCGTTGTGCGGAACAGAACTTTGATACTCTTGCTTCTATGTTGCTGTCTTGATAGTTTAATTAAAGTGCTGATTATTTTTGGTCGATTTGCAGAATTACAACGGTGCTGATGCGAGTATCTTCTGCCTTCCGGTCTTGTTGATCTATGTACTAAGCCATTCAATGGTTATGTTGATTGTATTTGTTTGAAAGCTCTAGGAACCGAAAGTATCCTGCAAATCTTGAATTTAGCCATACAACAAAACACTTAGTTTTCTGAACTTCTCTTCAAGTACTTTTGATGCTCTGTACATGTAGTTTGGCTTTTATTGTTGTAAACTGAGAACAATCTTCTTTTTCTGCAAATTTGCTAGGTTTTAAGGTTGAGTGACCTTAACCTTTTGTATTAAGTTACTTTTAAGATATTGCTTTTGGAAGTTTGTAGAAATATGCTTGGTGTTTTTATGATTAGAAATTGTCACCGTGCAGCTGTATATTTATAAAGGGCACCAACCCGGTGCAAAAAGCATCCCGCGTTAGGAGGGTCTAGGAAAGGGCCACACCTGAAGGGTTGTGATGTAGACAATCTACACTAATGCAGGCATAAGTGGTTGCTTCCACAGATCACATGGAGATAACTTCACCGTGCATCTATATATTTATGCGGTTAGTTATACCGTATGCAGAATTTTATGCTGAGATTAATCATATTCTAATACAATGAACAAGACGGCCCCTTCACATATAAACTGTTCAGCAGTAATCTTTGCATAGTTGTGGATGCTGTATAATGACTGAGCTCATCAGAGCAGAGACTGTAAAAAAAGAGAGGAAGAAATGGTGGTGAATATGGTTATAAAACAACTTTTGAAATAAAAACGGGTTAAATTTTTGTATGGTCACTCAATTAATAGTTATTATCTAAAAAAGTCGTCCTTTTTTCTTGATTCTATTTTTTTTTAATAAAGAGAGTGATTTTCTGAGATGATGACTGGTTGTTGAGTGACCATATGAGAGATCAACTCAAATGAAAAAACAGCAGACGAGCAATATACCAAGAAACGTCTTTTATAGTTCTCCAGATGCTCCTTTGGATCACGTTTAGTTACCGCATAACCTTCAATTTGGTTCATCTCCTGCAGTAAATAAATCATACTCATCAACTAATGTTCTGCAAAAGTCACAATGTCTAAAAGACTAGTGCTTATACACATGCAGAAAACTTAAGATATCAGTATGGTAATAGTAGTTATCTACAAACAATGGAGAAAAGGGCAACCGGATGCATGAAGCATCCAGTCTTCACGTAAGGTCTGGGAAAGGGCCGCACCCCAAGGGGTATAATGTTGATTCCATGGCTCGAACATGTGATCAGAGGCGGAGCCAGGATTTCAACTTTATGGATCCTGAATTTTAAAATGACAACTTCATCAAGTGCAAATTACTGGGTTCTAAATTGGTATAATACACTCAAACTTGGCTTCAATTGACAAGTAAGCACTCCAATTTTGAGAGTGCACATCTAGACACCTCAAATCCTCTCCACTGTGCTTCAGTTGAACACTCCTAACTTACAAAATGATCATCTAGACACCTCCAAAATTTATGTGTCACATTAGCATCGGGTGTCTACGAGACACGGTGAGACGAGTTGGATCATTTAGTTGCCAGATGAGACCAAGTTTGAGGGTCTGTTTATGTATTATGCCTAAAATTATAGGTTTGGCAGTAGATCCTCCTATTGTATGATAAGCATGAGGATGGTACTATAGAACTCAAGCAAAACATCATTATAAACTTGACAGTAGCAAATTCCAATAATAGCTTCGAGAAACACAATGTTCTAGTATCCAAGTGAAAATATTTGGTATATAACTATAGTTAAAATTTACTTCTGGCGGTCAAAGCATTCCATTGGAAAGAGTATCAAAGAAAAGGTAATCCATGCAATACCTTGATCCATGCTGCAAGTTTTGTCCTGCCTGTTGTAATGTCATAGTTTTTTACCTCGAGCAAGAAGGGCTGGAATCTTTCAATAAATGGTGCATAAGCTATATCCACCTGTTCATCACATATATAAGGCAGTAAATAATGGAATACACGGCATAAATTTGCTTCATTTGCTACATTCCCAGAAAATAATTCTTATGGTGAACATTAACAGCAGATTTCACTTTTTCACTTACTAATGGCTAATGCATCTATTGATATGTCTTTTACGAGCGTATATTGAATAACGAAAAATAAGATATGGATACTCACCAGACTGAATGAACCAAGGAAGAAAGATCCATCAACAAACTTGGAAAGAGCAGTCTCAATGGAATCAAATGCTGCAACTACACCAACTCGTCTAAAACTTAAAGATTCTACCGCAAAGCAAGTATGTAATTTATATAGGAGTTAAAACTTACTGGCATCATTTATTTTGTTTTCCTTCAAAGACGAAATTACAGCTTTGTAAAAGGAGTCAAAGTAGGTGAACAATTCTTCTGTGAATTCTCTCTTGGAAGGATCCTGCATTAGCGAGCATACAAGTTGAGAGACGGGGAAAGTAGGAAAATCTCAAAGAAAATCCTATCAAGAACTTACATCTGGGAAAAGTGAAGGTCCTTCAAAGTTACTGTCAATATATCTAATGAGATCCATACTCTCTCCCTTAACTTCATTGTTGTGTTCCAGTGATGGTACCTATGAAAGAAAAGAATTAAAGTTCTCAAGAGTAGCACAACAAAGTGACAGTAAAGTGTAATGCAAGAACTAGTATGTATATTTTGCCACCTAAACCTGTCAATTAGCAGACCTATATCGACTCCTTTACCTTTGATCTATCATCATTCAGAGATAAGCTAAACTTTCCTTTTGGGGCCTTTCAACTTCACTAATTTGAAATTAATTAAACTAAAGAGTCTACACACAATGGGTCCTTGCCATCTGAATCAGTAGAGATATGGATAGAAGGGACATTTTTACTAGTAGCGGGTCTCGTGGTTCCTACGCTAGTGCGAATTTCAAAGTTCAAGAAATGTCAGCAAAATGATTGACGGATCCTTAGATTGCAGATAAAAATATCTTAGAAGGGAACCTCAAATACACACACTAGAGACGCACAGAGAGACATCATTTGGTTTCAACTTATCGTTTAGGAATTGATAAAGCAGGTTTGTAGATTTACTGTGCTAAAACAAGCGGACCAGCTTAATTCTACTATGGATAAACCCTCTGGCCTGGACCGGGGGACTTCAAAGAAAGCAACAACAACAACATATCCAGTGTAATCCCATAAGTAGGGTCCAGGGAGGGTAGTGTGTACACAAACCTTACTCCTACCTTGGGAGGTAGAGAGGTGGTTCTCAATAGACCCTCGGTTCAAGAAAAAACATAACAAAGCAGTTCGGGAAAAGAAATAACAGAAGTGAAGAAGCCACTACAAAATACTAAACATAGTATGACAAAGCATTTTGAAAAAAAAAGGAGAACTTCAAAGAAAGCAAAGACTATAAACCACTTGAATAACTGTCACCATTTATTTGATACAATAATGTCACTTTCACCTTATTTGCTGGATAAACCTTCTCCTTATACCAATCTGGCCTGCTCTTTAGATCAATAGGAACCAACTTAATCTTTTCGGACAGCCCCTGATTCACATACAAGAATATAAATCAACTAACTTTATAGGTAATGAAAGAATTTCGAGTACACACTAAATTTAAGCAAATTCTAGATCAATAGTTGCTCCATACAGACCTTACAATTTCTAGCAATCCACGCACGTTGGGCATATGGGCATGAGTAAGAGATATAAAGCCTTCAACCAAGAAAATGAATAAATTGACTATCACAAGAGAGATAAACTAATATATCGGGCTGATTTCACATATGGTCACTGAATATTACCAACTATAACAGTAAAGTTACAAAACTGTTTTTTTGTCACAGCTTTACCTACTACAAGAATACCATCACAAAACTGTACCCGCTATAACAAAAAAGTCGCCTTGATGGGTTGGTTTTATTTATAGAGGATAAAGTTTAGCAAATTTAATGTTATAGCGGGTAAGGTTCAATTAATTAGCTAGTTTAATGCGACAAAAAATAGACATTATTGTTATAGTGTATAAAGGTCAGTAACCATATTTGGACTAACCATACAATATCCAACAAAGAATTTTATCCATTATAACAGTAAAGTCATAGATTTTTATCCACTATATCAGTAAAAGTCACTTCAATGGATAAATTTTAGTACTTTATAGAGGATAAAGTTTAGTGACTTCATTATTATAGGTGTTAGTTACTTTTAACATGACAAAAGAATAGTTAAGTGACTTAATCGTTATTGTATATAATTTAACCATATCATATCATACAAAGAAGAAGAATAGAAAAGCAACAATCACATTTGAGACAAAAAAAAAAGGAGCAATAAAGTAAAAAAGGCAACTAACTTTGGAGTTCCATCAAAGATTGCTGGTGGTTCTGAAGAGGAATCAAGGGCAGGAGGAAGCACCTCTCTGGAACTTCTGATCAAACAAGGAATTTTTCTATTCGATTGGTCAAAACGTTTTATAAATATTATCTCCAAGAAAACAAGTTCCTTACAAATCAGAAAAATGACTTTACTAATAGAAATAGAAAAAACGAGCTCCTCCCCACCCTCAACACCCCTAGACTCCACACCTGATAACTCCATCCATGCCATCCCGATACTAGAGGTGGTGCTAGCATTCTGCTTACAAGCTTTGACACAGACTATGTATTTGTGCTAAAAAGATTCACTTAGTATGTAGAAATAATTTATTCAAAACTTAGTAAGATGTCTTTTCTAGAATCTAGAAACATAAATTGGAAATCTTAGCCCTAGCTAGGATGGTGTGTACGTAGCCTTACGCCTAGAAGTTGTTCTGATAGATCCTATCAGAGATCAAGTTTGTAAAACAAATAAAGTAGTGAAGAAGTTGTAACTAAGAAAAACAATCAAGATGAAAACAAATGCAAACAACAAATAATATGATAAACGAAGCAAAGTAAACAACATGTAAATGCTTAGATTACATTTGAAACAATATATTCTTCTTCACTTACCAAACATCAAAAATAAGGAGTTAATGGTAAAAAACACACTTGAACCATCTTTTTTCCTGAATTTCACGTCTCAACTATAAGTTGTTCTCGTTTCTACCTGAACGAGTTACCATTATCTAAATAACTACAAGAATATGATAATTCCAGAAAAAATAACAAAAAAATAGAGAAAGAGAGTACCCAGAAGCCATTATTGAAACAGCTGGTAGAGCACAAATTCTGGGGCAGCCAATGTGATTCCATTTTAATGGATATTTAGCATTAGATAAAGTGAAAGAGAGTGAACTGAAATTGGTTCTCAAAGGAAGAAGAATTGGAGAATTGCCATTAATATGAATTTGATACCCAATGCTCGAAGCTGCCATTTTCTCCTATGGGTTTTGGTAATTTGGTTCGTTAATGCGTAATATTCCTTATCTTCCCCGTCCTCTCTGGCGGAATTGTTTAAATTCTATTATATTGTATCGTTTGAATCCATGTTAGGTAAGATGAAAAGATTTTTTTTTTCCTGTAATATCATTTGGTGTGATTCTGTGTTACTTTAATATTTTCTTTTCATTTTGTCTTTATTTATTATTGGCGAAATGATCTGATGCACCCTTGTACTTGTATGTGTTTGTATTATGGATCCTTCTACTTTACCATTTGTCAACTAAATCCTTAAACTCAATGAAACTCAACATATTAAACCCCTCTAAACTTTGACCAAACTTATGTGGCAACTTAATTGTTGACATGTAACAAATGCGTGATTTCACGCACAAAAAGAGAGTGACATAAAATTTTAGACCAAAAATAATTAAAAGAAAAAGAAAAATAGAATTAAAAGACCAAAAAAAAAATTGAAAATTAGTTTTTCACCTCTTTCTGTTTTTTCCCAACCGTCCCATTTCTTTTTCTCTTTCTACCATCACCCTCTCCATTTTTCCCCAATCTCCAATTTCTCTCTTTCTCCCCTTCCCACGATTCTCCAGTTTCTTGTTCTTCTTTTTTTTATCACTTTCTTTTCTCCCAAAATTAGAAACGATATTGTGCTATAGTTTGTGAGGTGACAGATTTGATAATATTGGTAAGCAAAAAGTAAATGTTAAATGTCTTTGTAAAATCAGATGGAGTGTGTTGTGTAAAATTATATACAAATATTATGATTTATTGATGTATTTTAGTGATGATTTGTTGGTATCAATGGAGAAAAGAGGTTTATGGTGTTTCAAGTGAGGGACGAAGTGGTAAAAAAATATGATTGAAAGTTATGAATGATGAAAATATGGAGAACAATAGTGGTTTTTATGATTTAGGGAAGTGGTGATAATGGTGAAGATGGAAGGTTGTGGTGGTGAGATCTAAGGTAAAAAAATGGAGAGAGAGATGGTCAAGGGAGAGTGAGGGGGGAATGAAGTGAAAAAGAAGAAAAAAATATTTTTTTTTAAAAATAAATAAATAAGTGATGTATCATTTAAAATTTGACGTGGATGATGATGTGTCATTTAATATCTGACATGGATAATGATGTGTCCTTTTTGTTGAGCGTTTGAAGTTAACACAAAGTCAAGGGGGTTTAAAATGCTGAGTTTCATTGAGTTTAAGGGTTCAGTTGACAAAGGGTTAAGTAGGAGGGTCCAGAATACATACTCATACAAATACAAGGGTCCATCAGACCATTTCGCCTTTATTATTTAATAATTCTATTTTAGCATTTATCCTACTTTTTCATAATAGCTCTATCAGTATCGTACAATTTCTGATAGATTTATTATTCAAATTATGGATGTGTGATATTATGCAACGACGGAGAATCAATGGCGGATCCAAAATTTCAATCAAGGGTGTTCGAAAAACCTCTAATCTTACATTTAGGAGATTCAAAATCAATACATAGACATAAAAATTCTTTAAAATACCTTAAATATATAACGCAATTTTTTACCGAGGGGGTTCGATTGCTCTAGGTCCGCCCCTGTGGAGAAGGATACTATCTATACAAATATTGTATTCAGTGAATATAATATAATACAATACAATATAATAAAATACTATACAAAACAATACGAAACAACCAATTCAAACAAACAAAGCCTAGGATTTGAGCGGACAAAATGGCAAAAATGTCACTTATGTTTTGGGTACATTCAAAAATAATTTTTGAAATTGATTTTTGAATAGTTTTGACTCTTTAAATTTATTTAAAGTGAGCATTTTTAGTTGACAAAGTTACAGATATACGTATACATATACATATACTAAGTAAAGTAATTTATTAATATAGTCGAAGTATAGATAATATATACAACTTAAGGATGGTTTGACCGGTTGTATAAGAAATAATATTGAATATTGTAAATTTTTGTAAGGCAAATATTAATTATATTTGACATTATTTTCTAATTTAGTATTTGATTTAATATATTAAAAATAACATATATTGCATAATTTTCAAAAAAAAATAATTATTTGTTTATAAAAATATTTTCCACAAATATAGTTAAAGGATGTAGAAAAAATTTTGAGGAGCAATTGTGTCTTTAATTATATTAATGTGTGTATTAGATATCTTTGCATTACTAATATCATATATTTCTATGTATAAGTTATACATACCTTAACACCAAATACAATATATAATGTTTGCATTAGTTATACATATTGTAACTCTACAATGAAATTCAAGTAAAATTACCGAAACATATCGATATTGAAGAAAAATCGATATGATTGTTACAATTTAAAAAAAAATTAAATTTAATTATGCACCTTAGAATACTCATAAAATTGATATGGTATAATAGGTTGAAAATAATCGATCAAATCAAATCATTGATATCCCTATATAATTAAACGTAAGATAAAATGATTTTACATTTTATCAAATTATTATTTTTTATCTCTTGTATCAAACCATCTCTAATGATTTTAATAATAATAACAATATATTCAATGTAGTTTTACAAGTTAAGTTTAAAGAAAATAAAATATACGCAAATATTACACTAACCTAGGTTCTTTAATGGTTTGTTTGGTATGACAAAAATATTTTCAAAAACATAAAGTTCATGAAATACCCCAAAATTCTATCTTTTGCACAAAAGATAAGGCAATCCAATTCTCAAGCTATCATCAATGGAGGCTGCTCTCTTCAGCTTACCTTCCTCTCACTCTTACCGCTTTTCCTTGAAATCCCACTTCAACAACCCCTTCATAATCCCCCATTCCCATTCTCACCTCAAACTCAAACCCAGAACTCTAACTATCCGTTCAGCAATTAGCAGAACCAAGAAAGAAGAAACAGTTGAAACAGTGAAGCAACAGCTTGAAGATTGTTACCTTTTAGCTGGAATCAGTTATAAGGGGTTAACTGTTAAGCAATTTCAAGATCTTAGGGCTCAACTCCCAGAAACAACAAAGCTTCTTGTGGCTAAGAATACATTGGTACTTAAAGCAATTGAAGGGACAAAATGGGAAGCATTGAAACCATGTATGAAGGGAATGAATGCTTGGTTATTTGTTCATAGTGAAGAAATCCCAGCTGCTTTGAAACCTTATAGGACCTTTCAAAGGGAGAAGAAATTGGAAGAGAATGATTTTACTGGTGGGGTTTTTGAAGGGAAGTTTTATGGACCTGATGAGTTTAAGGTGCTTGAGAATTTGCCTACAAGAGCTGAGATATATGCACAGCTTCTTGGGTCTTTGAAAGGACCGGCGTCAGCTGTTGTTGGGACTATTCAAGCTCCAGCAAGGAATTTGGTTATGGTGCTCAAGGCTTATGTAAAGAAATTGGAGGAGGAGGAAGGTGGAAGTCAATAATTTTGTTGTAATTCTTGGATATGGTAAGTTAATGTTATTGTCAATTTGGTTCAATATTTGAAATTTTTCTGAAAGATGGAATTTTGTAAAGTTATGTTTTGGTAGAATGAGTTAATCCTTTGCCAATTCTTCTAAATAGTGTCCTCGAATTTGGCGGATAATTAACTGGATTACTTCATAACTGTTATGGGGATTCGTGTTCTATGAAATGTACTATTCTGCACTTTCCATTATCACTGAACCAAGAAAATAGTTTGCTTCCTGCTCCAGCTCACTATATTTGTCAAAGTGCAGAATGCAGTGCACTAAGCTCTCGCTATTTGCGGAGTTTGGGCTTGGTGGTAGTATGAGCACTGTATCTGTTTCGTAGGATTAGTTGTATTCATGTAGTTTCTTGCTTTTGTTACCTGTTACCATTAGTTGTTTATTATGTTAAGATGATCGCACTATTTTGCTGATGTTACTGTTCCTTGCTTGTATGCTCTGCATTGCTCTCCGATAAGTTGCCATGTTTTCCTTATTGCCTTTTTTCCTTTTCATTACTACTTGATTTACTTCACTTGAGCCAAGGGTCTTTCGTAAACAGTCTCTCTACCTCTCAAGATAGAATTAAGGTTTCCATACACTCTAACCACCCCAGACCCCACTTTGTGGGATTTCTCTGGGTATGTTGTTGTCATTGGGAAATGCTGGACCACGTTGCATCTATTGTAAGCAACCTTAATTTGCATTTCTGCAAGAGGTTGTTTCTGTGCTTGAACCGTGACCTCTTGGTCAAATGGGCAGTAACTCTTGCCGTTGCACCAAACTCTCCCCTTCCTATGTAGTAAAATAGAAGAGTAAAATATTTTAAAAAAAGAAGCAGCACAGCAATCCTACCTCTTATGAGACACATTTTCCACTTTGTAACTGAAAGGGCTGAATCCTCTGGCTTTGTTGCTCAAGTCTTTTATCTCCTCTTTTCCCCTTCGAGCACTTCAAAACTTACTTTAGTTTTTAAGTTGTCTATAATCTAGTGGATGATTTCTCTTTAAAAGTAAGTTTTAGTGCCTTTTGTTTGAGGAAAGGATGGACTAGTTGCTATGGTCGATGAACAACTTATTTTTGAACTTCGATGTTGTTTTCTGGAATTAGTTAAAGGCCTCTGAGAGATATTATCAGGAGGACAAGGGAGCAATGACATTGATCTGGCACTTAAGCCATCTGATATTGAATGGGTGAACAAGATTGTGTTTTGTTCTATGTCAAAGCCTGCGTATACTTCTTCTTTGGAAAAGCTATGACCTTTAGAGGTTCCAAGGATTTAGATTCTCTAGACGGTTAAGCGAATTTTATGAGCTGAATGGGTTTCAGTAAGTGAAGAAACTTTTAGTTTTATTCTATTGAAGTCTTTGGTGATTTGGATTCTTCTAAATGGTTGCATAGATAGGTTTCAGGTTTATCATTGCAGACAAAAAGTTGAGATAAGTATGCCTTTTTGTAGGTTTAGACATAACAAAGTACTAGGTGTGCAAGGATAATCTACCATTCTTGATGATGCCAAAGATTTACTTCCCCGCTACATAATGGGACTTTGCCTCTATGAGATGCACAGTTCTACTGATGGTTCACATCTAAAATAGGACAGGATTATTACATCAAGATGTAAAGACAAGGGACTAATCACAAGTTATTAATATTACTTATTATTTTTGAACATTCTGATGCTAATACGAGAAATCAGCATAAGCTAAGGCCTGGTCTGAAATGCTGGTGAAGAGATCTTACCTTTGCACTGTGCTGCTTGTTGTTTTAGCTAATAAGCGGAAAACCAAGTAAATGTTGATGACCTCGGTTCATCCAGCCTTTACTTTATGACCTCTCCTTTTACTGCTCTTCTGCAACAACAGAAATTTCATGTTGTTGAGATTCTCCTCCATAGCAACTGTCAGTTCTCCATTTGAAAATGATCGCACTTCCTTTTCCAAATATTCTCCTTTTTTTAGAATAGCTCTGCCTTCTGTTTCTACTTTGCGAGGTTACTCTGTTGGTTCTTGTTTGACTTGCCAGTCATGCACTAAACTTTGTTTCAACTACTTTCGACGATAATCTATGCCATCTCAATTGAAGTTTTCATCTCAGCATATATTTGTGTTGTGAATATAATTTTGACGACTTCTCCATAGTTCTAATGCCTAAGTTTTAGTTAGCTTTCAAGCATGTTGTACGAACTCTGTTGTATCTCTCCATAGTTCTGATGCCTAAGTTTTAGTTAGCTTTCAAGCATGTTGTACGAACTGTGTTGTATCTCATTGTTAGAGTGAGATAGAGTCCCACATTGGTTGGGGAATAGAGTGATGGTCTGCTTATGTGGACTTGAGCAATCCTCCCCATGTGATCTAGCTTTTGGGGGTTGAGTTAGGCTCAAATGCCATATCTTTACAACATTTTTTTCTGCGGAAAGAGTAAATTCTTCCTGCCTATCTAACTTATCTTAGATGGAACGGCGGAATCTTTACACAAAGCCTCACTGTACATATAAATAAGAAGCTTTCATCAAGAATTTGATAGGATATGTAACTGAGTATTTCTGAAGCTCTGAATCTGGATCTAGAGGCAATCTACAAACTATTCTTGATGCATTATAAGGAGAAGGTATTTCAGTTTCATTAATGTGTATCATGAGCTGCTTTGAAATGTTTTACTTGAGCCTGAAAGCTGAGAGTCTATCGGAAACAACATTTCTACCTTCACAAGATAGGATGTGAATTGTGAAGGTAGGATTAAGGTCTGCGTATACATCACCCTCCTCAGACTCCATATGAAATTATACTGAGTATGTTGTTATTGTAACAAGTATCATAAAAAATTGACATGTATTAAACTGGAGGCTGAAACACAAAGTTTGATGTTGCAAGTTCAACTCATAGGTCTGTTAAATAAACAAAACTAAACTATTAAGTCCTTTATATTCCTGATTTGAAGTTGAAATTTTGTTTGGACATGTAATTTGGATTTTTTAAATTGTATTTTTTCTCTCATAAATATAGCTCCACAATTTTTGAAAACTATCAAAATTTTCTGAACTCTTATATAATTTTACCAAATAAGCAAATACATAGTTTATAAACATGATATCAATATATCTTAAGACGCAACATTGATAAATCGTATATCTAATCTTTCTATTATGAATAAACACTTGCGATTTCATGTTATTATAAATTTTAAAATATATATATAATTTTACAAAGATTCACTAATCAATAATAAAAGTAACTAATTATATTTTAATATAATCCTTTCACATGGTACGAACAATTTTTTCACGCTAAGCATATATTGTTAATTTTTACAAAATTTGACTTGCAAAAAAGAAAATATAACAACTAATATGAGACGGATGAAGCATTACTCTTTACTCTCAGCTTTCAACTCTTCTTGCCTTGTTCCATCTTGGAATTGCTTGGACTTTATTGTTGTGGTATTCATTCCAAAGGATTATTATTTCATAATCTACAAAAATTAAATTATTTTACATTATAAAACCAACAAAAATGGATCAAAAACTATAAATCTTAATCTAGAAATGGCAAATATCCCGATACCACATAATTTTCTATCGTAATATTAAATACTTTTAATATTAAAAATATTTAAAAACTAAGTATCAAAAGTTGGAGTCCAAAAAATATATATTTTACTTTCAAAATAGTAATAGTGTATATAAAATAAGAAAATGAAGAAATACTGTATCACCTAGACATCACAAATCCAATTCCCAAAACTCTTTTTTATATTACTCTACATCCATCGTTCTTATTTTATTAGATTTCTTGTAATAGATTTTTGTGGCCGAATCCTTCTTTAAATTATATATATAGCAAAAATTTAGTATATCGAGTTTTTATTTTTAATATTGACTATCATTGTCAAGTGATTCAATATTAATCATAGTTAAATGATACATGTATAAACACATAACATGTAATTATTAATTTGATCTAAATATATATTTTGTAAATTTTACTTTCGTACTACTTCATTAATGAATCTTTTTGGTTTTGCACTTATATTCGATGTTTGTTCTGAAGAAGAAATGAGACAATATTAAATTCTATTTTTTAAGATTTGAGCTAAATTTCATCAATTTCAACTTTCTAGATTCGGATAGCTTTAACTAATTTAAATTCGCTTATTAAAAAAAAGTCCATAACATAATTTACTTCATATTTATTAGGGGTCATTGGTATCAAGCATAGACAATTTTGGGATAAAAGTTTTTAGTAACATTTTATCCTTTGTTTGGTCAAATTTTGAGATAAGTTAGATCACAACTATTAATTAATATTGAGATAAGTTATTTTTATCATTTAATAATACTATCAAAATTTTCGTTTGGTTGGGAACAAGTTATCTCCCAGGATTAATTATCCTGGGATAACTATCCCACCATGTATATGGGATAATTTATCCCCATCACTATGGTATATATGATGGGATAAGATATCTCAAACTTGTCAACCAAACAAGATACAAAAATTTTATCCCAGGGCTATTTTTTTATCCCATGACTAATTATTTTTATCCCTCACACTAAACGACTAGTTATCGCAGATTAAAGTAAAAAATGACAAAAACACTTCCAAAATTCCTCAAATTCTTTTTCTATTAATAAATATACAATACATGTTATTTTTAATACACTAATTAGATTGTGAATCAAAATTAATTAAAAAATAACTAATCTCGCCTAACTTATCTTCACATCTAACGATCCTTAAAGTATAAAAAGTGTAGACCACCATCCTATTGTGGATTCAATTTTAAATTTTAACCAACTAAAGAGATAACCGTAAAAAAAAATTGGTGAATTTTATACTTGATTTATTATTGTTTTTGCATTTTCTACCGTCACTATTATCGATTATTCTTTAAAATACACCTCAAAATTGATTAAATCAAGTGTTTAAATACAATCATCAAAAAAACGCACACCAAACTTAATTTGTCCATAAAATTTCATCCATATAATAAACACAAACACCTACTAATATTTCACATATTCACAAAAACACACCATTCAGACGTATTTTTTACCATTATATCTCGAACAAAGCCAAATAAATAATCCTATTGTCCTCTCACATACAAACAGGGTAAAAACGAACTTGTCTCCTCCTCCTCTTTGCCTTCTTCTCCGAGAAGAGAAAAAGCCATTCGAATACAGCAGAGAAGCAAAGAGCAAGCTCTACCAAACTGTACAAAGCCTCTCAAAGCAGCAGCAGAAGAAAAATCTGAAGAAATGGACGATTATAC
The DNA here is from genome assembly GCA_018342035.1 of Solanum appendiculatum. Classification (NCBI taxonomy): domain Eukaryota; kingdom Viridiplantae; phylum Streptophyta; class Magnoliopsida; order Solanales; family Solanaceae; genus Solanum; species Solanum appendiculatum. The sequence goes on from JAGDQO010001434.1 coordinate 48,842, forward strand.
TAGAGAAATGATGGACCTCAAAACCCTCGTTACACGAACCCTAGAGAAGAAAGGCGTCCTCGCTAAGATCCGAGTAATTAACCCCTTTTCTACTCTACATTTTCATTTTTGTAATGTATTTGCTTATAATTTGTTTATTATTTGACGTAGAATGATCTTAGGATCCGATCCGGTAGTTACGTATCTATGCTTTATGATATTATTATTTTTTAGTTTTATTTTTTAATCGTGGTGTTCGAGCCAACTTATGAGCAGCTCGAGTAATTTCAAGTACTGAGTAACTCTGCCAAATGAATGGAAATAAGTCACCTACTCCCTCCATCCCTTTAAGTGTCTTAGTTTGATTGGGCACGAAGTTTAGGAAATAAAGAGAGATTTTTTAATTTTTTTTAATGACTGTGGTGTTCGGGCCAGCTTTCGTGCACCTCGACTAATTTCATGGGATACCTGCCACCTCCCACCGGCTACAGGTATCAGGTAACTCGATACCTTTATCCACCAAGGCTAGGACAAATGGGAAGAATTACCTAGTGTTTTTTTGTCTCCGCTGAGTTTTGAACCTGAGATCTCAGGGTTCTCAACTACTTTGTTGTGGTTTTAACTTAAAAAGATGTATGTAGTAATTTTTAGATCCTGTGTTCTTAAACGAGCTATGGAGGATGTTGGAATTGGAAAACTTAATATAGAAAGAGATACTCTTTCCGGCACAGGCCAAAAAGAAAAGTTAGGCACTTAAATTGAGACAGAGGGAAGGAGGGAGTACTATTTTGCCGCCTCTGGAATTTGAACTTAAGACCGCATGGTTCTCAACGTGCAACTCACTATATTATTTCAAGGATAATGTGGATTGTGGAATCCATGAAAAGGATGTATTTAGAATTGTATTTTTATTTTATAAATAACAACAACCAAGCACTAAGACAATGCTCGTGAAAGGAACCCGTTTGTACAAAAGCCTATTCTTGTAGTGAATTGATGTAGTCTAGGATGTTGTTTTCATCCTTTAGCTACATAACTGTAGTAAAAACTAAAAACTGATGATCTCTAGTTGTTATGTCACATTTGCTTCCTTTGAATTGGGTCATTCTTTTCTTGTTGTAGATTGTATTCCGTATAAGATATTTTACAAATTTTACATGTTTTACGGTGTGACGATTTGTAGGCTGAACTTAGGGCAAGCGTTTTTGAGGCAATTGAAGATGAGGATAGGGTAATTGAGAAGGATGAAACCTTGCCCCCTGCACTATTGGGTAGCTGCAATGATCAGGCAAAACATCTCCATAATTCACCTTCAGGTCATTTTTTAAAAAAAATTTTGTCCTTTTTGTTGGTCTTCTGCTTATAAATCATTGCAAATTTTTGTGTTAAAAACGGAAGGAGACATACCTATCTTCTCTAGAACAATTTTATCGACTTTGGTAATATATATCAGAAAGCCGAGTTGTTTTCATATACTGCAGCAGACCGTCTAGTAAAAGTTTCAATCTATTGTCTGGATTGACATTTGGTGGCACAACCTCTGCCAGCTCTTTGGACCTAGAAATTGAATCTATATATCTTTTTTAGGGTCTGATTCTGTGAATCTCACTCCTGATAAACCCAAGTCTAACTTGCAGATGGCTACACCTTTTACTTTCCCAACAAATATGATGTTACTTTCCTGTTTCAGATTCATTTAGTTTGTATTTTGTGATGAAATAAGATATCCAGAACAAATTACAATGTCCAACATCAAATATAGTGTTTCAAAGATACTAAAAAGTCTTGGAGAAAATCCTAGAGAGTGTACATTTTCGCTTCCATGTTAAAAGGGTAAAACTTCTTTAATTTATCTCGGGTAAACAAATTGAAATGCAAATGTCTGGGAGCATGATAATAACACGTTTAGTACTTGACAATATATCTTTTCTCCTAAACTACTAAGCCCTAAATTAACAATCTAAAAACAAAAAAAACTACTTAAGCCCTACATAGTCTAATATTTCAATTTTTAGTGTTTTATGTCAGAGAACTAGTAAAATGTGTTCATTCCATCTTTTAGCGTTTCTTCCCTTCTTTTTTTTTGATTGCTTTAAACACTATTTAAATCATGCTTAAAATATATTCCCAAAATCTCTTTTTCCTTCACATTCTTAAGCCAAACTCATAACTATTCTTGGTTTACTCACTATTTGGCCCTCATTATATTGTCAATGCTCCAAATATCTAGCTGGGCGTGCGAGAGCGTGTAGAGTATTTCACATTGGTTGGGGGAGTGGATTATCATTATATGGTCTTGGCAACGTGATAAAGAATGTCTTATCTGAAGATACAAAGAGCAACATCATTTACTAAAAAAATACTAACTTTTGAGGGCTATACCCCTTAAAGTAAAACATCTCTGGTTACTTTAGAATTTTCACAAAGGTACCTAGACATGTCCTAATTGAATCTAACTGGTATGATAATGTACTTCTTATTGCAGTCCGTACATCTTATGATCAATGCATCAACATAGTTGTGTTTTAGGTCTAAGAAGTGTTAAAATTTAATGCATCATCCTATAGTAGATCACTTTGCTTATTCATTTTAACCGTTTGGTTTGTTCACTGTTCAGGAAGGCTACTAACTGCACTTATATCTGAATATTTGGATTGGGCTCAATTAAACCATACACTTAAGGTGTATTTGCCAGAGTGTAACTTGGTAATCATGTACTGTGCTCTCCGGTGTGAGTTTATAATGCTTTTCACATAGTCTTGTCAATATCTAGTTCTAATTACAAAGAACCCATTGTGTGATTGTGCAGCCAAAGGAGTCATGGAAATCTGAGCTAAAAGAATTTAGCAGCAAGAATGGATATGATCTTAACAGGAATGGTGACAGTGCTCCCTTGCTTTTGGATGTTCTTGAAGGATTCTTGAAATACGAGGTTTGACATATAAAAGTTAGTTATTGATTGACATGTGTAAAGAAATGTATCAATATGTAAGAATTGATATAAAAACTTTAGTTGGTAGTAACTGATTGTTCTGCTTTTGGGATCTCCAATGTTCTGGATGTGTTGTTGCTGTTATTCCAGATGGTTGGAGGCGTTAATTTGTGTAAATGATTTTATTATAGTATTTGCAAATAACAGCTTCCTATAGAAATAGTAAGTATTGTTTCTAATTTTATTTTATTTTTTTTAGAACTTCTCTCAAGCAAAGGGTGCTGGATCTCTGTCCAACACTGAAGCTAGGAATGTTAGGAAGCCTTCTTCATCTTCAGTTGCCGGGGGGTTACCTCCGTTGGGAAGGTTAACATATTAAATATTATCACTTCTTTTACTCTTTCGTTTGGATTTAAAATTGACTTGGAACCATTTTACCCCACAGGCCAGGTCCTGCTGCCCAGTCATCTGGTAAGTAATCTAGCTGACCCTCCCCTCCCCTCTGTTCTGGCAGTTAATTCCTGTAGCATGAATTTCTGATATTGTTGAGTTTCTAGACAGAAGGGCAGGTTCATCTATATCCGGATATAGGAAAGATGAATACAACTGGAGATATGAAAATGAAGAGCTTTCGCAAGATGTAATGCTTGCCTCATCTGCCTTAGAAAACCTTCAATTGGACAGAAAAGCTCGGAACCTTACCACTTCATGGCGGTCAGTGTTTAAACTCTCAATGGACTTAAATTACAATTTACACATTTGGTTATAATGTAATTATCTGTTGGCTTGTAATGAGTCCTCAGTTTTTGTGGATTATAGTGCCAAAAAAATCATGTTTTTTAAGTGCTCCCCTCAAAAAGACATTACTATGCTTGCAAAGTCCTCCCATTTTATTTGATCAAGTAGATGTTTGTTACATCTACATGTCAAGGTAGGGGTAAGGTTTGCCTACACCATACCCTCCTCAGACCCCACTTGTGGGATTATATTGGGTATGTTGTTGTTGAGTAGAAGTTTGTTACATGAGCCATGAGAAGTTCAAGTATCATCGTGATAAGTGATTGCCAAGAACTGATGATAAGCTGTGGAAGTTCTTGAAAAACATGCAGAGGAGTTTTTCCTTTTGTTGATGTCTCTATCGTTTGTCATCCTTTAAATTACCGTCAAGCAAATTTGAGTGGTATCTCAACTTGTGCTGAATTTTGCAGGCACAGAGGTGATGGTATATCTGAGGATGATGGCAGGATGGAATAGATGGAGATTATATCGTCACCAAATCACTAATTATATGGGAATTGATGATATCCTTCAACGTAGAAATGCAATGTTAAAATGTACGCTATGTATTTTATATACAATATTGCTTGTAGTAATTCGTGTGTGCTTCTCATTTTCCTTTCTTTTTTCGTTCATCATTTTCGTTCTCCCCCTATTACAATGTTCCTTCTGTGTCTAAGCAAGCGGTGTTTCTAATGAAATTTGTCATATGATGATTGCTCTTAGTGATGGTATATGGGACAAATATTTGTTCATAACAGACGTGTGTAGGTCACCTTAGCATTGAGGTGTGTTTTACATATAAGTATGTTTCGCATTATAAATAGTCTGTACAGATGAACATGTGGAAGAGCTGTATCTCCCTCAAGTAGTGGAAACACATGAATTATAATAATAGAGAATTCCTATAGTATAATTAACGGGGTGGGGTGGGGGGGTTGCAGGGACTAGTAATTTCTTCCATACTTGTCAACAAGAAGTGCTTGTACAACTTGGGCACCCAGTAAAATATACATTTGAAGGTAGAATACATGAGATTGAGAATGATTTTACAAACACAGTAACCCAAATGCCCTTTTTTTCTTTACACCATTTTACTGATTATTGTCTTACTTTAATGAATAAGCAACTGATCACAAAAAATATCACCTCTATTATAAATATAGTGACCAATATTGAGGGCATTCGACATTTGGTGTCATCATATGCATCTGCATCTTTAGGCCTCTTGTATTTTCTTCTCAAACTGATGGTCACTCATTTCCTTCTGCTCCTCATTCACAGTTTTGGTGTCATTAACCAACTCGGCCGGCTTCCCCTGTTTCACTCAATTATTTTTATACTGGATATTATAACCAACCGTAGTTTGGCTGTTAAGGAACAATGAAAACGAGAAGGCTTATATATTTTTCAGATAGAAGCCATACTACTCTCTTATTCTTGTTATTATAGTCATTATTCTTGCAACTGTGATTCGGGAACTTTTCTTTTGAGCCGAGAGTCTATTGGAAACTATCTCTCTACCTCACTAAGGTAGGGGTAAGGTCTACGTACATCCTACCTCCCCTAGATCCCACTTGTGAGATTACACTAGATATGTTGTTGTACAGAAGCCATACTAATACAACTTTAACCACTATGAGAAATCTGCCGTTATACTATCAAATGTTAATTCTTTAAAAGGAAAAATTGCATCCCAACCTCTTTTGCAATTTAGAATTTCATATAGGAAAATATATGACGATTTCATTAGTATTTAGTTATTTATGTTACAAGTGCACATGTGATTTGTAATAACTTCTAGAAAGGTGATACCCAATCAACTAGATTTCATACCTAAATTGGAGAAATTTTAGGACATACCTTGTTGCTGTCACGCCAGCCAAGTCCAAACGGTCTTGAGAGCAAACTGATCTTTCTAGCAGGTATCTCTAGTGATGATTCTGGAGATGAAACTTGCTGCGTAGATCTATAAAAGAACTTATTATTCCATGTTAGAGAAAATACAAGATATGCATTAATGAAGGTAGTATGTTTTTTTATTACTACATAGTACATAGGCATGTATTGTCCTTTGGCAACCAATGAAGCAGTTGCAGTAAAGAAACCACGATCACCATTCACCAGGGCATAGTGTTTAATAACGCGACAAAATTAGAACATGTAAGCATGGGTATACATATACCTTGGAGAAGGTAGTACTTTATCTTGTCCAGATTGGTACTGCAAGGTAGCCTCCAACATCGATTCTGCCATAACCACCCTCTTTTCCGTCTCAGCGAGGGAAGTAATGGCTTCTTCATACTTTTCCTGCAGGTTGTTGCAATGACACACAAGATGTTCAACATATCAGCCAACGAATGTCAGATTTCCAATTTAAATTCCACCATCATGCATGAAATCGTGAACTAGATAAGCTTGAGTAGAAAATCACAAAGAATCCAGCTGAGTAAGAATTCCCAGATTAAGAACTAGAAATCAAAATGTTTCACCACGAAATTCGATCAAAGAAGAAACCTGTAGCAATTGAGAGGCATGTCTTTGAGCTGCAGCATCTTGTTCAGCAAATATACGAGCATCTTCTGTTACCCTCTGTTCTTGCTCCACCCTCATCAAAACCTACAATAAATAGATAAACCCAAAATTTAAAGAAAGAGAGATTAGGAGATAATGTTACGATGCATCATCAAACAAGTGACAAAAATTGTCACCTGAAGCATGGCATTCTCTTGTTCTTGCTTAGCAATAAGGGCCTCTCGAAGCTCAGCAACCTGTCTTTCTAATTGCTCAACCTGAGTCCAACGGAAAATGTCAATGTTCAGATGTAATTGAGATAAATTCAACTTTTTCAAGGAAAAGGAAGACGATATATGCCAAAAAGCAATCAACATAATATGGAGCAGAATATGAGGAAAAAAGACAAGGAAATAAATATAAAAGCTCTATATCCAAATGCACAGCAGGTAATGTTGATGCAGTCTATTGTGCTAACCATCTAGAAATTCCTCACGTCTTCTATCCATACTGAAAAGATGTATGGAAGCACATAGTCACACTCACAGTAAGCCAAAAGGATTCATGGCACATTGTGTTATTTATAGATGAATATGGTTCAGGTGTATATTCAGGAATGAAAGTTGTATTTATTGTCAGGAATCAAGTTCAATCTGGGATATCAATGTAAGCAGGAGCAAATTATAAATGTTAGACCAGCTCTATAAACAGGAAAGGCGCATAAATGCAAGCTTGAAGGAATGGACTGGAAGCTGGGTTATTATTTTTCCTTTTGTTTTGGGGGATTGGTAGGAGATGAGTTGGTGATATGATTTCCTACTCTGAAGAAAGCACATAATTCATTTATAAAGCAGCATCTTAAGTACCCGTGCGCTCAACTGCCGCCTGTTATCCTGCTTGACCATCTCCATCAATGCTGCTTCCAACTCCTCAGCTCTGTGGACATGGGAAAAAATGAGGAGAAGGATCAGTCCCCAATCAATATGAGATCTAGTTCCCTTAGCTTCCTATACACACAAAAAGGTAAAAGATTTCATCATTCTGAAAGCTCTCAAATTAGATTTGCAGCAGAAGTTGAGAAATATTCAACTTCAATGAAACCTTCTACAGTGTAACAGGTTCCCTCAATGGACAATTGAACTGCCACTCTCCAAACATCATGATTTTCCGTTTCTTAGATAAGAGTTTTTGCGACTTCTTCAGTGAGCTTGAGGCTGGCAGGGATGAGATCAACTTGCCCTTTCAGAAGCTTTTCTCGCCCTTAAGGCAATAATAGCTGAACCTAATTACATTTTGAATAGTTAAATTTGCACCACCTTCCCATGTTATAATCTAGTCTTACTGCCCCAAACCTGAATCTTGATGGTGCAGCGGGATGGAAAGGAATAAGGAGGAAAGGTGGTAGAAAATCACAAGAGGCGGGATTTGGATGAGCAGAAAGGGGAGAGACATGGTCTCAGTTCTTTTTTCACTTCGGCCTTCTACTTAAATTATGAAAAAGAGGTCATTGTTGATGCAGCCGAAGTACAACATTTGGCTTCAGATGTAGGTTACAGCTTGATTGTAGCATATATCATAAATTTTTTGAAAATTTACCCATAAGTATATAACTTAACTGTTTCAAAATCAGCATATTCCTAAGGAACACAAAGGAAAGAGAAGCTAACATTGGAACTCCAACTCTCCCAGGACTAGTTTTGAGAAAAGTCAACCTGCACAATATTGCCTCACTAGATAAAGCAGCATGAACACACGAAATATGCACCTGAGTTCAGCAGATTTTTTCTCCTCCAGCAACTTGGACAACTCAACCTTCAGCCAGACCACCTGATTAAGGTCATGTAGTAATGTATGCAAAATAGATGGAAATCAGAATTGTGGATGACCAACTCAAACAATAGGTTATGATATTCAGATATTGGGAATATTACTTTGAGGATTTCCAGAACAACTGATCACTTACTTGCACACGCTTCTATAAACTCAGAATGAAATGACACCAAAAAGGATAATACAGAAAAAAATAGAGTTGGAAGTAGGAATATAAAGGATAACAAAGAAAGGGAGTGGAGGGAAATGAAAACAATTTAAAAAGAAAGTAGAAGGAGAAAACTTGTGCATGCTTTACCTTTAGAAATTCAATCAATGTTCATTTTCTTGGAGCAGCAAGCTACTTACACATTAGCAGGCTAGATCACTTTTAAGTAAAAAGGTCGCATATATCCCCATCACTAAAACTCTAATAGTTATGAAACCCAATTTATCCGCTCTCTTTTTCAATTTGTTCCTACATCCCGACCTTAGGTACATATTGATTTGTAAACTAAGCTTTAACCAATTTGGTGTAAAGAAAAGGTCCTGCTTCAAGGACAGTCCTTAGTCCTAATAAAAAATCCTAACCAGGAGAAGTTCACTTCAAAACGAGGTATCAAGCTCACTGCCCAGTCAAGTTCTACTTTATCAGGCGATTCATTCAAAGTTGCCCATTTAAAACAGTATTTACTTAAAGGGAGTAGTATCTTGCTCCAAAATCCTTACTTTGTTAATGACCATCCAAATTTCACCTATGAGCACATTTTCTATATGAATAACTCTATACTGCTGGAAAGAAGAACTAATTTCAGTACATTCTGCCATTCCAGATAATCGTATGAAACAAATTCTGAAGTCCCCATTTAAGCAAAAAGAAGATAAAGCAGGTAAACCAGGAATTATAAAAGACGATCAGGGAAAGAGGTGCAAAAAGTTGAAAAGACGGGCTTCAATGGAATATGTATGGGAAAATAGGAAGAAAGTTACCTGTTCTTGGAGATCTGGAGCAGAATCTGTTTCCACATTACCATTAAGGTTCATGTGAAGTTCATCCACATTACTAGATGCATCACTCTTATCTGTTTCAGTGGTTCCAACAATTACAGATCCAGGATCATGCTCAAAACTGGAGAGTTTAGAAGCTAAACCCTGACAGTCCCTCCAAACTCGAAGTCCTTTGAACCTCTCTTCAACAGCAGCCTTCACAGCTGGTCGATGCTTATTTCTTAGTTCTTCTAATCGAGCTTCATTAACATTTTGATAGCCCATGCAGGCTGTCAGCACCAATTGACTGCTATCGAATGTGGAGCCAGCAAGTGACTGCAACAGGGTAACTGCATCCCCTGCATCTTTTGCGGTAACTAATGCAGGTCCTGCATAACGAGAATGAGTACATCACTTTTGAGCTCCACAAACAAGTGAATTAAACAACAATGGCAAAGAAGAAAAGAAGCTTGCATTAACACAATGTTTAGAAACTTTCCAACTCTCATGAATTTAAAAAATTACCATAAAGCTCCATCAAAGCAAGTGCAGTATGGAATAACATCACTCGGTTTCCTTCAAACAGAAGTACATCCCAGACTCTGAGGACTAAAACCAAAAAAGAAACATAAGAAAGGGGGTAAATAACCAGTAAGACAATTCAAGAGCCAAGAAGAAGGTTCACGCAATTGACCTCAAACTGAATATCTCATCAACTTAAAACCTATAAATATGTAATACCAGCCATACTATAGATCAGAATTTTCAAGACAAGATAAACCAACTGACCACTTTCCCATGGAAGCATGTTCATAAATATGGAGAGGAACCATGGTCCAGTAACCCATGCTACCTGAACTCCCAGGTAATCAAGATGATTAACTGCACGATTGCATCAATTGGGAAGTCAAAACATATGGAAAGCAATATAATCAACAGAAATTTGGAAAAGGAGCTTGAATTAAGAAAGTGAGAACAAGAGACATACCCAATTTTGGAAATTTTTCCCGCACCAACACCTCAAGAACAAGTTGGTCAACCTAATGAGAGAGAGTGTAGCAAATAAAATTGTGATCTTTATATTTCTCAAAATCCAATTTATGCGTTCAACAAATTGGGGTGGGGGTGGGGGGAGTAATTGTATGCAGAAGAAATAGTGAACTGCAGCAAGTAGAAGCTAAACTTGTTTGTCACCTGACACTCTATCATCTCTTCTGAGTAATAGCCATCAAAATAATCATCTAGAATCCCCACTAGAGTCCTGTAAGTTTATCAACATTTTTATTGCAATTATAACCTCTTCCTTTTGGAAGCGGAAAACCACTGAGAAGCATCTTTGTAGAACATAATTGAAGACACATCCATCTAGGAGAACAAGATGTAGATGAAGTTCAAAATATACCAAAATGCATTTTCCTCGGGCATTAGAAGCAATAGCAGACCAGCAAAAAAATTCATGGCCTGCATTATCAAACGAGCAAAACTGAGCAATACCGAAGGGAAATGATACGATCCTGAGAAAATCTAGTCCACTTAGAAGAAGACAGCTTGTGTATTGCCCAGACAGGTGAACAACAAGTTGAAAGAATAAGACCTTCATATGGATCTGGAAATGTATCATCATGTTTACGATCATGATATAAAGTTTCCCCCTTTATATCTTTTCGTTCTATCTTACTCATAAGAAAATTTTCGAAAAAAGGTTCTCCCCTAGATTTTCTTTTATGATCTTTTGGTTCCCTGTTAGGTAATAGTGACAGGCATTCAAAAGAATGTGCCAAGCATTTCATTCAGGCTACAATTATTACTAACTCTCAGAAACTCCAATTCGGGGCAGCTATCATTTGAAATTTTATCCTGTAACACTATTAAAAAAAACACATTTATGTGGTGCTTTCCAAAACACATCTTAACTTTTCTTAAGTGATTGCGAGAAGATTTCAAAGAAGAAAATAAACTACACCTTAAAATATAAAATTCAATCAGAAACTGGAAGTTGTGATGTAGCAACTGAAGACAAAGAATGCTTTGGGCAGTATTACAAACTTCAGCAACTATAATTATATCTTCTCTAAAGATATCTGAAAAAAACCTCGCACTAGTTATCAATCAAGAAAGAAAAATGTGGCACTAGTTATTTCTAGCTCTCCAATAAAGCGATAAATAAATACCAAAACTCAATCGATAACCAGTTTGTGATGTTTGATTTGCCAAGTCTTACACCACATGGTCCATCCAAATGTCAAACATCAAAGCAAACATAATTAGTCCCCCACCACCACCCACAAAAAAGGGTAAGAGACCACTAGCAATAGAATTACCTGACAGTAGCCAACACAGGGATTATGTCGAGCATAGGCGGTAAGTAAACGCCTTAAAGCATTTCTTCCATCCTCATCTAGAGCTGGATGTCCAGGAAATGTTCTGGGTAGATCCTGGGTCAAAAGAGCAAGGCAAGATTGAAGCCAAAATGGATACTGACCCAACAGCTACATAAAATGTGTGGTTACTGAAAAAAGAGGTCGATAAGTAGCATCTTGGAAAGAGAAAAAAAAAAGTAGCATGTTCAATGACCTTCTCAATTTGCCCTCTCCAATTTTCAGGAAGACATGCAGTATCTATGCTTGGGTCCACACAACTTCCATCCTTAGATACAGTACTTTTATCCTCTGCATTATTACCAGGTTTAGTGCCTAAAGCAAGCAAATCCTGGTAATAGGTCTCCACCCTGCGTGCCTTTACACCCACAAAGGCTTGCCAAAGCTGTGATGCAAGTGTCAAAATTATACAAATAAAGCTGATGCATGAACACAGATAACTCAAGGAGAAACAGCATAAGAAGATTTTGAGCATTTTATCTAACCTCTCCCCTGAGAGCCATGGGTACTCCACCTTGAACAAGACACTCCAGTTCTTCTTTCCAAGATGGTAAAGACTCTTGACATTTAGTAGCCAAATGACTAATATTTTCATTTAGAGAAACATCTTGCAAGGAACCCACTTCTAATTTGTCCATAGATTCTGATCTTTCTAAATCATAAAACTCGTCTTCGGAGTCCTCTTCAGATTCTCCTATTGTGGCACCAGACTCTTCAACTGCAAGAAGATGCTCCTGCAGACCACGGTCTTGCTCATTTTTGGCCAAATTTACCTTTTTTTTTACACGAATGCTCATCATATCCTCAATGGCATGTAGAGTTGGTCTGATCTCCGACCATATTTGGGCCTGATGAGTTTTTCTCTCAACTAAGGTGGTTGTATCGTCCTTCTCTATTGCACCATCAAGATGACCCTCAGAACCACGCTTTTCAACAGTTTGATCATTGTCTTCATCTCCATTCTGTGAAAAGGAGCTTGCCTTCTGCAACAATGATCCACTATCAGGTTTGCTGGAGTTTCCATCTGCAGACACCCCATTTATGATCAATTGGGCAGACTCTGCCTGCCGTTCCAAAAAGTCATTCCACCTATCTGACCTCTCTTCCTCTTCTTCCTAAAAACAACACAAACAGATTATGACAATCAAAAAAAGATTTTTTTCTATAAATCAAAGAAAATTAAAGAAAGGTTTTGCATGGTTGCTGAGAACTGTGGTAGAAGTACAATGGATGGAAGCTTCTCAACATCGTTCAGCTGTTTTTTTATGCTTCTTGTGTAGCTAACTAGTTGGATGAAAATTCGTTTAGTTGAATGCTCTTCTTTCTTCTATCCCTTCTCAATTTTCACAAACTTACTCACCAATAAATAGGACATTAATTACTAAACCTGTAATCATGATAAGATAGTACCTTGTAGATATTAGCATATTCACGATATCTTTGAACATGCTGAGGCCGTACAGAGAATCCATAAGCATCCCTGTTCATATTCATAGTCATTGGTCAAAAACTTTTTAGAAGAAAGCTTTATTAGAACAAAAATCTTGATGAGCAGAAATTCCCAAAAACCACGTTAAATTAGATATTTATTCAGGATTGAGAATTATTTTTTACAAGGAATTTGTTTTTTCAGAAGCTTCACGACAGCATTATAAAAACTAAAAAAGACAATGCAACCTAATTGAACTTAATAAAGTCCAAACGGGGCCTTAGTATCCACTGCTTCACCAAACACTCTAAATTGCTCTTCAACACTTCAAATCTCATTCGTACTAATCAATACTCACTTTAAACTCATATATGAAAACAGAATTATAACAATCTAAAGGCATAATACAAAAAAATGCACTCAAACATGGCTTTAGCTAGAAAGTAAGCACTTCAAATTTGAATGTACACATCTAGACACCTCAATTAACAACTAAACACTCCAACTCGTGTTCACTGTATCTCGTGGACACACAATGCACATAAATTTTGGAGGTTTTCAGATGATCATTTTGTAAGTTGTAGTGTTAACTCGTCAGCTCAGGCCTAATCTAAATAAATTTATTTTCAGCACTACTTATCATCATTTTTTCCTTTTTTTTCGGTCCGGTGAAGTGTAATCCAGAATCCAGCAGCTTCAGCCAGTGGATCAAAACGATTTACAAACAGAACTACAAAACACAAAAACGTAGAAAACGAACTGACTGTACATACCTCTTATGATCGAAAGAAATGATGCAAGGATTCAACACAGCTGTTTCAGCATTCGTCTTCGTCATCCTACAAAACAACAGTTCTCCAAAATCCTCACCGTTAACACTGATTCAAACTTCTCTCAACCTCAAAATTCTCCGTACAGTACAAAAAATGAGTCTATTTCTTCCTAATTCAACTGAATTTTCAATGATTTTTTGCTAGCATTCTACTCAAATGCTCCATACTCACATGGAAGTAAGCGAGATTTCCGTCACGTTATTCTGACGGTATGTGCTGTGTGATTCCTTAACACGGAGTTCAGAGTGAGGAAAAAGGGGAGAGATTTTCTGAGAAAGAAAGAGAGATCTCAGGGATGGTGGATCAGGTTAAATGAAATGAACTATTATAAGGCCCCATTGGTTGGCCCATGACTTTTGTCCAAACTCCAAAAAAAAGGACTCTTTTACTTTTTTTCTGCTTATCGATGACTATGGGGGACCAAAATTTTACGCCGTTTCATTTCAAAATAAATGGTGTTTTTACTAATTTACTTCTAGTCAAATAAAAGTTACTCCTTCATTTATTTTTATTTGTTCGTATTTTCATTTGTCATTTTTAACCTAAGAAGAAAAGACAATTGTATTTTTCTTGTTTTACTTTCAGTATTAATTATTTATTCATGAAATTATTTTCCAAGACTTAAAACTATACTAAACAAATTAATATGGATATTATGATAAAATACTTGTGCTAATCAATGTGTCATTTTTTTAAAATAGCAACTTTTCCTTTTTCTCCAATTTTTTTTTTAAATCTCTCTATTTTCTGAAGAGTATTCGTGTTGATTTTACTGGATAGTCAATTTCGGATAGACTTTTATAAATTTATTTTTTAGTTTATACATTTTCTTAAAGAAATTCTTATTTTAACACTTAAGAAATATAAAAATGGAGACAAAATGAGTAATTGATTTGTCACTAATTAGGACAAAAGGAGTAATTGATTTGTGATTGCATGCCAAAGAAACAAAAAGTAAATTATTGACAAATCTAAATCATTTGCTAGTGGTTACAATAATCAACATGCTCATGCTTCCACCTTTTTGGTTGCCTGGTCACTCGAACTCACAATCTTATCATCCGAGCAATTTTCTCATATATGTACCATGTTAGCTTGTTGCTTCAATAGTAAATGTTTCATAACTCAAAACAATACTATCTCAATTCACTTTTACTTGTTTACTATTTCAAAAATATTTTTTAAAATTTTTAGCTATCACTTTTAACACGTTAAAAAAATTGTTTTACTTTCAATATTAATAACTTATTCTCTAAATAATTTCTAAAACTTAAAACTAAACATCAATCAATATTAATATTATGATAAAATACTCATATTAATCATTATAACGAAAAGAGAGTTTCCAATGTTTCATTAACAAACAATATAAATGATGTCTCAAATATTATTTGATCTAGTAGCCTCGAAGATACAAGAGAATCTGAGAGATCATGATCATTATAAGAGAATTCAGTTTAGGACAATTAGTATTTTGAAAGCTCTATAGTGACACAGTTTTTGTGAAAATAGCTCATTTTGCCAATACCAAAAATAGCAGAAGTATATTTAACAGGGTCTAAATTAGTCATATGTGTTATGAAACAAATTTTGGAACGGCATCTGATGAGCATTTCAACAGACTAGTCAAATCTAATGCTTGTCGATGAGCATTGAAGGTGTCAAATGAGCTGAGTTAATAGATCGGCGGGTTATTGACCCGCCCAAAAGCTATTTGGACTGAAATGTGTTGGATTGAAATAGACTAAAATGCAGGTCATAATCCAACCCTCTCAACAGAGGCGTATGCAGGAGGGGGTCACCGGGTTCACGTGAACCCATGCTCCCCTCCCGAAATCATATATAGTAGTGTTATATTTTTAATTTTTTGTTAAATTTAGATGTGTGAACCCACACTCGAAGTATCATATAATGCGAAGATGATTGGGTGCACCTCTTAGTGAGGTTAGAAATTTGAAATTTATATCTATCGTGTTTTATTTTTCTTTCTAAAATTGGGTAACACCCCTCTCTTAGTGGTTATTGATAGCACTTTTGGCGTTTTAATTAATTAAGCATTTCAATTTTGGACCTATAATTTTAAAATTTTAACTGTTTTCAATGATAAGAACCTAAATGTCTAACCAATTAGATCCACTTTTTCATAATAATGCACCCATCATCCTGAAATCATGGATACGCCTCTGCCTCTCAATTCTTATTGTATTTTAATTGCCTTGTTTGTTCTTCTCATAAATTTTTATTACCTAATAAAATAATATTTCTTTCTCTTTACTATGATTATACATAACATGTCAAATAAAATCAATGTTTTGACAAGATTACTCATATCAACCCAATTTTTAATAAACTAAAATGAATTGGGCTAAAATGAGTTGAACTAATAAATGTAACCTGCCCAAACTTAAATGAATGGAGTGAATTGGACGAATTGAGTTTGATTCTGCCATCCCTAATAATAGTTACCATTCGCGCAACTTAAGCTGCCAAAATCAGATTGCTTCTTGGCCAGGAACACTGAACTTAGCCTGTTGTAATCAATGGTTCATATGTAGTGAAAATCTAGAGCTTTTGAGTTTATGAATAAAATATTTTCATTTAAATGAGCATCAAGAAAATGTAACACGAATCGAATAGAAATTATCACATCCATTAAGAAATCACAAAACTAAAAAAAAAGAAAAAAAAGAAGACAAAACGTAATCCTAAATGAAGAAATTACAGTGATTTAATCGGAAGCCGTAGAGGTGAACTTCAGGAGAATGCCGTGAGCCCGTGAGTAACGGAGAGGGGCGGCAGTGAATGAGCAAGAACTGAACTAGATCTAAATAGCTAGAGCAGGGTTAATGGTTATTTAATGGTTTTATTAAAAAAAATTCGATATTGATTTTTTAATATTGCGTTATTGAGTTAATCGATTGAATATACTAATTTACTATTTTAATTTTTAATTATATATAAATATCAAACAAAAAATATTAATATAATCACTATATTAGGCTATAACTATAAGGATCCTACATAATTAACACTACTTAACTCTTTTCTCTGCATTTACCCTTTATGTTTTAGTATTACTTTAGTCTTTAGGTTCATAATGTCAAAACCTAAAGAACTAAGAATGGTGACGGCTAGGGTTTGCAACGACGACGACAAGGGTTACACAACGACTAGGGTTGTGAATTGTGAGTATTTGCTATATTTTTACTACACTAGGCATAATTTTTGCGCTCAATGAGTAATTTGATTTCTCTCTTTTTTGTTTCGTGTCAAATTGTTGGACAAGTCATATATTTGTTTTGAAAGCATTTTTTTATTCGTTAAATCGAAAATCGAATCCTTAAAGAGCAAAAACCGATCACAAATATCTTATTGGTTTAGTTATTAGTTTAGCATATTTAAAAATCGAAAACCGATAAACCGAATCGATAATACTTAAAGCCGAACCGAACCAACCGATACACACTCTAAGCTAGAGTGTTCATTTGGGTTTGTGTTGATTTTAGTTAAATTGAAAAACAAAATTAATTTAGTTGATTTTTTAATTATTAAAATTAAATTAAGAGGGGGTTTGAATTGACTTATTTTAAAATTTATTTAGTTTTTGATTTTAAGTTTTTTTTTAAAATTTTTGAAAATGTTTGTTAAAGATAAAAGTGTTTTTTTAAAAAATTTATGTACTTTTTTTTAGGTTGAAAATATATAAAAATAATTTTGGGTATTCTCAATTTATAATTTTGACTAACTTATAATGTTTACGTTTGTTGTGGAGTTGAACTCGAGAAAAAGCATAAAATTTTGAACATTTCTCGAATTCAACTTGAAGTTAAATTCTGAAAATTTCAGAAATTTTAAAAACATCAAAAAACTAATTTTACCTTTTTTTCATTCACAAAAATTCAAAAACTACTTCAATTTATATTCGTGACCGAATACAATTCTAATTTTCAATTATTATTTTTCACTAGATAAACAAAAATTACTTTTTTCAAATTCTCATAGTTTTCATGGCAAAACATCCATCTATACCTAGAAAAATAGTTCTCTTATAAAAAATAACATAAAGTTTATTTTTATTTTTAAATTGTAAATAATCTATAAAATCGTAACTTTATAAGATAGAAGAAAAAAAAAACACAATACATAAATATGTCATTTAACTTGATTTTACCTGAGTTTTATATCTTTCAATTTTAAATGTACACAAATAAATATTTAAATTTATACAAAATTAAACAATTAGACACTATGTGACATAATAGCCTTTTGTAAATATCTATCTTTCTAGTAATATATGGGACAAGCAAATGTTGCGTAAGACACAAATTACCATATTGAATACAAATTGCGATGTAGAATATCAAATAAGAACATCTATGTTTATTTATTCATTGGTATTTCTAGTAATATATCGGACAAGCAAAAATTGTGTAGGACCCAAATTACCATATTGAATATAAATTGCGATGTAGAATATAACTTGCGCAATCAATTTATGTCTCGGCTAACCTAAGCTTTGTGCGTATTATTATAAAAAAAAAAGTTTGACGATGGTCGTGGGGCTCAAACTCAAAGCTGTGGCCTCTATTTATGGCCACATGCCCTACAATTTCTACCGCACCTTCTCCTCCACCGCCGCCGCCGCGCCAACGACAAATTTACCGGTGGTGCCGACACACATTTACCGTTGCCGGAGGATCTCAACTCCGGCGCCGGTATTCTCAAAGGTCTCAATTTTTTCCTGTCAGGAGGAGTATGCCCCTTTTTCAGTGAGGAATATTTCTACCACTGGCATGGGCTATACACCTGTTAACAAGGAGGATCACCACCGGGAGAAGACATTGAGGTCGTCGCCGTCGTCATCAGCTCCATCAAAGTCTGCTAAACTGCTCACATTGCCTACAATTTTGACAATCGGACGTGTAGCCGCTATTCCGGTTCTCGTTACCAGTAAGTTTTTGGGGAATGAAATTAGTTTTGTTTAACCCTAGCTAATTGAGAGTGTGCAATGTGGTAAATGTAGCTGTGATATCTGAAATTGCAGTGTAATTGGAGGTGATTTTCTTCTTTTTTTTTTTGGTGAGTTTCAATGTTTGTTAAGTTGATTAGTAGAATTGATTGATGCATTTAGATTGATCCTTCAATGAAGTATTCGTCTTGCATTAAAGTTACTCAATTTGACTTATCCTTGCATTAAAGTTACTCAATTTGACTTATCCAGAAAAATGAAGTTGCTCAATTTGGTGTGGAATGATTGGTTTAATGAGTGGCAGAGGAGAAAGCCACTGATTTTCTGTCGAAATTTGGTTCACTAAGAAAAACTTGTTACTTATATCTTTTTGCAATGGTTCAATGGTTTGGGAGCTGGAATTAGTAAAAAGAGATTTTTTTGAAAAAAGAATTTCCGTTTTGCTTGTTGAATTGCTAACTTGAGGAACATGGGGCATACTGATTAGAGACAAGAGACAGATGATACATTATGAGGAAAATGTCCTGGATTCTGATCTAAAGGCTGTATAGAACTTCTGAATATTTGAATAAAGAGAGTAAGCGTTTCAGATATCTGACGATTTAACATAGTTGTCTTGTTATTAGTCTATTGTAAGCTTTTTATGTAAGCTTTTTTAATGAGTGGCATATGAGTTTGCTGATCTCTTTTATTACTTAATCTCAGAAATTCTTGGATTTTAGTTTCACTTGTTACCCTTTACACAGCCATTAAGACAAATCAGGATGAGAGCATAAGTTTATTAGAATTTGATAACCTTTTCTTTTTCTTGGTTGTACAGCATAATTTGTTTTCAGATGATACACGGTAAAAGAAAACTGATTTTGTAGCCTTTTAATTTAGCATTCTATGTTGATAGCTGGTGGGGACCAACCGCTACAACAGGTATATTTATTGCCGCAGCAATAACTGATTGGCTTGATGGATATCTTGCTCGCAAGGTACATGCTTCTACTGTTTTGTAGAATCATTTCTTCTTGAATTATAATTGCTTGTATCTCAACTTACAAAATTGCCTGGTTTGACACGTCCAGATGAACTTAGGAACTGCCTTTGGTGCATTTTTGGATCCAGTGGCTGATAAGGTATTTTCTCTTTATTCTTCAATTCACATGGAGATTGCCTGGAATTTTGGCCAGGTTGCTAGCCAAGTTGCTTCCATTATCCATAATGTTTGAGACACTTCAGCATAATTGCTTGTAAGGAAGGAGCAGACATTTTTGATACAACTCTTCTTGACTTCAACAGCTAATGGTCGCTGCCACCTTGATCTTGTTGTGCACCAAACCTTTGGAGGCTAGTTTGTTTGGACAATTGCCATGGCTACTAACTGTACCTTCAATTGCTATAATTGGCAGGGAGGTGAGTGATTAACATTAACTGTACTTCTGTTCATAATTGCATTTGCTTTCACATTGGCAGTGTTCCAAAGTGCCACAATGACGTGCTTTAGAGCATTATGGTTTCCAATCAAGATATCGTAAAACTTCCTTTGGATGACATTCTGACAAGTGAGGGAGGATTTACTGAAGGAATAATGCCGCTTTGTACTAATATAGACTGCATTTCCTTTCACATGGTATTTTTTTCAGAAATAGAACTTTAAGTTTGTGATATTAATAGTCATGAGATCAGAAACTTCCATTTCTTACGTTGGCATAGTTCTTTTCTCTTGTAGGAGTGTAAACACCATAACGGACTTGCATATTTCATTTTCGACATGGTTTTTATTGTTGCAGTACACCAGAGGAACATTTTGGATAATGAGTTTCTGAAAGAGTTTTTAAATGTTCCAGAAGATGTCACTAAGATTATATATCTGTTATAATCTATGGTACACTGCCTTAGGGAAATAGAAGATTTATTGATGTCAAAAGTTTTGATCCTTTTAGCATTCTCTACACCCTATCAGTATCCAATTATATTGCGTGGGAGCATGTCTCTCGGTGGTCATTGGATCATCACCCGCTGTACATTTCAGTTCTTATTTTAGTTGTTTTTTCTGGTGATGGGGGAGGTTGGGGCGGAGTTGTAGGGGCCTGGAAGAATAAGAAGAACTTAAATAAAAAATTCAAGGCATATAGTAATTGGATCCATCATACACATTAAATTTGATTAGCAATTTGAGCTTCTAGTATATTAATAAGAAACTAGAAATCTATGTTATAACGGAAAGGAAAATGACATTTATCATGAGGTAAGTTGTGTTAAGCAGTTAATAGTACTTTTGGAGTTTAACTGAATTATTATCTCAATTCTATGTGCACAAAAGCTGGCTCGGACACCATGGTCATAAAAAAAAGTTATCTTAATTCTAACGCGTAGATTTTCCATGTATAAGTTTAGTTGTTCAAAAGATAATATCTTTGCTATAGTTTCCCACATAGTGTGGGATTACAATCACAGCATTTTTTCTAGAGTTCCCTGAAGCTATTATTCATATCCTTCTTGCTGAAATGTAATTTTAGTTAGAACTGTTCCCCTTCATTTGTGTCAAGTAAACTATCAAGTAATGCTGCGAGGATAAACTTCTCTGAAACATGCAAGCACTGATTGGCTTAGATTGAAAAGAAAGAGGCATTTGAGAGCTCTTGAGAACATGGATTGGAACTGTGGGTACTCTTGATGAACCTTATTGTTAGCTGGATTTTAGATTATTAAGCTTTGCATAGTATGCGGTCTTTCTGATAGTCTTTGAGATATCTTAGTCCATATTTAGCCAGGGAGTCGCTTTTGCTGAAGGTGCAATATCTGTTTTTCAAATATGATATTTATCAATATGATGCTCTTTTATTACCTTTCTCAAATATACATCATATGATGCTCTTCCATTGTCACGACTCAATTTCTCAAGTCATGATTGCGCCTACCAACCCACCAGTAGGCCAACCAAAACCCTATCCCGAAACTAAACAGTAACAGGACTAAGGGTAGAAACTAATCCATAGCCAAGCGGAAGCATACAATAAGAGCACTCACGAAAGCTGGAACGGAACCAAAATAATATATACAACACCTCCCAAAACCTGGAAGTCACAAGTACAGAACTACTAAAAAGAGTACAAGTCCTGAAAGTGGACCACTGGAACAACTGTCTCGAAAATAAAAGACAAGCCAAAATATATAAACAGAAGGGGACTGGTAATCCCAAAACGCCAAGTGCTCACCCTCGTCTCCTGAACAGACTGCTGCAGGCTCGATATCAACGCTGATAGCTGGTGCTCGGACCTGTATCACGAAAACAGATGCAGAGTGTAGTATGAGTACCAAAACAACAATAGGCATCATAGGCCGACTGAGCAAGAAGGGTAAAAACAAGCGAACAAGATAGAATCAATACAAACAGGGGTCAACAGAACAGGAAACGGAAAAGCTGAAAGGAAGCACAAAGAAATAACTAAAATAAACCCAGCTGTGCCTCCCATAAGACCCCCTGGGCACACTCGTGCGCAAGTTTAAATAAAACCTGAACGGACCCCCATAAGTCTGACAGGTACACAGAAGAGCTATTCTATAGAAACGAAGGAATAACCAACTCCAGAACAAATCCAGGGCCCCGCCCAATCATTACCATCAGAGCCCCGCTCAGTCATAAATATCAGAGCCCAGCTCAGTCTTAAACATCAGAGCCCAGCTCAGTCATAAATATCAGAAATATCAGAGCCCAGCTCAGTCATCAGTCACGAGCTGGAAATGTCGGACTCTAACCGGGCAACCTCAGTCTCGGACTGGCACAAACAGCCCACACTCGATAGTCTAACGCTGAAAATACTGGTTCCACTGGATACGTCTGTCGCGTAGCTGGGACTAGTAGCCTATGCTCCATGGACTCGCACTAGAAATAACGGGCTGCAATCGTGTAACGTCAGCTGCAGACCGGAGCGGGTAGCCTACCCTCGTCAACCTAGCGCCGAAAATCCTGAGTGATAACTGAGTAACGTCAGCTGCGTACTGGAGCCAGCCGTCACGAACCAGATAAGCCACAACAACAATACACTAAGAGAATAAACATCACGGGCCGCCCCCCCCCCCCCACACACACACACATAGACCAACCGAAGGCTCCCAGCCTAACACAATCCAGCCGACAATCGGTGCAACAACGGCATCTTTCGGCAGCATCCCAAAAATCTCAACGATAAGGGGCAAAGAATCGGAAAGTCCGAAAGCCACGAAAACACCTATACTAAGGCTCATAATCTGACCCAAGTCTGCTATATCAGTCTACAAGGATCTAGTCCATCCGAAACGACGTCGGATACATACTCAAGTCAATCAGGTACATGAGACCGTCAATAAATCACAGCCTATTCTAAGGCAAAATCACAATAATCAATCAATCATCAAACAGATTCACTCGGACCCACTCATGCAACATGCAACATCAGATAACCACCAACAGATACCCCACAGCATGCATATCAGCAAATCAAATGAACAGTCCAACCTATAGCATGATACTAGCTCATAACAACCCAACAGTCAACTCTAAACTGAGGAAATCGGGGAACAAAGGAAACAATACTAACTAACCACCCTAGATTCACAAATATCAACCAGCATTTACACAATCAGGCTCAGTCTAGAAAGAAGGGAAGTCGTAACCTACCAAAAAGCCGATCACGCGCGCTCAAAGTCATTCAATTGGAGATTTTCCCTTCCGAACGGCCTTAGACTGCTGCCACGCTACCAAAAATAGAATCACAGCGTCAATACGGTCGTTTAGACACCAAAATTAACAAATACGGAGACAGACCAATTTTTTGGGTCAAAATCGGGCAAAGTGGGACCCGCTCCGGATTTCCCGGAATTGATTCCGTCAAAAGGTCCCAAATCCTTTCCCCAATACTATTCCTAAACTAGTTTATCAAATAGGGGTTGTATCCGCTTCCAATCAACCAAACAATAACAAATCTAAAACTAACAAAAATAGGCCAAATAAGGGGTTTACCTCCGATTTCACGCAGAACGAGGTGCACCCATCGAACCCCAACCTTAAATCCATGAAGCCAATGAAAACCCGAACACTTGGGACTTTGAATCACCAAAAATGGAGCTCTAGAACTCAAGATAACAAAATTTAAAATGAAGAAGAAATCATAAGTTGATGGCAGCAGCTTCGAGCTGAATTTCACCACAAACGAGGGTTCACCAACACATTCCGATCACTCCACTGCGT
Source organism: Solanum appendiculatum (assembly GCA_018342035.1). Classification (NCBI taxonomy): domain Eukaryota; kingdom Viridiplantae; phylum Streptophyta; class Magnoliopsida; order Solanales; family Solanaceae; genus Solanum; species Solanum appendiculatum. Next base: position 72,667 of record JAGDQO010001434.1, read on the forward strand.
AGCCACAATCTCCACGATCATACAGGACTTCGAATCACTCAAATCGGAGCTCGGATGAGGGAGAAATCAGCATTTGAAAATGAGGGTGAAAGCTGAAATTTCTGGGTTATAAAACCCGAACCTCGTCGCTAAAGACCATTTCTGGTCGCTAAAGGTCTGCACCAACAACCAGATTTTTGCTATTTTTTTAAAGTCTCCGAACGGACCCTCGAAATTCGTTCGGGACCCGATGAAAATAAACCAGATATGCTATCCCACTAAATTCGACATTCCGGACTCAATGGCGCAGTCGAAATTTCCATACGAGGTCGTTTCGACAAAAAATGGGTCCCACAACCATTATGCCACGGTAATTCTCGAAAGGTCGTTCTAGACCAAACTCGGCATTCCGGAACTAACCATGCTGTCGGAATTTTCATCAGAGTGCGTTTTCCAAGAAAGTTGACCAAAGTCAACCTTAGGCCAATTTCCAAAGGCTAAAGAGCTAATCGGCCCCAAATTCACACCGGAAACCCCGGGACTCATGCGAACCATGTTCTTAGCCTAATTTGGCCTTTTCGGAGCTGATGGAACCGTCAGAATTCTCATATGAGGTCGTTTACTTGAAGTTATGACCGAAGTCAACTTTTCAAGGTTCAAAAGCTCCAAAACAGTAAAACGGGCATAAAACTCAAACGAACGACAAGGTGACCGAACAGTCAGTGCCAGCAAGTCATAAATGACTTGGGGTCGCTGTAGGAACGCTCTAAACGATAGAAAGAAGGCATTAACACAGAAATGACCTGGAGGGTCATTACATCCATGTTCCTCCAAAATCTTTCCACTGCATCTTTAGTTATTTTTCATTGCATATGAACACTGTTTTTGATACATTTTGCAAATCATTTTGTAGATAACAATGTCTGCAGTTAGAGAATGGGCGGCTTCTCAGGGTGGTAAACTTTCAGAGGTTCACAATCAACCTATTATTATTTACTCTTAAGAGTAATCCACTTCATGATTTAGTTATCCCAGTATTAAATGATGAATTTTCCAGGCTGTTGCTGTGAATAACTTGGGGAAGTGGAAAACAGCCACTCAGATGACTGCATTGACCATCCTTCTCCTTACCGGAGATAGCAGGTAACTTTTCTGTTCTAAACACACTAGTATTCGAAGGAAAAAAGGATGTTGATAGAGGGAGGATTCACGCGATTGTTTCTTTGAAGTTTGACCTCTGTAACTTCCTCTCTGCAGTTTATCAGGGGCTGGAACTTTCGTAGCTTCTGGTGTGATCTTGCTCTACGTTTCAGCATGGCTTGCTGTATGGTCTTTGGTCGTGTATATGAGAAAGATATCGAAAGTATTGTTGATGTAGAAATCATGGCCAATGATCACATTTTGGCTCATGCTACTAGCTGTGGAGAATCAGGTTGTACTCAAGCTGATCCATGATTCTGCAAAAGGAAACTGCCTTTTGCAGTTGCATCTCGACTACGAGTGAAGTTGCTAACTTAATTCTGACATCCCTCACCCCATATTTATCCGGTGCACTTTGGTTGTGACAGAAAGAGAAACAAAAATGTTGGCTGTGTTCAACGTTTGCTTTTCCACTTCATTCTTTAACTATATTCTTTAGCGAAACTGGAGGCTCAATAGAAATTATATCATCAAATACATGGAATTTGCTATATCTATTGTAATCGATTCTGACAGGAAAATTTATAACCAAATATTATTCCGGTTGCACCGGACTGATTTATGGCTCCTTCTGATCAATATTGTTGATGTCATAAAGCACGTTATACATTAACGTAACTGTATATCATGAAATAGATTATTCACGAGGTATTTGTTTAGAATAAGGTGCACAGAGGAGTTTGAAGTTCGATACATATCTCTGTTACTTTAAGGTCATTATCTGTTTTATCAGAGATGAAACAGTGATGAATGAGTTAGGCAGCTGTTGAAGCCTACGTTGCTCGGATTCTCCAAAAATGTTGACATATCTATGTACTTTTTAAAAATGTACTACTTTTGGAGGATTTGACACATCCATCAACATTTTGAAGAGTTTGAGCAACGTACTTTGCTGGTGAATGTAAATACAAAGAAAACTTTTTAAGGAGGTAAATCATTGAATGTATTAAGTGAAATCGGTAAAGGAAATGAATTGAATTGATAAGAAGCAACAACAGTAACATATACTGTAGTCTTACAAGTAAATACAATAACATATATGTTGTTACCTGTTGTATTGTATTCTATTATTAGTCTAAATACAATGATTATTTTGATTGTTACTTATATTCTATTGTATCGTATCGTTTAGAGTATCACCATTTTTAGAGTCCATTTTGGATATTTAGTAGTTAAATTACATAAATTAGACGATTTTCTCAATATTTCATGTATTAAGCCCATGAATATTTTGGTGAAATGGCTTCTGGACGATTTCTTTGTGAAATCTTTATGGAACCCTCCGTAGGGAGTTGGGGGGAAAGTGTGTATAGTCTCACCATTTTCAGAGTCCATTTTAGGCATTTAGGGGGCAGTTTACAGGAATTAGGTGATTTTCTCAATTTTTCGTGTGTGTTAGCTCATGAATTTTTTGGTGAAATGACTTTAGGATGATTTCTTTGTGAAACTTTTATGGAACCCTCCGTAGGGAGTTGGGGGAGAAGTACGTATAGTATCACTATTTTATGAGTCCATTTTGGGTATTTAGGGGCAATTTATAGGAATTAAGCGATTTTTTCATTTCTTTTTTGTGTTTTAACTCATGAATATTTTGGTGATATGACTTTCAAATAATTTCTTTGAAAAAACACTTACGGAACCCTCCGTAGGGAGTTGGGGGAGCAGTACATACAGTCTCACCATTTTCAGAGTCCATTTTGGGCATTTAGGGGGTAATTTATAAGAATTAAATGATTTTCTCAGTTTTTTGTGTGTGTTAGCCTATGAATATTTTGGTGATATGGCTTCCGGATGATTTCTTTGCTAAACCTTTATGGTACCCTCCGTAGGGAGTTGGGGAGCATTACCTACAATCTCACCATTTTCGGAGTTCATACTGGTATTTAGGGGTAAATTTACAAGAATTAGTCAATATTCTCAGTTTTTTGTGTGTTAGCCAATGAATATTTTGGTGATATGCCTTCTAAACGATTTTTTTACGAAATCTTTACGGAACCCTCCGTAGGGAGTAGTACGTACAGTCTCACCATTTTCAGAGTCCATTTTGGACATTTAGGGGGCAATTTACAGGAATTAGGCAATTTACTCAATTTTTTGTGTGCTAGCCTATAAATATTTTGGTGATATGTCTTCCAAGTGATTTTTTTGCGAAATTTTTACGGAACCATCTTTAGGGAGTTGGGGGAGAAGTACGTACAATATCACTATTATTAGAGTCTATTTTGGGTATTAGGGGTCAATTTATAGGAATTAGCCGATTTTTTTAATTTTTCGTGTGTCTTAGCCTATGAATATTTCGGTGATACGGCTTTTAGATGATTTCTTTGTGAAACCTTTATGGAACCCTCCGTAGGAAGTTGGGGGAACAGTACGTACAATCTCACTATTTTCGAAGTCCATTTTGGTATTTAGGGGGAAATTTACATGAATTAGGTGATTTTTCTCAATTTTTTTTGTGTGTTAGTCCATGAATATTTTGGTAATATGACTTCTGGATGATATCTTTGTGAAACCTTTATGGAACTCTCCGTAGGGAGTTGGGGAGTAGTACGCATAGTCTCACCATTTTTGGAGTCCATTTTGGATATTTAGGGGGCAATTTATAGGGATTAGTCGATTTTTCTCAATTTTTCTTGTGTGTTAGCCATGAATATTTTGATGATATGGCTTCCGAACGATTTCTTTGTGAAACCTTTATGGAACCCTTTGTAGGGAGTTGGGGGAGTAGTACATAAAGTTTCACCATTTTCAGAGTCTATTTTGTATATTTAGAGGGCAATTTATAGGAATTAGGCTATTTTCTCAATTTTTCGTGTGTGTTAACCCATGAATATTTTGGTAATATGACTTCCGAACGATTTTGTTGTGAAACATTTATGGAACCCTCCATAGGGAGTTGGGAGAGAAGTACGTACAACATCACCATTTTCATAGTCCATTTTGGGTATTTAAGGGGCAATATACAGGAATTAGACAATTTTTTCATTTTTTTTGTTTGTGTATTAGCCCATGAATATTTTGGTGATATGGCTTTCGGACGATTTCTTTAAGAAACCTTTACGGAACCCTCCGTAGGGAGTTGGAGGACCAGTACGTACAGTCTCACCATTTTCAGAGTCCATTTTGGGCATTTAGGGGGAAATTTAGAGGAATTAGGCAACTTTCTCAGTTTTTGTATGTGTTAGCCCATGAAAATTTTGGTGATATAGCTTCCAACGATTTCTTTGTGAAACCTTTATGGAATCCTCCGTAGGGAGTTGGAAGAGCAGTATCTATAGTCTCACCATTTTCGGAGTCCATTTTGGGTATTTAGGGGCAAATTTATAAGAATTATGCGATATTCTCAGTTTCTTGTGTGTGTTAGCCTATGAATATTTTGGTGATATGGTTTCCGGACGATTTCTTTGCGAAACCTTTATGGAACCCTCTGTAGAGAGTTAGGAAAGACGTACATACATTATCACCATTTTTAGAGTCCATTTTGGGTATTTAGGGGTCAATTTGCTATAAATAGACAACTTTCTCAATCTTTCATGTGTTAGCCTACGAATATTTTGCTGATACGGCTTTCAGACGATTTATTTGTGAAATCTTGATGGAACCCTCCGTAGGGAGTTGGGCGAGTAGTACGTACAATCTCACCATTTTCAGAGTCCATTTTGGACATTTAGGGGGCAATTTGCAGGAATTAGGCGATTTTTTCAAATTTTTGTTTGAGTTTGCCCATGAATATTTTGGTGATATGGCTTTCGGACGATTTCTTTGTGAAATCTTTATGGAACTCTCTATAGGGAGTTGGGGGAGTAGTACATACAGTCTCACCATTTTCAGAGTCCATTTTAGGCATTTACAGTTCAATTTACAGGAATTAGGCGATTTTCTTATTTTTTGTGTGTTAACCCATAAATATTTTGGTGATATGACTTCTGGATAATTTCCTTGCTAAATCTTTATAGAACCCTCCGTAGGGAGTTGGAGAAGAAGTACGTACAATTTCACCATTTTTGGAGTCCATTTTGGACATTTAGGAAACAATTTACAGTAATTAGGTAGTTTTCTCAGTTTGTTATGTGTGTTAGCCCATGAATATTTTGGTGATATGACTTTCGAACGAGTTTTTTACGAAATCTTTACGGAATCCTCTATAGGGAGTTGGGGGAGTAATACGTACAGTCTCATCATTTTCAGAATTCATTTTGGGCATTTAGCGGGCAATTTACAGAAATTAAGCGATTTTCTCAATTTTTTTGTGTGTGTTAGCCCATGAATATTTTGATGATATGGCTTTTGGACGATTGCTTTGCGAAACCTTTACGGATTCCTCCGTAGGGAGTTGGGGGAGCAGTACGTACGATCTCACCATTTTCAAAATCCACTTTGGGCATTTAAGGGGCAATTCATAGAAATTAGGCGATTTTCTAAGTTTTTGTGTGTGTTAACTCAATCAATATTTTGGTGATATGACTTCTGAACGATTTCTTTGTGAAACCTATATGGAACCCTCCGTTGGGAGTTGGGGGAGCAGTGTATATAGTTTCATCATTTTCAGAGTTCATTTTGGGCATTTAAGAGGCAATTTACTTTTTTTTTGTGTGTTAGTCCATGAATATTTTGGGGATATTGTTTCCGGATGATTTCTTTGCGAAACATTTTCAGGAACGCTCCGTAGAGAGTTGGGGGAATAGTACGTACAGTCACACCATTTTCAAAATCCATTTTTGGCATTTACGGAGCAATTTATAGAATTAGTCGATTTTCTTAGTTTTTTGTGTATGTTAGCCCATGAATATTTTGGTGATGTGGCTTTCGGACAATTTCTTTGCGAAACCTTTGCGGAACCTTTCATAGGGAGTTGGGGGAGAAGTACCTATAGTATCACTATTTTTAGAGTCCATTTTGGGTATTCAAGGGACAATTTACAGGAATTAGGTAATTTTCTCAATTTTTCGTGTGTTAGCCTATTAATATTTTGGTGATACGACATCTAGACGATTTATTTGTGTAACCTTTATAGAACCCTCTATAGGGGTTGGGGGAGCAGTACTTACAGTCTCACCATTTTGGGAGTCCATTTTGGATATTTAGGGGCCAATTTATAGAAATCAGGCGATTTTCTCAATTTTTTGTGTGTTAGCCCATGAATATTTTGGTGATATGGCTTTCGGATGATTTCTTTACGAAAACTTTACGGAACCCTCCTAGGGAGTTGAAGGAGAAGTGTGTATATAGTATCACCAATTTTAGAGTCCATTTTTGGTATTTAGGGGCCAATTTACAGAATTAGACAATTTTCTCAATTTTTCGTGTGTTAGCCTATGAATATTTTGGTGATACGAAATCCAAATGATTTCTTTGTGAAACCTTTATGGAACCCTCCGTGGGGGGTTGGGGGAGCAGAACGTACAGTCTCACCATTTTCAGAGTTCATTTTGGACATTTAGGGGGCAATTTATAGGAATTAGCGAATTTTCTCAATTTTTCGTGTGTTTAAGCCTATAAATATTTTGATGATACGACTTCAAGATGAATTCTTTGTGAAATCTTTATGGAACTCTCCGTAGAGAGTTGGGGGAGCAGTACGTATAGGCATGTCCGAATTTAGTCAAACAATACGAAGATTTCCAAGAATGAAAAAAGAAATACATGTATGAGTTTAATTTTCATGTGTTGATAATTCCTTCTTTCTAGTTTATGTGACATATTTTTTAAGACTGTTTTTGAGAAATGAGACATTTTTTAAAACAATAACTTTATACCTTGCATATTACCATGAACTTCTATAATTATGCAACTATTATAATGTATTTAAATTATAAATTTCAAAATTATTGAATTTTATATCGATTCAAATTATATCATATAGTCTCAAATCTCCAATATATTACTTTAATATCTCACCAACAACCCAAAGATCTTGCTTGATTTCCGGGTCAGAACCGTCCAACCTCCTCTTGTCTGGATTTTGTTTGCATTTGCACTTAATTAACCTAAATCTATGTCGGAGTTTTAATTAAGAATTTAAATTATATTTGTAATTAGTTTTTTAATAACTATTAGTATATTTTTAACCTGTAACCGAATATCAGATTAGTTAAAATATGCTATAATTAAAAGTTTTAGCGACTCAGTATATATATAATGACATTAACTCAATTGACGTTAAATATTAATAAAACGTATTGTAACTAAATGTCTTTTTTCTTTTAGTGACACTTTTTCAGGTGTGGTAGTTTTAAATCTCATGGTACAGAATTTTGATATTGTAACTGTGTTCGAGATACTCTGAAGCTATTCATCTTTTGAGACAAGATTTGTTTATTTTAATATAAACTCTTGTTAGTACACATATTTTCATTATTTTATTTAAATTTTTTTTAACACATAGTAGTTTACAACATTTAAAACTATTAAATTTGGAATCCACTAAATTTAAACGTTTCATTAATTAATGGTTAATTTGGCCCTTAATCACGTGATTCCTCCTTGGAACACTAAAGCTTAGTAGGAGCTGAGCTGTTAGCCACTAGCCATGAATGCTTTGTAAATATCTAATTGTTATATTAAACTTTTTGATACTGCAATTTAGTAGGCGTTTTAATATGCGATTTTATCTCGTAATTTAAATCATTAGATAAAATTAGCGTTGAAACCATGAGAAGAAATTTTAAATTCTCCAAAAAACTTGATTTGAGAATTTATAAATGAATTTATAATTGATATTATTACTTTTACCAATCTTTAATCTATTTATATCGGATATAACCATTATTTTCACAAATAAAATTTTTAGCTAATATTATTACACTTACCAACCTTTAAACCATTTATGTCGAGAAATGCATGCTCAACATGAAGAGATTATCAGTACTATATGACATGATTATATTAAAGAATATAATACACTACAAGTCATGTTCTGTTTTACTTTTTTATGGAACTAAAGTTCGATTAATAAACAATTTAAAGAATTAATTTGCATTTTTTAATTTACTACATTGAGGATAGTAAAATTATGGCATTGATACTACCATTTCTCTATTTATAGTGAATGTAATTAGCCTTAAAGAGTCACATATCATATCATTGTGTGAAAAAAAAAAATAGATACAAAAAAATGGAGAGGAAAATTTCTGGTCTTTTGTTTCTCCTTTTCATTTTGTTCACTTCACGTAAGTTCTTTTTTACCCTTCCACTTTTTTTTATTTTATGTGAACTGATATTTAGAAAAAAGATTTAGGAAAAATGCTCATATATCTCGAGTGTGTTGAAAATATTATTTATAGAACAATTATTTGTAATCTAGCAAAATATTATGGTGGGTTGGATAGGAAGTATATAGATCACAAATTATTTTTTGTGATTATATATTAATTCTTGAACACCTTTAGTGAAATTTCTGACTTCGGTGGGAATAGAGGTTCAGAGGTGGGATGGTCAAGAGATGGAGATTCCGGGGTGGGGAGGAGACAATGAATTTAGAATATCACTTGTGAAATTTATTTATTTTACTTCAATGAGAAAAATTATTTTTCTCATTTTTAAAAGACTTATGTCCTAGGTACCAAACACACCCTAATTTTAAAAGACTTTTTACAATTTTTTTACATATATTTTAAATAATGTTCCTATATTAGTCTATTACGAGTTTTGTTGCTTCCCATGAAGGAATATTGGTCATATATTTGCTGTACTAATCAATCCATCTTGAGTGTGTATTGATGCAAAAATATAAAAATAATTACCTATACTTCAAGGTAATTAATTAAGAATCATGAAAAAATGACCCTATTAATGATTTATAACTTAATGTATTTTATTTTATTTTTAGTTTAAGTTGTGTGCATTTCACATAACATGTAATTGTACTTATTATCGATCATAACAAATTTGACATATATAATAACTTGTTATAACCGATTAAATTGAAATTATGGATGCAGAAATGTCGATCCGAGAGGCGGAGGGACGAGTGTGCATCTCGCAAAGCCATGGGTACAAGGGTCCATGCGTGCGTGACCACAACTGCGCGCTCGTCTGCCGTAACGAATATTTCTCCGGTGGAGACTGCATTGGATTTGGCTTTCATAGAAAATGTTATTGCACTAAGTTTTGTTAATTAATTATAATTAATTAATGTCATGAAAATGACATTTAATTAATCCTTTTCTAAGTTAGTTTTGTTTTAGGGAATAAAATGTAGTAGTGTTTTTCTTAAAGGGCATCGCACCCTCTTGTTTGTAGTCTTTTCTCGGAATTTACGTGAACGCGAAATGTTTTGTGCATCAATGCTTGTTGTGTTTTTTATTTAGTAATTCAAGGTTCTTTCTTTTTTATTTTCGTTGCACTAGTTGGTACATGGCACGTTCTCTACTTTCAAACAAACAAATAATTAATAATTTTAATTATTTTTAAGCTATTTAATAATTTTCATACAATATATCGACTATGGTGTATTTTAAAATATTATACAAAAAAAGATTGATAAAAGAAAAGAAATTTGTGATGGATTTGCGATAGATATTTTTTGTAGCTAAAATTAATCTATAAAATTGTTGATTTGAATTCTTTTTGAAATCTCATTTTTTTATTGTTAATTTCTCACATATACAAGCTTCTACAAATCAAGGTAGAAAAATAACTCTCCAAAAGTTTTTTAACTTATTAGTGGCATAATATTTTGTGAAGGAATTAATAAGTCACCAATGAAATAACTTATAGATTATTATTCCTTTATCTCTCGTACCAAACAACTCCTATAAGCTGAATTCAAAAAGAAAAGCTCGATTCCAAAATGTGGGGTAAGTACCTCTTCACTTTACCGCTCAAAACATGGTTAGAGCTACCGTTTTAAAAATGAATTTAGCTGAATTCAATATATAAATTTTGCTTAAGTCATATATTTATATTAAAAAATTTATTAAATGCATATAAATATTCAATAAGTAACCCTAATAACTAAATCTATAATTTTTTTAAAAATAAAAGAAATGTGTGATTGCCGTCAATAACTAAATCTAATTATGGATTTTAGGTGATTAATTTTGAAATCATACACTTATCGTGTCTCTACTTTTCACGTTATCAGTTATATATCTAACAGAATCAAAGCAACTGGAAAAAAATTAGGGATAATTAACATATCTAGTGAAATTTCACAAATGTGAAATTTCGGGATAATAAAAGTGTATGCAATCTGTCACAGCCTCTATGAGGTATAAAGGTTGTTTTCGAAAGACCTTGATTCAATCAAATCAAAATAGTAATTAAGCAAAAAAAAATAGTGGGGAGAAATATGACAACTAATAGCATAGCAGTGTTGAGTATATATACAAGAAATCATAACAACAACAACAACAAGGTGTTATCACCTAAACAGTAAACACAATAAACCATATATGTATTGATATCAAATTCCAAAAGTCAAAGACTCCATGAAGAAGTTAATACTACAATCGATACGGTGCTCTATACTACATTACTACCACCAAACCCAATATTTCACATGAATAAGCTAGTAATAAGATAACTCTTAACTACTTACTAACCTTCTATCCTCATCTGCAACCTCCCTACCCTCCTATCAAAGGTCATGCCCTCCGTAAGCTGAAGATGTGTTATATCGTATCGTATCACTTCTCTCAATACTTCTTCAGCCTACCTCTGTCTCTCCTCAACCTCATTATATTCAACCTCTGATACCTCCTCACTTGGACACCCACACATCTCCTCGTCACATGCTTAAAACATATCAATCTCCCTTCCTTTCATTTTGTCCTTCACAAAGGCCACTCTTGCTTTATTTCGAATATTCTTATTCTTAATTTTATCGCTCCTAATATAACCGCACATCAAAAAAATTGTCTTTGACGGTCAAAATTGCTCCTTTGTATTATATAGAACGCACGTCTGAGAATATGTAGCTTTTCAACATTTTCCCACCAAATTGGGCGGAGACAAAAGAGGAACCCACAAGATTTGGAGGTATTCAATTTTTATTCAAGAAATCTGTTGTTATTTCATACAATTTTATGCCTTTTTCTGTATGCATTTTAGCTTTTGATTCTGTTGTTATAATAACTCATTCATCAAAGTAATTTGAGCTCATTTCTGGAATTTATTATGTGGGTATTGATTGAACATCCATTTGATTTGATGGGTATCCAGATTTTCAATTTTGGTATAATCTTATGAATGATAGGTTAGAGGTAATCTATCTCTTTTCCTTAATTGTGCTCTCGGTTGATTTATGGGTTATCAGAGGCGGATCCAGGATTTGAAGTTTGGTTAAGCCGTAGATTTAAAATTGAACTTAAATTTCTCCCAAAAAATGATTTTTTGGCTCAAAGACCATTTTTTTTGGAACTTGAAAAAATTTATATTTAAGATTTTCAAAATCTTATTAAATTTCATGGCTAAACAGATTGTTAGAAGATAAAGTTTGAAAATTTAATTCAAAATCTATGATCAAATCGTACCGAAGTTTATGATTCTATCGGTTTCTTGCTTGCAAGTTGCAACCAAACTCACAACTTATTTATGCTGCTGTTAGTTTTTCTTTCTAAAATTGGCTTACAATGCAATTGCTGGAAGCCTGGATATGGCTTTGGCCGAGTTCAGTAATTTTTGTTCAAATGGTGTGCAAATATTTGATTTAGAATCCAGTTGTTATCGAATGAAGTGATCATTTTAAAATCTAGTAATCATAAAGGTGCAATCCTAGCTCTTCGCTGTGTGTGATGTTTGGTTCAAGGGATTATGTGGGTTTATTTCGGTATAAATTTTGGGATTACATCTTTCTTGTGTTTGGTTGGAGGAATTAGCTGAACTAGTATTATTTTTATGCCAAATCTTGGTTTAACTTATCACATATAAAAGAAGTGGATTGATTATCCGCAAAATATATTATCCTGGCATCACATCTTAAAGATGTTGCAATTTATCTGATCTGATTTTTAAAGGAAATGATTAAAGGGGAACACAAAAGCATTGACTTTGTAATGCCAGTACTAGGCGTGGTGTTCTTGCATTTTTTTGAATCCCCTTGTCAGGATTTTTGGTTCCGGCACTGGGTTGGAGCAATATAAAAAGTGATTGAGTTATTCACACTAACACAAGAATCATGTGGTTTCAATTATGTTAGTTTTTTCAAAATGATAATATTTTCTTTTGATTAGTATGTTTTATCTAGGAAAATGACTTATGGTTCATTACTCTTGGTTGCTTTTGTATTTGTTGTTTGGTGTCATATCTACCTTCACAAGGTAGGGGGGGTAAGATACACCACCCTCCCCACACTGGGTATGTTGTTGCATCGTGTCTATATTACTGCTTTTATTTCCTCGGCGACAAAACAGCAGGAAAACCATGTTTTATCTTCTTATCAAAAGTATGCAGCTAACCAAAGTGGAGGCAGTTATGGAAGTATTAGGCTGATGTAGCATTGGCACAGCGCGGAGAAGAATATTTACAGTGGATGTTTTAACCTAAACTAGTTAACTGAATGAATCTGAAATTTTCTTCACTCCAGTGATATTCGTGTTTTTTAGCCAGTCATATTTACTGATGGTTATTTATTTCACTATCCTAGATCATCCAGTCATGCTTTTGGAGACTTATTTTCTTTCAGGAGTTCTCTTTATATTCATTTTCAGTATCTATGGTACTGAACATAATATTTCGTTTGCAGTTTTTTATCTCTTTGGACATGTCGGAAGCTTCTTTGAACATGGACCCCCCTACAGCTGAAGAGAAAATCAAAACAGAAGAACTTGAAGACGTGCAATTAGAGGAAGTGAAGGAAACTAAACCAGCAGCAATTGAGGAAGCTGAAGAGGACGATGCCCTCTTCTGCTGTGATCTATTTGATGCAGAAATGGTTCAAAATGTAGCAGATGAATTCCTCCCCGGATTAGCATCTGCCTGTATTGACAATACGACTGGTGGTTTGTTGAATAGCCCCGCTTCTGTGGCTGTTGATATTAGAAGAGAAATGGTGGACTATCTTGTCCAGAGAAGCGAGATGTTTGTTGCAGAATCTGTTGTCTTAGAAGGTGACTCGGTTATTGAAGTGTCGGACAACCCTCATGATATTATATCGGATTTTATTGATGATTTTGCTCAGTCTAAGAGGAACTTTTTCAGCAAAGTTTCATCATGGATGCTAAGTGAAAGGAGAGAGGAAAGGATAGATGATTTCGTACAAGAAATGGAAATGAATGGCTTTTGGTTGATGGCGAGGAGGATAGCAGTGGCACAAACATCGATAAGAAATATTGACTTCAAGAACATTTATCATTGCAGTATGAAGTTCAAATCTGAAGAAGAGCTTTCGAAGCATATCACCTTGTGTAGTTTCAGGGAATTGCATTGTGAAAACGAGGGATGTAATGCTCGATTTAGTGCAGCTCAGCTGGAACTGCATGATTCAACATGTCCGTTCAAAATACTCCAATGCGAGCAGAAATGCCCAGAAACACTCATGAGACGTGAAATGGACAGGCACTGTATAACTGTATGTCCAATGAAGCTTGCCAACTGCCCCTTCTATCCAGTAGGCTGTGTATCTACTATTCCTCAATGCAAAACAGACCAACACCGTCTCGAGAATCTTCAGCCTCACTTGACCCACATCTTAAAACTTATTCACAAGGAAGCATCTTTTGAGGCTTTGAAGAAAAGGGCTGAACAATTGTTGGAGGTCAGTTATTAAATAGTGCCATTCTCTTTCTTTGGATATATTGAACTTACATTAGTGCTTCTTTTGTTTGGAGTGTTTCTCTCTCGACGAGGCATTAAAATGTTGAGAAAGAAAAATAGAATGCCAAAATGGTAGAAATAGGAAGACCAAAATATGCACTTACAATCTAACTAGTTCAGAGATTGGAGTAGCAGTGTTCTCTGTCCTGCCACTATTTTCCTTACATTATCTTAAGTCATATTCTACTCTGTGACCCCGTTAGCAACACGAGGAGATATAGTAGGTGAAGAAAAATGGTACTCTTTCCGTTTCAAGTTGTTTTTCTTACTTTTCTTTTTAGTCCGTTTAAAAAAGAATGCCTCTTTCTACTTTTGGCAACACTTCAATTTCGACTTTCCACATGACATATTTAAGACCGCAAGATTAAATGACATTTTGGTACTTTCTACATATCTTTAGTTTAAGACCACAAGATTCCAAATTCTTATTTACTTTCTTAAACTTCGTGCCAAATCAAAACCAGACAAATAAATTGAAACGGAGGGAGTAATATTCAAATGGATATTTCAGATGAAAAATAACTTTGTCACATGTTGCCTTGGCTGGCCAATTCACAGTCTAATCAAGATAAAACTGAATGTTAGAGCTATTTATTGAATCTAATTCACAAAGGTGTTTCACCGGATTCTGGATATCCTTGCAGCTAAATTTGCAAGAAACTACTCTAACCATGAATACTCTTGACGTGTTGATATCTTCTTTTCTTCCCAAACAGGCATCATCACCTGGACGGCTGGCAGCTGCTCGTGATGCAAGATCGTTAACAGTTGCAATCAAGAGTATTGATGCAAAGCTTGGACCTTTGGAAGCTGAGGAAAATACAGAGGACAATGCAGATGACGCTGAGTTGAAAGATGAAAAAAAGGATAACACAGATCTATCCACCAAAACAGATTGTTCTATTGACTCGTCTCATACTGATGAACAATCTCCAGACATACTGAAGAGTCAGCATAATTCCACAACTTCACCGCACAAAATAGTCTCACCTGACAAATCAGAGAAAGTTGTGGAACCAACAGTTAAACAAGATTCAACCAATGAACACTGTGAGAAACCAGACTCTAGAGATCTACCCCATAACAAAAATGACGGTTTGAAATCACCTGACAAAAGTGAGGAGTCTCTGAGCACATCTGAAAAACATCAAGATCTCACAACTTCAGCACACAAACTAGATTCACCCAAAAGTGAAGATCCTCCCAAGTCACCCGAGAAGCATCACAATTCAACAACTTCTGAAGACCAAAAGGAGTGAAGTTCGTTCTTTGCGGAACAAATGAATCTCAGACAGTGATCAATATCAGCTCCTGACTAATGAAGATTTAACAGAATCACGGTTGGAAAGGTAAAACAGCCAAAAACTCACCTATTTAAAGTAAATGCATGTGTAGCCACCAAATGAGAAGTAGATTGCAAAATTTTGGAGGTTAAGTGTAAGAGAACACATGGTCATTTTGTATATCGAAGAGTGATCAGTACCTTCAAGAGTACTGATTCTCCAATTCTCAGGCTGGAAGATGGAAGACAAAAAGTAAGTACATTGTTTCAAGATTGTCTCTTTTTTCAAATCTGAGCTGGAGCAAGGCCATAGCATAGTAAGATGGACAAGAATTTTTTTGCATGAAGTAGATAAAGTTGCATACCAGTTTTGATTTTCTTCAAAATGGCAAATTTTGTTTAAAATTCTTTCTTCATCTCCATTCATTGACGTTATGACTGTCATCTTTTTAGCCTTTCGAAGTGTTAATTGTCAGATATGAGCATTTTTCCTGTGTAATTTATCACTAGCAAGTTTTCCCTAGCTTGTAATTTCATTTTTTTCCCTTTGTACAAAACAGATTTATGTTTTTTCCTTGGTACTGATTGACATTCATTTTGTATTGACTTCAATCAAATTCATACCCCTTTTTCACCCTAGTGAACTTTCTAACATGACTGCTAGTCTGCTATTGCCAATTGGTACATTTTAATTTTCATTCTGCTGAAAGTGATTTGTCATCACGATCTAAGCTTATTTCACATATTTTCCGCTTTGGGCCTAGGTCCATACAAATTTGTCTTTGGGCTACGCCACATTGAGCCTCAAAACCATGCATACCATATAAACTTGAGTTATGCTTTATAGAGGGCTCTCAAGGGGGATGTAGTCATAAAAGAAGAAATGGGAAGGAGTATTGCTATTATGTGATATTATTTAAATCCGAAAGTCAATCATTCCTAGCTTTGATATGAAGATATGGGGGAAATCAAAAGGGAGTATGTTAGTCAAATAGAGGGCTTTCACGGGGGCGTAGTCCACGGCTTTAGCTTTAAGCTAGGTTGAATGGTAGTTCTTGTATTGGGCAAACCCAAGCGTTAAAAAGCACAATTAAGTGGCGTACACAAAGTAGTCGTCCTTTCAAGGGTAGATGCGACTATGTGAGTTGTTGACACAAGACATCAGTTATCTTCATCAAAGGCCAAGATCTAGATAGAAATGATAAGATAACTCCAACAATTTCTTTGTTTTTAATGCTTCCTAATTTTCTAATTTATCGTCATTCAAGGTTTATAATTGTTTGCTTCCGCATCACGCCTTATTATTTCAATCCCAACACCTCTTGGCTTTGAGTTTACATATTTTTGGTCAGGTTAAAATTTAGCTCGCTACATGTCTCAAAACTAGCCATCAATCAAAATCATTTGAAATTTATTACACTGAGAATGTAGGAGAAATAAAACTTTATATTAAGGAAAGACTAATTGATCCTCCTTTCCACTAATAGTGAAGCTAAATGAGCTTCGTCACCTATAATGTGAGAAACATATACATAATAAAGTGACTATAAGTTAACTATAGTTAATGAGACCCACTTCACCACTGAGTATGGTGACACATCTATCCAACTTTAACTAAAAGTTTCAAGTTCGAACCTTGAAATGAAGAAACCTCATAGAGTGAGCACTTGCTCCTTCAATAAGGTCTCACATAGCACAAATCTGAATTAGTCTAACTAGTGGGTTTCATACACGAGCAAAGGCAGAGACACAAATGTAGAAGGTATATCTGAACCTCCTTCTACCAAAGGCAGAGACACAAATGTAAAAGGTATATCTGAACCTCCTTCTACGTGAAAGATAGAAGGTGGAATAACGAATACATGAATTACTGAGCTCTGTTAAAAAATGAAGAATCCATAGACAAATGAATGTTTTTGAAATTTCTTCAATCAGCCTCACAACTCACAAGTAGTTTACAAGTTTGAATATGCATATACACAGAGATAAAGGCTGCTGGAAATACAAATGAAACTTTCTTCCGCGCAACAGCATTTGGAGAATCTCATGTTGCAGGTATTAGTTGTGTTATTGATGGATGCCCGCCTCATTTGCCATTACCAGAAGCTGATACTCAACTAGAACTCGACCAGAGCTTTTTACGTTATACTTTCTTAAATTAAGAGAATTCCTCTTCATAAGCAACAACAATAACAACATACCCAGTGTAATCCCACAAGGCAGAGTCTGGGGATAGTATAGTATACACAGAACATACGCCTATCTTAGAAGATAGAGAGACTATTTCCCAAAAACCCTGACTCAAGTGATGCATAATTCCTCTTCATAAGCAGAGTTGATCTGGTACAATGTTGTCTTCAATTTGTAGAGGATCTCCAGGAAATCTATGCCACTATATTTACTCGAATTCAGCAAAGTCATACACCAAAGTTTTCGTCTTTATAGATTCTCTTGCGCCATTCCAATGCACCAAGCTTCACAAGTTTTCCCCATGTCTAAATGAGGTAAACAGAACAATCAATCAGTTTACGAAACCTCTGCTCAGCTCAACTCAACTCAATCATCATCAGGTCGCACAGATTGCTCGAATTCTGGATCCATTATAACCCCATCCATGACATGTACAACAGTCTTCCCTCTTCTCAAATTCACCATTTCTGAAGCAATTCTATTAACTATCAACAACCCATCTGAATCTTTCGATATATAGAGAGTGTATCCCGATATAGAATCATAATCAATCTCCTTTCCAAATTGTACATCATCCGCGTAAATCCTTCTTGGTACAGCTGAAAACCCGAGTACTCGAGTTAGTATTGCATATGTATCATTCTCATTCTCATTCCCCTTCTCCCCCAATCCAAGACCCCGCTTGAATGCTTTTTCAGATGGCAAAAATAAAGTAAACCCCAAATCTTGAGGTAACATTCCAATCACTATTTCCCCAAACTTCCCTATTCCTCCTCCTCCATCTATTCGATTATTCTTCAGTTTTAAACCAATCACATTTTCAGTTCCTTGTGGTATTTCGTTAAGTTTTAGTACTGAAAAACACAGCACGAAAGTACAAGCAATCGAGACTACAATACATAGAAATTTGATCGGATCCTTAGTGAAATGACCTCGTTTTTTCATTTTTTGGTTACACTTTAATAATAGCAAAGCCTTTGTAGCCTTTCATCAAACAGTTGATGTGCATTTTTCTATAGAGTACATCAAAAACAGGAAAAGGAAATCGAAGAGGAGATTTATCGATTACCTGAAGAAAGGAAGCTTGAATCACTAGCAGATCTGGAATTACAACTTTGATTTTTGTTGTTAAATAGTTTTGAAGATGTGAAACTATGGAGGAAAATGGAGGATTTGTGAACTTTTTCACAGAAAGAAGATGAGTTGAAGTTCAAAGGAAGGTATATATATGATTAAATAGTAGAGAATGACAATAGTGTTTGTTTGGTTCGGAATAATACATAAACATACCCTTTAGTACATAAGTGAACACTTAAATTTGTATAAATGTAAACAAGTATCGCATGCAGGTCTAAATATGTGTGTATTAGGGGGGAGCTAGCACAGGAAGCACAGAACCCAATAACTTTTATTCAACTATGTAGTTTTCTTGAAATATCTCACTAAATATGTATACATAATAAACTTCAGAACTCATAAACTTCAAATCTTGAATATGTAATGCACATTAATATGTTGGCTCACCATAACAAGAACTTGTAAAGAAAATATAATGAAATTTCAACACTTAATTGAAGTAAACAATTCATTGGTATCACTGAGGCCTTGCTAGAGTAGCAAATAGCAATGATATTTACTTGTATGTTCATCGTTATATACTCGCCAAAAAAAAAAAGAGGCAAATTTATTTCACAAAATTTATAAAATCGTAAATGCTTATATTATACAGATTACACTACTAACGATCTTAACAACATGAGTTTATACACACAAGAAAATCCTATAATATAATGAAAATGTCAAAAATTCACGTTTTTTTAAATGCACTTGGTAAGCTATGTTGCTTGGACCTGTGATGGATCCTCCAAAAATGCACTATTTTTGGAGGATCCAACACATAGCCAATGACATAATTGAAGAGTCTGAGCAACAAGCTGGTGATAGCTCCAACAACAAAAGCTATATACATATCTCTGTTCAACAACATAACTCTTAAGGTGTTGAGGATAAACTTCTTTTAACAAAAAATTACACTCTCCAAACGTAGTTATGCCAGTAATGTGAGAAGTCATGTAGCGAGAAGTTGTTATGGGGGTACGCAAGTTGCTCGGCTCCTTTTAAAGGGGAACCTGAGCTGACTTGGTTGTCGATGACTGCAAAGGTTCCTGTAGTGCAGGATTGACTGGGAACAGCATACATTGTGCATATTGAGTCATCAACTGATCCACGAGCACCAGGGCGACCATTGCTTCCACCATTGGAACAGCTGTTGCACCAAGACATCAAATGTCCGTTTACTTTTCAAGTGTTGTTCAGAAATTTAAGGAGAAAAGGAATGTTTTTGAAGAGCAAACGGCAAGCAGACTTTCTCTTGGTTATTTTATCAAAACACCAGTACAGAAAAAGAGCAGATTGAGCTAGTGTAGCAGTCATGCCACCTTTGTGGCTTCTAAGAGTAAACATCCTAGTATGACGAATGGAAGGGACTAGCCAAATTGAGTAATTGTCAAAACAAAGTCAGGCATACAAACCTCGTGGAACCACACAAGGATCATGGCGACCACGAGCAATGAGTTCAGTCTCGTGTTTATCCCTACTAACAGTATGTTGCTTCTTCTGCATAACAATTAAAATAAGAGGTATTTCATACAGAAGTAACTTAAATTGAAAAAGAGAAGGAATTTTTGACAGAGACAAGGACTCACTGCAATCGTAGAAGTTGGCTTGAACGCTATTCTCATATTAATAATTTCTCCATTTGATATGCCTCCCTGTGAAATAAATGAAACAGATAACTCAACTTGAAAAGGAAATGGAATTGTTTGTCCATTTCTAAAGACATATCCAAATGAGTATTGCAGAGTGTACCTGGATACCACCAGATCTATTGGTTTTTGTCCTGATTTGGTCATGTTCATCCATAAAGAACTCATCATTATGCTCACTGCCAGTCATGAATGTACCTGTAGTTTTTCTCCAGAGACAAAATAGAACATGAGATTTATCAAAGATATTAACATGTAAGAGCCTTCAAGTATTTTTGACATAGGACGATACCCTTATTTTAATTCAGAGAAGTTGTCTAGACCTGTAATGAAATGACTCGAAACTGAATTGGCCAACTTCCTTACTATTCTAACCAACCATGCCGTAAACTAAGTGTCGATGAATAAACTAAGATCCTTGACGCTACTTGTTTACTCCCCTTAAATCACCAGTCAAGTAACTAATGAAATGACTCGAAACTGAATTGGCCAACTTCCTTACTATTCTAACCAACCATGCCGTAAACTAAGTGTCGATGAATAAACTAAGATCCTTGACGCTACTTGTTTACTCCCCTTAAATCACCAGTCAAGTAACTAACACCCCCTGGACCAGCCACAGCCTAGATCTAAACTCAATGAAGCACACTTGACCACCTAAAAACTTTTGGTAGTCTGAAGCCAAGTCTTTCTGTTATCTTTCCTATCTACTTCAAGCCGGAAGCATTAGCGTTTCATATTCTTCAACAATGTTAAACCCTGATAATCCAATATCATCTAGACATCAACATAAACCGTATTAATCATAGAGAGATACTAGAATGCAGCTTCGATCTAAAG
The DNA here is from genome assembly GCA_018342035.1 of Solanum appendiculatum. Classification (NCBI taxonomy): domain Eukaryota; kingdom Viridiplantae; phylum Streptophyta; class Magnoliopsida; order Solanales; family Solanaceae; genus Solanum; species Solanum appendiculatum. Next base: position 93,679 of record JAGDQO010001434.1, read on the forward strand.
ACATCTTAGGCTTTATTTGGGGAGATAATCTTGCGAATTCAGATTCCAACAGATTAGCATCAAATGTATGAGTAATAATATTAGGCTGCATGGTGGTATCATCTTTGTCACGAGTGATACAGTTTTGGAAAAAACAGAAAGGGGGTCAATACCTAAGTAACATAAAGAGGGATTGAAAAGGGCACAAAAAGACCGAGGCCTTCAAGGAGTTTCTGTTATCCAGAGCTCCAAGCACAAGCAAGTATGTTGGGCAAAATTGTGAAGGATCAGGTTTTGTAAAGGAGAAGGAGAAGAAATAGAAAAGTTCAAGGCTACACCTGGTAATAGAAGACGGATGCTTGGGTCATCAGAGCTTCATCATCCAAGGTTGTGAAACTGTCTTAAAATTGATTCTTCTTACATTTTATGCAATACTGAACTAGATTTGGACTTATTGCCTTTTACACTTCACTCACGTTATTAGGTAATTTTTTGCAATTATTTTAATAGTTTTAATTACTTGTACTCCTTTGGATAAAATATGAATGAAATTTTTACAATGCCTGGTTCATATTTTCATTGAACAGGTTCCCAATACAAAATCTGTATTCCTAACCATACTATATAGATGATAACACCTGTCTTGATTAATCTGTTTCGACTTAGGAGTTTGCTATCATCCAACAACAAGATAATAAGAAAAATCACTTCTGTTTGTTTTTCAAAAAGATGGTGCAGCAAAAAGGGTTAGATAATATTGATTGAAAATGTCTCTCAATATTTTTCTTAAGCATAAGGGGGCTTTAAATAGCCAACTTACATCAAAAAATCTGCATAATTCAAAATTCAAAAATCTAAAATATCTCAACAAACTAAAGCTAAGCAACTTATTATGCTAAAAATTACTACACTAACTAAAAGTAAATTTTAACAACTTCCATAGTATGAAGATTCTGTACCTGCAAAACCACTTCCAAACTCAAAACCCTTTGTTGCCGGTAATGACATGCAAGCTTTAGCCAGCTCAGCTTCAAGTTTATCAAAGACTGGTGTACCAAGACCCTAGTAATTATCACCAAACTATCATGTGAAGGTCTCACCAGCACCAAAGACATGCATGATAACTAACAGACATACACACACACACAAAGAGAGAGAGAGAGCACTTACTCGTGGAACATTTCTAACAATGCATGTTACGACACCACCAACAGAATCCCCCCTCACTCGTACGTAATCAATGGCAGCAATCATCTTTTCTGCATATTCAGGGTTCGCGCAACGAACAATATTGCTTTCAATCTGGCATTAAGTGATGATTACAACAGAAATCAAGTTTTTTTTATCACCAGAAGGTCAAAAACTATCAAAGTTATACCAGAAGACAATTGTTAATAAAGAGAACCACAAATATGCACTATATCAACTATAATACTCTCCACACTCCATGCCTTAGAGAAGCGGCAATGCGTGCGCTGAGTGCATTATAAATAGTCTCTTCCACTCCACAAGGGAATGCAACAGAAAGGACGCTGGATTATTTTCCTTTTTCTTTTTATGGTACATTTTATATTTGATATTTCCTTAATCTATTGGACGAGTTCAAGGAATTGATAGATCAAGCAACATGGTGTTTATATCCACTCTATAGGTCAACTGCGAAAGTTCATACAGAGATCCCACAGTGCAGATATGGAGAAAGAAACATCACCATAGGCTCAAACATGCTCTCCTTGAAAGTTCTTTTCTATAATTTTTCTAGCCTTATTTATATACACTCTATTAGGCAAGTAATATAGCTCATATACAGATCCTATAGTGTAGATTTGGAGAAACATTGCCTCGGAGTCAAATCTACCCTCCTTGAAAGCTCTTTTCTATAATTTTTTAAGCTTCTAATAGAAGTGGGATTTCCTTCGTCTTTTACACATATCTAACCAGTTTGCCTTTGTGGTAATAATTCTCATTGCATCTTCCTTCCTATAGGCAAGTCAACCTTAGGTCAATCCTCCAACAATCAGCATTATCTCATCCAGGATGAGTCGCCCTTTATACAAAATCAGCTTTATCTCATGCAGGATGAGTCGTCTTTCAGCCATTAGCGAAGCAGGTTTCATCCAAGGAAAGGTAAATGCATTGTCTGATTAAAGCCAATACCAATATATGGGCTTCTAAAAGTAGAAAAAGATCCAAGCCAAGCATATTTGGAAGAGAAATTATGATCTGAAACAGTGAAACACTCCTTAAATTATTTCCATTCTTCTTTCTTTTCTTGAGAAAGAAACCAACGAAGATAAGTAGAACAGGAAGTAGTTACTATAATCATAACTCAATCTAAGATGTAGAATAGATTACAGAGTGGACATGGTATTAATTTAAAGCAGAAAGACACCTGACATCAGAATCAAATTGAAAGCAAAATGAGCAACGGAACATTAGCATACTGCTCAGTGGCAAAAGCAAATTGAAATTTGTAAATTCCCAACATTATCAATAAAAAAAGTCCCAAATTGGTTGACGGAAAGGGTTGTGGTCTTTTATATGGTCTTAGTCAATCCTTCCTTGATGAGCTAACTTTTGGGTTTGAGCTAGGCCAAGGTCCATTTCTTTACATGAGAGTTAGACCCATCGATCCATGATGTTGTGTTTCTCAATGTTGAGGCCCCGTATTATGTTATCCACGCCCTCCTTTTATAGTCTTGGGTTATGAGCTAATTTTTTGGGTTGAGTTAGACCTAAGGACCATTGGAGTCAGACCCATTGATCCATGTTGTTGTGTTTCTCAATATTGGGCCCTAATTTTGTGTTATCCACATTCCAGTTATCCAGTTTTGGGTGCGTGGGGAGGAGGAATGTTAAGTCGCCTTATTTAGTCTTGGATAATTCTCCCTTCATGAGCTAGCTTATGGGATTAAGTTAGGTTTTAGCAGTTAATGAAGTGAGTTGATACCCATGAGGCCTTAGGTTCAATTACTAGTGAAGGCAAAAAAAGACTAATTCTCTCCCATTTGTCCACACCTTGGTGGATAGTGTTACCTTGGTATCTGTTCTGGCAGGAGATAGCAGGTGCCCCATGGACTCAGTTGACGTGAGAGCAAATTGGGCTAGATACCACAGTTATAAAAAACATATATATCCATTTCTATGCAAAAACTAACGAACGGGCTTCTTTGCCTCCCAGAGTAACTTACCACTGAAGTTTACCAAATAAGATCATTTTTTTGGATTCATAACTCGCCACAGGTAATTCCAGTCCTACTCTGACATTTTTGTCACAATAGTTTCACACTATTAGTCACGGGCAGTCGCTATTCTTTGGTTGCGCACGGGATAAATCTGTTTCCGCGCAATAACTTGCAAATCACAAAAGAGATGTGAATTGTATTAGATAAGTCTGGGGCGACGAACTTGACTGAGAAAGCGTTTACAGGGAAACCGATCTCTGGCATACCACCCGCTACATTGAGTCAATCACCTTTACGAGTTCTAAGAAAGTTTGAACACTCTTTGTCACTAAGCTGAGCATTTTTTTCAAAATAATTTCGTTGTTAATTTACTATTCCTAGGTTGTAAACAAAACCAAAACCTTTCGGATCAGTGTTCTATAACCTCCCAAAAATGATTAAGCTACTCTGTAACCTACCCAATATGATTAAGACTTTATAACTAATTTGGGTTTTTATTATTTTGGAGATTGTTAATAAATTCACCTCCCATTATTATAAAACGAAATTACAGCTGTAACACAATAAATATTGTTCCATTATAATGACCAAAAGAACATAAGCCAATCCCCTTTCAGTATACTTACCTTAAAAGTCTGTTTCAGTATTTAAATCTGAATTTATGTGACACAAAATTTCAAAATTTAAATTTCTAATTTTTGACTGTAAATTTATGTGACACAGTTGTAAGATTTCTAATCTGTCACAAAATGCACACACTTGACAGAAGTATTTTGTTTTCCCTCTCTTTTTTGTCGTTTTTCACTCACGCAAAAAGGCTCATCTAAGTCACGTTTCTTTTGTTCAGCTTCTCTATCTCATTCTATATATTAGTGTGTCTATGCATTCAATTTTTTTCAAAGTCATCAGTCCCTATAAATCTGCTTTAAAGTTTCAAGCATTCAAAACTTTCGATTCTTGATTTTCCAGCAGAAAAAAGTTTTCTTTAATCAGGTTAGTGTTTGTAAAAAGAGTTAAGTCTTTAAGATACATTTATGCTTGTGCATTTTGATTGATAAAGAAAATTGTGTATTTTGATTCTGGTGTGGAAGATGGATACAGGGGATGGCTCTGTTTCAAAGATGTGGACTAGACAACCATCTTTAAAATATATGGTTGAGATAATTGAAAAGAGGAACAAGTTGAGTCAAAGTGGCAATCCTACGAATGTGATTATTGGAGAGGATGTTAGTTGTGGAAAGAAAAGAGAACTGATGGAGCCTTCTGGAGGTGACAAGAGAAATGTGGAAAACAAAGGGAGGAGGATGTTCAGTCCAGGAACTTGTGAGCCCTTCACGAATCAGCCTTTTGTCGAGGAAATATCTGATGACGATGATTCATCGGAGGAGGAGAGTGATCCTGATGTTGTTATCGAGGAAGTATCTGATGATGATGATTGTTGACACCAAATTTTGGTCTGATATTTTCCAACATTAATATTTTTAAATATTTTATTTGTTAAATAGTTCAAAATATATGTTTTGCAATTTTAATGCAATTTGTTGATAATTATCCTTATTTCTCAAAATATTAGGATTTTTATCGGTTAATCTTGTTTACATTATTTTTTGAGTCACCGCGACGTTGCACCTTCACAGGATGTCAACAGAATGGCGATTCCACTGGGGTATAGAGGTTCTAACCATTATGGGTTATTTTTTCAAATCGAGGAGACTATTCTTTTATTGTGTTATTCATTATATCTTGTATATTTTATTGATTATTTGTATGTTGTACTCATTATTTGTTTGATTATATATACATTGTTATTGTATCATGACAGGTTTCCGCCAAATGGTATCAGTCTTATATATTAAAGAACGGTTTTGCGATCCCGCAGCCGGTCTTTTTTATATGTAATCCTTTTCGGAATTTGTGGCAATTTATTGGTTCGTCATGCGTCCAATGGTTGTCATAATTCCAACCCAGGTTGTCCACTTGGGCCCCAATCTTTCAAAAAGCCCACTCTTGGTCACCTAGTTTTAGAATATTCATAATCTCAGTCCATTCTCCATTCCAAGTCACAATCGGTTGGAACTACGTTTGACCTGATTCCTGCTTCAACGGGATACGTAGGCGCCACAACGGCTCGGTAATGTTCCCCATAAGCTTTCCCATATTTTAGAATGGAAACTGGGGTAAATTTTTTGAGGAGGCCTCCAAAAATTTCACGAAGGAGACAGTTGCTGCAAGATTGAATACCGGAGGTTGCTAAAGTTGAAACAGGGGCAAAACTTTTAAGGAAAGCCCTCAAAAATTTCACCAAGGTTGTACTCAGACTCCAGATTTAATAGGCATCGCTCCGAGCTGATTTATACAGTTGTATTAATTCTTGTACATAATATTATTTTCATTGTATATCCATGATTTTATTTGTTTTACATTCTATTGACATTTTTAAAGTTTGGGTGGTCCGCCCTTCAATGTGACTCGTTGATTTTTTTATTTTTGTTACTTGTTCTTTAAATAGTAAAAAAGATTTTTTGTTAAATTTAGGTGGTCCGCCTTTCAATGTGACTCATTCATTTCTCATTTCAATTAATATTTTTTTGCTTTCAAAATAAAATATTTGTTAAATTGGGTTGTCCGCCCTTCAATGTGACTCATTGGTTTTTCATTTCTATTATTATTATTTTTTTTTAAAATAATTCATTTGTTGTTCATAACATATGTTTTATGCCATATCTGAACGAACTACGCAAACCTGATTCTCTCAATGAGATACGTAGGCAGCCCTTCTAGGTTTCGGTATTCTTTATTTTTTTTTAAAACGTTTATATTTTTTAAAATCATTCTTTTTGACTTGGTTGGTGCCAACACATTTAGAGTGTGCATATGAAAAATAATTGGTACAATGGAGAAGGTTGACTTCTTGTGAAACCATGAATTCTTTTGGTACCTCTCGTTCTTACTTTTGTTACACTTGAATATATTCTCTTGCATGCACTCAGGATTAGGACAAAACCAGATTCATTGTTTCATGGGTATTGTGTGGTGAGTTTTGAATTAAATTCAATTGTGTTGAATTGATGATCTAGAACTTGGCCTGAATGTTGTTGAGGCGAAATTCTGAGTAATGTTTGATTTGAAAAATGATTGTAGGCTTTCTTTGACCCGTTTGAGCCTTTCAAAGCCTACCAAATGACATTAATCCTTAGTATGTCCTACTTTGAGCCTTAAGCCTTTTCTTGAGCGCACGTGCAGGTTACAAGAGAAGATTCAAAGTTCAAATTTGTCAAAGACAAAGGTTACCAAAGTCCCTGAAAGTCAAGAATGCAAAAACGACTTCAAAAGAAAAGGAAAAAGTTGAAAATTCCCCACAAGTTCAAGCAAGCAAAGGTGCAACAAAAGAAAAAGGTTACTCTAAACAATCAGGAGAAACTTCAAAAGATGATGAGAAGGGGTGAAAGCTCAGACAAGCAAAGCTTCAAAAGAAGTCAAAAAGTACAAAGAGAAGGGACAACAAAGAGGATCAAACGCTAAAAGCATAACAAATGTTGAAAGCACAAATTCAGTGCAATGCTCAAGAAAGAATTAAGTCACTTTTATTCCAAATGACTATCCTACCCGTCCCTAAGCCTACATTACAAGCCAATAACAAGTCCTACATGATTTCATTTCAAATGTTCTCACATTAGTGGAGATTTACATGAAGGCCAAGCCTATGGCATCACAATTGCATGCTTTGAATATTTTTCTGAGTGTGAGTGAATTTTGCTAAATGTCCTCAAATCAAAACACTTTCAATGTGTGCAAGTTGGAACTTTCTTTGTGGTGAGGGCACTTGAAACATGATGTTAGGTCTAGTTCAAACCTTTGTTTGAAGCAAGATGAACAAATCTTGTCATTACTTGAGTACATTTGAGGTACCACTTGAATCCATAAGAATTACTTCGAAGTCAATCTCAGTTGAAAGAGAAAAAATTGTGAGAAATTTTTGTGCAATACTATTGTTGGCGCTAATTAAGTTAAAAGGTGTTTCATTGTTCAAAATTAGAATGGGTTGATACCCACTTTTCAATATTGCCTAGACCAACTTTGTGGACCGTTTCATTGTTGAAATTATTTTTTTGGGTCGTCATACCCTTCAAAATGACATCATTTTAAATTTAGGTCGTCATACCTTTCAAAATGGCGTCTTTTATAAATTAATTTGTTATGTCAAATAAAATGATACTTTCTCAAATTGGTTTGTCATGCCGTTCAAAATGACACTTTTTTTATTTGTTATTCCATTTAAATTGAATTTTTTTAAAAAAAATTCGGGATGTTATTATGTTCAAAATGTTGCATTGGTTTATCACCTTGTTCATTGTTCATATGAGGCCATATTTGCATAGTTTATGTCGTTTTTATGTTACATTTGTTACTAACATTATTATTGCAGATTTTGTGATGCAACATTCATGTTAAGTTCAAATTGGGTCGTCCGCCTTTCAAAGAGACAAGTTGGGTTATCATCTCCCTTCAAGTGACATATTAAGTTCAAAATGGGGTCGTCTCCCTTTCAAAAGGCACATTGGGTTGTCGCCTCGTTCAAAGTGACATGTTATATTCAAGATTGGGTTGTCATCTCCCTTCAAATGACATGTTATATTCAAAATTGAGTCGTCTGCCTTTCAATAGACACGTTTGGATTGTCAAATCCCTTCAAGTGACATATTAAGTTCAAGATTGGGTTGTCATCTCCCTCCAAATGACATGTTAAGTTCAAATTGGGTTGTCTGCCTTTCAAAGAGACACGTTAGGTTGTCACATCCCTTCAAGTGACATATTAAATTCAAGATTGGGTTGTCATCTCCCTCCAAATGACATGTTAAGTTCAAATTGGGTCGTCCGCCTTTCAAAGAGACACGTTGGGTTGTCACATCCTTTCAAGTGACATATTAAGTTCAAGATTGGGTTGTCATCTCCCTACAAATGACAAGTTAAGTTCAAATTGGGTCGTCCACCTTTCAAAGAGACACGTTGGGTTGTCACATCCCTTCAAGTGACATTACGTTCAAGATTGGGTTGTCATCTCCCTTCAAATGACATGTTATATTCAAATTGGGTCGTCCGCCTTTCAAAGAGACACGTTAGGTTCTCACCTCCCTTCAAGTGACAAGTTAAATTCAATTTGGGGTTGTCTCCCTTTCATAAGACACGTTGGGTTGTCGCCTCATTCAAAGTGACATGTTATATTCAAGTTGGGTTGTCACATCTTTTCAAGTGACATTTCATATTCAAGTTAGATCGTCTGCCTTTCAAGAGACAAGTTAAGTCGTCACCTTGTTCAAAATGACATGTTATTCACATTGTCCTCCTTTCAAAGAGGTACACTACCTTCATTGTGCAATTTTGAAGTAACATCGAAGGTATGTGAATGTTTTCAGTTTACAATCAATCCTGCATTCTGATTATTATTTTCAGCCCCGTTGACGGATGTAGAGTATTGTTCAAAATCTCTACTAACGTCTCATATTGTCTTGTTCAAAGTTTATCAAACCAAATTGGGGCTTTGTTTGACCAGGATCTCTTTCATCGATCCTAATCAAACAAAGGGGCAAGTTGTTGACACCAAATTTTGGTCAGATATTATTCAACGTTAATATTTTTAAATATTTTATTTGTTAAATAGTTCAAAATATATGTTTTGCAATTTGTTGATAATTATCCTTATTTCTCAAAATATTAGGATTTTTATCGGTTAATCTTGTTTACATTATTTTTTGAGTCAATGCGCCTTCACAGGATGTCAACAATGATTCGTCGGAGGACGAGAGTGATCCTGATGTTGTTATCGTGGAAATATTTGATGATGATGATTCGTCAGAAGAGGAGAGTGATCCTGATGTTTTTATCGAGGAAGTATCTGATGATGATGATGATTCATCAGAGGAGGAGAGTGATCCTGATGTTGGTATCATTGAGGAGAAGGTTTGCTCCAATGTTGGGTTAAGGAGTCCTACATTGAATGCAACAGATGAGGTTGTTTCATCTACAGACGCATTGGAAAAGTTTACTGATACAACCTCATATTCTTATTTTGAGTCGGAATCCGAAACTTCAACTGATGAAGATAATGATGACCCTGAAGATAAGAATTAGTGGGAGGTTGAATCATCAACTTCTGATGACATAACAAGTGATCTTGATAATGAGGAATCAGAACATGATGATCGGAGCCAGCTTTTTTGGGCCACACAGCTGCTTATTTTGCCCAGACACCACGGTTATGATTATTTTTTTTGAGATATAGATATATAGTTCTTATGCGAAACATACCTGCTCTAGTGTCACAGTCTGGTTATCAACCAAATCCTCTGGAAGTACAACATTGTGAACTTGTGAAACATAAGCAAGGATCTGCATTACATAATATTAGAGCTAAAAGCTACATTTCTTTAGAAAAAGCCAAAAAAAAAGAAGAAGTAGAAGAAGCCTCCACAATAATGCGACAAACAATAAAGATATATGTATATGCAACTACTGTAATAGATTCTCTAGCAACAAGAGTCAGAATAGCTAATTTTCCACCAGAAATACATAAGATTACGGTTTTTTTTAGTTGCAATACACAGAAGTTTCAGGTTCTTCGGAACAACAAGTATGTGTCCATTAAGTATACATATGGGTGCTTCTGAAATCTTACAAGAGAAGACAAAATACAGGACTACGTTTATCGGGCCTACCAAAAAGCCTCTACTAAATCACAATCATATGATACCCACCTCAGTTCTTCATAATTAACTTAGAAATCCAATTTACATTCTCTAGATGTTTAGGCTGTATATTCATCTAGAACACAACATAAGTCTAATGAACATGACAGTTGATTTTATTTCTTCATAATGGAGCTCAACTTGTTATTAAGGCATTGATGATGATTAATGGATCAATAATCCCCAAAAGGGAAGTGGATCTACAGTTTTTACTATTTAGTGTTTAGTTCGTGAATAAAAACTGGGATAGGGGATGGATTTGAAAAATTGATATGCCTTTAACATCCGTGCAACAATTCAAGGGAGCTCTTTTCAGTAACAATTTATCTAATGATACAAAGAATATCATTCAGAAATGACATTAGAAAACCTGTAACAATAAAGTACCTCACCTCAGTTCCTGAATAAAGTTTGAGAATTTTCTTGGCAACAGCTCCAGCAGCGACTCTCCCGATGGTTTCTCTTGCTGAAGATCTACCACCCCCCTGCATATTTTACAAACACTAGTAACCACACAAGAAATAGTAGGAGCTATAACTACAGAGAATTGCTTATCAACAATCTGCAAAGCTTTCTTATAATAAATGAGCTCCTCTTTGACATTACCTGTACTGATCTAACTCCATACTTGAAGTCATAAGTTGCATCAGCATGAGACGGCCTATAAGCAAGGGACATTTCACTATAATCCTGGCAATCCAACAGGAATTGAAGAAATCTGTCAAGTACCAGGAGAACACAGATTTTGACGCAAAAAAGAAAAGAACGCATACAAATCATTATATCTTTAATCAGGAGTCTCAGATTAGGCTGAAATGTTTCTCCTTTTCTCTTCAAAGCTATTCGTCAATTATCAGGATGTAATGCTCTGAATAGCTCATTTCACTTGTTTTGAGTTTGAAAATACGCATGGTTCATAAAAGCACAAGCACCGTTCACCAACTTTTAGAGGAATCATTTTGAAGTCTCATGCATGCAGAATTTCAACCTCTGAAAGAATGATGAGTGATACTATTCCTCACAGTTAATAATGCTAAGATGTCACTATTCCATGCCCTTAAAGACAATAAACTTGACATGCCAAGGATGTGAAGTTATCATGTTCTTGGAAACTCTCAACTTAACTAACCTTAAATTAACTTTCTATGCACAATAGCACAAGGTTAGTACACAGACAGCACACTTGATTTTTCTCGGACAGATTAGATATCACATACCTTAGCACCAAGCTAGTAAAACAAGTTCGTCCTGTTGCGTGCAATAAGTGAAAAATCGAGTGATAAAACATATAGATCATTGTAAAAAGTAAATTGTTGTTTCACTTCCTCTCCTGTATTTCAGAACAATCATAGCATACTTACATTTCCTCTCTGGTCAGTGTTGGGTACTTCAACTTTGATTGGAGATCCCGTAGTAAAACCTATAAATTAAGCACAGATAGAAGCTGAATCTTTAAAACTAAGCCAAAGAAAGTGGTACAGGCCAGAAGAGACTTTAAAGAGGACTAACCCTCGGCAGTGCCTGATGATATTTTGCAAGTATCAGTCTCTTTCCTTGGTGTGGTAATTCGGCTTTGACCTGGCCTCCTGAATGGAAAAAGTTTTGCATGAAATTCAAATCTTGCCAAAATAAATCCAAAGTATCCTAATGAATTAGTCCATCAATTATCTGAGATGGGGGTGTCAAGAATGGGCAATACTTGAAACAGTTACAAGAAATGATAGAAGACCAAGAATTTTGAAGGACTTTAATCTATTAGTACACAACATCTTCACTGATGCTGGTCATGTCAACCCACAAAAGGAAATATCAGAACAAGTAAACACCTCCTGTCAAGTTCCACTTGCATATCCGACTCTGAGAGTGGTAGTCGAGGGGGACATCCATCAATTATACAACCAACACCACCACCATGAGATTCTCCAAAAGTTGTAACGCGGAAATAATTTCCAAATGTACTACCAGCAGCCTGTATCTCTGCGAGTACAAAAGCAGATAAAGAAGTTGTCAATCCATTCTAGCAACTCAAGAATAAACCCTTAAGATCGACGAGGAAACATTTTTTTAGTTCACTTTCAAGAGGCAACGGTACTTATTTCCACTTGAAAATTGTAACTTTTTGTTCCCAAATTGCTTGGCAACACTTTTTTATTAGAAAAGTACAGTTTTTTTTGTAGAGAATGGAAACAAATACTCCCTCTGTTTCGATTTGTTTGTTTGATTTTGACTTGGCATAGAGTTTAAGAAAGTAAAAAGACTTTTGAATCTAGTGGTCTTAAACTTAGATACGTAGAGTGTATCAAAATGCCCTTTAATCTTGTGGTCTTAATCATGTCACATGGAAAGTTCAAATTAAAGAGTTGTCAAAAAAGGAAAGAGCCGTTCTTTTTAAAACAGCCTAAAAAGAAAAGTAGAACAAATAAATTGAAAGGGAGATAGTATTTGAAAATATTGACAGAACCAGATAACAGATAATGAAGGTGAAATGAAAATCACAGTTAAGTTTCCGGCAAAGGCAAACAAAGAAGGTGATTTCATACATGGTGAAATGCTCACAGATACAAAAAACAGTACGAAACAGATATCAACTTCAAAGACTTAGGGAATCTTAGTAAGTTCAACTATGAGCTTTTTAACTGCAACAACTTAAATATACGCTATTGGAGCTAGAATTACCGCGGCTGCTGGCACCAGACTTGCCTCCAATGGATCCTCATTAAGAGACTTAGATTATACTCATTCCAATTACCAGACTCATGGTTTCAATTCCCCACCTTGTAATCCCCCACACATTTCCCCTTCCCCTAACCCATTTTTAAAAAAAAATAAAAAAATTCCAAAATTACTTCTTTTTTTTCCATTTTAATGATCATATTCTAATAAAGTTTAAAACCCATTTCCTTAATTTACACAAAAAGCAGAAGAAATGCAGGAAACATCAAATCAAGTTCATTCAGACATTTCAACAAACAGATGGATGGCAGAAAGTTTCACCTAGTCGTTTGGGCTGTGATCGGTGAGTTGGGAATCGGAGGTTTGAAGAGCAGAGCTTGGATGGTTGCTGCCCGGATCCGAGGCTTGAAAACGGAGCCCCGAGAAACTGTTTGGTAAGCAGAGACGAAGCCATTTCCTTCCTTCTCTAATGGAATTTTGGTTGGTCAGTTTAGGTATAGACAGAGAACTTTCAATACAGTGATCACACTCAGTTTGGATGGTTGTTAATATAATTTTATAATTATATAGTTTTTGGCTAAAAATATCCTTTAACTATACCCCTAACTTAAATTGCATTCTTAAATTATCTTTCTTAACAAAAAAACATCCTTTAAGTATTTAAAACTTAACAACTTTCATCCCTCTATTCAAATTTGTTAAAAAATTAACGAATTCCACACAAAAACATATGCAATTCATACTATTCTCATAAAAAAAATTCTATAATTATAATACCAATTGGAAAAAGCTTCCAAAATTTTTTGAGACTCTTGTTTGCTGTTAAAAAAACAATGTTAGGACGATGTGAGTCTATGAGGAGACATGATCTTCTCTTCTCCTTTACCAATTGAATGGAGTTAGAGGTTAATTTCACACAATCTTCACCTTGTAAAGTCAAATTGATAGTTGAGGTGATCAAGATATTTCAACTGATAATTATTTGATTTTGATATCAAATCAAATGAAAAGTAAATAAAAACAAAATTGCTAATTAAAAGGAAGATAATGCAAAACGTTGTTACTAAAAAAAATCACAATATTATTTTAGATATATGTAGAATGAACATAATTGGTTTATTGGAGTAATTTATGGAGTTTTGTTGAGAGCAGTGTGAACCGTACATGTTTCTGTGAAGAATTTGTTAATTTTTGACAAATTTTAACAAAAGGATGAAAGTTGTCAAATTTTAGATAATTGAGGGATGTTCTCTGTTAAGAAAAATAATTTAAGGATGTAGTTTAAGTTGGGAGTATAGTTTAAGGATGTTTTTGGCCAAAAACTCTATTTTTTCTTATGATTGCACTGTTGTGTTCGGATTAGTTTTTGCCCAATTTTATTGATTCCGCAAAATGTTTGTCATCTCCTATCAGTAATCGGTACCAACTAACTATTTCTATTAAGGCTAAAACAAATGAAAGAAGCACCCCCACCTATTATTTATTTGTCTCTGTTAAAATTTGAACGGAAGACCTCATTACATAATGTCACACATTAATAATTTGAAGAATAAACTACTAAAAGAAACATGGGATGTGGTATAAAGTTACTATAAAAAGGCAGGTAAAAATAAAATGAGAGGAAAAATTAAGGTAACAAAATGATCACTCTAAGTCGGTCGTTACATAAAATGAGACCTTTTATTTTACCTAATGATGAAGTTAACTATACCATACAACAACATTTAAGTAAGAATCAAAATAAACATTGTATTTAAACTAGGGGTGGGCATGGTATGGTATATACCAAATTACCATACCATACCGAAATTTTCAATACCGTTATTTTGATATTATGGTATTAGGTATGGTATATGCTATACATTTTAATTTTTTTTGGTATTCGGTACGGTATTTGGTATTTAGAAATAACATACCGAAATACCGAATACCATACCGAAGTATATAATTACATAAATAACATATATATATTTTATTAAAATACTAACAAATATGCAACCTAGTATTAGTATAAACTAAATGTGTAGAGGTTGAAACTTTGACTACTTTATTTTGATTGAAATGTAATTGATTAAAAAAATAGTTGTTTGTACTTTATTATGAATATATATTTCTACATGTGTAATGTGTTAAAGTATATAATTACATAAATAACATATATATATATATTATTAAAATACTAACAAATATGCAACCTAGTATTAGTATAAACTAAATGTGTAGAGGTTGAAACTTTGACTACTTTATTTTGATTGAAATGTAATTGATTAAAAAAATAGTTGTTTGTACTTTATTATGAATATATATATTTTTACATGTGTAATGTGTTAGTATGATACAATTGAAACCTTTTTTTAATTTTCGAAGTCATAATACTCTATTATACGAGTATATATTAGTCAAAGTTGTACAAATTATGGTTACCGATTTACCATACCATAGAATACCGAAATCGAACTTCAAAATACCGAACCATACCGAACTAAATTGGTATGATAATGATATAATGTTTTAAAAACCGAATACCGAAATTACAGTATCGAAATTTTCAAATACCGTACTGTACCATACCATGCCCACCCCTAATTTAAACTAATAATACAATGAGTAACAACCATCCGAACAAGGTGTGAGACACTGGGGGATCGTTTGATAGCTGATTATAATTATGTAGTTACTAGTAAGGTGTATACTAGTTATATTATTTTTTATCTTACATAAAATAATACACAATTTTTTCCCAAGATTTATATATGTATTAGTTATGTTGGATTCATATAATTTTATAGAAGAATAACTTATCGTCTAATTAGCTAACAAATATTGTTCCCCCTCCGTTCATTTTTGAGCACCTTGAACTTTGCGCGCCCCTTAAAAAAATAAACAATGATTAATATGAAGATTTTACCATAATGATCGTATTAATTGACGTTTAGTATCAACTTTTGAAAAATGATTTGAGGATTAAATAATTAATGCTAAGAATAAAATATAAAAATAATAATTGTCGTTTCTTAAAATGTTAAAACTAATTTTTTTAAAATAGTGAATAAATAAAAGTGAACATAGAAAATATTTAATAATATTATTTATTCTTTATCCTATCTTTTCTATAATATCTTTATTCCATACCTTTTAATAATTATAAATACATTCTTTATATTATTGCTGGATGACAATATATAATGACGGAAAATGATACAATCAATTCAAGTGTATATGTATATATATATTTAGGTATGCATAAATAACTACTTAAAGAAATTGATAAGTATACATATATATCCTATATGAAAATTTGTGTAAAATACACTCAATTTATATTATATGAAGTAAACCAAACTTTGAAGTTCATTGATTTTGGTAGAACTGTGGGACCATTGAAGGATGATACAATATCCAACAACCCAATTATTTTTGTTTTTCATTTACCATATAATATTACACAACAATATTGGATATTTCATTAAAATATTTTCTCCTCATCACAATGAACAACCACGCTACTCATAAATATTGTATTATTATTATTATTCTTTCTAAATATTTTCTATTGTTCTTCACTTTTTTGATTCCATTTTTAGCATTTATAACAAAATCTGAACAAGTTGGATATGGATATATTGTTAGATCAATAGGCGTTGACTCATCTGGAAGGGTGATGACTGCTTATCTTCAGCTCATCAAAAGTTCCTATGTTTTTGGAACTGACATTCAAAATCTCACCCTTACTGCTTGGTACTTTTAACTTTGTAAATGATTTTCTTTTATGTTACGTATCGTATTTATTGAAATTTCACCAATGTTTGGACATGAATCGAGTGATATTTGAAGAAAAGTAGTACTTAGTATTTGAAATTGTGTTTGAATATGCATTTCATATGGAAAATGTTGAACTTTTGTGAAGAAATATACTCGCTCTGTTTCAATTTGTTTGTCTGGTTTTGACTTGACACGGAGTTTAAGAAAATAGAGAAGGATTTTTTGAATCTTGTGATCCTAAACTAAAGATACGTAGAATGTACGAAAATGTCTTTTTATCTTGTGGTCTTAGATGTGGCATGTGGATAGTTGAAATTTAAGAGTTAGCAAAAAGAAGAGAGGCATTCTTTTTTAAACGGAGTAAAATGAGAGTGTATGGTATGGAAAAAAATCATGGATTTTGGTGTGAAATGACTATAGAAAAGTCATTAAAGAAGATGACTTTACTACGTAGATAGGAGGATATGGAGGTCGAGGATTAGGTAAGAAGGTTAGTAGGCGAGCGGTGTATAGTTTCCCCTATCAATATTGTTATTATTACTCGCTTAGTATCTTATTCTTTCATTTTTTTTATCTGTTGTTTCCTTTGCTTCACTTACCGCCTTGTTTGTTGTTGCTATTGTTCTCTTCTTTATTTTTATCATGTCTCTTCACTGCTATATTTCCTTTCGATACTTGATTCCCTAGGGTCAATTGGAAACAATCTCTCTACCTTCACAAGGTAAGGTAGGGGTAAGGCTGCGTACACACCACCCTCCCCAAACCCCACTTGTGTGATTACATTGGTTATGTGTTGTTGTTGTTTACTACCTAATTTCCAATAGTTGAGTGACCATTTGAACAACAAACTCCTCTTTTTTAGTGTCAAAATATCTGTTTAGTTTGATTAGGAAGTTGTTTATAAATGGACTGATCAGCCTTTTCTTGTTTTACATGTTGATGGATTCTGCAGCTTTGAGACGAAAGACCGTTTAAGAGTCAGAATTACAGATGCAGATCATGAAAGATGGAAAGTTCCTCGAGAATTTATCCTCCGCGAAACTCATTAATCCCCCCGAAACTCCCTCTTGGAAAAACATTCTTCTACCTCACTTCCATTATCAGAAGACACACATTACTTCCATACAGACACCGTTTCAGACCTTAGTTTCACTCTCTACAACACCACCCCTTTTGGCTTTACCATCACGCGTAGCTCCACAGGTGATGTTCTTTTTGACACCAGACCTGAAAATGACTCTCCGGACACGTTCCTTATCTTCAAGGATCAGTTCCTTCAACTGTCCTCTTCATTGCCAGCCAATAGGTCATCTATCTACGGGCTTGGGGAGCATACCAAGAGAAATTTTAAGCTCAAGCATAATCAGACATTGACTCTTTGGAATGCTGATATTCGTAGTGCCGATGTTGATCTCAACTTGTATGGTTCTTTTTACATGGATGTCAGGTCTCATCCTGGCGTGGGGACTAGTCACGGAGTCTTGCTTTTCAATAGCAATGGCATGGACATTGTATATGCTGGTGATAGAATTACTTACAAGGTGATTGGAGGGGTCATTGACTTGTACTTCTTTGCTGGTCCTGTGCCAGAGTTGGTCATGGAGCAGTACACAGAGCTCATTGGCCACCCAGCGCCCATGCCATACTGGTCTTTTGGTTCGTAATTATACTTGTGAATTACCTATTGTTTCATTGTGTTTCATATAACTTATCTTTTGGTGTGTTATCCATATCACACGTATATACGTTAAAAGCTACAGAATCTAAACAGAACTCGTTTTCATATACTGATTAGAAACCAAACTTGGTAGCAAAAATAAATATTCGGAGGTCTATTTATAATTGTGCTAGTCCTAGTTTCACATTATCCTCCTTTCTATGAAATGTGTTGGAGTGTAGATACTGATGATAATCGTCAAGAACTATCAAGCACCGATTTAGAGTTTTATTATATAAAATTCATCTTGCGGAAGGGGAGCCTTGGAGTAACAATAAAGTTGTCTCTATGTATAGGTCAGGGGTTCGAGTTGTGGAATCAACCACTAAATACTTGTATCAGAGTAGGCTGCCTATAAACGCGGATGCACTGAGAAGCCTTTATATGTAAAATTCATCGTTCAAATAGTTTACTCTGCTAATGACCAGTGCCTCAGCTACTTCTTTCTCCTCAACTCGTGTTACACGGCTAATTTACAGCTACCTCTTTTTTTTTAAGCCCTTAGACATAGCTTAGTCCTTAGAAAGGTAATATAGGAGTATAGGTTTTCAAAGTTAAGACACCAAAAAAGCTATGATTTCATCCAAACTGTTGCAATTTTTTGTTCACAGGCTTCCATCAATGCCGTTATGGTTATAAAGACATTATTGAAGTTAAGAATGTGGTTGCTGGCTATGCAAAAGTGTCATATTGGATCCCGGTGAGTTATGAGTGATAACATATTCAATTTCTTGCTTCTGTTGATATTTATACGTCTGTGGAATTAGCGTCAGGGTAGGCTACTTACATCACACCCCTTGGGGGTGAAGCCTTTCCTGGACCCTGCATGAACGAGGGATGCTTTGTGCACAGAGCTACCCTTCATTTGTTGATATTTATACTTAAGTTGATGTAGAAGTTGAGAAATTGCAAAGGTATTGGGTAAAGTGATCTTAATGATTTGAACTTCACAGGGATCAGCATAAATAGCTCATATGAGACATATAAGAGAGGGATGCAAGCAGACATTTTCATCAAACGAGATGGTGTCCCTTATCTTGGTGAAGTTTGGCCTGGAAAAGTCCACTTTCCTGATTTCATAAATCCCAGAGGCAGAGTCTTCTGGAGTAATGAAATCAAGATTTTCCATGACCTTCTCCCCGTTGATGAGCTTTGGGTTGACATGAACGAGCTAGCTAACTTCATTTCATCTCCTCCAACCCCATCTTCGACCCTTGACAACCCTCCTTCTAAGATAAATAACTCCGGAACCTTAAGTCCAATAAATGAGAAGACTGTCCCAGCAACTTCAGTACATTTTGGGAATGCCTTAGAGTACAATGTTCATAACCTCTACGGATTCCTGGAAGCTAAAACTACCAATGCTGCTTTAATTGATGTAACTGGTAAAAGGCCGTTTATACTTAGCAGATCTACCTTTGTGGGTGCTGGCAAGTACACAGTACATTGGACCGGAGACAATGCAGCCACATGGGATGACTCGGCTTATAGTATTCCTGGCATTTTGAGTTCTGGATTGTTTGGGATTCCCATGGTTGGAGCTGATATATGTGGCTTTGGTAGAAATACTACTGAAGAATTATGTCGCCGTTGGATTCAGGTACATGTTCTGTTGTCTTTAAAGAAGTACGTACTTTGCTACATATATTGAAAGTTTATGATTTCAGTCCAGAAGTTCAAATGTGAAACTTCCAGGAAAAAAACTTCGAATTGGGAGGGCAATTATTTCGTTGTAGTTACTTCCCCTTTTAGTATGCTCTTTCATGCTTTGTTTAGTATTTTGTCCTGGCTTCTTCACTCCTGTTTTTTTTTCCCGAACTGCCTCTTAATATTTTAACTTGAACTGAGGGTCTATCGGGAACAACCTCTCTACCTCCCACTGCATACACACTACCCTCCCCAGACCCCATTTGTGGGGTTACACCGAGTATGTTGTTGTTGTAGTGTTATCAAGTTAATGAACAATGCTTTGCAATATGTTGGTTGTAATGCTTTCCTTAAAACTCATGTGTGGAGATGTCTATAATATCCGTCTTTCTTTTCGTTATTGTTCTATTGTCGTTCTATGTTCTATTCGAGGCAACACAGGTTGTGCTCTATGAAAACGAATTTTCAATTTTCTATTCAAATTTGAACTATGATACTTTTCTGGTATCTGATAATCAACATCTTGTCAAATGTAGCTAGGTGCATTTTATCCCTTTGCAAGGGATCACACTGACAAGTTCACTATCCATCAAGAGCTATATATCTGGGATTCAGTAGCTGCAACAGCCAGACAGGTGCTCGGACTATGGTATCGTCTCTTACCATACTTCTACACGCTAATGTTCGAGGCACACACCAAAGGCATCCCTATAGCGCGTCCTCTTTTCTTCTCATTTCCTGAGGACACAAACACTTACACCATCGACTCTCAGTTTCTCATCGGTAAGGGGTTAATGATATCACCAGTACTGACATCTGGAGCTGTTTCAATTACCGCGTATTTTCCATATGGTACCTGGTTCAACCTCTTCAACTATTCAAACTACGTGGACATGAAGTCCGGTAACTACATTAGTCTAGACGCGCCTCTTGATCATACCAACGTGCACCTCGGGGAGGGAAACATTGTAGTGATGCAAGGAGAAGCAATGACAACAGGAGCAGCCCGGGATACTCCGTTTGAACTTGTTGACGCCATCAACAAAAGGGGAAATAGTTCAGGGGAAGTCTTCTTGGACAATGGCGAAGACGTTGAAATGGGATGAGAGGGAGGAAAATGGAGCCTAGTGAAATTTCACACTAATGTTGTGAATAAGAAGTTATATCTAAGATCAAATGTTGTGAATGAAGAGTTTGCTTTGAGTAAGAATTGGACAATACACAAAGTGACTTTTCTTGGACTGAAAAAAGAGGTGAGCAAAATAAATGCATATAATTTGACTACTAAAATTAGAACAAAAATTGATACTAGTGCATTTGGTGTTTTGGAGATGAAAGGCTTATCAGTTCTTATTGGAAAAGAATTTACTATTGAGCTAACACTTGAAAAATAATTATCGGAAACAACTTCTCTACCATACAAAGGTAGGGGTATATCTGTGTACACCTCACCCTCCTCAGACCCGGCCTTTCTAAGATATATCCAGTATTGTAGGACTATACTGGATATGTTGTTATTGCTGTTGTTCATGTAACTCAAACTACAATATTGCTCAGCATTTGAGTCAATTGGAAAAAGTTGCAAAGGTTATTGACATGTTATAATAAATATTCTAGTTGTATATATTATTGTTTGTTAAATATTTGCCTTTGTGGAATTTGTAGAAGGTAGAGCTATTAGTCTATAATGTGGACAGAGCTCATATACCCTCACCGTCTAACAAATAGAGCATATTTGCCCTTTTCTCTAATCGAAACCTATTTTATCAAATTAAAAGAAGTCATTTAATTGTATTTAAATTAAAAAAATGTCACGTAGCATTGAAAAAATAAGTCTACTCGTAAATAAGAAAATTTGATGCATCTATTAGTAGTTAGAATTATCAAATATTAATATCAGGATCTTGAAAATGATGATCGAACTCAATTAAAAGCATCATAAAATAGGTATATGATGAGGAAGAAGGATGATATCATTGTAAGTAGAAGAGTAATAATGCCCTTCAATATTGTGGTCTTAAACATGTCACGTAGAAAGTTGAAATTAAAGAGTTGCTAAAAAAGAAAGACATTCCTTTCTAAATGGAATAAAAAGGAAAGTATGACAAAGAGATTGAAACAGAGTGAGTATCAACTTGCAACTTATAAAGAGATTCTAATTAACTTCTATGTTTCCAAAAATGTGTTCTTAATTTTGTTAAGCCTCTTGACTACATCTTTCATGGTTATCCTTGATTCCGGAGTTGCCTTTGTGCAATCTAAAGCCAGTTCTATCATGGAAATTATGCAGATTTCACTTTTGGAAGTGATTTTTTCTCCATCATGAAAAATATCGGTGTCCACAACTTCCATCATAGTTCTTGGAAATGCTCGCGTTATCCACTCCCTCAAGCCAAGATTTTCATCGAATATCTCTTCACCCGTTGGCCTTCTTTTTGCCAAAACCTCCATCAACATGATGCCATAACTGTAAACATCACCACGAGTGGACACTATTCCCTCCGAGCCATATTCTTAAAAGAACAAAAATGAAAAAAGTATTACTCATCCGATATAACAATAATGAAAGGTCTTCGATACATAAGTGAAATGGAAAGAGACTAGTATACCTGGTGCAATATATCCAAGAGTGCCTAATGTCTTTGTATGTGCCATGGACTTGCTTACAGCTAAGATCTTTGAGATGCCAAAATCACCAACACGTGCCACCATATCTTCATCTAAAAGAACGTTGGCTGGCTTGAGGTCACAATGAACTATTGGGGTGTGATTACCATGATGTAGATATTCAATTGCCATAGCTACATCAAGCATTATGGTGACTCTTTGACGAAGGTTTAAGTGGCGATCTTCTTTGTACAACCAATTGTCAAGACTTCCGTTGGGCATATATTGCAGTACAAAGGCTCTTATGTGTTCACTAGAACACGTAGTGATCACTGAAACAAGATTTTTGTGTCTAACATTTCTCATCACTTCACATTCAGTATCAAACCTTTTGCATACTTCCTCATTTTCCAAATCCAGTACCTTTATTGCAACCATAGTTCCACTAAGTAATGTGCCTTTGTACACGGAGCCAGAACTTCCCACGCCAATCAAATTGGATTCATCAAAATTATTTGTTGCTCGTTGAATCTCATGATAAGAAATCAACTGATAAGTCCTCATCTCCGGAACCATTTCAACATCTTTGGACTTTCCTTTCTTCTTTCGTTTCATTATCCAAATTGAGACAACCAACAAGAATATCAGAAAGAATGAAATAACCACCGGAGTGACAATTTTTAGCACAAGCTTCTTCGATTTTGATTGTTGTTGTTCAGGAGTAGTGATAGCACAAGCAGGAACCTCCAATATTTGCCTTCCACATAGACCTTTGTTCCCGAGAAATGATTGCAGGGTGGAGTTTGCAAACACACCACCACTAGGTATTTCGCCCTCTAAATCATTAAACGAGACATTGATGCTTGTAAGGTACAAGAGCTTTTCGAAAGACTTAGGAATAGTACCTGACAAGTGATTCAAAGACAAATCCAAGACTTCCAAGATTATCAAGTTTGATAAGGATAATGGAATTGGACCTGAAAACGAATTGTTCGATAAGGAAAGTGACTTCAAGTTTTGAAGTTCCCCTAAATTGCTTGGTATCATCCCCGAAAAATGGTTACCAGAAATATCGATTGCTACAATGGCTTTAAGATCTCTGATATCTGATGGAACTTCTCCCTCTATAGAATTACGCGACATGTTTACATAGAGAAGACCACTCATCTTCCAAATGCTTAAAGGAAGCTTTGATTCAAACTTGTTAGAACCAAAAAAAAGTTGTTGTAGCATGTTAAGACTTCCTAGACATTCTGGAATCACCCCCGAGAGCTCATTTTCAGACAGAGCTAATCGAACTAAATTCGATAAATCACATACTACCTCTGTTATACCCCCCTGTAGTTTATTGTTAACTAGAAATAGACCTTGAAGTTCTTTAAGCTCACCGATCTCACGAGGAATGTTTCCTGTCAATTCGTTATCTTGAAAAACTAGAGTTGTAAGACCACTCATGTTGCCTGTACTAGTAGGAATGAATCCACTGATTTGTGCATCTCCAATATGAAAGAGCTCAACAGTAGAGGAAAGATTACCAATACTACTTGGCAAAACACCATTCAACGGATTCGATCCCACTTGTACATATCTCAACATCCTACATTTCACCAAAGAGTCAAAGAATCCCAACTCAGTAAGTTGATTATGATGTAGGAAGAGTTCTCGCAGCTCGCGAAGATTTCCTAAATCATTAGGAATAGTACCTGTGAGATGGTTATCTGATAGTTCCAATAGCTCAAGATTGGTAGCATTTGTGATGTACCGAGGAATTTCACCTTCGAGCTGATTGTTTGCTAAGAGAAGTTGTATAAGGTTCGGAAGATGAAGAAGATTTGGAATTCTACTTGAGAGTTTGTTGAAAGTGAAAGCAATGAATTTCAAAGAAGATATGTTGAAAATAGCATTTGGAATTTCACCTATAAGATTATAATTTTCTTCGAAATCGATTTGTCTTAAATTTGATAGCTTTCCTAATTCCGGAGGAAGTTCCCCTTCCATGCGATTGTTTCCACAATAAAGATTTTGCAGAGTGGAAATATTGCCTAATGAAGAAGGAATTGTTCCATTTATTGCATTATAACCGGTATAAAACTCTTCGAGCTTGGCTAAACAACCAATATTTCTAGGTATTTCTCCAGTTATGTTGTTGTATGATATGGACAAGACTTTGAGAGCTGTGAATTGGCAGATTTCGGAAGGAATGTGACCGGTGATTTGATTGTATGATACACCTAAATGCTCGAGGTTTGATGAAATAACATTACGTCCATCATCAAGAAAGAGAGGACCCGAAAGGCTATTGAATGCCAGAGACACGACGAGAACTGAGGAGATATTAAACAATGTTGAGGGAATGGAACCTGTTAACTGGTTACGAGACAATGACAACTCTACAAGTTGGCTTAGATTACCGATCTCCATTGGAATGTTGCCGTTGATTCTATTCCCATTCAAACTGAAGTTCATCAACTTTGTGGCATTTCCAATAGAAGGAGGGATTCTACCTGTGAGGGTATTGTTCCTGAGATTTAAGACTCTGAGTTCGGGTACATACCATGTACCGTTCCACATTTCACCACCGAGTTTATTAAAAGCCAATGAAATGACTTGAACTCTCTGGTGTTGAAATAGACTTATTGGAATACTACCTTGGAGCTGATTGTTCTGCATATCAATCACTCGTAAACGAGGCAAGTGGCCAATGCTATAAGGGATGTCACCGTGGAAGTTGTTGTTCGCGAGATTTAGCTCTATGAGAAAGGACAAATTGGCCAAAGACGGCGAAATTATGCCTTGAAGTTGCAAATTAGGAAGAGTCAAGGCTACAACCCTTTGCCTTTTTGGACTACAAGTGACACCAAACCAAGAGCAAAATGAAGTATTTTTAGTCCAATTATTGGCCAAAAAATGACTAGAATCACTTGTAACAAGATTTCGAAAAGCTAGTAGAGCTTCTTGGTCAGTTTCATTTGAGGAAATAGTAGCTGATATAGAAGAAACAGAGTAAAATTGAACAAAAATAGCAAGTATCAATAAGAAAATGTGCTTCTCCATGATGTTACTATGTATTGGAAACACACTACTATGGAGAGAAATGGAAGAGGATATATATTGGAAAAATAGACGAAAAGTTGTCGTCTTGTATCTCTGTTCTAATTTGTATGACATAGTTTGACTCGAAACGAAATTTAAATATAAAGTCAGTCAACTTGCATATTAAGAAAGAAGAAAAAGAGTATATTTATATGGTTTAGAATCAAGTCAATGGGAAAATAAGTAGCAATAGGAAAAAAAAGGGAGTTAATATCAATAAAGGTCATTCAACAATGAAGAATTATTGAGCAAAGTCATTTAACTTTGTTTTGTATCAATAAGGTCACTCAACTTGGATAGTTTTTCTTATAAAATCACTCAATCAAACTTGTAATTAAAAAAAAAACCCACTTGACCCCCTTAACATTTTGGGCATACCCTTTTCGTAGTTTAAATGAAATAATAAACGCCCTTATTTTTACATATCATATCATAACCCGAGTCATTTTTTAATTTAAAAAAATACAAAGTCACAATAAGTTTCAATTTCTGATAGACTTTTATACTCTTTTCAGATCGAGAATAAAAAATTACCAAAAGAATATTCTATAATATTGTATAAATGTAAGTAAATTTTATTTAACAATTCTAAAATTTTGAGATTAAGAAATAATATCTCATTTGTATTATTTAATCTGATCAGAAATTTGCTCCAGTAATCTTCAATAGAGGATTTGATGTTTGACCTGTCCAGATTATATTTAAAGGGTAAGATTTATTCTTAATTGTAATTTTACTTCTATTTTGAAAAGGCAAAATAAATAAAATAAGTAAAAGAAAAAGAAAAAAAAAAGGAGGTGATGTTGGGGATTAGAAAAAGGTCTTATAATACACAAAAGCAAATCATGGGAATTTTGTATTAAAAAATGGGTACAAATAAATGGAGGAAATCCAACAGAAATGATGTACCAGCAGTTTTACTCTTTAAGCGTTTTTCATTTTCATAAAAAAGGGGTGGATAAAAATAAATTTGCGGGGCCAATTTTAAGAGTATTTTGATCTATTCTTTACATGCAATTTTCATTTTTATCAAAATAGGGTAAAATAAAAAAGTGCCAACGATTTCAGGGGAATATTAATCGTTAATCATGAATCTTATTTTACACTAAAAAAGTAAAATTACGTATTAAAACAAAACAAGGATTTCTTGTTTATTTGTATTATTTTCTCTATTTTCTTTTGTAATATAAATATTATTAAAAAAAAAAGTATCTAATCCCGTAAATATCTCACGGACACATTATCAAGCTGCTTACCGGAGCAAATCCGCTCCTATTTAACTTGAAGTTGGTTCGTTTATGATATTTTAAAAATATATGTAATAATTTAAATTTTTCGTAATCATTGATTTATGATAAAAAGGATAAATTGTCCAATTCAAAAAGTGTTATTTGCCAAATTGAAAATGTTAAGGGGTAAAAGTAAGTTTTTTCTTCTTCTAAATATGGTTGAGTGATTTTATAAGAGAAAAGTCTCAAGTTAAGTGACTTTATTGATACAAAACAAAGTTTAATGACTTTACTAGATAATTTCTCATAATTGAGTGATCTTTTGTGATATTTACTTGAAAAAAAGGCTATTGGTGTGAAAACACATTAAAAGGAGGAAGATAAGTAGCAAAAGGAAAAAAGAATCTGTCCACTTCCCTTGATTAGTTCACACTACTTTTTCTTTTGTTTCCAACGCAATGTCTGGTATCAGTATTGGAGCGCGAATAATATGACTTGGTACATTGCAAGACCCATTTTCTCGGGCAGCACTCCCAACAAGATAAAATATCATACCCAGGGGTTGAACCCCAAACCTCTTGTTAAAAGTGGAGGGATCTCAATTATCCCACAACAACACGACATTACTTGGGTTGTTGACGAACGGAGTAAAAGTGGGGTAACTCATAATAGAAAGTAGAAACTAATCGTGCTATCTATTTTCTTCATATTGTTAAGAGCCAAGTCAATGTTTTAAGTAGAATATCGACCAAAATACCCTCAAACTTATTTGGTACTGAGGCATAGTTATTGTTGACCGACAAAAACACCACACAGTTGACCAACCAAATACAAAAAAATTGAGAAATGTTTTTTTCCTATACCGAATAAAATCTTAATTCTTGCTTAAATGGAATCTTAACTCAACAAATGTCGTCTTGCATCTAATAGATCACTATTCGAATAGTATAAGTGTTTAATAGGAACAAATTTTAAATAAATTGTCAAAATGAAAGATGCGAACAAGTTTAGGAGACTTCTGACTTTAACCTTTCTTTTTTTAACTTTTCATATAGAACTTTCTTCATGGCACGTTGTTTGGGATATGTCACCATCAGCAAGCCAATAAGTGCACTAGCTGTGTGGCCAGGCCATGGCCAATCTCAGGAATTGAGTTGACTTGCAATATGTGTCTTTCATTCATTTTCTTACTAGTTACAATACGATGTAGTATGAACTGCTATTTAAAATCTTTGTGAAACACTGCATTTCTTATCTCAGACGCTTTTCTTGAAAAATACCAATTGAAGTGGTACCACAAGAATAGTCTAACATCACAACACAACATCAACATCAATTTAGGAGACTTTTAGCTAACTATGATGGAGAAGGTAGTGGTTGAGTTAGTTTGTAATATTTAGAGGTTTTAAATTGAACATACATCTGTTCGTGAAAAAAATAAGAAATTTTTTCTGAAAAGTCACCTATCATGTTCTATAAATATAAGGACTCTTCTGATTAAAATAGCCTAAGAAAAATGACATTAACCATAGGGTTTCTTAGAAGACTTTAGGAGAAAGCTTCAAAGAAGGCACTAATAAAAAAATTGAAGCAGGAATTTAGCTACAAAATGTGTCTCTAATCAGTCGTTAAATAGCTCGTAACTAACAATATTTTTTGATAATCCATCGTTAAGTAGTATTACCGATGAATTTATATAATTAGTGACACAAGTTGTCCATTGTTAATTCCTTCTTTTTATCATGTAGTTAAAAAAAATAATATCATAATCCTGAAATTGCTTATACCTCATTAAGAAAAGTTCAATCGAACTCGAAATAAAATAATCCCATATATTATTCCAAAATTATCATCTCTTATCCTTGTAGCCAAATAAGCCCTAAGAGTTGAGTTATATAAATGAAGTTCATTTGCTTAGGAATCAATAGCTTTTGATATGCAGTGATTGGCCTCCTTAATCAAAAGTTTCAGATTTGAGCCTTAGATATAAAAAAATTCTTGGTAAGAAAGCCTTCCCCCGAATGGGACCCTATGCATCGCGAATTTGGATTAGTCGGGCTCCATTGCAATACCGGACACCAGATGAAAAACAAAAAAAAAACTTATTGTCTTTCACTAGTAGTCATGGTGATGAACAAAGTTATATCTAGTTGCCATATTTATGGTGCTTTTGGCCTTTGGTATTTTCAGGCTACTCTTCCCATATATTTGTGACTTTACTTGGTGAATAAAGTTCAGTGACCATACGTGAAATTAACCCGAAAATTGAGAAGATCATTATGAAAGAAGCAAAATTGAGGACTCTTATTAAAGAAACAAGTACACAAGAATTTCCACTGAGGAATAATACAGGAAAACTGAACTACAAACAACAACTTTTGAATTCAAAGTTCATCTGATCTAAAACCATTTTGAAAATGGCAGCCTCCAATCTTTTTTTTCTCAAGGGGCTGTAACACTTAGAACTCAAGACTATGTAAACAAAAGATCGCCGCTTACTTGGGCAACCCAGTATCAGGGTGGAGGAGAGCTTGGCTGTCGTCACTTATCAAAACCGGACCTCTACCAGGTCGTGTGCAGATGAAGTAGCTGATTTCGCCTTTGTATTTCTGAGCTGGAACCTTGTCTTTAATTTCTGGAGGCGGAGGCAACGCTTCAATGTCCTTTCTATCCTGAATTCCAATATCCTCCATTAATGATTTATCACCGATGACGTAGCTGGATAGAGGAGGAAGCAGTGAGTATGATCGCCTATCAATGCTGTATGGTCTAGAACAATTCATCCTATGGAAAAACTAGGAAACTTTTGATAGTGAATGTACCTGTTTAGATCAGTTTCTGAATTTGGAGGGAAGTGGAAGAGCAGCCTCTGAAGCAGAAGTGCAGCGGATGTTCTGTTACGTGCAATTAGGACTGCATTTGGCCCCGCGTCGAAAGTGTATGCAACCTGGCAACATTTTTTATGCTCGGTGACAAGGCCAAATAAATTTACTAATGATACTGTAAACCTACTTTAGAAGTCAAATGGCAGGGCAATATGTTTTCCGGACTCCAATAGTTCTTAGTCAAACACTCAAATTGTCGATCAGAACCGAGAAATGGCTTGAAACGGATAGATTTTCTTGCTTCACTTGGTAAGGAGTCAAGATCTCAGTGGTAACAGATATTATGAAGTAACCGGAAAGCAGTAACCGTAAAACCGGCTCAAGACCAGGGGGAGTTCAGTTGGAATATAATCCAGTTTGCAGACTTTTCAAATAGGAAGGTAGACGGATTTGAGGAGAGATATGCAATACATATTTTAAAAATGAAACAAAAAATTCCAGTTCAGAAGGATAATCATTATTCTTTTTCAAATATCTAATATCCAAAATTCTAGCTCAAGTATTGAATTCTACGACATATTTCTCGGGCATTCTCAAAACTTACCTCCGAAAGAGGGGTGGTGAAAAATAGGGGTGTGATAAACAAAATCATGCAAGTATGCATTAGCAAAAAGGTTATGGTAAAGTAGAAAAACCTGTGGAGTTCCTTCTGAACGGTTCCATTTCTCAACACAGCTGATTATCCTGGAAATGAAACACACCATCAGGACTTATTTTTCCGATTCTCGACATTAGTAAACAATCATCAAGTTCAGTACTTCTCTTAAGAATAAGAAGTTCCGCACACTTCATGTTAATAACTTGAAGTTAAGAGAACTTGCCTATGAGATGTGTCATTCATGTAGAATATAGGAGGGCTAGTATCCAGGCAGACTGCATGAAACTGATTGCTGTCTGCACAAGTCAAATGAGTGAAAGTTGCAAAATCACGTTTTTGTATGGCTTCTTCCATCTGAATTATTCGCTTTGGCACTACTTCCTGAAAAATCGAATACAAGATGAAAAGTTATACTACGAATACAACTCTCACCAGTCGAACAGAGGTCAAATAAAGACCAAGTGAAAATGTGCTGGAAGATTTTGAGGACACTAATTGAAGATGCACAATCTAAATGAAATCAAGAGTCCAGACAAATGAAATACCTTTGCCCTGTGTTCTATAAGTGCACTGGTTTCAACAGTCTCACGCATTCCGGAGGTGCTACTTGTCTCCTTCTGCCGCGAGCACACCTGAATATACAGCGATTCAATAAGAATCAAATCTTGTTTGATATATGTATTTTATTGTGGAAAAAACAGAAAGTGTCCCAACGGTTAGTATTTGTGTGATTGACTTTGTCAGTCCGTAGTGAATAATGTACACATGAGTTAGAGAAGGAGGGGGGGACAGCATAAATTTTTGAAGAAATGACATGAAAATAAAAGTCGAAACTTAGAAGTGATGAAACTATAAGATGGCTGCTTGAACAGAAAAGAAAATAAATTAAGGAGCAGGTAAAAGTACATGATTAGATTATACAAATTGATGAACCCTCATTGTGTAAGCATTAGTTGTCATGAAAATAAGAGCAGAATACTGGCACGATATTAATTGCTCAATCTTTTGGGAAAACAGTGATAATGTGGATGGGTAAGTACATACCACGGCAATGATGATAACAAGTTCATCCCAGTGCTTCTCATCAACAAGTGGAACAGCAATGCTATCGCTTCCATTTTGCTCCTACAAGTACCCAGGGAAATGAATTACAACAATACTGAGAAGATAAGATATTTGTTAACAGAAGCACAAGACAAGAACTCATGAAGTGGACTTACTTTTCCCATTACCCACTTGACAAATCCTCCATATAAGCTTCGACAAGCACTTCCTGAACCTTGCCTGAAATGAATAAACAAAGTTGTCATTTTGACTATTTATCTGACCTATTGAACCTCAGTTATCATAGTGTAATCTAATACAAACAAGCCCAATGGAACAGAGAAAAAAATAATATCAGTAAACTTCACTGTCATCCAATCTAGTTTATTGGACTTTATAGGACCAATGAAATACATACCAACAAGCTAACGGAATTACTTATGACTGATATGACTTGCCTTGCTATTGCAGAAAGCCTCCTGTTGTCCTCTTGCACATTCATTAACGTCGCAAGAGAATAAACTACATAGATGAAACAGAAATTAGTTGTACTCGTTTTTGATGTCTCAGAAGATAAAAACTAGAGAAAGCATAGATTCACGAAAGAGGAGAGAGCTAGGTCCAAGCAAGCAACTGAAAACAAAGCTTGAGGAAAAAACTAATTCAATGAGTAGTGTACTAATGTGTGAGATGAGTTTAAATGGAGTAAGATGGTTAGTGAAGATTCATATACTGGACCCCAACTTGTTCGGGGCTGAGGCGTAATAGTTATAATGTAGTATATTGTATACTTATCAACACAAAAATTATAAGATGGGCTCACTTAGCTACATTGAAATTTCATTATATATTTAAACAAGGATTTAAAATGACAATATGCCTACAAAAGATTAATGGAATATGACGAATATTACCAACTCGTGGAAACAAATATGTACCATAGGTGGAAACCGAGGAAATCTATTATCACTAACTCATCCAATAAATGAATTAGAAAGGAGGTTGGAACCCAAATAAACAGATAGAATGCAGTACTTTATCACAGAGCTAAAGAATTTATAAGTACACAAAAAGTATTCTATTAGAAATAAGCAGGTACTTCTATAGTTCCACTAGCAAGTCCATTCTTTAATGACCACTTACAAGATATGACAGCTAAACTAATAAGTTCACAGAAAAATAAGTTGCAGGAGAAAGAAAAATTGTAAAAGGATGCTCTGATCGATTTGAATTTGCATCAGGGAAGCTTACAGTTACAATACTTGATCAAATTTTACTCCATCCGTTTTCAATTTGTTTGTCCTACTTTCCTTTTTAGTCCGTTTAAAAAAGAATGTCTCTTTCCTTTTTTAGCCTCTTTTTAGTTCCAACTTTCCACATGACATGTTTAAGACCACAAGATTCTAGGGCATTTTGGTATATTTGACATATCTTTTATTTAAGACCACAAGATTCAAAAGTCTTCTTTACATTCTTAGACTCCGTGCCAAGTCAAAATAGGACAAACAAGTTGTAACGGAGGGAGTACTATATATATGGATGAGAAACTTAGAAAAACATAAAGCATTACATAATGGATAGCATGTGAACAAATAAAAGCTTGCAATTTCCCATTAGCTAAACTATTCTATCACTTCAAGTTATTTTGATTCTCAAGCAGCGTAATAGTTTACAGATAGAACCAAAGGTCAATCCGCGAGAGAAGCACCCAGAAAAGATAAGTTAGGATCTTGAAAAAATGATAGAGAATGTTATCATATATGCACTGTTACGAGCTAGAGAAAGTACTTAAACTTTCTGGAACACTCTAGAAAGATATAAATTGTATCATACAATGAATCACTTTTTGTTTGCTTTAAAATTAAATCGAAGATTAAAATACAGGCAAGCCCTAAAAAAATCATTTCATATGTTGTGGAGTCCAATAACAGCCCATATTATTATAACAAATAAGGTAAAATAAAAAAATTCAAAAAGCTTTGCAGGCACAAGTTGTGCAGCATATATACATGAGCATTATTATACAAATGCTCGTCAGAGAAGGACAATATATTCATGTCCTGCAGCCATTAGGAGGACTCAACTTAACAGGTACTAGAAGATCAAACAAACAAAACAGTGAAGCGACAAACAAATTCAGAATCCAAGTAACAAAGAAATGGTTAGCAGTACCTAGGCAGGCAAAACCAGCAGCTGAGGAAGCCAATCCCGCAGCAGTAGGAAAATTATTATAAGAGGCAACATGCACGTGCAGATTCTCCCAATCCTTTTTCGCGATCTTGATACCCCTCTTCTCATCCTCAACATCATTAGCACGAGCTCGAATTTCCCTAAGACAGTTCTGGTATCTGCCTCCAGAGAGGGATATTTCCTAAAAGAGCCACCAAAAGCAAAATTAGAAAGGATCAAAGAATACCTCCAAACAAAATTAGACAAATATTTACACTCTTAAAGAACTAGTCTTTTCCAAAATCACAAAAATTAATCAATCTGCACTAAAAAGCGTGTTTGATTACTAAAGCAGCACATAGTAAAAGAACAATCATGTACTCTCGCTCAACCCCAAAATGGGAAAAAAGGTAATTTAGCTGCTTCTTCTGTCCCAATTTATGTGATACAATTTCCTTTGTAGTCAACCTAAAAAGAAAGACGCCTTTCTTAATTTTTTGGTTTTCCATTTGGTACCAGCATTGTGGCCCGATTGATTTGGATTTGTGTCGCGTAAGGTCATTTAAGGAGGAAGCGCTGCCTAACCAAGAAATTACAATACCCAGGGGGTTCGACCCCGAGACCTTTGGTTAAGCATGGAAGGACCCTATCCATTCCACCACAACCCTTGTTGGTTCGTCTTTCTATATTTAGTACTCCCTCCGTTTCCATTTTGTTTGTCCTACTTTCCTTTTTAGTTCGTTTCAAAAAGAATGTTACTTTCCTTTTTTGGCAGCTCTTCAATTCTAACTTTCCACCTTACATGTTTAAGACCACTAGATTAAAGAGCATTTTGGTACATTCTACATATTTTAAGTTTAAGATCAAAAGATTAAAAAGTCTTTTTTTACTTTCTTAAACCTCGCGCCAAGTCAAAACCACACAAACAAATTGAAATGGAGGGAGTAACAATTTAACTTAAAACTTATTTTTACCCTTTAAAAAAATGCTTTGTATCCACTATCCACAAAAATTTCCGATTTATTCTAAACCAGAAGTTTCAAAAGTATCTCTTTTTTCTCTTAAACACCATGTCACCGTCAAACACCTTCACATAAATTGACAAGAAGGATTAACAAATTCCGGCAAAAATGAAGACTTTTATAGTATGAAATGGAGAACCCAATTCCCTATTCCTTATTTAAACCTCCTTCATTCTACTACATGTGTTCACATACAGCTATAAGACACTCAGAATGTTGCACTATTATATTTTATGACTGTGCTATCCGGGTAAATTTTGTGCACCTTGACTAATTACACGAGATACATGTCGCCTACAACCATGCACTATTATAGCTGTAAGCATATCAGCTTACAATATTGCAAGTAGCTGCTAAAACATTTAAACTCATAAAAAACTAATCTTTTTTCCAATATCACAAAAATTAATCAAACCCCATTAACAAACAGTAATCAGAATTATAAAATAACACTTAAATTTTTTTAAAAAAATTTACCTTGCCATTAAGCCACATTCGATCTTGATTAAAAGCAGGACAAACAGCAACAGTAGTTGTAGTACAAAGATGTGCAGGATCAAGAGTTACACTAATACTATCATTAATAGCAAGAATTAGGTTTTCATCCCTTTTTCCCCAATATTTTATCACAGCAATGTTAGTGGGTGTTTGTGC
The DNA here is from genome assembly GCA_018342035.1 of Solanum appendiculatum. NCBI lineage: Eukaryota > Viridiplantae > Streptophyta > Magnoliopsida > Solanales > Solanaceae > Solanum > Solanum appendiculatum. The sequence continues at coordinate 128,686 of JAGDQO010001434.1, forward strand.
TGTTACCATCAAAACCCATTTTTTAGATTCATCCGCCATGGCCAAGAAATTGAAGAAAAAAAGAGAAATTTCTGGGATTTGGATCAAAATTTGTGAAATTTATTTGATATTTTTCTATATTTCTGTTACATATTTATACATTTTATTACAGGATATTCATGTATGTGTGCTTCTAGTATAACCTCCTTTGTTGAATGAAAATATTTTTTTGTTTTATTTCTCGGCGGCACATTGAGTGTTTGGGTCCACACACATAATTCTTTCGTCCCAATTTATATGACAAGAGCTTAAATTTCGACAGTCTAACCATTTAAATTTAATTGTGAATTTAAAGAAGAAATTTTTAATTTTATTTGAAATAAAATTTACATATTTAAAAAATTACATCAAAAGTACTATAAGTCAGATGATTCAAAATATTTTTAAAAAATATATATATGAAAAATTACTATCAAAGATAAACTTGCTTAAATTACAATATGTGAAAAGTCCCACATAAAAGAAAGGAGTGTAAATAATTATTTTTTTGTGAGTTTCATACTTCAATTATTAGGTGTTTGTATTTTCTATTTGAACTACCATTAACTATTTATCAAAATACATCTCGAAGTTGACTATAACAAGTGTTTGAATACAATTGGCAAAAGAAGTGTAACAACTTGATTTGGTGTTAAAATTCCGTCCACATGACAACTGACTCATTAAATTTTAAGGTGTGTCTTGTTAAATAGTTTGTGATGGTTTAGTTAGAAAATGCAAACACATGATTGTTCAGATAGAAAACTCGAAAAAAGTAATGTTTCAAGTGTGTTCGGATCATTGTCTCTTAATATGTTAAAGAAAATTCAATTAGTTTCTTTAATTATTTGCGTGGAGTGTCATTCCATCATTTTAAAACAAAAGGACAGAGTGTACATGTAACACCCCATAACTTGGAGTTGGAGAAAATGCAGAAACTGCTGCAGTACTGGTTCTACGGGACCGACCTACGAACCGTAGGGAGGCAACCGTAGAAACCAGGTTGAGGTTGGAGAATGTCAAGTTTCAGGAGTTGATTCTACGGACCAAAGGTACAGGTCGTAGTATGATCTACGGATCGTAGATAGGACCCGTAGGTTGCCCTCAAGACTTGGTCGAATTCCAGTTCTCAGGGCCTGATCTACAGTGACCATGTACGGACCGTAGATCGGATGACAGGCCGTACATGGGCATCGTCAGTTGGAAGGCCAAAGTTGCAAACTCTCTGAATCAAACGATGGAGGAACAGGACGGACCGTAGGTCCCGATCGTAAGTCGCGCCGACAGTTTTTATTAAGGGTATTTTAGACCTTTCCCCCTCCATTCTAAACCCAAATTCCGAATTTTCCCTATTATTTTTGGGCTAAAAACAGCAGAAACAGTTTGAAAACATTATTGCACTTACAAAAATTTGAGAGGAGGTTCAAGAGGAGAAAAGGCTAGGGTTCCAAGAACTTCAACCAAGAGCTTGCGATTTCACCAAGATCTTTGATCTTCCAGGTATGTAAGGCTTTCCTCAGTGTTGGGCTAGTGCGTCCACACGCCAAATTTACATTCAAAATTCAGAATTATGAAATCTAGGGTTCCATCCCATGTTCTTGAGAAATATTCGAGTTTTCTGCCTATTGTACCAAATTCCAGTTAATTCTTGAGTATTGTATCCATGTTCTTAAGTAGTTATCTTGCTATGGTTCATGCTTAGATTCTGGTATGAACCCTAATTATTGAGTCAGCTGTCCATATTTTATTTTCTGCAAAGAACGATATAAATTGAGCATTTACTGAATATTTTGAGAATTTCTTGAACTGGGACTTTAATTTAAAATGATCTTGCTTTTGAGAGAGATAAAGGGGAGTTGTGAGTAGAGTTAAAGAGGCTGTTTGAGTAACTTGTTAAATGAAACTTTGATTTCCCAACTATCATTTTTGAGTGAGAAAGAGGACTTTGATTTTGAGAAAATAACTAAGAGAGTTTTGAGAAGAGGAGTTGATGCACTATTTCTTAAAGAGTATCTTTTGAGTAATTACCTCAAAAACAGAGAAAGAATTATATTTTTACTTACTTGAGCATGAGTATATTTATTGGGAGTGGTATTGGGCACCGATATGGAAATGAGTTCAGACAACTCAAACTCCCCATAAACCATGTATGCCAACATGGGTAAATGATTCATACTTTTTAGATGATTTCCTTATGCCTTCGGGCAGAGCTTAGTGGATCCACTTAGTTGAGGATGTCCTATACTCCGGCAAGGTATAGGACAGTTCTGGCAGCGTGGGCGAGACGATGTATCATCATTTAGCTCAGAGTGATGGTTGTCGGTTAGAGAATCTTCCAAATAAGAGAAAAAAACTTAATTTGTGATAATTACTTATATTCTTGAGATAACATTTGTACTTTAAAGCTTTACTTGAGTTACTTCAGAGTTTATTTTTGCATTGAGTTGAGTTGAGTTGAGTATTCCTTGAGCCCTATCTTTTCTGTTATTGCTTTACTCAGCTGTTTTACATACAAGTGCATTCAATGTACTGATGTCATTCGACCTACATCTTTTCACGATGCAGATACAGGTGTTCAGGGTCATCAACAGGCGCTTCGTTGATACCATTTGCACTCCAGATAGCGGTTGTGGTGAGCCTCCTAGTACTTCCGGAGGATCCGTCTTTTTATTCAGTTGTTTTAGTTTTGTTGAGGTGTTGTGGAGTCTGTCCTGACACCCGTCTGAGTTATTTAGAGGCTTCATAGACAGGTCTAGAGTTGATGGGTTCCCCCGTACTTGTTCGTATCTTCCCATGTTTGAGTCTTTCTGATGATTTCAGTATTTGAAGCTTGAGTATTTTCAGCATTTAACTATTTTAATCTTTCATTTGAGTTTATGAGTTTATTCATGCTATGATAGGAGCCTTTTAGGCTCGAGTTAAGTCTTCTGCTGAGTAGTGAGCCAGGCCAAGGGTTCGCTTGGGGATCAGTAATGGTTCTCAAGTGCCGGCCACGTCCAGGGTGTAGGCTCGGGGCGTGACAGTACACCACACACTAACAAATATTAGTCGAGGTATATTTTGATTAATAATTAGTGATAGTTCAAATACAAAATGTAAATACCTAATAGTTTAAATAAAATATTCAGAAAAAATATATTTTAAATATGTATACTTATCATTATCTCTTTATATTTCGGATCAATAATCTGAATAATCTAAATTTGTATCGAGTGATGTTGGTGTGCATAAATAAATTTTGGAACCTCTATATTCATCTGAGTTAGTAATTTTTGGTAAATTTAGTCACTCCAGACTCAATTTTCGACATACACATTCAAATTTGTAATATTTACGTTCTATTTTTTTCAATTTTATCAAAAATATGACTTTAGATACGGAAGTATAGAGGTTGAAGATTATAATTGAAGTTAGTATATATATATATTCTCATATTCTGTCAAATAAAGAGTTCCTCAGCTATGGGATGCCATATATTTTAAATAATTTTCTGAATTTGTTTGCATGAGGAACATAAGCTAAGGTATAAAAGAATATTCCACTTATGAATAAAAGAACCAAACGAATAAAGTAAAAAATGAAAGGGTTTGAGTGGGGGTTGTTTAGTTGGTAGAATAAAAATAAAATATGAGATTATTTTATTTTCTGTTTGATAAAAATATGAGAATATTACAAGTTTATACAAATTTATATATTTGTGTTACTGTTATATAATATTGGATATCATTGTAAAAATGGACTATGCAGGTGTAATGCAAAAATATGAGTTAGGTAGATATAAATGTTTTTATTAGATGGTATAATTTTATGAAAATCTCATAATTTTAACTTAGTATCTATATTATATATTATGAAATTAGTTATTCTATAGAGAAGGTGGGATAACTAATTCAATTAAATATCTTTAACTATCTCATTTTGCATAAAAAAAATCTTTCATAAAATATTTGATTGAAAAATAAGTTATCCTGAAATTATGATGACAAGATTATAATACGAGGATTAAGTTTGATGAGTTAACTTTTAATCTTAAATATCTTATATATAGATTTTATTCAAAAGTTGAAGCTGTCACATTTTTTCTCAAGATTCTTAGTTATACTCTATTTTAAAAAAAGACATAATATAGAAACTTGTCATTTAACTTGGCCTCTACTGACATTTATACCCTTCAGCTTTGAATATACACAAGTAGGTATTTAAATTTGTATAAAATTGAATAAATAGACATAAACATCTTATATGATATAATATACATCCTACACAACATAATACAAATTAATTCATGTGTATCGAGCTGTCAAATAGGAAGAACAATTAGTAGAGTTAAATAATAGCCCTCAAATCAGAGTGTAGGACTTGTTAATAGTTTGAAGTTTCAGAGTAGAGAAATTCTCATTCCAGAAGAACCTCTAACCTTATCAAATTCACTTGCCAAATGTAATTTTTTTAAAAGTTTTCTTTCATTTTTTTTCAAATTATTTGTTTGTATACTTTTTGTTTAAACTTAAAGTAATTAGTTTTTATACTAAACTATTCTATGCCAACCTAACGAGCGGAGTTGATATGACCTTACCATCAAGTTCATTTTGACGGCTCTACTCACATATTAATATCGATTTGATTGACAAAACGACTATCATATAAGGCTTTGACAAAACATAAGAGTTTCTAAAAACATGGATCTTGATTTTGTTATACTCTCTCCAATTTAATTTATGTAAACTTATTTGATTGAGCACAAATTGTATTTTAACAAAGAAAGAAAAAAAATGTTTTGAAATTTGCAATCTTTACTACGTATACACAACACCGTAATATCTATATGGCTATATATGACTTCTGAAATTTATGATATTAAATATGTCAAAATATTAGTGCTACCATAAAAGCTTGTTATTAAAGATATAGTAAGTCATTAATTCTTATTCAAACATAGCAAAATTCAAAAGTGCAAATGATATAAGATTTTCTATTATTTCTTCTTTAAAACAAAACTTCAAGCCAAATACAAGTCATATCACATTTGGTCTATTTCTCACATAGTACAATAACACACCAGATGGAGAGGAAAAAAACATTACAAAGACTAGTTATTCTCACATGCCCTTGACTTATTCAAACATTTTTTCTAAAAAAAGATTATATATGAGGAGTAGCAATCAAATAGAGATCTTTGTCCCTTCTAGCAGTCATTCCATTTGCCTCATTCATGTCTAAATCTTTTGGATCCATACCATTGGGAAGTGTCCAATCAAAGTTGTAAAGCAAATGGGCTAAAGGCAAAGTAACAAGAGCTAAACCAAATAGTCTTCCTGGACAAGTTCTTCTACCAGCACCAAACGGAAGAAATTGGAAGTGAGTTCCATTAAAGTCAACTGCACTGTTCTCGAATCTCTCTGGTATAAAACTTCCTGGATCCTTCCAACTTTCTGGATCTCTTCCTATTGCCCATACATTAACCAGGACTTTACTTTTGACCGGTATGGTATATCCGTCTATCTCTGTTTCCTCCCTACATTCCCTAGGGACTAATAGAGGAGTCGGAGGATGTAACCTTAGTGTTTCTTTGATCACCAATTTTAGGTAATTCAACTTCTCGAGGTCATCATCATCGAATGTTTCCTTTCCCTTAAAGGCTTCTCTCACTTCGGCTTGTGCTTTCACCATGACATTAGGACTCCTTATCATTTCGGACAACGCCCATGCAACGGTTGAAGATGATGTATCAGATCCTGCTACGAACATGTCCTACAGACAATACAATGGTCAAACTTCATCAACCAAGTCAAACAATTATAGCTCTTTTAATCAAAAAGACTAGATCATATGATTGTATATATGTTCTTTACTTTTATGGACCATGGTAAAAAACACGAACAAATTTAAGATTTGAACTTTATGCATGGTAACTTGTAAATCAACCCGTCCGTGGTCTCTTATATATAAACAAATTAAAAAACAATGGGTTAGTGAACTTACAAGAATTACAGCCTTGATGTTGTTGTTTGTTAGTGTAAATGGAAGTTCCCCTGTCCCCATGACTCTAAAGAAAACATCAATCAAATCTTCATTACTTCCACATTCAGCATTGCATTTTTTCCCATTTGCGTGATTCTCTCGATGCACATCGATAACTTTGTCCAACACCGCGTCTACTTTATTACGTGCCTTGATTAATTTAGACCCCATCCCACTTATCCCACTAAGGAACTTCTTTGAAGGATACAAATCAGCTAGCTCGAAACCTCCAGCTAAGGATAATACTCCATGAATCAAACTTATCATCGTCTCATTTTGATCTTTACACGCTTTCCCAAATGATGACCTACATGTCACAGAGTTCATAAACCAAAAAAGTTTTTCTGACACATTGATAGGCACGTTCTCCATCGATTTAATAGACGATACGAGGCTTGAGAGCTCATCTTGTCTAATCGGGCTGAATGATTTGACCATCTTGGCACTGAGGAGCTCCATGATGCACAATTTACGCATGTGTCTCCAGTAATCACCATATGGAGAAAATGCAATGTCCGTACAGTCATAACAAAAGATCTTTCCTAACATGGTTTGTGACCTCGATGCAAAAGCGAGGTCATGAGTTTTCAGGAATATTTGTGCCATGTGTGGTGAGGATACGACTACGGTGGGGACTTCCCCTAGTTGTAAGTACATAATAGGACCAAATTTTTGTGACAAGTTTTTGAGGACATGGTGTGGTATTCCTTTTGTTAAGTGGTGCACACTACCAATAATTGGTAACCTCCAAGGTCCTGGAGGTAATATTTTTTTGTTGTGACTTTTTTTGGTTTTAATTCTCAATTTGTGAATTAGAAAAATGAGGAATGAGATGAAGAGCAAGAAAGAAATAATTTGTTGAATATCCATTTTTTTTCACAACACAATTAAGAGAAAGTGAAGTGATTTTTTGGATTGAATTGGTTTGAATTAAAGCTAGCTAGGTGTTGGTATTTATAAACTTGAGTTTGAATAGGACACACTAGTTCTTCAATAAATTATATTATCTTTAACAAATAATTCACATGGTGTAGTCAATATTTTTTTATTGCTAGTCAACCAAACACTGCTTTAATGTTTTTTTAATCCTATTTAGTTCAAACAAAGGGATGAGCTGTGTTTAATAGGAATGATATTCTAATTGTAATGTACTGGAGAACCAAAGATAAAAAGAAATTAAAGAAATGCACTTTCTTATTTTACTAGTATGGGAGTGGAACAACATTATGTTTGTTAGTTAAAATATAAAGTTTGTTTTGATTGTTGTTTATCATCGTATTGTCAAATTTATTGTTGTGTAATAATGAAAGGTCCATTTTATATAAGGATCTCTTTGGTGTTTCACGTCATTACTTTTTTTTTACTTTTATCTTTGTTTTACTATCTAACTATCATATTTTATTTTTTATCTTACCTTTTTATAATAGTTTTAACGGCCTGTATCTTGTTTTTCGTGTAAGTTTATTTTTCATATTGTTAGTATGTGACATTATATACCAACGAAAAATGATAATATCTATCAAGATATTATATTCATCAGAACAATATATATACTAATACAATAAATTACAAAACTATATGTACCAACTATCTAGAAACTCCTGAAAGAGAGTTGAGTTAGAGAAAAAGATTACCACTTAGCCAAAGGGGAAAAAATTTACATGTACTTGGCGTTTACATCGAGAAGATAAATTCAAAAATTGAAGTTTATAAGCTTCTATAACGACCTCAAGTTAATATATAATAATAACTGAATTTATAATTAAATATTTATATACATTTAGTGTGATTTTAATACAAACAAAGGTTTTCAGCAGAAGTTATTGAGTTCGCTAGACCCGTAGATGGAAGGCTAGATTCGTCCATTAGTCAATAAATACACAATATGTGTTAGCATATAAATCTTTAACTCTTAATCATATTTAATAAACATGCATTTTTACCTTATAAAACCAATTAACTATAGCAAGCGGATAGAGCTGGGAATAAAATATCGAAAATCGAATTACCGAATCGAATCGAATCAATATTTTTGGTAATTTGATATTCGGTAATTCGATATTCGATATGGTATTCAGGATTAAAATTTTAGAATTATGGTATTCGGGTTTGGGTTTAGTATGAGACATTAGTATCGTTTGGTATTCGGTATTTTCGAATACCGAATTATTTACTTAATGAAGGTCATTTATTAACATGTCCATTACTCATTAGTACAAGTCCAAAGAGAAAGTTAAAGAATAAACATAAGCAACCCAAATACATGTCTTTTAGTTGTATCAATTTGCTTTTCTTGATGTCTCCCTACTTGTTGATCTTCTATTATATCGTGCCTCCATATAAAAAAATAGAAAGAATTGGAGAAATAGTGTTAACTTTGTATTACAATCAGCTATAACTTCAATACGGTATTACCGAATACCGTACCAAATCGAAATTTAATTTACTGATTACTGAATTATTACTGAATCGAAATTAAAAAAATTAGTATTTGGTATCTACTTCTAACTACCAATTACCGAACCGAAATTAAAAAATTTGGTATTTGATATCTACTTTTAACTACCAATTACCAAATTATCGAACTTAAAATTTGAGAATTCCAAACTGAATACCGAACGCCCACCCCTACGAGCGGATTATAACCTATAAGTATTTTTCCTTACGGAAGTAAGTGACAAGGCGTTGCTTATTTTGTTTACTTGCACTTTGTTCGGCGTAGCTTGGAACGAAGCTTTTAAGGATATTTGACTAAACTTATAAAGTATATTTGACTTAGATAGACATCTGATAAATATCAAAAGTGTTTATAAATCAAAATCAATCAAAAATCATACTTAATCAATTTCAACTAAACAATAAAGAAATGTACTTGAAAATGTGATGTGCATTTTCTTATTATAAAAACTATGGAACTTAAAATAAAAATTAAAAACTATGCGAACGCCATTTGCTTAATTGGTATGTTAATTAATGCCAAAATAATTGGGGGCCCAAAAAGGCAAGAACTCCAAAAGAGAATTGGTTAGGCGTTGCTTTGTTTACTTATGGTCGCACCGACCCTAATTCGAGACGAGACTTTGGACTTTCGATCACTTATTTTATAGAAAAATATTTTATAGGAAAATATTTTCTTTCATATCAAACACACCCTAAAAAGAGAAAAAGAATAAAAAATATTTGTAATTTACAAGTTCTTATTTCTTTTACATAATAAGAAACAACGAATAATGTGAATATTCATATTTTTCTTTGATTAGCCCATTTTTTTAATTCATATTATATATGAACAGATCAAATATTTTATTCATTTTTGGCTCGTTCATATATCCATTCCGACTTGCCCATTTGCCACCCTAAGATCGCGGAATCATGATTTCACTTCTTTAGGATGAATAATATCTTTCATTTTTCATCAGAAGTCTCATTTTCACCATTATTAATTTTTAGACCTAGAAGAAATTACTTATAGAACTCAAACAATGAATTATAACACCATCAAGTTAAATTTTAACATCTGTCGGAAACTTAATCAACACAACTCCGTCATCAATCCTTCTCAGATCATCAAATAGCGGTGTCAAATCTCCATATCAACCTCCTACTGCTAAAATAAACTTAGGTACACAATATTTAGCTTCTAAATTATTTACAACATTATTATGTTCAGAAAAAAAATGGTTTGAATAATTCATCGAACACCTATCATGCCAAATACAATAAGGAATTTTCTTAATATTTAACTCCCAATTAAATAAACATAATTATAAAGTGCACATCATATATATATATATATTCGTCGAACAGCTGCCTGCCGTATTTTTAATTTTTTATGTGCCATAGTTAAATAATTAGAAAATACATATCACATTTTCAAGTTCATTTCTTTAATTTCGTTATTCTTTGGATTCCTTATTTGTACATTATTCTATCTTAGCTCACTCCTCGTGCAAATACAAGTAAACAATTATAAGAGTATTTCAAAGATTTTAAACAATAAACGATAAAATTATAAAAGATTTGGTCAAATAAAAAATAATTATAAGTTGAAACTGATTAACTTATGATTTTTAATTTATAAACACCTTTGATATTTATCAAACGTATATCTAAGACAAAATATACTTATAAGTTTAGTCAAATATCTTTTAAAACGTCGTCGTTCCATAGCCAAGCTACGCTAAGTAAACAAATCAACGCCTTGCCACTTGCTTCCATAAGGGTAAATACTTATAGGTTATACTCGTTTGTTATAGTTAATTGATTTGATAAGGTGAGAATGCATATTAATCGATTTATACGTATCATTTATAATATGTTGTATTATATTTTTATGATGAATACAATATCTAAATAGATTATATCGTTTTTCGTCAGTATATAATATCACATACCAACAATATGAAGGATAAACCTACAAGAAAAGCAAGATACAAGTTAAAACTATTATAAAAAGGTAAGGTAAATAATAAAATAGGATTCTTAGATAGTAAGTAAAGACAAAGTAAGAAAAAAAAAAAGAAGTAATGACTTAAAACATCAAATCGATCGTTATATAAAATGGAACCTTTTTATCGTTACATAGTGATGAATTAAATGATACGATAATAATCAAATTTAAATAACAATCTAAACAAACCTATCATATTTTATTCTTATAGTTCTCCACATTACAATTAGAATATAATTCCTATTAATATTGATTATACCATGTGAATTATTTGTTGAAGAACTAGTGTGTTCTATTCAAACTCAAGTTTATAAATATCAACACCTAGCTAGCTTTAATTCAAACCAATTCAATTCAAAAAATCACTTTACTTTCTATTAATTGTGTTGTGAAAAAAATGGAGATTCAACAAATTATGAACTCTGTGACATGTAGGTCATCATTTGGGAAAGCGTGTAAAGATTAAAATGAGGCAATGATAAGTGATGTGAGGCCAAAAATATATATGCTTATCATTATTTGTCTCAAATTTAGTATTTATATTTGTCCTTTTTGAGCATGAATTTTATGGATTGTGCTAAATAGTGTATTTTATTTGTAGGATTAAATTGGTGTGAAGTTGAAGAAGTTTGGAGCTAAAACAAATTAAAAATGGAAGATTCTAGAAGGAAAATCAAGCAGGCAGCTTAATGGATTAAACTGAATATTATATTATAATTATACATATACATATTCCAACAGTGTGTGCAAATTAAGGGACGTGCCAGAGGTGCCACGTGGCAGAAAGGAAGGCAACAAGAGTTTGAGGCGGTGCACTTCACGTAGGAATCCAATTCCGTTTCGGTTTTGGGTTCCTAATTTGTTTTGGACTCAATTATTTTATTCAGGGTTTTCTACATCTATAAATAGTCTATAGAAATAATTATTGGGGGAATACTTTTTATGGAAGACACTTCGTAAGGAAAAGTTGTGAATACTTTTTAGGGTTCTTTTCTTCTTCTTTTTCTTAGGTATTAGTAGCTAAAGACCCTTGTTCTGGGGGGCTGCGGCCATGGGTAATTGTTGAACATCGATTGTTTTGAATTAATGTTGGTTATCGTTAAAATTACTTTTGTATTCTTGTTTTAGTATTTCATGCTTGATCACCATAGAAATAAATCTATTGTCTATTCTTGGACTCGAGAGATAAAGAGGTAGATAGACCAAAGAATGCAAAGAGCTTGTTCTAACTTTGTTTAGATTCATGTTCAGGAGTGACGCCCGGACGAACACCTCGCTTGGTTACGAAACAGGATGAAACATAAATGCTCGCCAATTAGGACTGCCTATCCCCGCTCAACGATGTAGTTAGACAGCTAGTTGGAGTAGGCGATTAGAGGTCCAGAGATCATGATCATAAAATCAACCTTGTAAATCAGTAATTTGATAACCTTAGTTAATTCATTACATGAGATGCGATACATGAAACCCTATGCATGTTGCTGCCCTGGAATTGTCTCAATCACTGTAAGTTAATCTTAGTATTTAATTTTTGCATTCTTTTATTTCTTTTGACACTCTTAAATAAATAATTAGACTAGTATAATTTAGTAAATAATTAATTGACAAGTCTCTATGGGTTCTATATTCCGGTTCTTAAAGAACCACTTATTACTTTTGCGACCACGTACACTTGCGTGTGCAATTGGAAGCAACAACAAGTGTGATTCATGGAGTATTAAACTTAGCTGGAGGTTTCGAGCTAGCTGATTTGTATCCTTCGAAGAAGTTCCTTAGTGGGATTAGTGGGATGGGGTCTAATTTATTCGAGGCACATAATAAGGTAGACGCGGTGTTGGACAAAGTTATCGATGTGCATCGAGAGAATTGGGCAAATGGAAAAAAATGCAATGCTGAATGTGGAAGTGATGAAGATTTGATTGATGTTTTCTTTAGAGTCATGGGGTCAGGGGAACTTCCATTTACTCTAACAAACAACAACATCAAAGCTGTAATTCTTGTAAGTTCACTATCCCATTGTCTTTTAATTTGTTTATATATAAGAGGAAAAAATTGACAATTTTGATAAGGTATTACAAAGTACAACACAATTTTTTGACCATGGACGGGTTGGTCTACAAGTTACCAAAAAGTTCAAATCTTGAATTTGACCATCGTATGGTATGTAGGACATGTTTGTAGTAGGATCTGATACATCATATTCAATGGCTACATGGGCATTGTCAGAAATGATGAGGATTCCTAATGTCATGGCCAAAGCACAAGCCGAAGTGAGAGAAGCCTTTAAGGGCGAGAAAACATTCGATGATTAGGACCTCGAGAAGTTGGATTACCTAAAATTGGTGATCAAAGAAACACTAAGGTTACATCCCCCGACTCCTCTATTGGTCCCTAGGGAATGTAGGGAGGAAACAGAGATAGACGGACACACCATATCGATCAAAAGTAAAGTCCTGGTAAATGTATGGGCAATTGGAAGAGATTCAGAAAGTTGGAAGGATCCAGAAAGTTTTATACCAGAGAGATTCGAGAACAATTTAGTTGACTTTAGTGGAACTCACTTCCAATCTCTTCCATTTGGTGCTGGTAGAAGAACTTGTCCAGGAAGACTATTTGGTTTAGCTCTTGTTACTTTGCCTTTAGCCCATTTGATTGGACACTTCCCAATGGTATGGACCCAAAAGATTTGGACATGAATGAGGCAAATGGAATGACTTCTAGAAGGGACAAAGATCTCTACTTGATTGCTACTCCACATATATAATTTATTTATTTTTCATAAAAGAAAAAAGATGTGAGAGCAACTAGCCTTTGTAATGTTTCTTTTCCATTATCCTGTGAGAAATAGATCAAATAGTAATATGTATGTATGACTTGTTTTGGCTTGAAGTTTGGTTCTAAAGAAGAAATAATAGAAAATCTTATATATCATTTGGTAGTCTTGGCTTGATCAAAGGGTTAAAGATTGATACTCTCTCCATTTAGTTTATGCAACTTTATTTCCTTCTTAATCTATTCCAAATAAAATTAATAACCTCTTCCTAAATTGAAAAAAATTTATCTTAAATTTCTTATTTTTACTTTTAATGATAATTTTTTACGATCATGCAGATATTATGACATATTTAAAATCACATGTTATATAGTCATACAGATGTTTTGGCGTGTTTAAAAATGCAACAACAATATCACACTATTTAATGGTGATTGACTTGTGGGAGTGGATGTCGACAAGAGCTCGGAAGATTGTGCATTGATTTCATATTTTTTCCTTCTATTTTTAATGATTAAGGTGGTAAGAATGATATTGCATTATTTTTTTCTATATTATCTCTATGATTTTTCTTTATTTTGTATTTTATATGAATTTCTGATTGTCGTAAGTTTATAAATTTCTTTTTTTTTTTTTTTCAAAAAACAAAGTCGATGAAGGCGTGTAGGTGCAACATTCCGTAGTAGGAATTGTTACTGTTCATAAATTTCTCATTTGTCACTCAAAGTATAACCTTCCTTATTTCTTTTTTTTGAGAATCGACAAATCGAATGATATTTATGTTTCAATTTTTGCTTCTTCTTTTCCCTTTGAATCAAACTTTTACTTGCCATAATGATTGAATTACTATTAGTATCCATAATACAAGTTGAATCGTACATGTAGAAATAGAAGAAGGTGAACCCCCTCTCTGTCAAAAGAAATGAGTGTTCAAAATAGTTACTTATGATTTTGTTGGAAATCTGCTATATAACTACTAAGTACTAACCAATATTTTTCTCTATGAAATTAATTATTCCAATAAAATTATTGATATGTTATCAGTTTCTATAACCATGCAAAGCATGAACAAATTCACAATAACGTATTTTCAAATTCCAAAAATTCCAAACCAAAAACAACACTAGACACTAGACATGCATAAATAGATAAAAAGGCAATCGAAAATTGCACCTCAAAAAGGTGCACAATAGACTCTAGAAATAGAATACTCTTACCCAACTTATTTCAACAAAGTAAACTCATGACACGTTCATTTATTAACTTAGTTCATTTTGACCCATTGATGACGTTAAACTGGAGTAGCAAATTGAAGGAGCTCCTTATCATTCTTGAAAATAGACATTTCCTCTTCATTCAAGTTTACATAAGCTTCTACTCCTCTGTCATGATCACCAGGTGTATTCATTAAGATAAAAATCTTGCTAGATGGACCACTTCCTTGGCTTGCTCTAGCAGGTTTACCAAATCCAAAATCTAATTTTTCAAATTCGAATGCTAATGTACTAGTAATAATATAAACATCACAATTCCTTTGTTGGAATGCCAATTTCCTTGTTCTATATGCACCCAACATCTCTGTGACCAACTCATTTTCTTGTAGATTATTTCTGGTGGAGAGGTCGTGTTTGGACTTTCTTATATCGGTTACTAATTTTGGTAGTCTAAGGTCTCGTTCATAGTTTTCGTGTATTGGTGTGGAAAAGATGGAGATAATATTTCCTATGGTGGTTGGTGGTAGTGATGGTTGTGAACTTGCCTGACTTCGCAAGTTTGAGATTTGAACTAACTGAGATCGTCCTGAATTGGTAGTAGAAGAAGCGGCACATTTATAGAGGAGGGCGCTCACGACCTCGTTCCTCGTTGGATTTTGTACGCATGATTCTGCGGCAACCATGGCTTTAAGCGCGTTTATCTTGGATTCAGAGAAAACAAACCTCTTATGGATACATCCTTCCCTTTTCGGCTCGATAATCGGGTAAAGCATAGGACCATCAAATGGTGATGGTACTAGTGAATCCTGAGCAAAGTATGGAGGAGATAATGTTAATTTTGGATCTCGAGTTAACCTAGCCCAATCCCTCAAGAAGTAGTAAGCGCTGCACGCATCTCCCACCTGCTAGGATTGAAATAACAATACAACATGTGAAAGCTTATAATTGTAAATCTTGAACAACGAAAAATTAGAAGCAAAAGAAAAGCTATGCTAAAAAAATATAATGTTTAATATGATTTGATCAAATAGCCTACATATTCGAAAGGCATAATACATAAATATGTTCTTTAATTTGGCTTCAGCTAGCATCTATGTCCTCCAACTTTGAGTGTGCACAAGTAGACACTTAAACTTATATAAAATGAAATAAATAGGCACATTCGTCCAACGTGGCATCCTACATGACAATTTTGTGTCATATGTGGAGCCATATATGTGAGTTGTAAGCCTCCTTGGGATAATTATCAATATCTCTTCCTATCAAAATGACATTAGGAGGGCGCCCTTTTTAAAGAGTCAGCCTGTCTTTCAAATGCCACATAGGACATTTGTGCCTACTTATCTCATTTTATATAAGTTTTAGTGTCTATTTTTGCATACTCAAAATGGATAGATTCAACTGAAGCTAAGCTAAAGGTCATGTTTATGTATTATGCTTATTCAAAATCTAATAGAAAAATCATAAACCTATTAGGGAGTATTTATAAGGGAAAATTTATACAAGTGAAATTTTTTTGATAAATATGGAAAAAATTCTTTTTCACCAAAAAAATCTTTTCGAAATAAACGACAATCATGATAGAATCCAGATAAAAATTAAAAAATATATAGGGCAAACTCTAACACCACCTTGTGCGACAGGCAAAGACTAAGAGCGATTCCTCCACACTCGAAATGGCTTAATTGTGCAACAGTTAAGGCACCAGATGTTGATGACAACGAATACCCCCAACATAAACCTTGAGGAAATGTCAAATCAGGGTGATGAATAACTTTGTGCATGGAAGAGTTGATTTCAACTTCGAAGAACTCAGCACCATGATCATCACACTCAATAGTAGCATTGTCTTTTAGACTTCCAGCCCATGGATAGTAAAATGTAAGAGTTTTTGACAAAGAATTTGCTAGAAACTTAGATAATTTGTGTTTTGGGATTGTAGCCACTTGATGTTTTGGGTAGAAAAAAACATAGGGCACATAAATATTACTAAAAATTTGATCAACAAGGGAAAGATTGTGCCATCTTTGAGTAGATGGGGTGGGAGAAAAAGGTTTGATAATTTTCTTGGAAATAATTGACAACATTTTTTTTATGGTAAGTGTCCCTTTCTTCTTTTAGCCTTTTGCCAATTATAACTATAACTCTCTCTCTATATATATATTTTTTTATTATTATTTTTTATTTTTGAACAATGACACTGATATTAGAGGTGCCAATCAAATGACACGTACTCAGTTGCACATGGGAATTTAATGCAAAAAATGACAGATATATATTGGGAATAGCCACAAATTATAAAATTCATGTACTAGCTAACCTTGTTGTTATCAATAATTCACACAACATTTAATGCCTTCTCTAATTTACAATTTTAGGTTCAGTTGAAGAAACTCTTGTTTAGTTGAAGAAACTCTTGTTTAGTTAGGACATCGTTTTCGCTCTTATGATATTTTTTAAAAATTTTATTTTGATTTGATAAATTATATCTGAATTTACAATCTAAAATCGCAAACTCTTATGAAGGCTAAATACCTGTGATCTCTATTTAGGTGCCAAAGAATAATGAGAAAAATTTCAAGCTTTGACTTTCCAATATACATAACAATAGCCCTTTGGTCATTACCATTAATTAACATGGGTTGATCATATTTTAGGGAAAAGAATCTTATATACCCCTCAACTTTTTTCTATATTATATAATGTAGGTAGTATATGAAAAGAAAAAGTTTTCTTAAGACTATGACTGTGATGATTAGATTCAAAAAATTAAAAGAATTGAATGGAAATTAAAAAATCCAAACATAGATGCTTACAATTTTATTTTTTTTCACATAAATTCTTAAGTGAAATTTAATTTTTAATTCTTCCATCATTTTCTCCATCTTTCTAGAAAACTAGAGAATTATTAAGTACACAATGTTCTTCAATAATGACAGGAAGTGCCACGCAGAAGACAATAACAAATCAAGAAAATAATATTATATTGTAAAGTAAATAATAAAAAGAAGTGAAATGAGACATAACCTAAGCGGGGCAGAACAAGACAATTTTATTGAAGGCATAATACATAAACATGATCCTTAACTTGGCGTCGGCTGGCAATTATGACCTTTAACTTTGGGTGTGCACAATTAGACACTTAAACTTGTATAAAATTGAACAAATAGACACATTCGTCTTACATGGCACCTACATGGCAATTTTGTGTCCTACGTGGCGTCCTACGTGTATTATGCCATGTAGGACATGTGTGTCTACTTGTTCAATTCTATACAAGTTTAAGTGCATACTTGTACACACTCAAAGTTTAAGGGCATAGTTGTCCGCTAAAGCCAAGTTAAGGGTCATGTTTATATATTATGTCTTTATTGAAAAATGTTAAGTAAGATAGGGTAGGACCTGTCAAATCTTAGAAGGTCAAAACTTGTCCTACCTCATCTAAGCCCGCCCCACCTGTCAAAACTCACCCCATTGACATCTGTATATATGCCTATAGTTAAATGCGATGTTCTGCTCAATCATAGCGAAAGCGATCAAACAAGAAAATCATAAAAGTGATCTAGTGTTTGAGATAGGTTCAAAGTCTTCTTTAAAGTACTTTCTCAAACATATAACAAATCTGGATTGATAGATTTAATAGAGCCTGTAAAAGTTAACCAAAACCTCCAATAATAAATTGTTGAATTCCATAAATAGCAAACCAAAAACAACATTAGAAAACGAAAATTGCACCTAAAAATTGTGCAATAGACTTTTGAAATAGAATACTTTGACCCAACTTATTTCAACAAAGTACATTACATTGACGCGTCCATTTATCAGCGTCGTTCATTTTGACCCGTCCATTTGATACCATTAAACTGGAGTAGCAAATTGGAGGAGATACTTGTCATTCTTGAAAACAGTCATGTCATGTTCATTCAAATTTACAAAGGCTTCTACTCTTCTGTCATGATCATCAGGTGTATTCATTAAGATAAAAAAGTTGCTAAATGGACCACTTCCTTGGCTTGCTCTAGCAGGTTTCCCAAATCCAAAATCTAATTTTTCGAATTCGAATGCTAATGTACTAGTGGTAATATAAACATCGCAATTCCTTTGTTGTAATGGCAATTTCCCTGTTCTATATGCATCCAACATCTTTGTGACCAACTCATTTTCTTGTAGATTATTTCTGGTAGAGAGGTCGTGTTTGGACTTTCCTATATCGGTTACCAATTTTGGTAATCTGAGGTCTCGTTCATAGTTTTCTTATATTGGTGTGGAAAATATAGGGCACATAAATGTTACCAAAAAATTGATCAAGAAGGGAAAGTTTGTGCCATCTTTTTGTGTATGGGGTAGGAGAAAAAGGTTTGATAATCTTCATTGAAATAGTTGATATCATTTTTTTTTATGGTAAGTGTCCCTTTCTTCTTTTTTAGCCTTTTACCAATTAACTCTATAGTCTATATATTGAACAATACATTGATGTTAGATGTGCCAGTCAAAGGACAACTGCTTAATTGCACATGGAAATTTAAGGCAAAAAATGACAGGTATGTATTCATCAATAATTCACATAACATTCAATGGGAAGAAACTCTTGTTTAGTCAGGACGTTATTTTCATTTTTTATGGTGTTAGGTTTTTCAATTTCTTGCTTTGATTTGATAAAATTACATCTGGATATACTATCTAAAATCACAATTTCTTATGAGGGTCAAATACCTCTAATCTCTACTATAAGTGTCAAAGAACAATAAAAAGAATCCTAAAATAAAGAAGCAAAAAAGAACATATCATTCAATATGATAAATAGAATAAAACCATATCGAGGTTTTAATTGTACAATTTTGATATAATGGCTTAAACTGAGAAGTGTTATACCCCCTTGAAATAAGTGCATGTACGTCACAGCTCCCATGATTGTTGCCAAAATTCCGAGTAAATCTTAAATAATTAAGTATTGCAACCTCATTTCTAACTAGGCTCAAAAATCAAATAACGAATTAAATTAGATCGGTCCACCAAATTGAAACTACTATTCCTTCTATTCCATATTAAGTAACTTTTTTAGCCTATTTTCATAGTTTAAAATGTTGGTGCAACTACTTATTACAAATTACAATTAAAAAATAAAAATGAAGAAAATAAAATCTCTTCAGGCTAAAGGCCGGATATCTCGCTCTCTTTAAGGATATTCAAGCCTATCGCAGCAAATCTTTTCACCAGACAAGGCCAGCAGTAGTCCTCTTGACTTGTCCCCTCCAGGATACAATAGCCCAAAAACGCAATGTGTAACTCAACAAATCCTGGACAAAAGTTGAGTTCAAAGCTCCACTAAAAGAACACCTCCGTTCAACTAAAAAGAACTCTCTTTTTACTAACTTTTATTCACTCTTTATTTTCTTATACTCAAAACAAAGAAAGACCATCAGTATTTATAGGAGAGGAACTCTTCCTTGTAATGAATAGAAATATAATAAGGTAGTTAATAGATAGATAAATGGCGTAAAGTCTTTAGCGGTATCTATATAGAATGTTGATTGTAAATACTCATATTTATTATTGCCTCTAAATATAATATAGCGCCAATTATATTGTTGCTGCTAAATCCTTTATTTGTTGTAGTGGTTTTAAATTAAAGATATGTCAAATGTATCAAAATGTCTTTTAATCTAGTAGCCTTAAACATGTCATGTGGAAAGTTGAAATTAAAAATTTTCTAAAAAGGAAAAAAAAAGTCATTCTTTTTTAAATGTATAAAAAAAAATTAAAAAATAGGTCAAACATATTAAAACGGACGATTAACCAGAAACATCAATAATATATTGTGAAATTCCATAAATTGCAAACCAAAAATAACACTAGATACCATAAATGCATAAATAGATAAAAATAAAATAGAAATTGCACCTCAAAAAGAAGCAACAAACTCTAGAAATAGAAAACTTTAGCTTAGTTCATTTTAACCCGTTCATTTGACGCTCCTAAACTGGAGTAGCGAATTGAAGAAGGTCCTTGTCATTCTTGAAAACAGACATGTCTTGTTCATTCAAGTTTACAAAGGCTTTGACTCCTCTATCATGATCATCAGGTGTATTCATTAAGATTATAGTGTTGCTAGATGGACCACTTCCTTGGATTGCTCTAGCAGGTTTCCCAAATCCAAAATCTAATTTTTCGTATTCGAGTGCTAATATACTAGTAATAATATAAACATCACAATTCCTTTGATGGAATGACAATTTCCCTGTTCTATATGCATCCAACATCTCTTTGACCAATTCATTTTCTTGTAAATTTTTTCTGGTGGAGAGGTCATGTTTAGACTTTCGTATATCGGTTACTAATTTTGATAGTCTGAAGCCTCGTTCGTAGTTTTCAGGTATTGGTGTGGAAAAGATAGTGTTAATATTTCCTATGATGGTTGGTGAGAGTGATGATTGTGAAATTGCTTGACTTCGCAAGTCTGAGGTTTGGACTAACTGAGATCGCCCTGAATTGGTAGTAGACGAGGGCGCTCACGACCTCGGTCCTTGTTGGATTTTGTATGCAGGATTCTGTAGCAACCAAGGCTTTAAGCGTGTTTATCTTAGATTCGGAGAAAATGAACCTCTTTTGGATACATCCATCCTTTTTCAGCTCGATAACAGGGGAAACCAGAGGACCATCAAATGGTGATGGAATTAGTGAATCCTCAGCAAAGTATGGAGGAGATAATGTTAATTTTCGATCTCGAGTTAACTTAGCCCAATCCCTCAAAAAGTAGTAAGCGCTGCACGCATCTCCCACCTGTTAGGATAGAAATAACAATGCATCATGTGAAAGTTAATAATCACAAATCTTGAATAACACAAATCAGGGTTATGAATAACTTTGTCGATGGAAGAATTGATTTCAACTTCGAAGAACTCAGCACCATGATCATCACACTCAATTGTGGCATTGTCTTTTAGACTTTCTGCCCATGGATAGTAACATGTAAGAGTTTTTGACAAAGAGTTCTCTAGAAGTTTAGATAATTGATGTTAATTTTGGGATTGTAGCCACTTGATGATTTGGATAGAAAAAAAACAATGGGCATGTAAATGTTACCAACAGCTTGATCAAGAAGGGAAAGATTGTGCCATCTTTGAGTAGATGGGGTGGGAGGAAATAGTTGTTTGCATTTTTCTTTTAATGATAAGTGTCCCTTTCTTCTTTTAGCCTCCTATCAATTAACCATATATAGTGGTGATAAACGAGCGGGTTGAGCTCAATTTAGACAAGTTAAAATATATTGAGTTAATAAATGAGCGCGTTGTTAGTCCGGCCAAAAGTTACTTGAGCTAAAAAGCAGGTCAAAAACTCAACCCTTTCATTTGCTACTAAATTTTAATTATTTTATTTGTGTTTTTTTTAATAATTTTTTATTTTAGTTTTCACAACTTATTTTTGATTATTTATGATTAAAGAAATTTGAAGAACATTATTATCGGATTTTATTGAACTTGTTTGTTTAAAAAGAAGAAGCTAAAACGAGTCTATTAATATTTGAAGATTTCAGTTAAATCTAACAATTGAAAATTATTGAAACTGACATTAAAATGTTGAATATTAAATTTACTGTTAATTTGAAATAATTTTAAAAGAAAACATGTTAAAAAATTTACAATGATCATCATGATTTCTAATTAATCCTAACGATTATCATAATTTCTTGTTAAATCAAGTCTTGTGACGGCTTGTCAGAATTTATTATTAAAATAAATTTTGCTCAAGCCAAACAAAAAATTATGATGACTCGAACTTTGCACCAAATTCTAAACAGTAAGAATTGACTTCTTTTTTTTTTTTCATTTTTTAACTTAGAAGTTTGTTTGTTTGAATACAAATTTTGTTAAACAACAATACAGCCAAATAAAATTGTGTAATTAGAAAGTAATAGACATAAAATAATCCAAGTCATGCTGACTCTTTATAAATTGACTTCTACACTCAGCTCTTCAACAGTTCCAAATCACCTTTCATGTTCTTGCTGACTCAAAAAAGTAGAAGCTCATTTAATAAGGAAACTTTTTATTAGAAAAAATAAATAAAATATTCATCGAGTCAAAATTTCTTACTCAAAATAATTTAATTATTATTTATTATTTTAAAAAATGACTCATCAACCTTCTTTATTGCAGTCAATAAGTTCAGAAGTCAGAACTACAATCAAGTAAAGGCAATCGGTCGAATATTCATGATAAAATATTCTTTATTATTTGAATATATGGACAAATGCACACCCTTAGACACAACTAAGATTGGTAAATAACCTATGTCACTCTTATTTAATATTCGGACAATCAACTAACATATGATACGTATTTTCCTCTAAATGATCAAGTTAAATTTCAACCTATATCGAAAACTTAATCAACACAACTCCGTCATCAATTCTTCTCAGATCATCAATAGCAATGCCAAATATCCGTATCAACCTCCTATTGCTAAAACAAACGTAGGTAAACAATATTTAGCTTCTAAATTATTTATAGCAGTAAATCAAGACTGTTTTGCAAAGTTTTAGGACAAAATAGAGCATTTTTTTCCTTATAAAAAAGGCCATATTTTGAAAAGCTTTTGTCGTTTATGAATAAGGACAAATTTGAACAAATCTTATAAGGATAGAAGTATATCTAACCCCAATTATTCACTAATATCATATTTTGACCATTTCATATAATTCAACGACATATTTAGACATTTTCCCTTTATTTTATTACAAGCTTCAATAACATATTATCAAATTTCAAAAATTACACACCAAAAAACAACAAGACACTAGAAATGCATAAATACATAAAAAGAAAATGAAAATTACACCTCAAAAAGGTGCAATAGACTCTAGAAATAGAACACTTTGACCTAACTATCAAAGTAAACTGTGCGTTATCAACTTAGTTCATTTTGACCTGTTCATTTGACGCCCCTAAAATGGAGTAGCAAATTGAAGGAGGTCCTTATCATTCTTGAAAACAGACATGTCCTGTTCATTCAAATTTACAAAGGCTTCTACTCCTCTGTCATGATCATCAGGTGTATTCATTAAGATAAAAACGTTGGTAAATGGACCACTTCTTTGGCTTGCTCTAGTAGGTTTTCCAAATCCAAAATCTATTTTTTCGAATTCGAATGTTAATATACTAGTAATAATATAAACATCACAATTCCTTTGATGGAATGCCAATTTCCCTGTTCTATATGCATCCAACATCTCTGTGATATACTCATTTTCTTGTAGATTGTTTCTGATGGAGAGGTCGTGTTTGGACTTTCTTATGTCGGTTACTAATTTTGGCAATTTGTGGTCACGTTCATAGTTTTCGTATATTGGTGAGGAAAAGATAGTGGAAATATTTCCTATGGTGGTTGGTGGTAGTGGTGGTTGTGAAATTGCTTGACTTCGCAAGTTTGAGGCTTGGACTAACTGAGATCGTCCTAAATTGGTAGTAGAAGAAGAAGCGGCACATTTATAGAGGAGGGCACTCACAACCTCATTCCTCGTTGGATTTTGTACGCAGGATTCTGCAACAACCAAGGCTTTAAGCGCTTTTATCTTGGATTCAGAGAAAATGAACCTCTTTTGGATACATCTTTCCTCTTTCAGCTCAATAACAGGGGAAAACAGAGGACCATCAAATGGTGATGGCATTAGTGAATCCTGAGCAAAGTATGGAGGAGTTAATGTTGATTTTGGATCTTGAGTTAATCTAGCCCAATCCCTCAAGAAGTAGTAAGCGCTACACGCGTCTCCCACCTGTTATGATTGAAATAACAAAGCATCATGTCAAAGCTAATAATTGCAAATCTTGAACGAATCAGAAGCAAAAGAAAAATAATGTTTGATACGATTTGATCAAGTGACCTTGATATTCGAAAACTAATCTAAAAATCATAAACCTAAACACCACCTTGTGTGATATGCAAAGACTAAGCGCGATTCCTCCACACTCAAAATGGCTTAATTGTGCAACAAGTAAGGCACCATATGTCGATAACGACAAATACCCCCAACATAAACCTTCAGGGAAAGTCAATTCAGTGTGATGAATAACTTTTTCCATAGAAGAGTTGATTTCAACTTCGAAGAACTCAGCACCATGATCATCACACTCAATAGTAGCATTGTCTTTTAGACTTCCTGCCCATGGATAATAAGATGTAAGAGTTTTTGACAAAGAGTTTGTTAGAAATTCAGATAGTTGGTGTTTTGGGATTGTAGCCACTTGATGGTTTGGAAAGAAAAAAACCAAGGGCATATACAAATTATCAACAACTTGATCAAGGAGGGAAAGTTTGTGCCATTTTTGAGTAGATGGGGTGGGAGAAGAAGGTTTGATAATCTTCTTTGATATAGTTGATATCATTTTATTTTTTTATGATAAGTGTTCCTTTCTTCTTTAGCCTCATACCAATTAGTTATATATAGTAGCGATAAATGAGTAGGTCGAGCTGAATTTAGGTAGGTCAAATGGATTGAGTTAGTAAATGAGTGGGTTATTAGTCTGCCCAAAAATTACTTAGATTGAAATCGATTGAAATATAGGTCAAAAACTCAACACTGTCATCTCTCATGAAATTTAACCCAAATTTTGAATTTATATATTAGTCAAAATAATGACGATCATCGTATTTATTGTTAAAGTAAATCTTGCTCAATACCAAATAATTAAGTAAGCATGACGACTCACCAGAAATAATTACGTAATTAGAAAACAACAAAAAAAAAGAAAAAAAGAAGAAGTCATGCTGACTCTTTTAGAATTGACTTCTAAACTCAACTCTTCAATAGTCCCAAATTTGCTGACTATAATGTTAGTGCTTATTTAAGAACAAGATTTTTCACTGAAAAATTAAATTAAATATTTATTGAATCAAAAAAATTTATTCATATTGTAAAATCAAGCTCAGAACAATATAAATATAAAGAGGAGAAGACAAGAAATATAGATGGTAGAGAGAACTTTTCTTCTTATTCAAGTGTGTCTTCCAAATGGTGAATGTCATCTATTTATAGTGTTGAGGTATCACTCCCAAAGGTCACCAACTAGTAGATACATGGTTATCCAAAATAGGTTCTTATCACCTTGGTTGCATATATACATGAACTGAATTAATTATTGGATAAAGCTAATGGTCAATCCACACAATTCAATGGATTTATAACACTCCCCCTTAGATGTCCATAGATAATGTGCCTCGTTACAACCTTACTAGGAAAAACCCTGTGGGATAAAATTCTAGTGAAGGAAAAAGAGTACACATGTCTTTTAATACGCATTATTTGTTGCCTCATTAAAACCTTACCAGGAAAAACCCAGTGGGACAAAACCTCGGTCAAGGAAAAAAGAGTGCAACGCGTATATACTCCCCCTGATTAAAACATCACTTAATTTCTTGTTATGATGTCATCCAATCTTATAAATCTGCTTATCAAATATTGATATTGATAGTGTTTTTGTGATCAAATCACATTCACGAAGATGTTGCATCGTTGAACTCATCCTGACATATCATTTTTTGGTTTCATGGATATGATAAGGCTTTGAGCTTAGCCAAATACATTCTTGAAAATCACTCTATTCGTGACCTTGTTATTGCAAGTAAATTGCTCATTTAACTTGTTCATAGCAACAATCATCTTGTGGACACTTCATTTGCAGTTGATTGTCTTGTAGGATAACTTCATATATGTCCTTAATGTCATTTCAACGTCTTCTTGTTGGGGAGGAGCCGAATCTTGTCAATAAACTCACTGCAAAATATTTGATCATATAAAACAAGGTTCATTAGTGTCCCAATTGACTGATATATGGAGTTTCATCACTAAGAAGCTTTTCATCCTTCTTTTGAGATCGAAATAGATCTTTATTTATGTCAAACAATCTCATAATCATTGGGGTACTCAATGAATGAGATTTATCCATATAAAATCGCATCAAAACTTTTCTGTGTATGTTGATTGATGGACAAATATTTCATTTGTGAAATTCTAAATCTATAGGCCAAGACAAAATTTTGTCTTACCAGGATCTTTTCATTTTAGATTTCCTTTTCAAACACCCAATAGCTTCTAAAAGCTCTTTAAGAGTGCTAATGTTCAAGTCATCAACATACACAACCATTATAACAAATTTAGATCCTGACCTTTTGTATAAAAATACAAGGACAAAATATGGTCATTTTTTGTACCCTTTTTTCCTTGATTATCTCAATCCATATGAGGATTCTTAAAGCTTTATTGAAAACGTTTCTTTCAAACTTTTATATGTTTCAAGCACCTTGATTGCTTCAAGGATTTTCATATAACCTTCATTGTCTAGCTAGACATGACAACTGTTCATTATATGCATTCAAGTTTTCATATATTGCCAGATCAAAACAAATCTCATTGCATCCATCATAGGAGAAAACATCTCTAATAATATCAGGACATTTGCGAAAAACCTTTATGCCCCAAGGCAAGTTGTACTTGATATTTACGGTTATACTATCGCATAATAATTTATTTGTACCCCACTGACATTATACCTTGATTTATGGACTATCAGTCCAAAACATCACTTTTCTAAGTGAAACAAAATATACTTGAACTATGCTTTTATTTGGCCAATCATTTATCTGTCCATACTATAGGACATATTTGAATTCAAGATCCTCGTCATGATCTATATCATTGCGCACTACTTCATATCAAAGATACCGTCGACGGTTATTTGATATCAATTCCAATATGACATAACTTATCAAGATCTCTTCATTTTTCATCATTTCAGGTACCTGAACCTTTGTCAAGGTTTTATGAAGTGTTATGTCGTCGTGCTACTTTAAAGCACTTGCCTCATTATCATGGCCATCTAGATCATTTGCTCCTCTCCTTCCTCAAGGAGTTTTATATTTGGAATCGATCAATCTATCACGCTTCAAGCATATCATAGACTTTGTCCTTCAAGGACTTCTCGTTGGAGCATTTACAGTTGAATTACAACATAAGGTCAGTAAACTCTGGCAATTGATTTGCAACATTATGCAAATGAATTATCCATTGAACTTCAAGTTCACTTTTTTTTTAAAAAGAGGATCTAGATAATTCATAATTCATCTCTCATATAATTTTCAACTGTCAATCATCTCTCCCCCTAATGTTAGAAACTCTAACATTCATCCCAACCTCATTTGGGGATTCATTTTTATGTGTGTGGTGGAACAATTAAATCATAACCGCACTTCAAAGTTTGAGATGAAAATTATTTGGTTCCTGACCCTGAACCAATTTGATAGGGGACCTTTGTTGGCTTGATGCATTCAAGTGTTGCTACATGCTAAATAAATTCATCTCATACCAAATTTCTTTTGGGAGATTTGTTCTCATAACCATTGGTTTAGTTATAATTGGAGGCATACAATTTCTGCTAAACCAAATAGCATTATTAACATAAATTTATAATTTGGAACTATGCTCGTAATTTAACAATTCGAGCAAATAATCTTACAAAAATCAAATTGCAAGTTGATAACAAATGCACATGTGACCATAGTATAGATGCATCTATTAAATCATAATAGTAAACGGTCCACATGGCAGGTGAACGGGCCCATCTTCACCTTTTTATATGTTCCAAATAATTTCAAGGAATACAATCCCAACCTTAGCTGGTACAATGATAATTTTACCATGAGCACAAGCAACATAAGAGAATTCTTGAAGGATATTTTTATTTCTTCAATATATAACCGTGTGAATTCTCAATTATTTTTGCATCATAATTTAATCGGAATGGCCAACCGATCATGCCAACGGATCTTTATTTCAGTACACTTATAGTTTACTTTTGTGTGTGATTCCATCAGCATGCCCATGTTTGTGTGCAACACACAAGATGAGGAAAATGGGTAACCTTTTACATAAATATTTATAACCCGTTTCGGTTGTAGTAATCTGAAGATATTACATCTTTTCATAATTTATAGTCTTAATATTTCTTTTCAATTTATTCGAAACTTAAAAAAGTTTCTTTTGAGACTTACTATAACCCCAATATTATTCCTCCGAAAATAACGCAATGACTCTTTAGAGCTTACATATAACTTTGTGTACTATCACATATTCCATGACACCATCCGTATGGTGAACATCTCCTTCAAGGAGAAAATTATATTATTTTTATCATGGTCAAAATTATTACATGCAAGACATGTTTTGCTTTACTTTTATCGTACCATAGGTACACAATCAATGACAAATTTGTATTGCCACATAATAATATTAATTTGGTCACGGCCATAATCTTTCTCATGAGATGACCATAACCATTTATACGAGTCATGCATTTACATTTGACATATTTACATGACCCACCTCAACATCACTTTGAAAGGTAAAGTGCACCACCACTTTATATTCTTTTATTTTTTGATGGAGGATTTATAAAATTCATCAAATTATTAGGTTGCATGACAACCACGTGTCCAATACATTCAATCCGATTTGATGATAATTATTACCTTCACCTTTTGAAGGACTATTTTGAGAACCCATATTGTTC
This sequence comes from Solanum appendiculatum, assembly GCA_018342035.1. Classification (NCBI taxonomy): domain Eukaryota; kingdom Viridiplantae; phylum Streptophyta; class Magnoliopsida; order Solanales; family Solanaceae; genus Solanum; species Solanum appendiculatum. The sequence goes on from JAGDQO010001434.1 coordinate 157,723, forward strand.
TTCCTTTTATAATTACCACAATGATGACTATATAGTTTTTGTACCTCCTCGTCCATATTCATACATTTAACCACTTGTCTTCTTTCAGACATATTATGTACTGCTACCACATTCACATAAGAGAATGGAGCAAATCAATTGGACGGATTTCATGACTTTTTGTCAAAAGTATATTATTTTTGCCTTAAGTCATCATTTTATCATCACTATGGTGCATTGAGACTCAAACGCAATGTCTTATCCATATAAGGCGCGTTAGGCCATAATTCTACGGGACTCAAACCCAATACCTTATCATCATGGTGCATCAAAATTCAAATTGATGTCTTACCCTCTTGGTGCGATAGAACTTGAATCTATCGTCTTACCCTCAAATATTTTTACATTATGTGCATCCGGACTTTAACCTGATATATTGCCCTTTTGGTGCGATGGGACTTGAATCCATCGTCTTACCCTCTTTATTCTTCAATTCTTTTCTGTTCTTACTCACAAGTGTTTCAGCTACAACTCTTTTGCGAAGTACTACAACTTTTAGAGCATATTCGTGCTGAAAACGTGTTATAAAATCAAGCTCAGAACAATATAAATATAAAGAGGAGAAGACGAGAAATATAGATGGTAGAGAGAACTTTTCTTCTTATTCAAGTGTGTCTTCCAAATGGTAAATGACCTCTATTTATAGTGTTGAGGTATCACTCCCAAAGGTCACCAACTAGTAGATACATGGTTATTCAAAATAGGTTCTTATCACCTTGGTAGCCTATATACATGAACTGAATTAATTATTGAATAAAGCTAATGGACAATCCACACAATTCAATGGATTTATAACAATTCAAAGTAATTCAATTATTATTTACTATAACAAAAATAAACTTGTACTTGCAGTCAAGTAATATTTGTTGCTACAATTCATGTCGATTCCTTTGTTGATGCTGCCTTCATTTCTTTTTTTGAGGAATATTAATATTCTATTTTAGTTGATTGATTTAAGGATGCAATTAGATGTTTAGAGCCCGTTTGGATGGGATTTTAAGTTGGTCAAACTAATTTTTAAATCAGTTTTTGACTTATTAGAGTGTTTGACAATTATAAGAATAACTTAAAATAAGTCAAAAGTAACTTAAAATAAGTTAAAAGTTAAAGGTAGGGTGCCCCTACTTATTTTTTTTAACTTATAAATCATTCTACTTTGACCAAGTATATTACTTTTTTACCCTTAATTATTTTATAATGTTAACAACTTTAAGGGTATTTCAGACATTTTGATAAAAAAAGTGACTTTCAACACTTTTTTGCCAAACACATAACTACTTATTTTTAAAATGACTTTAAAGTAACTTTTTAAAAGTTACTTATTTTAAGCCAATTCAAACGGGCTAAATGTGTGTATGTATATATATATATATATATATATATATATATATATATATATATATGAAATAGTCCAGCCCAAGCTTAAATGTTTTTTTTTTGGTTTTCCATCAGGTGTTAGGAGCCCACATTGAAGCCCCGACTAAATTCGAATTGCGCACTGCAGGGCTCATTCGGGGGTGGCGCTCCCGACAAGCTTTTCTCCATATTCAAGCTCAAACTCGAGACCTCGGGTTAAGGATGAAACACTCCCACCAATGCACCACAACTCATGTGATTCAATATTCTTTAAAACTATATTTTATGATTATTTTTTTTTAAAATCTAAATTCTTACAACTTAAAAATGCATAAAGCATTTTTTTTTTTTACAATATGATATTACAGAGCAGTGTTTTAAAAGACTGTTGAGCAGTAAGGCTAGACTTCTGCTTTTTCTTTTTTATTTTTCTTATAAAAGTTTGTAATTTTGAATACAATTTTGGTTAAAAAAAAATAGAGCAGAAATAATTACGTAACTAGAAAACAACAGACAAAAAATATCTAAGTCATGCTGACTCTTTCTAAATTGACTACTAAACTCATTTCTTCAATAATTCCAAATTAGCATTTCTGTTCTTGCTGACTCTAAAAATTTTGGAGCTTATTTAAGAAGAAACATTTTTTTTAAAATTGAAAAAAACTAGATAAATATTGAAAAATTTTCTTTAAAGTTTAATTTAAAAATTTGATGTGTTGTAAACGTGAATTGTTTCGAGTTAAAAATATATCAAATGACTTGAAACATCTAGAGGAGCTCATACCTAAAATTTTAGGACTTATAGGAGATTTGAGTTGGTCGGAATTTTTTTAAAAAAAAACTACAATGTATAATATATATATATATATATATATATACACACACTATTATACAATATTGATACATTACATAACTTTTTATACAATATTAATACATAACATATAATACATTATATAGGCATGTGGTCATTTTTGTTGAATTTTTTCTTTTGTATGTGATTTGATAGAATTGAGCTAAAAAAATTAAAGTTTATTTAAGAATGAGTTTTTTTAACCGAACCTAAATAAGCTCGTCGGCTCGTGAGGCTAAATCAAGACTAGACTGACCCGACCCGATCTATAAGTCAAATAAAAAATATTTAAATATAAGTATAATGATAACAATAATATAGAGGACTTAGAATCACAAGAAAAAAAGCCAAACTCAAAATTTATATAACCCATTAGATATGCATATTGTTAAATTCTACTCACTATTAGAGATTGTCTAGGATGATTCTTTATTTATTTTTATCAAACTTGACATTAATTAAAAGTTAAGCTAAAATGTATTATTTTCCCTCTTCAATGAGGATGGGTTTCTCACATGAAAAAGTCCAAACATATACTAATTGAGGGATAATTATGTGATGGTTTACATTAAAGATATTATATATACATATTGACTAATAATAAAGAAACCATGAATTAATTATTTTTTAAATGAAATTTTTGTCTTTAAATAGTTTAATTTTTGTTTTGCTTTCAATACATAATTTTTCATATAATATAATGCAATTATTGTTGTTTAATATCACCAAATCATAAAGTATTATTATACGCCAATTTTTTATGCTATTTTACTAAATTTTCTTAAGAGTTAATGATGAAAAACATACTTAAACTATCACTTTTTAGCGAGTTCTATATTTCAGCTATGCATTATTCTCTTTACTCTGTCTAAAACTATCACACTCTTTCCTTTGTATTAAAACATACTTTAATACTGAGTTGATCAAATATATGGATGCCGACTTAGTCAAAATGTGTTTTAATATAAAAAAAAGAGAAGTATTGAAAATGCCCCTGAACTTAGCGCAGATTATTAGTTGCATTTTTAAACTATTGATAACATTAAAAACGCTCTTTACTTTAATAATTAAATTTAGATACACCCTCGATTTGCCACATGACATAGCAAATGGTCGATCGGTGTATTTAAGTTCAGTTAGTAAAGAAAGAGGTGTTTTAAGACTATCAATAGTTCGAGAATACATTTCTCCTGAGTTTTGCCGATGTGGGACTTCTAATCTTAAGATGGAGCGTCGCATACACCCCTTTTATGGAAAAACTTTGTCCCACTGAATGGCTCTGATACCATTTATAACTACCTAGCGCGCTAGTGATATTGTCCGCTTTGGGTCTAGGCCCGCACGACTTTAAAATGCATCACTAGTTGGTAAGGTTTGGTTACTTAAATACCCAACATCTCACTTGTGTTTTACTGATGTGACCTTCTAATCTTAAGATGGGGCGTTATAAAATTTAAGAGTGTTTTCAATACTTCTCTCTATATAAAAAAGTGATAATTTAGATATATAATTGGAATATGGATAAACGAGATATGAACTCGTGAAAATATGATAGTTTGGATGAATTTTTGTTTTACTATTAACTCATTTTTCTCATTAGGTTCCTAACTCCAACCAAACAACTCCTAAAAGTCAAGTTCTTTCCCCTCTCATCAAGCGATTTGCCTGTCTTCTTGATTTTCCCTCTTTCTCTCCATTAGATTCTCAATTTCCTTTTCGGTATTTGCCTTAGGATTTTCCTTGTATTTTCTTGAATTGGGTACAACCCATTTGAATTTTCGACTTTGTTTCTGATTTTTTGGCTTAAAAATCGATTCTTTTGGTCAAGAACTGAAATGGGTGTTGGAATTTCTGTGCTTATAGGCCTAAAGTCAGCAACTTTATTCATATTATTTGCAACTCTCAAGAATTATGGGTACCCATTATTGTCAATACCTTGTTTGTATGCATCATTGGTATCTTTATTGGTAGCATTAGCTGCTAACCCTTCAATTGATCTTCCAATTCTTTTGGGGAAAAACTCAGATGGGACTTTTCCAATTTGGTCACTTGTTATGTTTAGTCCTTACTTGTATTTTGTTAGGGGGTTTTCAGCTTTGAGAAGAATGAAGAGTGGGGAACCTCCATATAGTGAGATTTCTGAAGGGTTGTATGTTGGAGGTTGGCCTTGTTCACTTGATAAATTGCCACCTGGTAATCCTGCTATTATTGATTGTACTTGTGAGATGCCTAGGATGTTGGAGTTTACTGGAAATCATGCATTTTTGTGTATTCCAACTTGGGATACAAGGTCACCTCAACCAGGTGATTTAGAGGTTGCTGTTAAGTGGGCTTGTAGAAAAAGAGCTCAGAAGATACCTGTTTTCATCCATTGTGCATATGGTATGATTGTGAACTTTAAAACTTTTGTTTTAGATAAATGTATTTGTAGATATGAATGGGTTGTGATGTCTTTTAGATGTTAAAAGTTTTAGTTGTTGCTACCTTGCTTGCCCTTCCTTAGTGTGTGATTGTGGTATAGTGGATACATTGCTTAAATGCTTACTTTGGGTTCATATATTTTTGTCTTTTTGCTAAATATGGTGTCCAGACCAGCTTTCGTGCATATCGACTAATTCCATGGGTTACCCAGCAACAGGTACCAGATAAGTATGTCCACCAAGGTTTGGATAGATGGAAGAAATCACCTTGTATTTTTGTCTTTGCAGGAATTTGAACCTGAGAACCTCACGGTTCTCAACCCACTTTATTGGCCACTAGGTCACATCCTAAGGTGCCCTTGGGGTTCATATTTTTGGTTCTCCTATTGTATTTATTACTGAAAACCGTTGGACTTCTCATCTGATATTTCATAGGAGAAAGCTAGCAGTCTATTATCCATTTTCCATAGGGAAAGCATGAGTTGTCGCGGGCAGAATTGACTAATCTATAAGGTAACTTATCCACATATCAGAGCTCCGGGTGTGATTTACGAATGGTAGGCTTGGTTTAGCAATATCCAAAACAAATGTAAAAATTGTTCATATGCTTCTGGATTTTTTTCCCAAGATTAAAACTTGAGGTAGTCATGAAGTGATCATTTTTTATAATGTCCTTCAAGTCTTAGAAAATATGGTTGTTGCTAACTTGCTCAAATTTTTCAAACTGCTTCCATAAATGCTATACTACTTCGGTCTTCGAGGTACTTTTGCGAAATGTACCCTGTTATTTTGTGAGCGGAAATTAAGAACTTTTGTGATATGTCAGTGAATAATGTGCTAGTTAGGTGTGTCTGTACAATTAAGTCGCTTTAGGTCAGGTTTCTTGTATCGAAATCATTATTTTCTTTGTAACGAAATGAATGTTGTTTAGACTTAATCTTATGCTCTTCTATTCTGGCTTATAGTTTATTTAATATACTGTGATGTGAAACCTCTGGAACAGCAATTGTTGCTCAATTTGGGCGTAAAATTTGCATGAGCCTATATAATAATGTCATCTATTCAAGAAATTCAAAGTATGATGCTCTTCCCGAGGATTTTCAGTTCATTTATCAGTCACTCTGTTTCAAGTTTGTATTCAAATTTCAATCCATACATGTTTCCTTCGAAGACAGACCATATTCTTCTTGATGATATATGTATGGTGTGTGTTGGGAGAAGGGTAGCGACTTTTGGAGTTCTCTCTCATCTCTTCATCATGTTACTTTAACTACTAAAGGTCATAATTTATTTCCTCTGGTAGATGAAATCCTTTAACTAAATGATATTAGCTCTAAAGCTACGCTGTTGTTGTGTCTGGCCATGGACAAAGAAATGGTGATACAAACATGAAAGAAGAGATGAAGTATCCTTGGAAAAGGAACGGGTACATGGTGAGTGTTAATGAGGATTCTAGAATATATAAACAAAACCAATAGTATTTGAGAGTTTACCATGATCGTAAAGACTTTTGAGGAGAAGCTATGGTAAAGTCTCAAATGTGTGGTGTTAAATGAGGATTCTAGAATATATAGCATTTGAGAGTTTACACCATGGTTGTAAAGACTTTGATATTATGTGAAAAATAACATACTTGTTAACTTGATTGAATAACAATGTACAAGAGGACCTCCTTACATAGAAGTTTTAGGCTACGCAAAATATGGTAAAAGCTATTTTATTGTCCATATAATGTAAGATCATATCCGATAATAAAGTATAAAATATCCTCCTTACCCTATCCTAAAAAAGAAAGTATAAAATATCTTAAGGTATTGTACAAAATATTCTATAATATTTTTCCTTATTCAAAGCTCAATGATTCTAGACATCTGTGAATGTAGACACATTCTCTTAACATTCAACTAGGGGTGGCAAAATCAAACCCAACCCGTTTAAGAATAACCCGCCCATTCATTAGCTCAACCCATTTGAACCCAACCCATTTTAACCCATTAAAAATTGGGTTGATATGTAACCCGAATTGGCTCATGAAAAATCTTGTCAAAATATTTTTAAAAAACTTTTTTTTTAATTTGGTATGTTGTATATGACCATAATAAAGAAAAAAGTCATTTTATTAGATACTAAAATAGTTTAAAAGAACAAATAAAACAATTAAGTTTTGTAAAAATTGGGTCGGGTTGGGTCTTGACCCGTAATGTAACCCATTACCTAACCCATTTTGACCCAAGCAAATTTGGGTTGGGTTGGGTCTTGACCCGATTGTTGTCTTAACCCATTATGACCTGTCCAAGTTTGACCCAACCCGCCCAATTGCCACCCCTATATTCAACAAACATTATGATAAACCTTTAGGCTTGATTAAATTCTTTTCTGGCACCCGTTGGTTGACAGTGACCAGATCACCTATTGAATAATGAAAACTATAACAACAAGCTCTATGTTGTGTTATGTCACTGTTGATGCACTCCTAGGCTTTGTCTTGAAATCTTAACATGGTTTCCAGTGTATAACTTCTATTGAGTATGAGGAAGGCCAGGGATGATACCATGAGCTTCAGTAAGATGATGGGATCTGGGCATCATCTTGATAGTTATTAGTTGAATCACAGGAATGCGATAAAAGGATAAAGAAGATGGTGGAAGAGGAAACCCTGAGATACTAATTCTTGAACAGACTCAAGAGATTATACTTATCGAAGATAAAAAACAAATTGCAAGTATCTATTGAAGCCCACCAATAAGTTTGTCCTATTCCATCTTCACTTTTCTTTTCATGTACACCAGTACTGTCCTACTGGAGTTGGTAAGTTGCTTTGTTAGTATTATCATTTTCCTACAGAATGGAGGTAAACAAAATAATGGATGAAGGGACTGGACTGGTATGCCATTGATACAACGTATAGACATATGTAATCTTTTGCTTTTTTACTTCTGATTTTTGGATAAATAAGAATATCTTGAAAATATCACTTAAGAAGAGCATCTATACAAATATTGATAAGATTACAAATATGCTATATATGACCTAATTTGTCTTATCAAATATATATCTTTCTTAGATATGCATTTGTAGCTACAAAAGAGCATCTATACGAAAATTAGATTAATTTTTTTGTGGAGAGAGGTAGCAGAAAACTGATTGCAATCTGCAACTGGTAGTTTACCTTATGAAAGCTAGTCTTCATTAAGAAAGTTCAGTTCCTTAGGCTAGAGTTTGATCGGTAATGAATACCAATCAGCCTTGCAAGCAGGTCAATGTGCAGAGCCTTATTCAGATACTCTTCGCTGCCAAATAATATGATGATTAAGGACTTCTATTCAAAAAAATCTGCAGGCTCCTGATGTGCTTTTGTATTTTAGAGTTCTAAATGTGTGATTTTGGTCTATCGGAAACAACGCTTCTATCTTCTCAAGGTGGGGTAAAGTCTGCGTACACTCTATTCTCACCAGACTCCACTTGCGAGATTACACTAGGTTTGTTGTTGTTGTAGTTCTGAATGAGTGATTTTACACTGCTTTTAGAAGTCTCCACATTTTGATTGTGAGATTTTCCAAATAATAAGCAATTGATCCAACGGGCAGGACCGTAGTTAAAACTATGAAACCTTTAAGTCTTTCGGGAAGTCATCATTTTAGGATAAAGATTCTACAATCAAATTTGTTCTCTTGCATATAGTGACAACTTATATACTTAAACTGCATTAATCAACAGCAATGTCTGCGGGAAACTGTCTTGAAGAGCTTAACTTCTTTATCGGTTTCTTTGATGCTTCAATAGATCATTGCAATGAACATAAAATGCGTCACTGATATTTCATTGTAAATTCTTGATTTGTTTCCTCTAGGTCATGGAAGGAGTGTTGCAGTCATGTGTGCACTGTTAGTAGCTCTTGGTCTAGCAGAAGACTGGAAAAATGCTGAGAAGTTGACCAAAGAAAAACGGCCATGCATACGAATGAATGCTCTACACCGTAAAGCCTTAGAGGAATGGTCGAAGGATCGACTCTCTTCTCCTAAAGTTGGAGTTAGTTCTGTGATTCTGTCGAGTGCTAACGATCGTTCCTGATCGATTGATTGCAGTTGCAAGAACAATTAAGTATAGATGATTGGCTGTTTGTTAACTTTTGATTCCACATAATACTTGTAGATTGAGATTTTTTGGTTCTTTTTATTTAGTTGAAGCTTGCTCTCCTGGTATACTCTTATAATATAATGTTTGATTGTCAGGATTGTGTTGACACAAAAATCTAAACTATTTTATAGCCTAAGCATGTAGAGAAACTGTATTTTTTGTGTATCAAGATTCTGTTATTCTTAAAAAGCAGCTAAGTATTATTCCACCCTTTATCTTTGTGTTGCATTAGAATAAGAAGGCAGCTCGATGCATTAAACTTGTGTTGTTTGCGGGATCTTGGGAAGGGTCGGACTACATTGAGTATGTTATAGGCCATTGGACTTTGCATTTTTGCAGAGCAAGAGGGTGTTTCAATGATTTATACCAATGACCACAAGTATTATTAAACAACATATTCAATGTAATTTCACAACGCGTTTCGTCGATCAATACCATATAATATATATCAATGCCACGTAACACATGGCAAGTATTTGCAGACCCCACTTAGATATTACGATAGCTTTTTTGTTGTTTTTCTTTGCTTCTTTGCCACTTTAACAGTTTAAGTGAATGAGTTTTCTTTTGCCTTTTGTTTGTTTATTATATTATTAGTAGAAATTCAGACTATATAATATAAACATACATATCTCTAGAAGAGTGTCACCGAACAGGAATTGTAGCTTTGCTCCTCACAATTATCATCTTTACACAGGTTCATATTTTCTCTACTCATCAATTATATATGATATGAATTGTATTATTAATTTTCTCTAGCTAATTTTTATTTATTTGCGTTAATCATGCTATGTACTTCGAAAACAACCTATGTATCTCCACGAGATAGTAATAAGGTCTGCGAACACTTAACCCTCTTCAAACCCCAAATGGAATTTCACTGAATATATTATACGTGAGCAATTATTTGTTAGATCTTGATTTATAATGCTAATAGATTAATTTAGTCTAATTAATCAAATTATATTATGTTTCCTAGGTGTAACATGTCAACTATTAGCATTCCTTCATCTTGCTTGCTCAAAGGTTCACAATCAATAAAATCCTCTGCCTTTACCAAAAAGCCTCCATGTACTCTAGGTGAGTTAATTTCACGTAGCGTTACTGAACTTTATCCACTATAAAGACTATTTTTCATCATATTAAAGTAATAGTCATGTCACAAAACTATGTTTTGTTTCTAGTGACTTTACTGTTATAGTTGATAAAGTTTAGTAACTATACGTTAAATTAATCCTGTTCTAGGTTCTTTGAAGAGTATCTCCAAAGCATTTGGATTGAATTCTTTCTCCAAGTTCAAAGTATCAACAATGGCACTATAACGAGAACGAGATTGAAGTACCCGATGATCGATACATTCTTGATACTGCAGAAAATGCAGGAATGGAACTTCCATACTCATGCAGGGCTGGTATTAAGCCTTTAAATTTTGTACCATATATTAATGCATAAAGCAACAGTAAATTTACAATTTGAAACCTCATACCATAATCATCTATGTGTTTCGTATGTCTATAGCTATGTTGCTCAGACTCTTCAAAACTGTAGACGAGTAGAGTTGGATCCTCCAAAAATAGTACATTTTTGGAAGATCTGACACGAGTGGATAATATTTTTGCTGAGTTCAAGTGACATAAGCTGCTTTTAGCTAGTAACTAAAGGCTTAAATTCAAGGTAAATTCTGCTTTGATCTTCTCAACAATGTTATTGACAAAAATTGACAGGGGAGTTCAACTAGCTCCGCCCCTGGCTAGGAAGATGAAGTGTGAAAAAATTATCTATTCATATTTAAATTATGTGAGAGTCTTATTATCGTTGAAGTAAAAAGTAAGTGATTGTTTAAAATATTTAAAAGAAATATATAAAGATTATGGCTAAAGAAATACTCATTTGAATCTCGAAATTCAAAATATATCATATAAATTGAGACGTATTGAAATTAGTCACTCAATTACAAATTTGCCCCTCATGCACCACTCAAGATTATCCCCTTTTGAAAATTTTCATCTCTTCATTGTCTTCTCAGTTCTCACTCCCCAGTGGAGTTAACTGATGATGGATAGCATCTTCTCCCTCTCTCCATGTCCGCCACCTTTCTCCGCCGCCATACTCACCGGAAAACACCACTCCGCCACCATATTTTCCTCCAACTCACCTGAAAAAATCCCTCCTCCACATACTCCTAAATTTACCAAAAAACCCCTCAAACATCTACTTAATTCCACCCCACCACCTAGCCTCAGTAACAAGCTATGGTTATCCAAGAAACTGTCACCACCCCCACCCCCACCCCCACCTCCACTTCCACCCCCAACCCCTCCACCACTTTTAGCAAAAAATGAGGAAATGCAGAAAAGAGTTGAAAATAAGGAAAAAGGAAAAATCTTTGTGGGGAATTTGCCATTATGGATTAAAGAGGGAGAAGTTGCCGAGTTCTTTAGACAATTTGGGGCTATAAAGAATGTGATTTTGATAAAGGGTAATAGTGGGAATGAAAAGAATTTGGGTTTTGGGTTTGTGATATATGAGGGTCCAATTGCTGTGAAGGCAGCTATGAAGGCGGTGGAGTTTGATGGTGTTGAATTTCATGGAAGGGTATTGACTGTGAAATTGGATGATGGGAGGAGATTGAAAGAGAAAATAGAGGAGAGGAACACGTGGCACGAGATGAGGGAGGGGTCCGGGAGAGAATTCAGGAAGGTTGTAGAAACACAGCCTGAGAATTGGCAGGCGGTTGTTCGAGCTTTTGAGAGAATCAAGAAGGTGTTATGCTTACTGGAATACTTCAGTACTCTGCTTGCAGTGCTGTAGTCCCTTAAAATGTATGATTGGAAGTGTTTAGATACTTAAGTTAGTGCATTTGTTGCTTATTACAAGCAAAAACATGATAAGGTTTTAGAATTGGATAAATTAAGTTGATTCATTATGTGTAATGGCTTAGTTAATGTGGCAATACTTTTGGTGCTAAATGTGGTGTGTGTGCAAATATTTATGAGCCAGTATTTGCTTTGGTAATTAGGAAGTGATATGTCTGGTACTTATCAACTATCAATATTTCCTTTTTCTGATATTCCTCTATCTTGCTTCTTTGTGGCTCTAGAGCAAGAGAGGTCGGTAACTGAAAAAAGCAACGTATTCACATTACCCTAGATAGGAAGGTATGGAGGTCGAGGATTAGGGTAGAATGTTAGTAGGTAGCCAAGTCTTGTCTCACTTTATGTGGGAGGGTAGGGGGCTAGCCTCCTCCTTTTCTTCTTCTCGTTATTGGTAGTAGTATTTAGTAATTGCCTAGTCTTCTATTCTTCTATGTGTGGTACTATTAATTGCTTTATTTGCTTTGTATCGTGCTATTTGGTTGTTGTATTTTTCTTGCAATCCTACTTCGATAACATTCCTTTTGAGCTGAGAGTCTGTTGGAAACAACCTCTCTATCCCTCAAAACATAGGGGTAAGGTCTGCGTACATCTACCCTCCCTGGACCGCACTTGTGGAATTACACTGGGTATGTTGTTATAATAATTCTTAATTAGTTACTCCCTCGTCCTTCATTGGTCATCCCCTTCTCCGTTGACCCAAGAAACGGAGATCTTCATTCATGGTTTACCCATAATTTTATAAGATTATGTGTCATATATGTAAGGATAAGATGAAGTGCTCGAAGTTATGTTGTTCCTTGGATTGTAACTAGCAGCGACAATGTGTATTTTTGATGATTTCAAGTCCTAGAAGACTTCTATTGGCTTGTGGATATGCTGTACTTGCATGTAAATACATTTACATTCTACTATACACTACTTATTATTACTACTATCTCTGATATGCCTTTCTGTTGAAGAAAAGTTAATATTTATTTATGGTATACCTTACTTTCATTTTAGTCTCATGTATAGTTGTGTGTTAGGCTTTTAAGAAACTCTTGATCATATCTTCCAGATAAAATAATTCCTTCTATTTGTAGCCATCCAGGAAAGAATTTGGCTTAATGGTGAACTACTACGCAAGGAAGGGTGACATGCATCGTGCACATGAAACCTTTGAGAAGATGTGTGCTCGAGGAATAGAACCAACCTCTCATGTGTATACCAAGTTAGTTCACCTTTAGTAACTGTTACTTCAGTTCTATCTATCCATCGTTAGACAACTCTTCCAGTAAATAACCCCATAACTAAATCCTTATGGACGGATATGATTCAAGGCCGATCTTGGCATCATATTTGCTCATTCTTCAGTTCAGCATTTCTTCTTTTTTAAAGTGTAACCCGAACCTGCCCCCCCCAAAAAAAAATAAATTCTGTAGACACTTGTGGGAACTGGTTATTATTGTAACTACTTAATTGCTATGCTTATTTCCTCTGAAATATATGACATTGCTACTTCTGAAAATTGGTACCGTGCTTTATGCTACTCCTGTAAATGAATACTGTATTATATGTATTGCTTCAATTTTAGTGTTTCGCATTTGCAGCCTTATTCATGCTTATGCAGTGGGTAGAGACATGGAAGAAGCACTATGTTGTGTGACGAAAATGAAAGATGAAGGAATTGAATTGAGTCTTGTAACTTACAGCATTCTTGTTGGAGGATTTGCCAAAGTGGGAAATATAGAGTGAGCAATTCAACCACTTTTAAGTGTTGTGATCTATTTATCATTGTGTTGTTTTTAACATCTACTTTAGATTTGTTAAGTTTGATTAGTTTGAAAATGTTGGCCTCTCCTTTTTTCACCTTTTTTTAATAAAGGACCTCGGAGATGTTTGATGAAACTGAACAATGTTAGAGAACAAACAAAATTGAGACTTGATTAGACTATCTTTGAATTTGTCTATTCTCTCTATTTTAAGTATTAAAATATAAAATTGTGCTTCATTTAAGTTATCATCCTTGAAATTGTTAGAGTAGAAAGTTGAACATACCTCTCTTTAACAATTTATGATTATTAATAGGCTGAATGTAGTGAGCGCATATTTTCTTATAACATCATATGCAAGACACAATTCTCCAGTATACAGGCAAATATTTTTGTGAACCTCCATAATTATTACATATTTTCTTATATGTAACATCAGATGCAAGTTATGATTCTCCAGTATACAGACTAGTATTTTTGTTAACCTCAATAATTTAATCATGTCGCATTTTTTTTCATCAAAAAAATAAATCATGTCGCATTTTCACATGCAAAGTTCTAGGCGTTGAAATCTCTATCAACTATCATCTGATATTCATCAGCTTTATCAAAAAGTCATCTGCCATTCATCATTCTTAGATTTGAGTTTCGCATGTAAACTTTTGTATAGCATTTCAATGACCAGCAGATCTCTAAAGTGATTTTTACTTTACCTTATCAAATATACTTAATGGCTATGTTTAATAACTGAGCAGCCAACTGGTACTGAATTGGGTTATCAACCTCATTTAGGCTTTAACCTTTGCTCAGTGCCTTACACCGGGGATTATCAGTAGTTCTATTCAGTTGTTTCTTTTATTTATCGTGTAGCCCCTATGGCATCTAAACAACTTAATCCTATTGCATGCTAGAAAATAAGAAACTGAAAAAAAAACTGATCTTCCATATTTGGTAAATGTGTATACGATAATGTCTTTAATGCATAGAAGAACTTTAGGCTTCACTTAACTCTTCTCTTGAGTAATCTAGTTTACTGAGTTCTCTCAACCTTTTTTTTGATCAGGAGTTCCTTATAGTTTTCTGAGTTTCAACTTTTATTCGAGATATCTGATGAGAACTTTTCCTGATACGTCATTTCTGTTTCTGTTTCTTGAAGAGCTGCTGAGCGATGGTTTAAGGAAGCCAAAAGGAGGGATCTGACATTAAATGCAATCATATATGGGAATATCATCTATGCTAACTGGTGTGTTTTCATTGAATTTGATCCTTTTTGTTTTTTCTCTTTCGTGTTAGAGTTTGTTTGGTCTTGTGTATGCAGTTTTAGTGTAAACAATTGCTGTTGTTGGCAAAATCTAATTGCTGCAGCACTATTCATTCTCTGCAGTTTTCTCATATTATTTTATAGGACATTATTACGAGTTAATGTTGGCCAAATGCTAATTTCTGCAGCAGTATTCCTTCTCTTCAGCCTTCTCATATTAAATTCTTTTCCTAAAGATATTATTATGAGTTAATATTGTCTGTTGGTTTTATTGTCAAATGCCAGCCAAACATTCAATATGGATCGAGCCGAAGAATTGGTCAGGGAGATGGAAGAGGAGGGTATCAATGCTCCAATTGATATCTATCATACCATGATGGATGGTTATACTATGATAGGAAATGAAGAAAAATGTCTCATTGTATTTGATAGACTTAAGGTAAAAGTTTGTTCAATGTAACTTCACAGATTTTGATTGATGAGTGAAAGTCAATATGAGTTGGTGAAACTTGAATGTATCTCTACGTGTGTAATATGGTTTTTTTCTCATGTTCGTTTTATTTTGGTTGGATATTGTATTTTCTTTACTGAGAAAATTTGGAGAATGTTAAGTGAACATTATATTGAAGCATTTGTTTTCCTTTTTCCCTTTATCCTTTTGAGAGACCTCTACTCTTCCTTCAAAGATGGTTTTGGGTCAAATAGGCATTAGTTATCTAAGTTTATTTATTTATTTTTGGGCATCTTACTGCTGTATTTATGACATAGTTTTGTCTACTAATATAACTTCTAGACAGAAAGGATTAGCAAATTGTAACATTTTGCTACGAAGTGGTGTTCTTAAGAGGAGAGATGGTTGGCATTTACTTTCTCAAAAAAACAAAGATTGTTGGCATTTTCGTCGACAGGGACTGGGACAGACTTCAGGCTTTACCTTAGAGATTTTGCTATGATGTATTCTAAGCGTCATCAAGTGTTTTCTGTAAGTGAAGAAAACACTTCATACAGAAAAGGAGAGAGTAGAAAACCTGAAAAGTTCAAAATAGCAGTAAAGCACAGCCTTTCTAAACAGTGCTTTAAAGATGAATAGGCAGCTGCATGTGCTCTGAATCTTAATTGTCCTTAATGATTGATCTAAAGAGTTACTGTAACTATTATCGCAGGAGTGTGGATTTACACCTTCAGTTGTCAGCTATGGATGTTTGATGAACCTCTATATCAAGGTGGGTTACTCTGCTTGCTGTTAGATCATTCAGAACCTTCCTTGCATTTAACTTGTTAAGTTGCTTCTTACTTACAGGAAAAAAATAACTTGCAGAATTTGCTTCTTTTTATCTGTTTTTTTTCTCTCGCACTCTTGGTCTGATATCTGTAGCACAGACCATGCAGATATAGGCAATTGGCACTTTAAGAAAAATTGAGTTTAGAATCGAACTTCTGCTCTCAGTTTAACATGTCAGATTCTGCCTTCAGAAAAGCCAAGACTCAACAGTGTGGAAGGCTTTTACTTGTGCTAAACAAATAAAAATATAGCTACTATTTAACCACCAAGAACCCTTTATTTAGGGGTTGCCAACTAGTGTATATCAAGTCAAAGTACTTAAATTGGATAGCTTAGTCATATTAGCTCTTCACTTCCTTTCCATTTCAATCAGTCCATCAATCTTCAATCAACTAGGCTTTATTCCAAACTAGTTAGGGTCTGCAATATGAAATCTTTGGGCCATTTGAGCATATAATTCTAGATACTACTCACAACTTGATATTGTTTATAATTCATATTACAACTTCTTTTGTTCATTTAAATTTTGTATAATTGGTGTTAAACCATTGCAGATTGGTAAGGTATCCAAAGCTTTTGAGGTCAGTGAAATGATGAAATTGGCTGGCATAAAGCATAACATGAAGACATATTCCATGTTGATGAATGGATTCATAAATTTGAAAGATTGGGCTAATGCTTTTGCAATTTTTGAGGATGTAATAAGAGATGGTTTGAAGCCAGATGTGGTACTTTATAATAACATTATCAGAGCATTTTGTGGCATGGGTTACTTGGATCGCGCCCTACGTATTGTTGAGGAAATGAAAAAGGAGAGGCATATGCCAAACTCGCGGACATTTATGCCAATCATTCATGCTTTTGCAAAAGCTGGAGAAGTAAGAAGAGCACTAGACGTTTTTGATATGATGAGGAGGGGTGGATGCATCCCAAGTGTTCACACTTTCAATGCTTTAGTTCTTGGCCTTGTTGAGAAGCGTCGGGTAAACGACTAAAACCTTATATTTTCATTAGGCAGACTTAAAAGGTGCCTCACGTCTTAGCTTCTGACCTATCATGTCAATTGCTATCAGAGCAGGGGACATGCATGTCTGCGTGATATATTTACATAAAATCAAAAATTCCAAACTGAAGTCAAATTGTTGATTATACATGCACACGCGTTATAATGGTCAACTGGCACTGCTGCCTCCTATTGTAGAAGGTTTCCCAGTAACAACCCCCCTCCCCCCCCCCCAAAAAAAAAGGAGGAGGAATTAGAGAGGAAAAATGCTATTTCCTTTTGAGAATATTTTTTTATAGCTTGGGAAAATGTAGAAAACCAGTGCTATAGTTAGAATAAGTGCCATATTGATGTATCAGATCTCTCTCTATATATAAATGTATTGTCTATTTTCAATAGTGGCTAAAAGACAAATTCTAAACCACCAAACACAAAATTTTACAGAAAATTCTTGATCCCGCTTGCAAATGCAGTCTCTTGGACAATTTGTGTTGTTGTCTCCATGTAAAAAAAGTCTAATGCCCTTAACTGCCACAGCCATCCCCTCAGAGTGCCCAAAGAAAGGGAAAAAGGAGAGAGAAATTCTCTGACTTCCATCAAATAGAATTCATTTTACAGCTTGCAAACACAGATGGAGTTGTCATGCTAAGCAACTGCTTTTTCTTAGCTCTTTATTTGTTCACTTAATATTTAACTTGATACAGATGGAGAAGGCTGTACAAATTTTAGACGATATGTTGCTTGCCGGTGTTAGTCCAAATGAGTACACATATACAACCATTATGCATGGTTATGCATCTCTTGGTGATATTGGAAAAGCTTGTGAATATTTTTCAAAAGTTAAAAATGAGGGTTTGGAGCTTGACATGTATACATATGAGGCGTTACTCAAGGCATGCTGTAAATCAGGAAGGATGCAAAGTGCTTTGACGGTGATAAAAGAAATGAGTGCCAAAAGCATCCCAAGGAATACCTTTGTGTATAACATATTAATTGACGGGTATGGTTAGTTTTACAGTTGATGTGTACCTGTTTATCATACTGCTTTTCTTAGGATCATAGCTTACATTTTATACTTCAATAAACCTAGCACCATCACTCAATGGAACAAAAACAGAATGAAAGAATGTCGATTAGCATAATTTAAATTTCCATTTTCATACTCTCCAGAGGTTCTTCTGTTCATGCTTGCCTTTCTGTTACTAGACCATAATTCTCCTCCTTTCTTCTGTATATCTTGTTGATGCAGATGGGCTCGTCGAGGTGATGTATGGGAGGCTGCTGACCTGATGCAACAGATGAGACAAGAAGGGGTTCCACCTGACATCCATACATTCACGTCATTCATAAATGCTTGTTGTAAAGCTGGAGACATGCAAGTATGTACTTGATGATAGTTGTCTTAATGCCATTGGTGAATATGTTGAAATCATTTGTTTGGTATGCTGATCAATAGTTTCTTATTACGCATTTTAAAGATGAGCAACTATTATGCAGTGAAACAACAACTACTACTACGCCCAAGTTATTTGAGATATATTTCATCCATATGACATTGAGTTAGCAACTTTATGGTCCTAATAATACTTGGCCTACAAGGTCTATTTGCATCAGATGCTTTCAGGAATTTGATCTTAGTTGCTTTTTTCGTTATCTTACTTGGCAAACAAAATTATGTTCTATTTTTTTTATCAATAACCAAAAGATTCTGATCAATACTTTCATGTGGTTTACAGAGAGCAATGAAAGCAATTGAAGAGATGGAAACTGTTGGGATCAAACCTAATGTAAAAACCTATACCACTCTTATACATGGTTGGGCACGGGCTTCTCTTCCGGAGAAGGGTCTGAAATGTTTTGAACAGATGAAGCAGTCTGGTCTGAAGCCAGACAAAGCTGTATATCACTGTTTAATGACATCATTGTTGTCAAGAGCGGCAGTTGCTGATCTAGATTACATTATAACGGGAATCCAACACGTTTGTGAAGAGATGGTGGAGTCTGGATTGACTGTTGATATGGGAACTGCAGTTCATTGGTCCAAGTGCTTGAGAAAAATTGAGAGGACCGGTGGTGATATAACAAAAGCCCTTCAAAAGACCTTCCCACCTGATTGGAGTTCTCACCGAACTCTTAATGCAGCTTCATATGACAATGAGAATAAGGAAAGTTCAGATGATAGTGACAGTGAACATAGTTCATTCTATGAGATCGAGAGTGATGCTAATGATGATTCAGATTTCTATAGGAGGCGTTAGCATAATCTTTATCAGCTAGATGTATTTGGTCTAGCTGTTGCTTGTGTCCAAGAGACTCTAGATGTATATGAAATTTTGACACTAGTTTGGCTTGATCAAGATTGCTTTATTTTAGCCGAGGATCTATTGGAAACAATCTCTCTATCTCTATGAAGTAGGGGTAAGGTTTGTATATACTCTACCCTTCCTAGACTGCACTTATGGGATTACATGGAGTATGTTTGTTGTTTGGCTTGATCAAGATTGTGCAATTTATTCTATATTCTTGAATTGTAAGTGTCTTCTTTTATGGTTTTAGACTTGAAGCAGCTAAAGTGATCTGTCTTGGATGTACAAATATGTATTAAATCTGTAACTTGTAGTCAAATGCACATTTTATTATATTTTGCAATTTTCATTTTATCACGTGGGATTTGAGGAGGGTAGCGGGCGTAAGCATATCTTACTACTACTTCGTAGTTGTGGAGGTAGAGGTTATTCCGAAAAATCCTCTGCTCAAGTAACACAATAAACAATTTGACAAAGAAAAATACACGATGTGGAGATAGAGGTTATTTTCGAAAAATCCTTGGCTCAAGTAACGCAATAAACAATTTGATAATGTCGTGGAGATAGAGGCTATTTCCGAAAAATCCTCGATTAAAGTAACACAATAAACAATTTGACAAAGAAAAATACACGAAATAAACAATTTGACAATGTCGTGGAGATAGGGGTTATTTCCGAAAAATCCTCGATTAAAATTCCGTTGCCGGGACTTGAGAACCCGGGTCTCTCGGGTGAGAGCCGAGTATCCTAACCAACTAGACTACAACGGAATTGTGATTTTAATTACACCTGTATTATTCAAATCCAAGTATTACTGCAAAATAAACTATATGGTGGAAAAATATTTTTTAACTAGAGGATTCATTATCTATACAAGTATATGCATAATAAGGTTTTTTTACCTTATTATAAGAAATGTTGTGGATGCATGTCTGGAGCGAATTTAAAGAGTTGATTATGAGCTTAGTAAAAATTTTTTAGACCTTGCATATATATTAAGAAATTAACTAAATATTAATATTAATTTAAAGTTGTCGTAAAAACTATCCACTTTTATAAATAGAAATCTCAAAGTTGTCATTAACATGCAAGTCCTTACATATACAAAGGGAGTATTTCTTTCTCATTTCTTATTTGAGTTGTTACGGGAATTCATTGTATGTAGGATGTTTTCGTAGAAATCGCCAAACAAGTATATTGTTGCCATCTCTATCTACTCAATTAGTTCTATTTGATCTTTAAAATATTCAACGTGGAAATGTTCTCTCCCCAACTTGTTCTTCTATATGAATTGATATTATTTCATTTCAAATTCTGCTCGATACTTCCCTAGGAAAAATCTCAAATTTGAATCCCAAATCAACGGGCTAATGTGAGTTTTTGACCTTCAGTCATGCACCCTTTGAATAGGAATCTGAACGCCTAGAAGAACTCTTCTTTGAATACATGCATTATGTTGTATTAGATGATTTCATCTCGGTCCAAGTCCCGAAGGAAAAGTTACCCAATATCTGTGTTGATGAGAGGTACGCCTAAATCAAGACAGCAATTATCAAAAAAATAAAAGGTTTATGTTAGCCTCTTTATTCTTGTTGATACAATCCAGTTTTATATTCACAATGAATGCATACGTAAGGAGAATATAATATATTCTATTATTCATTTTACTATAGGTTATTTAAAAGGTAATTGTGTAAGTATGTTTTACATCGTCAGTGCATAGAACTTACACTCATCATTAAATTGTTGAATTATTGTCAAATACTGAAATGTCAATGAAAAACTATGAACATTTAGGACCAAAAAAAAGAACTCTCAAGAGAAAATATCAAAAGGTTGTGCTATACAAAACCATACAATATATGTTGACTACTAGACAATCTTTAATACAAGCACCACATTTTTGGACAAGAGATGTGGCAAAACTACAATACTGGGACAGATTCCATATTCATATACTAGTGAACTGCTCTACACAGTTTGTTCTTTAAAAAAAAAGAACTTTTTATTGCATCTTGTAGATTCTGAACATATCGGTAGAGAATGGAGACGAACCCGAAGGTTTTCATCAACTAGGTGTAGGAACTCAATCATGTAGCAACTGTATCAGCAACGACAGAGGAGAGGATAGTGCATAGAGCATAGCTGTGGTTTACCGTTTGGGCTCATTAAACGTCTTACCCTCGAAGAATTCACCCAGCATACGGTCAAGATCTTCAGCTGAATATCTGATGTACTTTTGGGCGTTTTTACCACTCTCAACCAAAGGCCTGTCATGCAGGAAAACAAAGCATTTTACTCTATGTGACAACTTTGAGAGTCGAACAGTTTAATTTCTTCAACCATCTTTTACACATTTTCTGATCATAACATTTGTGATCTATATTATTCTATGAACTTTCTAGTATGTAAATTTTATTCGGGAAAGCGTACAGAATGGATTTTATACCGGAAATTTGAAGGCTATATTCTTCTACTAATGCAACTTACTTAAAGAACGGAACAAACGAAGTAACGAACTGTCTCTGCTTCACATATTTGAAACATGTCAAGTGACCAAACAACTTTCTAGCTACATTGTGTTGGAGCTCACAGAAAAAAAGCATGCCAGAGAGAAATGATTGCAAAATCAAATTAAACATACCCAAAGCGTTTGATGAAAGATCTGTATGCAGGCAGCAAAACTTCAGCGACCGCAAGCCTCAATGACTCTCGCAACTCAGTATCTGGAACAGTCCATTGAGATTGCCTTTGATGAAGCTCTTCAAACTGTGCATTGAATATCTTCAACCTGATAAAGAGTAACAAGAAGTTTTCATACCAGAAACAAGATTAGAACATGACTGTCAACAGAAGTTCATAAAATAAGTAACCTAAGAGCCTACCTATCTTTTACAGTGGATCTTGAAACTCCACTGCTATTTTGTCCATCTACACCACTAGAGTTGCTGCCTCCAGATGATGTTAGCCCTTGAATCGATAGACATTGAAGGATCTACTCAAGAATAAAGCAAGGTATTTATTAGGACAATCGTATGTGAATTCCATATTTTATGTAAACTGGGATCATGCTCATGGCATCACATAATTCCACCATCTGGAAAAAATTAAACAGTTCAAAAAAAGCAGGAAATTTGCATGAAATTTAGATTAAAAAGGCGACTATAGTTTCTTTAACAAGTGAAAGCAAGGCAATCATCACTCTAATTGGGACCATAATCATAGACAAGAATTGAAGCAGTGAAAAACAGCATAATCAGAACGATTAATGTCTATTCAAATTATCACCAGAAAAAACAATCCTTTATGGTACTGAAATTAACTTGACCTTGACTTGGAGCTGCTCTAATATGATTAACTTAGTTCAAGAAAATCAGATTTGAATTGGTCCCCTCCCTTCCTTAACCCCTCTACCCCCACATCCTACACACAAATTTTTCCCATTTTCTTGAGGCAGAGAATCAGAAGGAGGGCAAAGCGAGATGAGAAATACCTTCGCCCAAGCAATTCTTTTATATTGATTTGCATGTTGCTGTACAACTCTCCGGTGTCTTTGCACCCAGTCATCCCCTAATAAATCTTTGGCTTCAGACCTAGAAGCAACAAGGGATAAGCACCCTACCATAAAGCAATACATACAACAACCTTTGAGGTCCTCATCCCAATGTATATTAGTTCAACAAACCTGCGCACAGATCTGACCATATAGTGAATATTGTTCATAAGGAACAAGTGAGTCAGAGCAGAATCCTTATACTGCTTAGATTTCCCATCCAAATTGGTTTGAAGAGCCTGCATTATACGCATTGTAACAGCAGCTAGCTGAGAATTCGAATCTCCATTTTCAAATTCTTGGAATAGTTGTTTCAATGTTGATTGATAGCTGGAAAAAAAATATGCAATTCGTCAAGGCAATTATATCAATAAAGACTGACAGCTAATCTACAAGGTGTTCCTTTCCATAAGAAGAAAATATAGAGGATTCCAGTGGTTGATTCCAACTGATTTAGAAGAGGCTTAGTTAATTGATATCGCCTCATTCCATATACCCTTTTCAGTCTCCAGAACTTTTGCATTATATAGACCTAAAGCCTACGAAGTCTGCAATTCTCTTAGAATAAATCATAGGAATCCGATTGCCCTGATAGCACATAGTAATTGCCCAATTAGTATAAATCTTTCTCAAATCTGACATTATTAATCTCCCTGACCAATTAACTCAACTCCTATCTCGTTTGATTACCTGAGATCTGAATTATGCAACCTACTGACTCAGGAACTTATTACTATTGTAAGGCAAGTGTTCCCCAAGCTTTACTATATGCCACAGTCATCCTCCAATTTCCACTAGTAGCACCTCTCATCTGACAGTGCCTATTGATCGCTGAGCTTGAACACCAAGCTTATTCATCTTCAGGTGTCTCCTTTTGATAAATAAATTTTTCCCCCATATGTAAGGTGTAAACTGAATGCCACTTAAAGCTATGAAGTAGAAACAATTTAGACATAACTCAATCTATCCACAACGGGTATATCAGGTGAGCAGCAAAGTATAAAAAATGGAAAAAATAATAATGTGCTAATTGTTTATTCTCTCTATGCTTAGCACTAACATAGCAGCAGCATGAGGGACATTACTACATACTCCATTTGTTTCTCATGACATAAATGCTAAGTGAAGTTCAGGTTTCTCTTTTTTTTTGTTCCCCACCCGGTACCCGCATTAGGGCCCGACTAAATCCAGATTCGGCATTGCAGGGCCCATTTCTGAGGGCAGCGCTCCCAACAGGACTTTTTCCTTTCCCAGGGCCCCAAACCCGAGACCTCTAGTCAAGGATGGAAGGATCCCAACCATCCTACCACAACCCATGTTGGTAACCAGCAATCTCTACCACTAATAGATCAGTTACCACTAACCTCCTAGCTTAACCACCTAACTAACTTCTTAAATTAACAAAGACTACTTGCTTCTATTTACAAGGCATCACAAACATAGGTATAAGCGATATAACTGGCTGTCAGTATAGCATTCCTCATCTGCAAGAATAAAGATCCCAACAGCTTCACTCTTACTTAAATTCGAACTCTGACCAAACAAAACAAAAACATTCTGCAACCTTGCAGTCGAGCAAAATTTGGTTTACGGTCTTTCCTAAAATATATGTTAATCCAGTTGGTATGTGAATCCTCAAAACCTTTAAGACTCTTCACGTTAACCCTTGTGCCCAAATTTGTGGTTAGTGTTTTACAATTCTCTATATATGAATCTTGAGGCCCAAGTCCCAACATAGCTGCGGCAGTTCTTAGTCTAAGAAGTTACAACAAACCAGTTCCTTTGTGTTTCTTTATTGTATAATGAATATGATGAAACTCATTTATCCACCCTAGAAGCTGAAAAACAAAAGAAATCCAGAGCTTATCCAGAAACCATGGCAATTAGAGCAAGTTTTATCTACTGTTCACTAGCACAAATGTTCATATTATGGGACATTAAGGAGTCCTTGGGACACCCCGCTTGGATGGTACTCATACAATTTAGTGAGGAAGATGTGGTAAACCAGTAATATCCCCTTGGAAGAAGGAAGCTATTATCTGACTAAGCTTTCATGCATACATGGAAGAAAAAAACACATTATGTAGTTAAGTGAACTTACTCAAACAGGAACTTCACATAATTAATCACATAGCTGGTCAAGGGATGGACAGTTCCATCTGAGACGGCAGTTTTGGTTGCATCTTTTTCAACTGCTTCTTCAAAATCACCAAAGGTTTCTTGGGCTGTCAGGGCAAGTTGCTTTGTCAAACCAAAGGCAGATTCCCTAATTTCATTGCAAGATTTACCTCTGAAAAGTGATTCAATCTGCAGAAAGACGCAATATCTTCATCTTATATGCAGACCAGAAGGCTAGAGAAAGATTCTACGAACTCCTTAATTTTATTTTTTTGGTAGATTCTACAAAATCCTTAGTTGTAGAGCTCAAACTATACATTGTTAGTATATAAACCATGAAATTTGTATAACGGTCGTCTGTTTGCTCTTGTCCGGTATTCCATGTAGGCATAATATAATGAATCCAATGCTTGTTTGCTAGTATGTCTCATACCTCTGAATGAAGTTCCCGCATTATTTCATACATATCTAGAAGCACAAATAACTTCTCAGGTGATCTTTTGCTCTTTGCAATTGCATCACCAAAACTAAGCAACACAGCAACACTCGCAGTAGTAACCTCAGCAAAGCATTGGTCATTGAGTGAATCAAATCCTTCAAGAATTTGATCACACACCTTACGTTCACCAGCAAATAACAGTTTGACCTGTTCAATTGACCATAAGAAAGTCAAAGGCAAGCTTTAATCTACTTCCAGGGGCATTAGAGAAAACTTACAGCAATTCGCATAAAATGAATCCAATTTCCAATTTTAGCTTCCAGAACTTCCCATTGCATCTTCTGAACATCATCTTTGTTAAGTTTTTCCACTCCCAAATTGCGAAGACTTTCTTCCAGTACGGGAGAACGTGTATCCCTATTGAGACATTTATAAATCAAAAGAATAAGAAAAGGAATGAAATGAGGAAAGGAATCTATAGCACTTCAAAACATATCGTTGCAATGTGCGTGTAAATTTTACCAAGAAACTACACTTATGCTAAACAATAAGAGCAAAGCGAAGAAATTTGTCCTGAAGTCACAGCTTTACACTCCTCACCTTGGTCTCTCTATATGTAAATAAAAGAGTTCATTGAATGAAAAGGTACTTAAACCACAACTACTTATTTCCTTCTACTCTTCTATTCCAGGGCGTTTCAATATGAACAAAGTCGAAGCAACTAAAAGGTCTTCCATCTAGCCAGAAAAGGGCATCATAGTATTTCACCTTTGAACTCCAATTTAAAGGTGGAATGTGTTATATTATAAAACTTGAGGTCGTAACTACACAGATTTACCAACTAGACTAGACTACTGGAGATTCGAGCACGACTGAATATTAGGGTTCTCTTTCTCTCACACACAATTGTTTTCAGTCAGCTTTTCTCATTTTATTCCAGTCATCCTCATAAACCAAAAGTGAGCTTCCTGGAGACTCCACCACCACCCATGTATGCACTATTTTGTTTGCTTTCTTCTGAGTTCTATAGAGTATTTAGATGTCCATGAGTAATTGAATCTTCAACCTGGAAAATAGTTTTCATTTCATACCTAAGAATGAAATGGGCCGTTTGGCTTGAGAGACTGTAAACTGTTAAAGTTCAAGGCTTGAGTTTAGCAGTTTCTAGCCATGTCCAGGATTATCTGGCTTTGACAAGACAGTGCACAGCCCTAAAATATCCGGAATAGGAATGAGAATGAAAAGATGCACATATACATGGTATTGTGTTCTACATATAAAAAAAAGCATCTTTACTGATCTTGTTCTTGTTTCTCCGGCATAACCATAATAACCACATTGATGAACAACCCATATTTACTGTATTGGACATTTAAACTTCTGCAACAAGCAGAAACTGTATCAACTATTTATGAGTTCAACTCCAGACACTGACAAAGCATGTAAGGCAGTTATCTCATCTTAAGCTTCACCTATTTCTCTGCATGAACTGTTTAATAGAGAGAAAGACTTCAGCTTTTAGGCCAGTAGATTGATCTTTTCTCCAGGATATTATACAATGAGTAAACATTGTCTGTACAAGATCACATAGTTCATAGTTAAAAATATTTACCTGTATATTTTTACAAATTGCTGTTGGTGGCCAGCTTGAACCATCTGTTGGGCTAAATCATGTAGTAAAGGCAGGATCCTTGGAGGTATAAGAGTTGGCGGTGTGAAGACAGTGTTTTCTGCACCATTTTGCTCAGCATTATTACTGGACAGAGGACTCTTACCACTAGAGTCCTGGTGTCCAGGTGATGACGGTGGTCGCATTGAATTTGGAAGACACTCAAACAGCCGATCAGGTTCAACGGGTTCACTGAAAATGATAAATTCAGATTTAGCCAAAAAGCTCCATTGGAAGGTCAAATAGAAGTATTTGGATGCATTTCTACTTCAATTTTGAAGCCTCCATTGGAGTACTGAAGGTGAAGAACATCGGCAAGACATGGGATTTTAGAACTGATAGCAGAAAAAGGACACTCCTCACAAAAAGTGCCTCGAATCTCAATCCCAAAAATAGTACTACAGAATAATCACAATTTACAACCCACATAAAGGTTAACTTAAAGAGTACTGAAACAACCATTTTAAATTCCTTATCGGTTTTTTATTATTTTACAAGGATTCGATTATTTGATGGTTATACTTCACCAATCTTTACCTGAAAGATAGGAGAAAACTACAATTCCAATCAATGTTGATACTTGAATCACAAAACAATCATAAAATTACAAAAGTCCTGCCGTGAATGAATTTACATGAAAATATCTAGAAAACAAGATAAGAATGAACTATAGAGTATAGAACAAGGTTTCAAGTCTACAAAAAGAATATGATGAAAACAGTAAAAATGTCAGCAAACCTATAAGATAACAAGAGCTGCTTAAACTCCTCTTCGAGCTTTGAAATAGCCTTGGTCAGCAAACTATTAGCATGATTGAGCACTCCATCATTACTCTTGAAGCTTTTGTTGTTGCTGAAGAAGCGAATATTGTTTCTCAGCTGGTCAATTGCTTGAAGATAACTTTCTAGGTCCTCATGTGGCCCTTTAAGTATTTTAATTTCAGCCTAAAATGAAGGTACCATTAATTAAGAAGTTCTAATTAAAGCAAGGTGCATTTAAGAGACCAACTTAAGTGATAAAATTATCACAAAGAAAACAAGGATACTTTGCACCTGATAAAGACAAAAAAGGACTACAATTTTGCAATGGAATTTTTTTTCACTTTCTCCGGCGAACTCAAATTCAAGTCTGGTCACTTCTCTGGCGAATTCAAATTCAAAAACAATTTATCAGCACAAGCAATGAAAATAACTAACAATGGGAGAATTCAAATTCAAACCCTTGTGCTACCAAAACATCTTGGTTGGGTGGTCTAGTGTCTCTACCTATTGACTGTCCTCTTCCTCTAAAGAAGTTTACACGGGTTGTTCCCCTTGAACCTTGAGGTTTTGGGACTACAAATGCCATTGTAAGGGTGTGTTTGTCCAAATTTGCTCATCATTGTCCTCTCTCATCTCAAAGCATTTACAAACGGTGTGAATGCAGGTAAAGGAGGTTTCCCTAACATCACAACGAGCTTAAACTCTAATGCCATGAAGAAATTCAAAAAGGAAATGGATACTGAAAGTTAGGCTTTTCTGTACTCACCTGTATTCATGTACAAGGTGTATAATTATGCACTACTAGGGATGGCAAATGGGGCAGGGCGGGGCAGGTGCGGGTAAATCTCACATTAACCCACAAAGACTTTGCCCTGCCCCGCATAGCATATTTTTTTGTTTTTTCCCCGCCCCGCATAGCTCCAACATTCTTCTGCTTCTAACATTATGTAGTGACAAAACCGCTTTTATTTTCATAAATTCATGAAAAAAGTGAACAGCCCCTGCACTTTGAGAAGACAATTGATGAGAAAAAAAAAATTCACCCCATCAAAGCACCGCATACATCCCCTGCGCTTTGAGAAGGAGACAGTAGCTGCGTGTAATTCCATTCTAGGAAGAACAATGTTTTCCCCCAAAACCATATACTAGGAACTGCCTCCTAAAATTCCCATTTGGGATTCACTGCCCAAACCAGTAGTCAAACAAATTTGACACCTAAAATGACCAGCAAAAACAACCCGCATACCCGCCCTGCCCCGCATGTTCTTTTCCAAAAATATTTTACACCTACCCCCGCAAAAGCTCTAACCCGCACTTCCCCACAAATACTATAACCCACCCCACCCCACAACCGTCCCGCCCCATTGCCATCCCTATGCACTACACAAATATTATCCCTGTCAGGCTTTCTAGGAAGATTATACTCATTGCTACCTGTTTGAATACATCTGAAACATATCAAATAGATATTGGAGGAGAGTTTCGGTTTATCTTGAACACCAGTCACACGTGAAGAGCCATCAGGTGGGTTGGAGTCTTTATCTCTAACAAAGATCACCAAAACTCCTTTTCTGCTAAATACAAGTACTCTTTGCTACTAAGTTCATGTTCAATTAAGGAAACTAAAAGGAGTATCTGTATCAGATCTAAGCAAATTAACGACATAACAAACATTAGAGGCTAGAGCAACCTGACGAGAAATATCAAATTGGGACAGTATAACCTCAGCAGCCTTTAAAGACTTGTCAATGTTTCCATGAGCCCTCCTAATAGCATGAGTCCTTATCTACAAAGAGCAGATTGAGTACCAGTCAAGAAATGAACCAAAACTGAAATGATATAAAACTGTAATGCAATAAATTAGCAAGTGCTGCCCAAAATTAGATCAGGAAAAAATAATACTACTGAAAAGGAAAGAGTATGCCTAAATGGAAACAAAAAATTAAACAAATCCAAGAATTGGAAAGGAAAGAGTATGCCTAAAATGGAAACAAGAAATTAAGCAAATCCAAGAATTGAATCACTTGAACATTCAACAAAAATCACCTAGTTTCCTCAATTGTCCCCTTTTCCTCTAATAAGCTATATAAATTCAAATTAAAATGACCCCTTTCTTTCCCTCTCTTTTCTCCCACATTTATGCTAAATCGAGGCAAAATCACGATCTGAACTTTGTGGATTCAAAATACCATAACTTACTGACCTTTTCAGTTATTGGGTTAAAAACTTAATATTCGTACATATTTAGTAGATCTCTTAATACTTATACAGGGTTTGAGGGAAAACAACTGGGTTAGGTCGAACCCGTAACTTCTATTGTGCATCCATCCCTACTGCTAACATAGCGTCTGAGCTAATATTTGATCATATTTAGTAGATTTTGTAACATATATATACAGGGTTTGAGGCAAAACAATTCGGTCAGGCCGAACCCGTAACTTCTCTTTTTTCTTGATGAAGTGAGATTCCATCAAGGCATCCAGTAGATGCAAAGATACATAAGGGGGATCTGTCAGCTCAGAAAGAACAAAAAACTTATAGAGCTTAGGAGCAAGTCCATGTAGTGATCTAAGTTATTTGCAGATGAACAGTTAGTCCAGCTAAAAAGGTTAACTAAACAACTAGCCTTAAGTTTACAATTGGAGTTGAAACTCCATCGAAAAATCTCCGGTTTCTTTCATTCCAAATACACCAAAAAATACAGGTTGGGGTCTGTATCCATCCCTAATTCTAACATGGTGTCTGAGCTAATATTTGTTCATATTTAGTAGATTTCGTAACATATATACACAAAAAAGGCATCCCAGAGCACTAAACTCCCTCTATGCACGCGTCCAGTAAACGGACGGACCACAAGGGTCTATTGTACACGGCCTTACCTTGCATTTCTGCAAGAGGCAAAACAATTGGGTTAGGCCAAACCCATAACTTCTTAAAAGGACAGCCTGGTGCACTAAGCTCTCGCTATGTGCAGGTTCCAGTAAAGGAACGGACCACCAGGATCTATTGTACGCAGCCTTACCCTGCATTTCTGCAAGAGGCAAAATGCTAACATGATATCCGAACTAGCTTGCTCACAACTCAACTCGAATAACCTATCAAACAATCAGCTGCTACATTATCAGGAAAATCTATCGAAACCCAAGATCTTCACGTTATTACTCTACGCCACCAAACTCTTCATAGATCAAAATTTTCAGAACATGGGTTATCATCCAATTACTACAAAATCAATCATAAAGTAAAATCAGAACCTGGGTAGGACGCATAGCAGTTTCAAGAGCAGAAAGACGATGATCAAACGAACCCAAAATGTTCACAACATTGTCAGTAATAGACTGACTCTTCTGCAATGAATCTCTCATCATTCTTGCTCTTTCACTCAGCATATCAACACCACCCACTACCCCTCCAACCCCACCTGAGTTTCTTGAAATACCCATCTTCCAAAATTGAGTTTTGCTGAGATTTTGCAGGTAAGGAGAAAAAATGGTGGAAATTGAGGGAGCGGGGTTAAGGGGGAGTGGGGTATGATGATGATGAAAGGGGTCCAATATTTGTTGACAATGGTGGACTCATGTTTTATTTATTTTTTACTCAAAGTGTATCATCTTTTTTTCTTCTTTTGGTTTTCTATAATAGTCAATTTGAAAAGGAAAAAAAATATATTATAGGGGAATGTTTCTCTTGTTGTTTTTTTTTCTTGGCTTAATATGATATTTTATTCAATGTGTATCGATGATAGTTATCTGCATACAGTCTACTTTCTTCATATTTTGCTTGAGAGTCAATACTGAGTATGTTCTTGTTGTTATAATATTTGTCGAAATTTCTTTTACATGTTTTATTTTTATCGTTTTCGTACCGTGTATATTTACTCATGCCTATTTTGGGCTAATTCGATGCGATTTTGCTTTAAAAGTGATATTTTGACTTTAGATTATCATTCCAATATAGTATTGATATATTTCAGGACGCGTTCTTGGATAGACGTTGGACAGACGAAGATCGTAATAAGGGTAAGAGCATCATGTAACGGAGATTCACATAGTTATTTTTTCTTTCATTTATAATCTCGTTCAAAATGTAATAACTATACATATTTTTGAGTACGTGGCACTCGCATGTTTTACCTATTAATAAAGAGTAAAAAAATATGTATTCAAAATCTTATTTGGATTCAAGAAGGGAAAGGGGGAGGTAGGAATTTATTTGCTTTCGCAATCAATTTAGATTAATCAAAATTCTAGAAATAGAAAAATTAGACATGTTTCTTAAATCATTCTTGATTTGATTTATATGCTCTTAATTATGCCCTTAATTCAAGTACTTAAGAGAAGTGTTTGTTTAATAATGGTAATAGGTGCATACTTATGTTAAACTAACTATCCTCCATATCTTTCTTCTAAAGGTTGAATCATTTTATATTGAATCTCCTTTTACCTAATCAAAAGGATTTTCAAAATCTTTTTGGATTTATTATTTTTGCCTCTCACTCTAGTATAAATTCACAAAAATAAAATAATTTCAATTTTGCCTTTTTCTCTAGCAAAAGTTCTTCGATATTTAAGTTGGGTGAGCTTTTTTTTTTTTACTTTATGAATTTATATTCAGTAAAGTTCACAAACATCTATTCTTTTAGCCTTTTTAACTGAAAAATAGCAATTGTCATGAAATTTTAAATTACAAGTGTATAAAGAAAATTTTTATCGCTTGAAGAATAATTATTTCTTTTTTTAATTTGTTCAACTTTTTATACCAAATTACACTAACAACGTTCATATTTTTTAATTTAACATCAAGCTGAATCGAATCACAAAAAACATCAATTTTAATATCAATATGTGAAAAAAAAATTCATTTCAGACATTGAATAGAAACATTACTTAAAAGATGTTGATGAGCATGACATATTAATGAATGCATCTAGTAGTGATTAGAAAATTAAAATTAAATTTGTGATTTTGTTATACCAAGTAGAAGTGGGGAAAGGGGGAATAAAATTGACACATGAGTAGCAAAATCATCTAATAAAAAAATTAAGATAAAAAACATAATTTTGTTACACTAAATAAAAAAGAAAAGAATAAGATTGACACATCTGGAGCAAAATCTTCTACCTCTAAATTATAATATATTAATCATGTTATACAATTACAAAAGAAAGGTTTGTATAATATATCTATAAATTATAAGAAAATTAGTTACAAATTGAAACCTTAGAAAAAGTATGTAGGAAAGAAAAGGCGAACAGAGAGATAAGCTTTGTTTGTGCAATATTTTGCTTATTCTTTGCATTAAATCCTTCTCTTACTAAAGTTTAGTGATAAGAAAGCTAAAATAAAATAAACTAATTTTATCATACCAAAAAAAAAAGAATAAAATTAACGCATGAGTGGTAAACTCATCTACTGAAAAAAATTAAAATGAGATGAGGCAATTTTGCTACACCTAAAAAAGAAAGAAAGCAAAAAGAATAAAATTGACACATAAGGAGCAAAATCTTCAACTTCTAAATTACAATATAATCCCATTACACAAATATAAAATACAAGGTTTATATAATATAATATAAAGTTATAAAGGAATATATAAATAACAAGTCGAAACCTCAGAGAGAAAATATGTGTAAAAGGAAAAGCGAACAAAGAGATAAGTTTTGTTCCGCTACATTTTACTTATCCTTTGCACCAAATCCTTCTCTAACTGCATTCTAAGCCCATAATAAGCACCAATTTGTGATCATCACACCAATTTTTTTCTCACTTGTAAACACAATCAGCAAATAAGCCAAAGGCAGTTCTCTAATTTTATGTACAAGAGACACCACCAAATAGCAAAATCATTTTGTTTATTGTGAGAGGGCTTTGGCATGGGCCTTAGCCTCTTCCTGCTTCAGCCTTCAAGTTTTTGAGTTCCTACAATAACCTAAAAATAATATTTCGAAATCATCTGCAAAATCAAATAAACAACATATCAGTCATGTCATGAAAATCATATTAGATCAATATTACGAAAATGAACTTGGTCATAAGAAAATTTATTCCATGAAAAAATTATCTAAGTACTAACTCATGCAGTGACGGATCTAAAATTTTTAAATCATGTGGTATATCAAGTGATCTATTTGTATGCATTATTAGTTTTCTACCTAAGAATTAAGTAATATTTAGGTCGCAAAACAAAGGATGTTTGAGCATCCAATAGAGTGAATGTAGGTCTGTTAATCTAAGAGTGTGGTCTAATGTTTGATGAATTGAATTGTGAACCATGAGGTTTTTAATTCCTACAATAACCTAAAAATAATATTTCCAACTTGTCCGTAGAATCAAATAAACAATATGTCAATCACATCATGAAAATCATATTAGATCAATATTACGGAAAATAATCTCGGTCATAAGGAAATTAACTCAACGGAAAAATCATGTATGTAGTGGACGCATCTAGAAATTTTAAATCATGTGGTAACTCAAGTGATCTATTTGTATGCACTACTAGTTTTCTACCTAAGAATTAAGTAATTTTTAGGTCGCAAAATAAAAGGTGCTTGAGCATCCAATAGAGTGAATGTAGGTTCATTAATCTAAGAGTGTCATCTAATGTTCCAGGAATTGAGTTGTGAACCATGAGGTTTCTAGTTCAAATTATAGTGAAAGCTAAAATGCGTTGATTTCTGCTCATATGTCCCCATCTTCATAGACAAACTTAGCGACACTTATAGTAGTTGAATTTTCACCAAACAATAACTTTGTTGTAATTCTAAGACTTCTTTAAAAAATTATACCTTTAATCCCGGAAAATGACCTTGTCCGCGATATCCATCAAAGGTTTCAGACAATCCGGTGAGAATTTTCTTGCAAACATATGAGAATACGTAGAATTTGATTCCCGGAGCTTATAAATAAGATCCGATGAAATCTCTTTAGGAAAATAAGTCCGCGGGTGTCCATTGACACTCTCCGTCCAATTGACACGTGTCAAAGTATATTGTGTGCAGCCTTGAGGGTCCTCCATTGATAAAAGTGTAGGAAAATAATGTTCCTCCGGGTAACATGAATCCTCATTCAAACACGTCATTCTGAATTTCCTCCATAATCTCCTATCTCTGATCACTACCAATGCATGTCTTCGTGTGAGGACAAAGAATTGTGACCCGAACCGGAACCGATCGAACGGTACCTCGGGTAGCATTGCACTCTCGCCACGTGCAACGTAACGGTCCCACATGTACGACTCGTTAGATAGTATTTGAATGAAACTACGATATTCGGGGAATTGAGATCGAAAGAGAGAGTTGTAAATAAAGTTGAATGAATGTAAAGGGATACAATGTTGTGATACGAGGGCAAAATAGGAATTTAACGGATCGTCTAGGAGGGCGGTAGCCATAAGGCGCCGAGCGGCTGATATTAAGGTAGGGGATGCACGTTGGGTTCGCTTGGATGCGATGAAGCGGCCTTTGAAGACACGTCCGCTAGGTGATGAAATCTTGGATGAGGGATCTGCATGGATGTAAATGTTGAAAAGATCATCATGATTGGCGAAAAACCGGTCCCATAATGGGGCAAAATGAAGATCGGTGTTGGTGAGGAAGAGAAACGCGATTTTCATACGAGGATTGGTGGTGCCAAGTCGTGAGATGACACCACCACTCCCGTCAATAGAAGCTAGGGTTGCACGACGAAACAAAGCAAGATCATCAAGTTCATCAGGGATTGAGATTTCAACGTGTTTAGGTGGAAAGATTTGTGGCGCGAACAGGAAAAGGAGAGGGAATGATAACAAAAGTGCAAAGGATATAACAAAGGGTGTGTTAAACATAGCCACCCTTTAGGTAAAACATAAGAATTATAGGGGAAAATAACAACAAAGACAAAGATAAATAGATAGATATAAGAAGATGATTAATTGAATGTGTTATTTACAATGTGATGAAGGATTTGGCCACAAAGAAGGAATTGTAAATGTTATTCCCAAATTCTAAAGGGAACAAAGAGGAGGAAGGAAGAAGCAAAAAAGATTGAATTTTGTGGATAATGAAGAAGAAAATTAGAGAATGGTGCCATGATAATTCACAAAAAGGAAAAGTGATGGTCTTATCAAGGTAGTTGGGATTGTGTCTCAATTCCTATTCTTTAGGTGGACATGGTAGGATGTGAGTTATTTTAGGAAACAAACACACTCTAGAAATAGAAATCAAAACTTTGATTCAATAAATAACAACTCTTATATATATATATTCTTTATTTATAATTGCATGTGTAAATTACACATGCAATTATATGAGTGACCTGATTCTATACTATTTATTTTAGATAGTATAATGAAATTAGCATCTAGGGTGAATAGTCTTGTTAGTCCCTCAATTATTGATAATTATGATTTTAGTTTTTATAACATCGAATTGGGTATATTTGACCTTCAATTAAGTGAAGCATATACGTTTTGTCCCTTTGCTTGTTAACATTCGTAAATTTACCATAATTGTCAAATATTTCACCACTTAATTACCTTACGTTAAATTTGTATTACAAGAAAAAAAAATAACTAGTATAATTTTACAAGTGGGGTTCGGAGATGATAAGAAGTATGCAAACTTTATCCTTACCTTTGTGGGATAGAGAGGTTGTTTTCGATAGATCCTCGGTTCAAAAGAAAAATATCCATCACAAGATTGTAAGAAAACGTTAAGCTTGTTTTATTAGTACTTCATATTTGACAATATTATAATTCTAAAAATAGTTCAAATATAATATATAAAGAAGATAACATACTTCAATTAATTAGAGGTTAAATATGATTTGTCGAATATTATAAGGACTAAAATTAAAATTTATCAATAATTTAAATATGCTTTGAATATCATAAGGATTAAAATAAAAAATTACCAATAATCAAGAGAATCAAAATATTATTATACCTAAAATCTATAACAACTATTTCAATTTCTGAGAATATATATGTTTTTTATTTATTTTATTTTACAGTTTTAAAGAATTCAAATAATGGTCTCCACAGGAATAGCACTGCAATATCAAAGGTTTGACCAAGTTAATTGGACAAGTAAAATTCTCTAATCTTCTGACTGCTATTATAGGGGATACACTTTTTATTAGATTATTTTTTTAAAATTTTAGAGCTCTTAATTTGAAATATTTCCTAAAAAATAAAAAAAATTATTCATTCCACTACAGTTTTCGATAATACAATATCACGTAGATATATAAGTTTATAACTACTTGTGATCCTTAACATATAATGTTTGGTTAATAATTTGATATAAGTTTTTCAACAACATTTAGCCTTTAAAATTGTGAGTTGCCACTTTTAAAATACTTTCAGAATTTGCTATACTTGCATTATAAACCTGATTTTCGATGTGTTCTGCCTAATTACATTAAGTAGAAATAATGCGGGTAAAATTATGAATATACAACTTTTTAGGTGAAAAATCTTCATCCTGACTTAAACGTGCGAAAATCAAGATCTATTCATGTAAAATTTAATTTCACTCCACTGAAATAATAAGTCAATATTCAAATTACAATCCTATAATCTAGTTGCTAGCTAAGAGATGAATTCCAACCTCTTAACTCAACAATGACTCGACTATTGCAATCACCCTTTTAGTCGTGTGACTAAAAGGTAACGGGTTCGAGTCGTGGAAACCATCTCTTAAAACAATATAGAACAAGACTGTGTACATTAGATTTTTATAATCTAATTTTTTTCTCAGACTTCGCATATAATAGATGCTTAAGTATATCTGCCTCTTTTTATTTCACAAAAGAGAAAATTCACAAAATACTTTTTAATAAGCAGAATAAATTTATAACTCAAAGACAATATGACAAAACTATTAGTGCGACATTTTAATATTCATTTATTATTAAATTGTCTCATAATGTCCTAGACTTAGTTGTCATTCTACCTTTGACCTAATTTGTTTACACTTAATGGATGTTTGAATCTTAATCATTCAGATTCAGCCTATTAAGTGTGTTTGATTTTAAGGTCTGAATCTTAATCATTCAGATACAACCTATTAAGTCCTTTTGTTTCTTTTTATAAAAAGCCTCTTTATAGATCTGAACGAATTAGATCTATAGGAAAGTCGTATTACCATTCAGACTTATTTAATACGCTTTAAAATAATCACTCGTTACTTTTATTTCTCTCTGCGTGTCTTTGTTCTTGCTCGCTACAAATTTTCTTCCTCTCTTTTCTCAATCAAACATCAATTTTTCCTCTTTGAACTGTTAAATTTTCATAATTCTTACAAGTATATGTTTATATTAACAATTTTTTTGGGGAGTATTGATGTTTATCAAGAACACTTCACCTCTATCCTTTCAAGATTTGTGTACAACTTTTTTTTAAGGTTCTACTACAACAAGAGTTCATGGTTGGAGTCCAAGTTGTACTTGTCCCCCGTCTTGATGTCTCTTTTGCAGTGGTGGACTCAGGATTTTCACGAAGTGGGTTCAAAATATAAAAATTAAATAAACAAAAACGAATTGGCATCGAACTCGGGTTGGCAGGATAAAATGAACCCTCTTCACCGCTAGGCTAGGCATCACACTTGTGCTAGTGGAGTCAAAAATTAATATATACCCATAAAATTTTAAAAACTGATTAAATATACATATATATACGGTGTTATTTTTCAACGGAGTGGGTTCATATGAACCCACTTGACCCACTGTAAGTCCGCCCCTGCTCTTTTGTACCTACTACTATACACATAGATACACTTGATGAAGTTGAGTGACAAAAAATATGAAGGTCTTAATAATTTTGGATCCCAATCTTTACTTTTGATTGAAGAAAAATTTTGGGATAAAAAGAAAAATCTTTTTGTCTCAATTGAAAATTGATGAGAAGACGAGTACTACTTTGGAGTTATTAATTAACAAAAATAGTGCACTAAATTTGAAGGATGAAAGAAAAAATTAGATGACCTTGAATGGGAAAAGCTATTATACAGTACAACTGTTAGTATATTTCGGGAAATTGACAACTACAAAAAACATGAATGGTGCTAGAGGTTCACGAGTTAGAGAATTTGATTAAGGTCATCGGAAAAAAAATTATGAATTTTTTAATTTTTCTAGGCGAAACCCATCGGTGGCCCCTTAAAGTTGGCACCAATTTTCACTTAAACACCTCAACCAAGGTTTGTTCATTTTAGACATCCATAGTAAGGTTTCGTTGTGTCATTTTGACACTTTTTAAACAATCATCAAAACTTTTAAAGAGAGTGTAACACTCTCGCCGATGATGTGTCAAAATGATGAATTAAATAAAGACATGTGGCTTATATATATATAAAAATATTGTGAGTACAAATTTATTTTTAAAACTATTTAGTTAATTACTAAAGAAAAAAGTATATTTCAATAATTAAAATAAAAATAAAAAAGTTGCTGCAACCTCTCTCTTTCTTCGGCGGAACCCATTGGCAGCCCTTAAAGTTGGCACCAATTTTCATTTAGACACCTCAAGTAGGCTTTGTTCATGTCAAACACCTCAAGTAGAGCCTTGCTATGCCATTTTGACACTTTTTTGACAATCAGCTTAAATTACAAAGTGTGTGTAATACACTTGCGGATGACATGGCAAGATGACTAATTCGAAGTTGACATGTGGCATTTGAGTGTAAAAATAATAATTTTAAAATAAATTATAAAAAAGCAACTAATAATTTTCAACAAAAATAAATAAATGAAATTACATATTTTCTACCATCCCACCCCCACCTTACATCACCCCACCCCATCAGCCCGCCCTTTTTGCCTCCCCAACCCTCCCACCATTTTTTGGTTCTTCTTCCATTTTTTTTTAAAAAAAGTTCATTAGATTTGAATTCTTCTTTTTTTCTTTTTTTGTTGTAAATTTGATTTTGAGAACCATTTTACCGATAATGAGGGAGGTTCTGACAAATATGACATTCTTCTTCTATTTTTTTGAAAAAAAATGTGTGTTTTGTTCTAATAAATGTTTTCAAAATTAGTGTAATGATTTTTAAAATTTTTGTTCTTATAAATGTTTTTAAAATTAGTGTGATAGTTATTTTATTTTATTTTTCATATTTTGTAAGGTTTTTCATCATGACTTTTCATGGTGGAAGGTGGAATAAGTGGTAGGGATGAAGAGTGAAGAAAAAGAAGGAAAAAAATAAAAAAAATTCCAAAAAAACACTCCCCACGCGCTCAAAATGTGTGCAGTACACATTATGTGTCAAGTCAACAGATAGTGTCAAAATGACACAGCGGGACTCAACATAAGGTGTCTGAAATGAACAAAGCCTAGTTGAGGTGTCTAAGTGAAAATTGGTGCCAACTTTAGGGTGTCACCGATGGGTTCAGCCATTTTTCTAATTAAGTGAGAATATATGTTATGCATCCATAATGTGAAACCTTCTTTACTATTTGATTAGTTGTTTAGTTTTTTCTTTTTTAATGAAAAAATGTTTATGTTAAATTCTTAAAAGAAAATATTACAATCTTAATGCACATTGTAATATTCAGATGCTTATTCATATTCAGATATCTTAATCTTGATCTAAACAAATGAGGCCTTAGTGAATATGCAATGGCAATACCTTTGCTGCCCATTGGTGGTTGATTAATTGTTTCACTACTCCATTTGCAGCATTCTTAGCCGTTGGTGGCATTGCCTTTACTCTCATTTTTTTCGCTATTTATTGTTCTATTATACTTTATGACTTATATAACCTCGTTATTTATTTTCTCACAAGAGGACTACTATTGCACCGGTGAAAAGATTTGCTGCAGTGAATTTGAATCTCGTTAAAGAGAGTGAGATATTCGCGCCTCAAGCTGAAGATAATTATTTTCTTCATTCTATTATTTTTCAATTATAATTTGTATTCCGTAATATTCACCAACAAAAACTAAATTGAACTTCTACGAATTAGCAACTTCAATAAGAACAAGTATATCTAGCTTATACTACACATTCCTTTCCTTAAACTATCACGAACATTAATAGATGCTTATAATAAGCTCTCAAATAACATAACCTGCCTCAATATTACACAAAAAAGCTTATACACAACTTAATAATATAAATATAGTCCAAATAAAAATCAAATTATTATCAAAGATAAAAATCAAATTAAATCAAATCAATTATCAACTCTGCATCAAAAGTCAAGAGAAAATTATTGCACTATTTATTTATGTATATATAGTAAATGTTGAATTCTCTTTGACTTTTTCATATGATTATTTTTCATATTTTTTGAATCCCTTGATAAAACTCACGACTCCCCCACTACTCCACACAATCCTAACACCATGATACATCAATTCCCACTTAGGATTCCCAACTATCATGCAACTTTACTAGGACACTAGACCACATATATAATTTATATGTTATTTCACTTTCGGAGCCAAAATGGTCACTTTTTTCTTTCAAAATGCATAAAGGGCTACTGATTTTTTAAAAATACCAAAATGGACAAATCACTGATGGGGTAGCAATATCCTTGCTCAAATTTAACCCCGTTAACGCCGTGTAAAAAAAAATTATTTTCTTAAAATTGCTACGCCCTTAAAATCACTGCAGGCGTAGCGATTTCATTAATTTTTTTTTCTTGCTGCCGGGGCAGCAATTTCATCAAGTTTTTTTTTTAATTTAATAACATGCAACATTTTCACTAAACATCCCAAATTCAAGCAAGGTCAGAGAAATAGCTGCACCCTAAAGAGTGTTGTAGACAACCTTTCTACAACCTTAAAGAAATTAAAACACAAACAATAACAGATGAAGGAAAAAAGATACTTACCCAGCAAGAGAAAACTAGTAAAGATGAAAGCTTGGGATTCTGCATCTCTCTTTCTTTAACACAGAAAGAAGAAAGAGGGGTTTTGGCTTAAAGGGAAAATTTTCTTTTGTGCAGCGATTATTAATACATATATATATTTCATTTTTTTTTAAAAATCCTTGAGGAAATCGCTGCCGATTTTAATAAAAAAAAGTTTTTTTTACATGGCGTTAACAGGGTTAAAATTGAGCAAGGATATCGCTGCCTCATCAGCGATTTGTCCATTTTGGTATTTATAAAAAATCAGTGGCCCTTTGTGCATTTTGGAAGAAAAAAGTAGCCATTTTGGCTCCGGACTCTGTTTCTTCTATACTAC
Source organism: Solanum appendiculatum (assembly GCA_018342035.1). NCBI lineage: Eukaryota > Viridiplantae > Streptophyta > Magnoliopsida > Solanales > Solanaceae > Solanum > Solanum appendiculatum. The sequence goes on from JAGDQO010001434.1 coordinate 199,718, forward strand.
TTACCAAACAGGTCCAAGTTAATTCCAGAGTTACAATGTATCATTTCGAGTATGTTGTATGGATAAAGTGTTTGATCGTTAATAATTTATGTGTTCAAAAAAATAAAGATAATAGAAATAAGGATGCGTCGAATATGACTGTATGTGTGAGCATATTAAAAGAGACAAAATTAGGAACAAAGATATATGCAATAAGATGAGAGTAGTTTTTGTGATGGACAAGATGTTGAAAGCGAGACTAATTTCATTCGGACATGTGAAGAGAAAGACCATAGATACCATACGGACTACTGAGAGGAGCGAGAGGTTGACAATGATAGATTTGAAAAAAGGTTAGGTAGACCGAGGAAGAATTAGAGAGAAGTGATTAGACATTACATAACACCTCTTCAACTCACAGAGGACATGACCTAGATATGAGAGAGTTTGAAAGTCGAAAATCAAGGTATAGACAATTAATTAATAGATAATTGAGTGTTTTCTCTCTTCTCGTAATAGTGGTAGAGCAAAGTTACAGTCCAGAGCACCTATTTGGTTACTTACCAGAACAAATTGATACAACGGAATAATATTTTTTTGTTGGAGAAACTATCTAATTACACAAATATTCTTACCATATTTACTAATTCTCCCCATGTTTGAAATATTTATATTTTATATCACTAATTAATAATTTTCATATCAAATTTCAAGTCAAATATATACACCAAGATACGTGTTTTGTGCTACCAAATACACTGAAATATGGAGAGAGACGAACAAGATTTATCTATGTATTCAAGACACATAAGAATCACACCAGCGAGATGGGAGGCGAGCGAGATTTGTCTATGTATCCAGATACATGCGAATCCACTAAGATACAATGTAATTACACCTAATTTTGACCAATCTATCCCGAGTTACATGTATCTGAATGCACCAAAATTTGATAAAACTCGTAATATTGCAAGCTATGTGTATCTAAATAATTACCCTAAATTAATGAGATTTCAATATTTTTTTCTTTTTAATTCCATACTTAATAAATGTTTGTTGAGTGTGGGAACATAGGAGTTCAATTTTGACTGTGAAGGCAATACCAAAAGCCCACACAAAGTTAAACATTCTAGAAACTTCTATCTACAACAACAAATCTCAGCCGTCCAATTACCTTCCTCGCCTATAAAAACACAGATCCCACCCTTCACTTTCCTCCTCCTCATTCTCCTTCTTCCCAAACACCTAAAGACCTAATCTTCTCAACGAAGATTTCTATCTGTACGTATCAAAATTTGCAAAAAGTTGAATTTTTTTGATGATTTGAATCGTTTTTAAGGTTTTATGAGTAAGTATTGAAATGGATTTGTGATTTGCAGGTGAAAAAAAGTTTGAAAGATGTTTGGGAGAGCACCGAAGAAGAGTGATAACACTAAGTACTATGAGATCTTGGGAGTGCCTAATACTGCTTCACCAGATGATCTGAAGAAAGCTTATCGTAAAGCCGCTATTAAGAATCATCCTGATAAGGGTGGTGATCCTGAAAAAGTAAAAGATTTCATCTTTTTACTGTTTTGACTTGGTTTTTGTGTATGGATTTGGTTATTTTGTGACCCCTTTTTGTAGATTGTTGTTTATGTTTGTATGAATATTGGGTTTTGTAATTTTTTGCTGTTTACCTAAGATCCTGGGTTTTGTTTGTTTATCCTTGTATAAAGATCAGTTTTTTGTAATCTTTTGCTCTTTACCTAAGATCCCTCTTAGTTTCTGTTCTGGGTTTTGCTTGTTTCTCTTGGTAGAAGACCAGTTTTTTTTGTAAGTTTTTGCTGTTTTTCCTAAGATCCCTGTTAGTTTCTGTTCTGGGTTTTGCTTGTTTATCTTTGTATACATATCAGTTTTTTGTGTAATTTTTGCTGTTTACCTAAGATCCCTGTTAGTTTATGTTCTGGGTTTGTTTTAGAGCTTAGTAAGTTAGTTCTGCTGGGAAAAATTGGAAGTGGAAGATTAATACTGTTTGTGAATATGGAATGACTTGTTAGTTTATGTTCTGGTTGGTTTTAGAGCTTAGGAAATTAGTTCTACTTTGAAAAATTGGAAGTGGAAGATTAATACTGTTTGTGAAGATGGAATGATTTGTGGGGATATTAGGTGGCGGTGGAGTTAGGATTTGAAGCTTTATGGTTACAGGATTTTGGTCCTTTTGAGTTGCTATACTAAGTATATTTCTCTAATTTATGGGTTTTGTTTCATCTTTTATGGGTTCTGACTTGGGTTGTGTTTATGGAGTTGTTAATTTTGTGACCCCTTTTGGTAGCTTGTAGTTTATCTTTGTATATGGATCAGTCTTTTTTTAAAAAGAACTAAGGTACCTCTTAGTTTCTGTTGTTGGTTTTGGTTTAGAGCTTAGGATATTTAGTTTCTGTTGTTGGTTTTGGTTTAGAGCTTAGGATATTAATTATACTGGGAAAAGTTGAAAGGGGAAGGTTGATACTGTCAGTGAAGGTGGAATGGCTTGTGGGATACTAGGAAGAGGGGGAGCTTGGATTTGAAGCATAAGGTTTCAGGATTTAGTCCTTTTGAGTAGTAGCTATAAGCTATTGAAAGATGTTTGGAGAGCACTGATGAAGAGTGATAACTCCAAGTACTATGAGATCTTGGGAGTACTTAATAGGGCTTCACAAGATGATCTTAAGAAAGCTTACCTTAAAGCCTCAACTAAAACTCATCCTGATAAGGGTGGTAATCCTGAAGAAGTAAAAAAAAAAATCATCTTTATACTGTTGTGACTTGGTTTTTATGTATGGGTTTGCTAATTTTGTAACCCCTTTTACCGATCTTGTTAAGGATGTGATCCAGTGAAAGTTAAACTTTCAATTTTTTCTACTGCTTTGACTTGTTTTGGTTTATGGATTTGCTAATTTTGTGACCCCTTTTGGGAGAGTGTTGTTTATCTTTATATGCGGATCAGTGTTTTGCTATTTACCTTAAATCCCTCTAGTATCTGTTCTGGGTTTTGTTTTAGGAAATTAGTTCTACTGGGAAAATTTATACTGTTAGTGAAGCTTGAATGGTATGTGGGACACTAGGCGGAGGTGGAGTTAGAATTTGAAGCTTTAATGTTTTGGATTTTAATCATTTTGAGTTATTGGGTTCTAAATTAATAATTTGTGCATACTACATAAATTTCTTGTATAGAGGTGGATACCTGTGCTAGTGGACAGGGCAGAGTTAGTAAGAGGCAAGAAGGGGGTCCAGTTATTAGTTGCAAATAGGGTAAAAGTTGTAAAAATAGTTGTTTTGGGTTATATATTAACTTTTGAGTCCCCTCGACGTTAGCAGATGATTCTAATGTAATGATAAGGGGGATTCAAAAGTTGTTTTAGGTCACAAGTTTTACTGAGAACTATACCATTTTACTATTTTTTGAATCTGAAATTCCTGGCTTCACTGACACGGCTAGTGGAAGGTAAGTAAGAGATGCCTGGTAGGTTATTAGAGGAACGAGAAAGATGGCCCAGACATAAACATTATTGAAAAGTCACCCTAAATTTAGGTCTTGCAATTGTTCAGTAGGAGTTTTAATCTGATCTCTTCTGGGATTGACTTAGTTTGCGAGACACATTTCTTCTATGTGGTATGTTGGAAGTTCAAGTCAGATGGGATTAAAAGGGATCCCCACTGCTGATCCTTCCAGGAGTGGGGTAGGTAAAAAGATCTTGATCTCTGAAGGGAAGAAAGGATTTTAGGTCTTATTTTTCTGCTTAACTGAAGTATTAGTAATGTGGCTGGCCCGATACATTTTTAATCATTAGGAATGTGTACTTTAGTGTCACAATATTTGCTGTAATTGTTATGTTTAATGTTGATTATGTTTGTAATGATGTTGCTTGCGGTGCAGTAGTCAAGTTATTCTATTTTAAACTTTATATTTCAGTTTAAAGAGATTGCCCAAGCCTATGAGGTTTTGAATGACCCAGAGAAACGTGAGATTTATGATCAGTATGGTGAAGATGCTCTTAAGGAAGGAATGGGCGGTGGAGGTGGTGGACACGATCCATTTGACATATTCCAATCATTCTTTGGTGGAGGCGGGTTTGGTGGTATGCTTCCTAAGCATGTTTGTTGTTGAAGTTACCAATTTCATTCCTGCATCTCCAATTTCTTATGGATGTGGATTATTTTGATGGTCTAGGTGGTGGAAGCAGCAGAGGAAGAAGGCAAAGGAGAGGGGAGGATGTTGTCCACCCTCTCAAGGTTTCTTTGGAGGATCTTTACAATGGGATATCAAAGAAGCTATCACTATCTCGCAATGTGTTGTGCACAAAGTGCAAGGGGTGAGTATGCAACGTGGTTATTTATATTTGGCATAATCTACTGACATTTTGTGAGGTTCTGCTGAAATGGTGCTATATCTGTATTTCCAGGGTAGGGTCTAAATCAGGTGCTTCATTGAAATGTCCGGGGTGTCAAGGGAAAGGAATGAAAGTTTCGATCAGACATCTTGGCCCCATGATCCAGCAAATGCAGCACCCCTGTAATGAGTGTAGGGGTACTGGTGAGAAAATCAACGAGAAAGATAGGTGCCCACAGTGCAAGGGTGAGAAAGTTGTGCAGGAGAAGAAGGTGTTGGAAGTAGTTGTGGATAAGGGTATGCAAAATGGACAAAAGATAACATTTCCAGGAGAGGCTGATGAAGAGGTAAGATATGCAACAAAGTGTTTGAAATATTTTGTTTCTTGATGACCAAAACCTTTGTTGATCTTTAACATGGTTTGTGTTCTGTTGCAGCCTGATACTGTCACTGGAGACATAGTTTTTATCTTGCAACAGAAGGAACATCCCAAGTTTAAGCGAAAGGGGGATGATCTCTTTGTAGAACACACCTTGACCTTGACTGAGGCTCTGTGTGGTTTTCAGTTTGTCTTCACTCACCTAGATAATAGACAGCTGATAATTAAGTCCCAACCTGGAGAAGTTGTCAAACCTGGTATGCCAAAGAAACTTAATAATGGGCTTTTTATTCTGATATTTGTATGATGCATCATTTTTGATGTCTTAAGAGTCTCTCCTTCATAGGCTTCTTTGTCATAGCATGTGCTTTCAGTATTAACTTTGATATCTCTGATGTGAAATGCTAATAAATCTCATTGCATTTGTATGATTTTCTTTGAACCCTCAAACTGGTAACTAGACCATCGTATTTTTTTGCTTTGTTGTAATTCTCCGTGTTCCTTTTATTTCCTTCCTTTCTTTTTAAAATATTTACAAACTGAGTCTACTTTTGTGGTCTTATTCTATACCTCACTTGCTCTGTATGTACATGGTGAGCATGCATTGATAAGTGTATGCCTCTACATGACTGTCTATTTATTCCATGCCTCACTTACTCTTACAAGATGGGCATGCATTGATAAGTATATGCCTCTACATGACTGTTTCTTGCTCATGGTTAAACAGTCTTCTTGCTGATTTACTTCTATGGCGTATATAGGGGAGGGGGTAAACTATCTACAAATATCTTGTGTTTACTGATATCGTGTAATTTTTTTTTCTGGCACCATAGATCAATTTAAGGCCATAAATGATGAAGGAATGCCAATGTACCAAAGGCCATTCATGAAAGGTAAACTGTACATTCACTTCACCGTGGACTTCCCCAACACATTAACCCCAGAGTTGTGCAAGAATCTTGAAGCAGTGCTGCCGGCAAAGCCTAAAACACAAGCGTCCGATATGGAATTGGACGAGTGTGAGGAAACCACCTTGCATGATGTGAACATTGATGAGGAGATGCGTAGGAAGCAGCAGCAGGCCCAAGAGGCATACAATGAAGATGATGATGATATGCATGGTGGTGGTGCACAGAGAGTGCAATGTGCACAACAGTAACTTGATACTCTTCTTCGGTAGATAACAGTACTTAATTCCGTCAAGTATCAAGCCCTGTTCTTGGGTTTGCTGATAAGAATTGACAGTCAGGAACAGCATTGCTTCTATTAGGAGATATAGATTACTACTATGACTTTGGAATTTTATTTCTGCATAGCAAAATTTTGTTATTGACAAATTTTTAGTGTGCTGGAAGAATTTTTCAATTTGTTTTGATTCATAGCTGTATTCATTTCTTTGAATATCTTGTGTTCAATATGCCAGCCCCCTCCTTCTATGTGTTAAGTGTATCTGTCTTCAGGAGTCCCATGACCTATCGAAGAACCGAGGTAATGTTCCAGGAGGTTATCAAGTTTCATGGTATTAAAGTCTTCAATCTGCGATGATTCTTCATCTGTGCAAAGATGAATGAATTGATTTCCACAAGATAGATTTACCTCAACTGTATATCTCTATCGTAGAATCGTTGTGTATATAATGAGTTAATATCGTGATGTGAGAACATCGAATCAATTGATTATATAAGAAGTGAACACATATTTGTTCTAATCCAAACACCTATCTTAACATAGAGAGTCATTACAATTGATTTCACTTTCCTCAAATAACTAGACTTTTAAGTAGTTGGAGCTTCATATATATAGTCAAACATAAGACTAATTTTATGAACATTTTATAGTTGAATGTCACTTTTCAATTATGAAATACCATAAAATTTCCAGTCGATTATATTGACTTGAGGGATCAATTATGAAATACCTTGTCTTTGCTGAAAACTAAAAGTTATTATATACTTAGATCCCTTCGTTTCAGTTTATGTGATACTACTTCTTAACTTTTTATTTTATTGTTATTTTGATACGTAGAAATAATGTTTACTGGTCGCTTTCGATCCTATGAAAAATACTACTTTGTACTACAGTTATCCCCCACAACCAATCATTTATCACTGCATAAGTTTTCCTCACATAAATTTCTCAACTCCACCTGTAAGTTGAAGTCAACATGGATAAAGAATGAGTTTCTAGTTTTTAGTTGAATTTTAAAAATTCCTAACTAGCCAAGTTGCAATCTTGGGAAGATACATAACTGGTAATGACCTTAACCCCCCACCCCCACACCACAAATACAAAAAGAAATCATTTTTTCTCATAATAATATAATGAAAAATATATCGCAAAATGATGGTCAAAATATGTGGTTTGACTTTTGTAAAATGAAACACGACAAGTATTTCAAGACGGAGAAAGTACATAAATACTACTACTACAATAATTTTTTCACACGATCAGTATTACTTGACCTATTATAATATAACGATAATTATCACTATTTGGAATAATAATAAGACAGTCTGATGTACTAAGCATTTTGTGCTGGTTCTTTTTCTTGGTCAACCCTCTTTAGGTTGCTTGAGTCCTTCATGACATCATGTCTCTCACTAATATATATAATACAAAGCTAAATTAAATAATTATATGCATCTCATTTTCCTTTCCATCTCTTAAATTTTCCCTTCTTTCTTTAGCCACAAAAAGTCCAAATTAAATCCACCATGAACAACACAATTGTGGAAGATAGTGAAGGTCCAAATGATATTGAGTTAAGTGAAGAAACTTTTGGAAAAAATTATGGCTATGGAATTGGATTTTCACTTGGATTCCTAATATTATTTTCAATCATGGCTTATGCTTCTTACTTATGTATCCAATCGCGATCGCGATCGCGCAACAATTCTAACATGCCTAATAATAATTCTTCATCATCATCATCTTCTCATGGTAGCTCTACAATAGTTGATAATGAATTGGTTTTTGTTCAACAAGGTATTGATGAAGAAATTTTGAGAAATTATCCAAAGTTATTATATTCTCAAGCAAAAGTTCATTGTTATCACAAAGAGGATAATAATAATATTGATGATGATATTGTTGCCTCTGGATGTTCTATTTGTTTAGGTGATTATAAAGACAATGATATGTTAAGATTATTGTCTAATTGTGGTCATATTTTTCATGTTAATTGTATTGACCCTTGGCTTAGGCTTCATCCAACTTGCCCTATTTGTAGAAATTCTCCACTTCCAATGAGATAATAAAGTTGAGTCCAATCATTTATCAATTTCTTTTTGTAACTATTTGATATTCGAAACTCATCAATCTAATAAATTTGAATCTGCGGAGCACAAAATCGATCAAAAGGGGAAAACGCTCTCAAGATTACTTTTTTTCCCACAGCTCGAAGTAAATACTTCTGATTAAGGATGAAAGAATTTCATCTGTTCAGCCGTACTCCGCGATGAATCACCACTCATCTACAAACTTATTCAAGAGGATATAAGAACTGTGGTTTCCCTTCCTTTTTCCAATTTTTTTTTTTTGCGGGGGGGGCGGGGGGGTGGGGTAATATTTTTTTTTTCTTGTCTTCTTGTATAAAATTCAAAAGACCATAAAGTCAATACTAATACCAAATTAGGGAATTTTTGTAAAGTGACATCTTCTTCAATTTGTTTCTTGTTCACATGCATTTGTACTTTTTAATTTTTTTTTTCTTTCAAAAAACAGCCTTTCAATCAAATTCAAACTTTGGAAGAAGAGGGGATGATCCTTTCTCGAGAACGAGAAAATATTATTGTTAGGATGACCTCCCACATTCGCGTTAAACAGGCATAGATCATAGTACTATCTCCAAGTTTTTGCACTTATTAAGATTAACTTTAATAATCTTGATTAATTATTAATTGATTACCTTATCTCTCTCATTTAAACATCCAACTTAATAAACATTTACTTATAATTTGAATAGTAAGACAGAGATAATACACCCTTCTTAATTTTTCTAAGAAATTATTATATTTTGAGCACAATAATGATTTGTGTAGATTGCCAACACCATATTAATAAGTACTAATATATATAAATTATAAAATGTCAATTCATAAGGAATAATAATGCAAATCATGCATATGGATAGCTTTTGAGCTGGCCAAGAAGAAAATTAAAAGAGAATATATCGAGATACTAAAAATCATATTATAGAAGGGGAGTGTTGTGTTCCATTCATAATAATTTTTTATCATTTTAAATATATTAATCGATAGGCGAATCATTGAATCTTAATGGAACTTCTTTTTAATTTTACTTAACGAGTCAATAATTACTGTTGAGCCCATTGATTTAATTAGTCAGCAGATAGATCATTAATGTGATGCACAACTCCTTTGTGATTCCTCTACTCTCGATTAAAAGTCTTAAAAATTTGAGCCGTGCGAAGAGAAGAAACTCGGATAAAAAGCAATTTCTTTTTAACGGAACTCATACAACACAAATTTAAATTAATCAGCGTCCCAAAGTAAATACCATACACGAAATGGAAACAAACTAAATAAATATATATTGTCTTTTAAGTAGAATTTTGGTTGGGACTATGACAGCTAAATTGATATATTGGGATAGTTTAACACTGACCCCCCCTCTTCCCCCCACCCCCCACACACAGACAAAACAATTTATTTTTTAAAAAAAAAGGGAAAGAAAAGGAAAGAGATAATTATAATTTTATATCAGTCTTTTAACTCACTTGCGTTCAAGGGTGTGAACATAGTGATTAATGAAATAAACAAGAGAATCATGAGCTCACATTCAAATTTCAGCGGAGGCAGAAAAGCTTAGGTGATTTTCTTCTTAATTTAATCAGTCTGTATTAGTGAACAAAGTTACATGATATCTATGTTTGTAAAAAATAGAAAGTACCCAATAAAATAGTCAAAGTGAATGCAAACAAGTGATACAAATTAGAAATATAAAAGCTATTTGAATCCATCAAAAATATATAAGTTGGCATTAAAAAATCATGTATTATTTGAAGAAGGAAGATGGTTTCTCTCATATTCAATTTTGATATCATGTATTATACATCTTCCATGTTGGAATTATAATTGTTAGGTTTAGAGATCAGTGGAAATGTGAACTCACATTGAGATTACATAGGCAAATTCAAGATTAGAAGCTCAAAATTAATAGTACAATAATAACTGATTTACAGTTAAAAGCTATTGAGTTCACGTGAATCTGCTCAGAGCGAAAGTGACTTTGTTAAAAAAGAAACTTGTCTTTTGGATGTTCATACCTCCCAATTCCAAAAAATTATGTAACCAAACCAATATCTTTAAAATATTCACATTTATTTTTTCAAAACTAAATCAAGAACAAAATTATCCCAAAACTAAACCATTTATAAATCCAAAATGTTCAATTCTATATGATACATTCTTTAAAATACTTTCCTCTATGCTAACTCTGGAATCACCCTATCAGCTGCTTTCTTTGCCTACAAAAAAAGATAAAGGAGACTTGCATTATTTATAACACACAAACAAAATAAAGAAAATATAACTCGCAAATGGACGGATTGGATCAAATTTGTGCAGATTGCACTTTCACCTTTTTTAAAACCTAATAGTTAGGTTGGTCATTTCGGGTTCAATTTGTTAGGTCAAGTCAACAAAGTCGTAAAAATTCAACCTATTCAAATTCGGACGAATTTGACTGGTCATTAAAAATGAGTTGATTTTACCACCTCTAAAGAAATCAAAACAATTGAAATAAAAGGAGGGAAAAAATAAATAGATTTACCTCTTTGTCCCAATTTGTTCTGAGTGTAACTACTAAATAAATGAGGGCTTGAGCAAGAAGTGATAGAGTAAGTCCCAACCAAAGTCCCTTTTAATAACATTCAAAAAAAAAAGTATAAAATCATCAGTTTTATCATAATACATTAAAGAACTATGTTGATCGGACTCTTCTGAAATACTCATATGTGCTCATGCCAGATCCTCAAAAGATGCACTACTTTTGGAGGATCTGACATGCATTATACGACATTTTTGGAGAGTCTCGTCATAATACATGAAAGTACTATGTTGCACGGACTCTCCAGAAATGCTCCCCTGTCCGTGTTGAATCGTTAAAGGATGCACTATCTTTAGAGGTTCCGACACGTACCATGTAGCATTTTTGAAGATTTCGGTGCCATTATACATTAAAGAACTATGTTGCACGGACTCTCCATAAATGCTCCCATGTTCGTGTCGGATCCTTAAAAGATGTACTACTTTTGGAGGATCCGACACGCACCATGCGACATTCTTGGAGAGTTCATTGTCATAATGCATTAAAGAGCTATGTCGCACGGACTCTCCAAAAATGTTGCCGTACCCGTGTCGAATCCTCCAAAAATGCACTACTTTTGAAGGATCCGACACGCACCATGCAACATTCTTGGAGAGTTCATTGTCATAATGCATTAAAGAACTATGTCGCACAGATTCTCCAAAAATGTTGCCACACCCGTTTCGGATCCTCCAAAAATGCACTATTTTCGAAGGATCGAACACGCACCCCTCAACATTTTTGAAGAGTCCGAGAAACATTGTCTAGAAATACTTCCACGCCCGTGCCGTATCCTCAAAATATCCACAACTTTTGAAGAATCTGACACGAACTGGTGACACTTTTAGAGAGTCCAAGCAACATAGTTAAAGAATTAAACAAAATACATAGAGAAGTACCTTTCCTCCAACATGGTAGAAAAAAGCTAATACAATACCAGCAGGTATTCCCCATAGATAATAAGCTCCCAAATTAACAATTGCACCTATTTTTTGCCAACCACACCCTCTAGCAATACCTAAAATGTTTGCATGATTAGAAATATAATATAGTTGAAAAAATGGCTAAAAGGAACTGTTCCTTTTGAAGGTTTAAACAAACCTGAAAGTACAGATTGATTTGCATCAATGAAGTGTGATCCTGCTGTAAACATCAACATTTCAGATACATATGTTACTACTTCTTCCTCATTGCTGTAACATTGCCCCCAAAAGTTACGTATCGAAATGATGAAAATTGCTACTAGAATTCCTTCTGTGGTAGCTAATAATAATGCAGTATACGCTGCTACACGAGCTGCTTTTGGTCGTCCAGCGCCTAATTCATTCGAAACTCTTATGCTGATGAGGGAAAAGAAGTACAAAATGTGACTAACAGTTATAAGGTAATGTTGAAAGAAGGAAAACGCGGAGTATGAAAATTTTCACCTTGTGGCACCACTTAGTCCAAAAGGCAACATGTATATCATTGAAGATGTATTGAGGCTGGAAAATTGCATGTAAAAGTGAGTTAATACGAGGCGAAATATGATAGAAACATGATGTTGAATGTGATAGTACTAATGCGTTCGAGAACTAACCTGATTGAAAGAACTGAGGTTTCTAGTTTCGGATTAGGAAGAAGACCAGATAATAGAACCATCATTTCGAATGACCAACTCTCCAAGCTGAAACCGTACAAATAAAAAGGCGATTTTTCATATATTCAATGGAGTTATATGTCTATGGCTATATGCATTGTTAAGTAGAAGTGACCAAGGGATTACCAAACCATAACGGCTGAAGGAATAGCTAGTCTCAGATATCTCGGGATATCAGAAAATGCTACAACTGAAAATCCAGTCCAAGTACTTTTGCAAGAAGGCGATATCCCAATATATGCAGCTAGCAAGAACACGTTAATCCAGTAAGACGCAGCATTAGCCAGAGCAGCCCCTTTGTTGCCAAGGCCGGTTTTGAGCACGAGAAACCAACAAGTGAATAAATGCAGCAAAGTAGTAGCTCCTGCCGTAAGCATCATAGGGAGGACGTTGTTTTGAGCTTGTAGAAACCTCATCTGACATTGTAGTAGTGCATAGGCAAAGATGCTCGGTATCATGAACCATGCATAATCCCCTGCTTCGGCTGCTATTTCCGGACTTTGTCCCAAGATTACAAGAATATGTCCTGCATTTCCCCAAATATAGGCTAAGGGAATGCTGACTAAAAGAAGAACTATCATGGCCCTTTGCATATGGATACCAAGCATATGATATTGTTTTGCACCATATGCTTGCCCACAAATTGTGTCCAATGCACTTCCCATTCCCATCTGATCAAAGAAAAAAATTAAAATCCAAAATGCAAAGATCAAAAAGTAGATTTTTATTAAACAAAGTTGAGTAATAGTTGAAGAAACAAACTGATATAACACAAGTTCTTCTACTTCAAATATCATATGCTTGTCTATTCCGTTTTATGTGACTCTCTTTCCTTATTAATCTGTTACAAAAAGAACGACACCTTTTTGTATATCAGAAACAATTCGAATTTACCCTTATGGTATTCTTTTGTAGCCAGAGAAATGTCATGTCGAGTTTCAGAAGTTATTCTTTAATTTCGTTCATAAATTCCGTGCCTAGTCAAATGCATGCCACATAAATTGAAACAAAGGGATAACTAGCATATAGAGTTAATTTTCATGCTTGTTAGTTTCAATACAAGTGCTTTTAAGTTTTAACTAATTTGGCAGAGCACTATATCCAGAGTTAACCAAAGGCGAAAATGGGAAAAAAGCTCTAAGGTATGTTGGGATTTAAGAGCAAAGCACAAATAAAGTGTGGGCTCTATTGAAGAAAGGCGCAAATCGAAAAAAAATAAAATTTATGAATATGTAGTCCAAGACTAATAATTATTGACATAATATATAAATAGATGCCCAAACTTGGCCAGTTGGCCTTAGTGGACAAGTAAGTACTCCAAGTTTGAGAGTGCACAGCTAAACACCTCAATTTGATCTCAACTGACAATTAAACACTCCAACTTGTCTCCACTGTGTTTCGTGGACACCCGATATTGAAGCGACACATAAAGTTTGGATGTGTCTAGATGATCATTTTGTAAGTTGGAGTGTTCAACTGACACAAGGAGACGAGTTGAGGTGTCTAGATGTGCATATTCAAAGTTGGAGCATTTACTTGCCGGCTGAGGCCAAGTTTGAACATCTGTTTATGTATTGTGCCATAATTACAAGTATGAATAACAATACATGGACAAAGAAACTGAATGAAAAAATACAATAAAGTGAAATATCAACTGTTTAGTATCGCCCCTATAGGATTACACTTATCAACAAGGAAAAGTAGACCTTAGAACCTTAGCCACAACACTAAAGCGCTCAACATGTTTTGCGCCTCGCTTCAATGCTTAAGCGCGCACCTTTGACAACACTAGACTCTCATCTACATATAAAAGCAGAAAGTGAAGTAAAAAAAAAACGACGTACCAACAAGCTGAAACCAGTGACAGTGGCAAATGAAGTAGCCATTGAAGCACCAGAAAGAGCTAACTCTCCAAGATGACCAACAAACATAACTGAAATCACCTATAAATAGAGGTTACAAAATCAGCCCATATATAAAAGCATGCTCCCTTAAGTTTGGACGGATTACTGACTCGCCAATTTACTAACTTAGCTCATTTTAATCTGTTCAAATTCAGTCTAACTCGCTCATCTGACACCCTTACCTGTAAGCAATATAGAAGAAAATTAACTGACATTAAAGGTCCTGCTAATGCCAAAATCTTCATAACTTCTTCAAGAAAATCATCACATTTTCTCTTATTCTTTGATTCCTCATTTCTTGATTTTGATATTAATGGACACTCAATATCTATTCCCCTTTCTTGAATATCCATTTTCCCTCAAATTTTGCCTTCACAAAACTTAAAAAGCTTTAGAACATAATAAAAAGATTCAAGTTTTAAGATCTTTAGCCTAAGGATATACATAAAGAAAGATATTTAGTATAAGGACAAATTTGAATTATTTTTTTACATTAGGAACAGACATAAAGTAGGAATAGGACTTTTTTGTATTTAACTTGTAATGTTCCAAAACAAGAAGATGGTTACAAAACATCTGTTCAAATTCTATATCTAATGAATGGATAAAATATGGAAGATTTTTTTATAGTAACAGAAGTTGTCTTTCAAACACAATGCTACTCTAATATTTGTTTGCCGTACTTTTTTTTTAGTCTATTTCAGAAAGAGTGTCACTTTCTACATTTAGTACTCGTAATTCTTTACTCCAAATATCCTACATGGTATATAGGGAATTATGAAATAAGAGAAATTCAGAGAGAGATAATATTGGATCTTTACTTGATGATCTTGATAATGATCTTAAACATTTTAAATGATAAGAGATACTTCCTATTTATAAGAAGAGAAAAATACTTAGTCACCAAGTAATTAGTTACATCCTAATTAGATTAGTCTCATAGTAACTAAAAGTTATTTACTAATTATATTGGTCATCACCAAAAAAAAAAAAACTTGCTTCATCCTATATAAATACATGGACATTCACTTTTAATATTATTTATAACGACGACTTTGACTATATGTAGCTGAAATAACAATAGTTGAATGACTTTTTTGTTATAGAATAAAGTTGAGTGACTGATACCATTGATCGAGTGATTTTGTGTTATAAAACAAAATTGAGTGACTTTTTAAAATAAAAACTGTTAGTTTAGTGATCATATGAGAAATTAACTCAAAAAAGTACTCAAAGCCTTTTGTTCTTTTTTGAACTTTGAAAAGTATCTTTTGTTCTTGTTTGAAAGAATTGCAGTTCTTTCTTTGGTTGATTCAAAAAGCAGAGTGATGCCACTTGGGAAAACTTGCTTGTCAAGTATTACATGTCTCAGAGTGAAGATGAGGAGAACTCGAAAAAAATCAGTGTTTTTGGAGAGTTGAGGCGGAACTAGGATTTAAAGTTTATGAATCCTGAATTTGTCATCGAACACATAGCTTGTCTTTAGTTGCTAGGTTTACAACTAAATATTTATACATATTTAATGAATTTCTAATATAAATACATAGTCTAAGCAAAAACTACTAGGTTCATCCGAACCCATAGCTAATGATCTAGCTCTGCCTCTGCAAGGGGGTTGTAACGTAGACAACCTACCCGAACCCGTGACCTATCATAGAGCGACGTATATGTAAACCATATCCTTGACGCAAGGATCAATGACTAATTCCAAGGTCGAACCCATGACCTGTGAGTCACACGGAGACATATATGTAACAAACCTACCCTGATGCATGCAAGCATCTACGTCTGATTCCTTGTTTAAACCTTGTGACCTAATAAGCCACAAAGAGACATATGTAAGCAGCCTACCCTAATGCAAACATCAATGGAACACCTGATTTCACAGCTCGTACTCGTGACCTATAGATCACACGTAGACAATTTTACCGTTGCTCCAAGGCCAGAGAAAAATGATTCTACTAATGTACACACAATGTGATGGTGCATTATACTTTCTTATCATTGATTAAAAGAAACCATGAGTTGTGAAGGGGAAGATTACAAGAAAAACTCACTTTGCTTCTGTTTGCTCAATGAAATTTCCTTGGAAATGAGCTATACCTCTGACCATGAACATAGAACCAGTAGCTTCATAATTATTGTTATTATTCCTTTGTCTGAGCAAACATGATTTCAAATAAAGCAAAATAAACAATAATCAAGAGCAGTATGGAACTAATATATTCATTTAACTCAACTTCCCTCTTTGAGAGAACAAAAAAATGAGTACTCTTGAACAGTTCCATAGCCATTTACATTATCATTTCCCGCATACAAGAAAGAAAAGACGAAGGAGATACCGAGCTAGTTACACTCATATACGAAAGAAGAAAAAAAAAGAAGAGACTCTCCAGGGAGCGGTAAACAGCAATTAGCTATTCAAAATTCCTAAAATGATACGTAGAACAAAAATGATTAGCATTATGCATATACTCATAAAGCTTTATCAATCGTTGCTTACTCTGATACTGATGGTAGTATGGCCAAACTGTTAGCAGTCAGTCCTTCTGTAGATAATGACTCAAACTTCGGGTCAAAGCTCGTTGTGTAATGGAATTCAATTTGTAGCCGCTGATGAAGGGGTGTCGATGCCATCAATCCTTTCTTTACATCAACTTGTAACTCCCTAATAGGGATTGCTGCCAAAAAACTCTTAATGTACTCTTTACATGCCTCTTTACCACTGTAAATGATTTCAGGTACCATGTCTTCCTGCATTTTGTCGGAGCCATTGGTACAAATGACAATTTTGCCCTCATCAGCAGCTTCTTTGACATCGGATTTCTCTTTTCTATCGCTAGATGGCTTATCATCTGATTGTTGAGATTCACTAGGTACCCGCATAATTGTTGTATCTTTGTCAAATTTGAGGATATATGCCTGATTACAACCTTCAAAAAGCCTCTCCCCCAGTGTATCGATGATATAGTATGCGTCTTTTTCAACCTTGAGGATAAAGAAGTGATCATTCCAACTCACAATGTAAACAAAGGAGTCGCCATGACCAGGAGTTTGTTGAGCAGATTTAGATATCTCGTCCCATATGTTGTCAAAAGACATGGCGCCATCAAGGAAGTCAAATCCTTCCTCTTCTTCGATTCCTTCAGGATGAAAGAACCCAATGAATGATTTTTCTGAGACTACTGAGAGTGGACGCACATTAGCCTCGAGAACTGTCTCGAGGTCAAAATGCTTATCTGGGAAACGTTCCATGTAGGTATCTTTTTCACAAAGACCCCTCCACTGCAGTGAGCCTTCACGGATAAGACAATCAAGTTGGGACTTGATGGGCATATCCTCAGGATTGCAGTGGAACCAATCAGCTATGACAGCAACCAAGGCTGTACAAGCACTTTCACCAGCAGCTCGTTCACTTCGTTGATCAATCGAAGCAAAGAAGATCTGAGTCTGCAGCTTCATTTGTCCATCACGGCTTATTATCTCTTTCTGCTCCCAACTACCCACAGCAAAACTGTCATCTCCAAACTCGGAGATAGAAAATCGATTTGGAGAAGCTTCCTCAGATTTGTACCACTGCAAGATTTATACACATTACTAAGAAGACTAGTTATGACATATACATGTTCAATCATGAACATGAAAACCTCAACAATTAAACTCTTGATACAACTATACAAGTAGAGAAGCTACTAAAGAAGCTCTCAAAGCTCAGTAATCTTCAATACGACAGACACATTGGTGTACAAGTAATAGGTAGCAGATTGATTAGATTTTGAAATGAAGATAATAAATGACACTATGCAAATTCTATTTAGATACTGGGACGATGACAAAGAAAGCACGAAGAGTGAACGCGTACCCCTGAAGAAGATTCATCAGATGAGCAAAGCTGTCGGCGATCAAAGTCTATATCGTCTCCACCATCCTCTCCATAATGTTTCTTTAACAACGGCTCCCCCTTGGTTTTAGGAGATCTGAAACTCAACTTCCTCTTTCTCCAGGGGAGAATGCTGCGTTTTGAACTCTGCTCTGCAGATTGATTTCGTAGTGCTGCAGTTGTATCCTCAGGGTACTTGTGCCTTGTGTCTGAAATATGATGGCTGTAGTGGACTAAATCCTCGTCGTCGCTGCTGCTGCTTGTGTTTGAACAAAATGATCCACCAGCATGGTTTGCATAGACAAGTGTTTCATAACTAAATGACTTCTGAACACTTGTATCCTCCTTTTCTTCCTCCGATTCTCCTCCTTCTGAATCATCATCAAGTGAATCTGTATCCACTGGGTAAACATAATTGGGATCCTCACTTCTGACTGAGTTCCTTCCATCACTGCTTCCTTCCTCTTCATGATATGCCTTCTTGTGTCGCCTAATAGATAATGCCTTGAAAAATTTAACTTTCTGCATACCTGCTTTTAAAGAAGAACCCTCATTTCTATCTATCAACAAAACCTTTCCAGGATTTGGAGATACTGGGGCAGACATGATAAACTTTGGAATGTTCTCTGAAGCTTCGTTAGTGTTCCTCAATTCCACAAGGTTGAGCAATAGCTGTCGACAAATGTATGAACATGTCTTTAGAGAACAGTCACATATATATATAAATACAAGTAGATGCGAAAGATACTGATCAAATGATATATTCACATTGCTGCAGGAATACGACAGAGCAAACAAAAAGTATGTTTTAGTTTCTCTTACACAGAGTGAAAGGCAACTCTTGAATCTGCCAATAGAGGCTTCCATAGGAACAAAAATTTCAATGCCGTCTTCTTTTTCTCCAGCTAATGAAGCAAAGTCTGCAAGGTTCAATGTCGCAGCAGCAAGTACGGTTACCTTCTGATCTGGTCCTTTGCTTGTACCCTGATTCAGAAGAAGTATGAATAAGTATTGTGTCAAGCAGCTCACAAAGAACCACATGGAAGGGAGTATACGAACAACTGAAAATAAAGGAATGTTCTCTGAAGCAACAGGAAGTAATACACCCATGGATTGAAAAAAAATGCAATTATCAGGAACGACGAGATAGGTTCAAAGCAGTCAAAGAAACATGCAGCTAAGCCAACGTTGAGCCTATGGAAGAACAACAACTACACGCTTCAGTCCCAAACAAGTTGGAATCGGCTATAAGAATTTACTATTCCATTTAAGCTCAACTCATGTCATCATCATACCAAATAAAAGTAGAAATGAAAATAAGTAAAAAATATATATAAATAAATAATAATAACTACAACAATAATAAATATAATAATAATAATCAATTGCTACCATTTTTAATTAATAATAGACTATGCCAATAATGTTTTTTTCCCTTTCCAAAAAAGCACAATGTCCAGAGAAAAATATGAATGAACTATAGTAGGTCTCACCATCCACCATAAAACATCAAAATAAATGACCCCAACA
The DNA here is from genome assembly GCA_018342035.1 of Solanum appendiculatum. Classification (NCBI taxonomy): domain Eukaryota; kingdom Viridiplantae; phylum Streptophyta; class Magnoliopsida; order Solanales; family Solanaceae; genus Solanum; species Solanum appendiculatum. The sequence goes on from JAGDQO010001434.1 coordinate 219,209, forward strand.
GGCTCAAAAAGTGTAATCCATTAAAAGGCAATCATTACATTCCAGAAGGCTTAAAAAGCTTTTGGAATAGTATCTCCATTGTTCAAAATTTTAGAGAGCAATATAACAAAGTCAAAACTTACTTTAAGCCAGTCGCATATTGGAAAATTATACTATGTATATAAAAAAATGAACACTTTAGGCAAATTCCTGGCTTTGCCACTGTTAAACACACTAAGTTTACCAGTAGTAATAAAACTCAGTGAAAACCATATTGATGATGAATTTTATCAAGCAACTCTTTTTAAAATGTCCTTTGAACAGGCTCATACATATGCTGCTGCAATATACTGAATCACCATGATCAAATAATCGAAACCAAGCATCAGTTTAACCAATAAAAGAAAAAATAAGTATCCTAATTTGAGGAAATTCAAGAAATTTATCATCCCAAAAAGTTGTATAGACATGATCAGGATTCAGAACACAATAAACTATCAAGAGATTGTGTGTACGCAACCTTACCTCCGCCTTATGAAGGTAAAGAGGTTGTTTCCAACAGATCCTCGGCTCAAGTAAAGCAGAATAAAAAAGACAAGTGAATAAAACAAATACACTAATGAAGAAGTCATGCTAAAAAACAATTAAGAAAAAGAACAAGCATCCACAACAAAATGTACGATAACGAAAGCCAAAACAAATACCAGAGATCCTCTATAACAACATATCTCTACAACGGCCAAGATCTCTTCAGAGCCAATTTTTCATGTTATGTTATGTTATATGTTCTGTATAACAATATTTCGCTATAGCAGCCAAAAAACATTATATCAATTTTTTTCAAGAGAAATGAACATGGAACTAATCAAATTCCCTAGAATTGGATTCCTTTTCTCAACAGCCAAAAACACAAAACATCATAAGGATCAAAGGTAAAAAGCAATCAAGAACTCACATTGAACACAGTAAACACAACTTCCCAAGGATGAAAAACACCATCTTTATAACCTGAAAAGTTACAAACACTCAAAAATTCCTCATTCCATTCAACAATCCCCTCATCTTCCTTCAAACACTCTTCTTTTGTAAAATTCTTCTGTACACTTCTCCTAGTAAAAGAGCTCAAGTTCAAAGAAATCCCCTTTGATGACCCTTTCCACTTAATTCCAACTCTCAATCTATCAAAATCTTGAAACCCCACATGCTTTTCTGACAAAAAGCTAAAACCTTTAAGGCAATTTACAGTAATCTTGGCCTCAAATTTCTTAGATAATAAAAGTGGAGGCCATGGCATCCACTTCATCAACTTAACCATTTTTTTTCACTTTAAATCCCCAAAATACTACAGACCCAAGAACAAGAAAATACCCAAAAAAAAAAAGATCACTTTTTGTCCTTTCAAGACTAAAAAGTGATCCAAGATTGCTATAAAGTATAAACCCAAATCAAGAAAATAAAATAAAGATCACTCTTTTATGATTCTATAGGTAAAAAAAGTGATCTTTCTTGGATAATTGTGGGATTATGAGTTGGTAAAATGGGATTTAGAAGGGATTAGGTGTTGTATTAAGAGGGATTATGGAAGTTAGTTTGGAAACAAATGGCAGAGAGAGATAAAAGGGAGAGAAATTGTAGGCAGAGAGTGGCAGTGGAGAAAAAAAACAAGATCACAAGTAACGTCTCTATTTGTACTACTAGGAGAGTGCATGTAGACACTATTTTTATTATCGAGGAGAAATCTGTTTAAAAAAGAATGTCTTTTTTTCCGTAAATTTTTAATTTTAACTTTCGATATAATAAGTTTACAACAAGAATAACGATAACAACATACCCGATGAACAGTATTAGAGTCAGGATTTTTATTGAGGGAGTTTGAAATATAAAGAAGTAAACACACGAACAAGTCGAAGGGTTCAGTATCTACTATATATATATATATATATATATATATATATATATATATATATATATAGATAAAAGATAATTTTAACCATATATAAATATTGTAATTTTCCGACAAAAGGGTTTGAATGAACCCCTAGACCGTACTAGCTCCACTCATGCTGATGAAATTTAATAAGTGGAGTTTAGGAAAGATAAAGTGTATGCGAACATTATCATTATCTTGTGGAGGTAGAGAAAATATTTCCGAAAAACCTTCGGTTCAAGTGCAGATGTTTAGATTCGTAAAATGAAAAAATATTTTGGTACATTTCATGTATCTTTAATTTAAGGTCACAAAATTTAAAAATAATTTTTATTTTCTTAAATTTTATGTTAAGTCAAAATAAGATAATTAAAATAGAAGGGATAATATTTCTTTTCTTATTTTGGTGAATTAATTTACATTTAAGGGGGAAAATCTAATGCTACATTCAAGATTATTTTGTATTTGTTAAAGATAAGATTATTTCCTTTTAAAATTAGAAATAAATATTTTAATTTACTTTTGTGTAGCGATTTTTTTCTTTTTTTGATTTTTTCCTATTTTGTTAAATTATTTTACGCCCAAGAAAAAAAAATCCAATGCTACATTCAAGATTACTAAAATATCTTAAAACTAAGATCATATCATATTCTTCTAAAACTATGAATTGTCAATAAAATATAATTCCTTCAATTTTAGGAAACGCTTTATTCCCAAAGAAAAAAAATTGAATTCGCATTATAAATCGAGTACTAAAATGGATATCAAACATGTGACGGAAAATAAAAAAAGACATTACTTAATTATATAATGATTTTTAAAAAAAAAAAAATTTGGTTTTATTCTATTTTGGTGAATATTTTTACATGTAAGGAAAAACAATACAAATGCTACGTACATTTAAAATTACTATAATATGTTATTCTTCTAAACTAAGAATCACAAATAAATTCCGTTGTTCTTAGGCAACGTTGTACTTGTGCGCTATATTAAGGATCGTACACCAAGCGAGAAATAAATGTTTCTCCGTAAGAATAAAATAATGGTTTCTTCAAGTTAATTAAACCAAAATGAATTTAGAAAACAAAAGCAACTCAAAAGTTCAAGTATTCACGAATATTTCTACAAAAACTCGTTTGAAAAAAATACAAAAAACAAAAAAAACTATTCAAATCACACGACTTTTCTAACAAAACTAATATTCCAAAAATAAACAAAATTCAAAACGCAACCTAAAAAATAAAATGATATCTGGACTCAATTATAAAGTGTTAATCGTATGGACGTTAATTGGTACCTAACCCTACGTAATAAATAAAATAAATCATGTTCCGTAGTATCAAGAAATGTGATGAAACAATTGAAATTCCTAAATATATAATCAGACGTTTCAATTAAAACAGTGAGAATATAAAAGTCTGTCATACTTATATTATAGTACAATGCAACATGATTATGTGACATCAATAAAGATTATGACAATTGGCTGAACAAGTGGAGTTTGTCTTAAAAACGATGTTTAATTATTCTAAATATAGCTATAACTTTAAGCGAGTATATTCGACACCAAATAAAAAAATAACATGATTTATAGACTATTCTACACAAACTTTTAGTGGTGGGTTTGATGTCTAACAATATGTATTTATCAATAAAAACTCTAATTTAATTTTGAGCATTAGAGACCACAAATTTAAAGTTATGCCTCTATGGTGGGGCTATTTATGACTAGAAAATAGATCAAAATTAATGTTTGAATTAATTCGCCTCCATAAATAAATTGATTTCTCAAATGACCGTTCAATTAATAGTTATAAAATCAAATTCAATGAATTATTAGGACATCTGATTTTTATTTCCTTTTAGGACAATCGATTAAAGTTGACATTAATTTTCAAAACGATCATTTTTATTCTTTCTGAAGCGTCTTATTTAGTCAATATTTTCTTAATTTGAGTAGATTTGAAAGGGAAAAATGATTCTTTAGTTTTCTAAAACATTAAATATTTTAAAACAAATTTAATTTACCAAAAAAAGTACTCCATAAAAGTTAGGATTTGAGGGAGTGTATTATTTATTTATTTTGCAATAATGGTGACTTGTACATTCATAAACTTAAAATAAATAATTTAGAATTGTAATCCCTTTTATTAAGTGTACTTAATAATTAGAAGATCTAAATGTGATTAATTGTCACTCATAACAAAAACTAGACTTGTTTTATTATTAGTTGAATCATGAATGAATACGATTCCTCTGCACTAAATTAAAAATCTCAAATTTGAGTCTTAAAATTAAAGAAAACATTCTTTAAAAAAGAAAAAAAAAAGTAGTATGCTGAATGGACCATCTATATAATGCAAAATATTACACTTTCCATAAGGTGCATGATCTTATTTTAATTCTCAATTCTCTTTTTTCCTTCCACTCCTTTATTATTGGGTCCAAACTAAAAAAGAAAAACTGACAACATAATTATTGGATTATCTGATTGGCAAATAAAATGTGAAACTTGCCAAGAAATTCTTTTTTCAGTATGTGGATAGTAATTTGTAGCAGCATTAATTGGACAACAAGTTGGTTCTTTATTCAATTTTATACGAAACAACGACATATTCAGTATAATTATATTCCATTAAGGAAGTTTGAGGATGATAGAATACACGTAAATTTTATTCTTATGTATATTCTCAACACAGTTAGAAAAAGAAATGGTGGAAGTGGAGAAAGTCATGACAAAATACTATGCAGTTTTATATGATACTATTTTTAAATTATTTTTTATATTATTTGTAGTTTTTGTACTTCAACGACTATCATATTATTTTATTATGGTTATTCCCTGGTTACTAGTTGTTATTTTTGCTACTATCTATCATGTCTTGTATTTATATTACTTTTTTTGAACTGCTTTGAATTATTTTTTTCTTAAGCTGAGAATTTATTGAAAACAATCTCTCTACCTTTGAGGTAGAGCTAAGTTCTGCGTACACATCCTTCCCGAATTTCATTTTGTGAAAATATACTGAGCATGTTACTCTCTCTGTCCAACAATAGTTGTCCACTATTGACTTGACACATGGATTAAGAAGCAACAAATGATAGGGGTAATTTTATTAAATCACTCTTATTAAATATAAGTCATCTAAATATTGAAAAATGAATAGTATTTAATAGCAAGGGTAAAATAGATATAAAATGATAAATTATTCATTGATTTTATAAATTAGATAAGTATTATTATTATAAAGGTGATAAATATTCAATAAAATTATTTAAATGAACGTAAATTGCTCCGAACATCACAATTATAAAAAAAAATATTATCTTTTTGGAATATACAAAATATGTGACATTCCAACTTATCCAAATTCACGAATGCAGCTGTATATATATCTTCTCCAGCACAGACACAGCTTTGCATCTATCTATATACTTTCACATTAATTGATTTAGCTTTATTTTATTATTAATATTTGGATAATTAAAAAATATATTTTTTATTGTAATTTTTTAAAGTAAATATTTAAATTATTAAATTTTATAATTTTTAAATGCTAGTAGAGTTTTACTTTTTTTAAAATTGAAGGTTGTATATACAAATTTATATTGATCATTAATTTAATTTGACCATCATCTTTCTTGTCAAATTAAATAATAAATTAAAATAAATAGTATATTATTAAATGCATGCTAATTTCTGCACTTTATTTATCCTTCGATCATTAATTTAATTTGACTATCATCTTTCTTGTCAAGTTAAATAACAAATTAAAATAAATGGCGTATTATTAAATGCATGCTAATTTGTGCACTTTATTTATCCTTCAACCAAAAAATCTGATAAAGTAGAAGAACAACATTCTTGAATGATATTTCGTCTAATCAGATTAAATTTATATGATAATATATTTATTATTTTTCCATTTTTTCTGAAAATATCATTTCAATTATCTTTAACAAATTGGATAATTTATTTTTTTTAGAAAAACAAAACAATAAAAAAAGGAGTAGGTGAAAAACTACACAAAAGCAGGCAGAAACCAAGAAAATAATATATAACCGACCTTTTATTTTTATCCACACACGTGAGTTCTAGAACACCTTTTTCTAGGGTGTGTGGATTATTCGAATTTAAATCAAAAAATTAAATGAAAAAATTACGCGGATAAGTAAATATATACTAGTTAATTAGTGAATATAACTACATTTTGTCTTAATTACAATTTGGGACCTACTTTTAGCTATAATTACGCAGCTCAATTTTTTAGTTTTGTATAATTCAGAATTTGTATAATATAATTTGTATAACTTTGTATAATGTAATTTTGTATAACTGTTTAAAGTTCAAATGTTTGTGTTAGTATAAATTTGTTATTTCGAGTTTATACAAAAATAGTTGAATTATACAAACGTATCCGCGAATTATACAAACTCATTTGCGAATTATACAAACGAGGTAGCTTAAACTATAGCTTCAGCCCGTAAATATGCAAACTATAGATATGAAGATAATTAAGTTTATTATAGTGACTATTTGCGAAAGTTCCCCAAATTAAATTCTATAGGTATTTAATATAAGGTATTAGAGAAAATAATATATGTATTAATTTTCATATATTTAACTTTATATTAGTTATACATTTTTCAGTATTATTTTTATATATAGTAAATTATAATATTAACAATACAATATATTAGTTTTACTGGAATCCTTCATACTCAATATTATTTCTGTTTTAATACATTTTATTCATTTAGTACAATAAATTAAATAGTCTATAAAAAATTATGTCATGAAAACTAATAATGTAATTAATACCATAATTATTAATCTAAGCATTATTAATACACCCTATCAAACTACTCTTATGAATTTTAAATTCTAGAACAATAACTAGGTTCTTCTTTTTGTCTCATTTGATAGTTGATATAATAAAGTTATGCGGGTATTAGTAAGATATGGATTAATTATGTGAAAATTTATGTATTATTATATGTACAGATTAATTATTCATGTATATTTTTTATCGTAAATAGTATTATACATAAATTTTCTCATAACTTATACATATATTAGTTATGTGGTTTCTAAATTACAAAGTACCAAACATCGAATTAATTTTATATATAATTATAATCAATTACCAAATATGATATTACTTTTGAAAATCTAATACATGTATAATATTTATCCTTAACCAACTATCAAATGACCCCTTGAGTAATATATATTGTTAGTTCTGCATTAAAGTATATTCATTTTTACCAACAAGGATTGTGACGGAGAGGTAAGTACTCTTTCATCCTGAATCAGAAATCTCGGGCTATTTATATAAATTTATATCATAGGATAAAAATTTATATAAATTTGAGGTTGTTAGAATGGAGTATTTACAGGGCCACTTTTATTTTCTCCCACACATTTGTTTTTTTGTAATTTGTGGAAATTCCAATATGATGAACCATGCTTTTTAAATGTTAAATGGTTGGTATAAGCTTTATTTATTAATTTATTCGTTGACTAAGTAATCAACTAATCATCATCATTTTTTTAAATTTGAACGGTCGTCCAACTTTTTTTCTTAAAATTAAGTGGTAGCTTAGTAGTAACCATTTTTATTTAATATAATTATCTAGTATATAATAACAATAATACTAATAAATTTTGTATAACTCCACATATAAAATTTGAAAAAGATAAAATATACGCAAACTTTATATTTACCTTAAAAAGTTTATGCAATTACCACACCAATTAAAGGATGAAGTGGTTTAATTTTTCCAAAAACTATATTCATTCTCCTAATGTGAATTGAACTCTGATTAAAGGTGAAAAAATTATTTCCAATAATTTTTGCTTATTTGTATGTGTTATGTATTATTTCACATTAATCAAGCAACCATTGATAATGATAAGTAGAAAAGACAAACAAATTTCATCAAGACTTCTTATAGATTTGGTGTGACAACACTAAAAAGATGTGCCGGGAATAATAAGATCCTTTCATTAATAATCAGAGATTTTCTGTTCGAATATTAGAAAAGAAAATAACTTTAATAGGGTTTGTTTCTCCTTTGATGAGGCTTACATAATTAAAACATAAAATCACAAATAACTCAAGATCCCAAAATGAATATCAGACATTAAATACAAAATAAAGGAAAAGATTGGTGTGACCAGTGACATATTGTTCTTCACTGAAATCAAATAATAAAATTGATTTAGTAATATCAGGCCGAGTTTTTAGGGGAAAATATTGAAGATGGGGTCCAAGTTTTAAAAAAAATAATTTTCACTTGTATAAGTTAAATATATATATTCAAACACAAATTCATCAATTTCGAATATATATTTTAACTTACTTTCAAATACTATTTTTAAGAAATATATATAAAAAATTTTATGATAATTAACATGACAATAGATTAATGTGGGATAAAATTGATTATTGTTTGGGATTAAAGTTTATATTTATCATTTTTCAGGTGGTGATACATTTATTTTCTGCCACACATTTTCTTTTTGTAAAAATAAAAATTCCATCACCATCTATGCCTTATAAATGTTAAATGGTTGGTACATACAATCTTTAAATTTTTATTCATTTACTTACTTATTTATTCCTTGACTAAGTAATCATCATAATTTTTTTAATTTAGAAGTCCTTGTCAAGTGTGTAACTTTCCCTTTGGTATTTCTATATGCTTTAGTGGAGGGGTTGGTGTTGGAGATTGGCTTATCCTAATTTTTAGATGTGACGTGTGTGTCTACTTATTTAATTTTATGATTGTTTAAGTTCAGTTGTGTACATCTAAAATCCGAGGACATTGATGTTAACTGAGGCTAAGTTAAAGGGATATATTTATGTATCATGCATTGTTTTTATGTATATATAGTAGATGTAGTCATGTAGATGTTGAATCTCTTTGACTTCTTCGTGTGTTTATTTCTTTATTTTTAAATTTACTTAATAAAAATTCTCTCTCCCCCGTTGTTCAATCGCATAATCAATCGAAGAAAAGATTTTAATTCAAGTCCTTTTAATTAAATCGAATAATAAGATGTGAATTACTCCATTTGACCTGATTTATGTGACTTTTTTTTTTTAGTTAGTCCAAAAGAATAACATATAATCTACCCTTAATGAGATGATTTATAGTCATACAAACATCTATAATTTGTTTAAAACCACAAATTTCACAAAAAAAAATTAAACTCTATGTTAATTAAATAGCATCACATAAATTAAGACGAAGTAAATATGTATTTTAATTACTCTTGGTATGATCAACAAGAAGCACAAAAAAATGAAATGGAAGTTCCACTATCTATTTTGATTCATCATCATAATTTGAAATTTGCTATTTCAACTAATTTAAATTAGTATTAAATCCGCAAGAAAGGCAAAGCACTAACTCTAAAAACGAAGAAATTTCAATCATTTCACCATATATCTCGATGATATTCCTAACCTTTCTTGTAAAACTAATTTACTTCATTTATTTAAGTCAATAGCACATGTGACATTATAATGGCCCCATTTGACTGTTCTTATCATAGTTCATAAATGTAGTAGAGCTTGCTAGACACACAACACTAGCCAATTAATCCACATGTGGGATTCACATCATGCAAATAGCATTTGCCTCTTTTCTTTTTCGAGGCGAATTCAGAATTTAAAATTACATCACTAATTATTTGATTTATAATTAGATATTTATAAATAATTAATGAATTTTTCATTATAAATTAGAGTAAAAATTATTAAATTCACGTAAATCTGTAATCAACCTTTTAAATCCATTGTAGCATTTCTTACTTCTTTAGGGTTTTGGATGGGAGTTGTATTCAAATTTGGTATATAGAGAGGCAAAGAAAATGATTATATTTAGGAGTTGGAATATTGAAGCATGGGAACTTCACTCATTGCACATTGCTTGCTCCCCCACTGTTTTGTTGGATATGAAACTTGTAACTAGACACATAATTTTATGGTTCACTTCACACCATGTATTTGTTACTCCTTTCGTTGTTTGTCTGGTTCTGACTTGACACAAAATTTAAGAAAAGTAAATACTTGTGGTTTAAAATGTAGCAGATCATATACACACCTGCAGTAGCTCAATGTTACTACCCTTGATCACAAATATACAACTAATCGCGATCTAAAATAAGCGACTTAAGAGAGAAGAACTGAGTTGTAGCTCATTGATACATCTTATACTTCAACATTCTATAGGTGCAAAGTTGAAACGTCGCGAAATTATGTGACAAAAGTTTCTTGCTATGCAACATATTGACAGTATCAATAAACACTAGTATTACAGAAGCAAATGTAACTCTACTATCCAGCAAATATTGAGAAAATTTTGCAGAACTGGGAAAAATATTACTGATGTGCATTGCAAAAAGCAAGGTTGTTGCTTGGCAAGCACTAGTTTCTACTATACAACCAAGGCTCTCTAAAGTTTTAGAGCGTCTCTAAATCCGGTGCTGAAACTGTGTTCTAGACCTTTCTTGCCACCACCACTTGCCGGATGTCCCTTTTGCATCATAGCTACAAACTCATTGTAATCAATGCGCCCATCCTGAAATGTTTAAGTAGAAAACTCATATTTTTACCATGAATGAAAGTTACACACTCAAGAAGCTCGTCTTGCTCGTATAAGCATCATCATTTTATGGTAACATCATACAAAGAAGTCATTACTGCATATCCTTCAAACTTAAGTGATGATTTCGATTAAGTCATTGACAAATGCCAACGAATACTACACTGCATTTTGAACATTTTTAGTAAGTCTGATACCAAAGGAACTAAGGAAGTAGTACTATGAACTATGAATTTTTCTGGCGAAGAAACAAAGAAGATTTAGATTCTTGATATGAACTAGCCGAACTTTAGAAAAGGATGTCCCATTAATTCCAATTAAAGAGCCTTCTCGGGGAAAAACTAGCAACTCCCGTATGCCATTTCAAATATAAAATCAAGGAGTAAAAAGAGAACTTACATTGTCCTGGTCAGCATCTCTGATCATGTCTTCCAGATGGACGTCACCGATACCAAATTCCTCACAAGCTTGTTGAAGCTCGTCTGCCGTGATGTAGCCACTGCCATCTTTATCAAAGTAAGAGAAAGCAGCAAATAGATGATCTTCTCTTTCAATTTTATTGAAATGTAATGTTGCAGCTATAAATTCCCCATAGTCAATTGTGCCGCTGTTATCAACATCTGCCTGCAATTTCAGACAATACGAGGAGTTACTTGAGGTCACTATCATTTGGTTGAGCATGAGATGTAAGAATGTCATGAGGCTAAATGAATCTTAAGATTTAAGATTATACAATTAGAAACCAACACAGAGAAAAGAGGGTATTCAAAGGCCAAATCGTTCCGTCTTACTTCTTGCCCATATCGACTAGATCACAAGGTCACAAGCACAATTTTTATTTCCAATTTACTAATATTAGCTTCATACAGTTCCCTTCACCTTTTAGCAATCAAACTCCCAAACATTCCCGTGAGGAGAAATTAACTAATTGAGGCTAGCTGTTGTTGTTATTGTAATTCTCAACAATCTATCCAACTACTACATATACACAAATAATTTCCTTAGACCAAAAATATAAGTAAGAAACAAGGGAACTTTTAAGTTTCTATGTCGGTCTTCCGTTTAAAATGGTAACAATATATTTCATCAGCAATAAGGAAATACTGGATACCATATTTTTACAATTCCTCTTAGCAAAAACATAAGAAATACAGTTTATCACTTGTTCATTTTGTTACCTCCACTGGGTAAAGAAGAGGTTGAGTAAGTAATTAACTAATTATTTTCATCATCTTTATGACATAGACATACATCTTTGTTATTTTTCTCCGGTGTACACATTTTCTTCACATGATACAAATAGCATTGAAAAATTAGCAATGATCTTCCGTGAGGAACGTTTGGAGGAACACATGAAACTAATATTGTAGGATCTAAAACACTTCCTCCCATTTTTGCTGTCCCCCAAACACATAAATCATGTTTCTTCGTTCTTATTGCGCGATCAAAATCTTATTTAAGTCGGGATATTAATTAGCTTATTTAGATGATTCTACCCATGCAGGTTCTTATCTTGACATGAACTGAAATATCTATCTACCAAGGTCCACTTGACATAAGATCACTTACTGCTTGCATAAGATCATAGATCTCGGATTCCTTGAGATTAGCGCCAACTCTTTTTAATCCAACTTTGAGCTCCTCAAAAGTTATTTGACCACTATTGTCTGTATCTATCATTTTGAACATTTCTTTCAGACCAGCAATTTCTTCTTCAGATAGGCTTTCAGCAATGACCTGCAAGAGACGTGTAACTCACAATATTTAGTGGACTAGTTTCAATCCACAGTTAGTATGAATCTTCGACGTATTTATGAATCTATAGACTCACTCTCAAAGCCATCTTCTTGAGCTTGTTCATTGCAGAAAATTGTTTCATTCGACTTAGAACTGCAGAATCCAAAGGCTTATCTGGAGCCACACCATCAACTTGAACCCAGCGATGGCCTATGGAGGTATCAAAATCGCTCATTAACTTTTATCCAAATTTTTCATCTTGAGGGAAATTTTTGCAATAGGAAGGATTAAATTCATTTCATAGGATTCTAGGCGATACAAAATACTAACCACAAGGCCAGAGTTTAACTTTCTCCATTACATTAGCACTATTACATGATCAATTATGAAATAGAACATATAATAGTAGGAGATTATTGAGTATTCAGTATTGGAATGAAACAAGCGAAATTAGAGCACAATGATGTACTCCCTTTGTTTCAATTTGTTTGCTGCTTTGACTTGGCACAAAGTTTAAGAAAGTAGAGAAGACTTTTGAATCTTGTGGTCTTAAACATACCATGTGGAAAGTTAGAATTAAAGAGTTGCTATAAAAGGAAAAAACATTCTTTTTCAGAGGGACTAAAAAGGAAAGTAATCACAAGCATATGTGAATTACCAATGTAGAAATGTAAAACCATTTCCCACTAGTAAAATTTAATCCACTACCATTTAAACAGGTAGACATGTTAAACTCAAATATCAGATTAGACAAACTGTTGAGAATACTTACACAAGACTTCATGAGCAGTTAAACGTTTTCTGGGATCTCGAACAAGCATTCCTCTGACTAAGTCTTTTGCATCTTCTGAAATACTAGGCCATGGATCTGACGAGAAATCGAGATCACCATGCAGGACTTGTTCAAATATTCCTTGCTCATTTTCTGTATGATATTATATATTAGTAAAGAGAAATCATACGAAAAGATAAGACATCATTGGCAGAGCAACATTTGGTTTCCATAAACCTTTTTCACTTTATTTCCCTTGCTGACAAAACTGGTTTAGTTTATGAAAATAGATCTTATTTTGAATATGCACTAATTCTTTTTCTTTGGACCACATGCTTAAAAAGGAAGCTCCCAATTTTCTGGCGATTGCCCTAGACTCCTTCAGGATCAGCAGCAGAAGTCGACACAAAGGCAGCAAGAACTATGGAAATTTCAGCTGATCAATTGTAAACTGCGGGAAAAGAGATTGAGAGGTAGTAATGGATAAGCGAAATGAAGATGGATAAGAGGAGTGTGAGAGAGATGTTATGTGTTGGGTGTGCGAACAAAGTTCCACATTGATAGTTGAAAAGATTGAGAAGCTACATACAAGGTGTAGGGATACTCTTAATTCAATTAGGCCTTTTGCGGAAATATAACACAGTTTAAGAATATCATAGGACTGACTTAGCCAGACAGTTGGTATTAGAGCTAGTGGTCGATGAGACGAGTCTGGAGATGACTGCATGATGGCCTGGGGCTCGATATACTACCTTTACCATGACAAAGGTAGCTTGGAGAAGCAGGCGCACAAGAAAAAGCTAGCTTTGGGCTCCGGAGGCTGTAAATGCTCAGTCATGTGGGGTGGCACACAGTGAAACTTGAAAATTGATTCATGGATCGTGGTAATGGGTTGCGTGGAACTTAACTAGAGGGGGATATCCGTGGATCGTGGTGATGGACAGCGTGAAACTTAGTTCAAGGGGGAAATTGTTGGGTCTGCGATCAAAGTCCCTCATCGGAAGGTGAAAAAGACTGGGAAACTACATATAGAGTGTAGGGATAGTCTTAATGAGGCTTTTTGGGGAAAATCGAGCAGGTTTGGCCAAAAGCGGACAACATCACACCGAATAGAAAAAATTATTGGGCTTAGCCCAACACTATGCATGAAGAAAATCTTGTGACAGGATCCTGTCGACTAAATGGTAATATGATTATGATAGCGCTGGCACCATGATTCAATGTCCCAGGAAATGGAGTATTTAAACTAGGTGTTCTTAAATCCTTCTCCTGTTCTGGAGAGTTTTCCCCAAGCTTTGAGAATATCATATCCTCTTTTTCGGCTAAAATAACACAGCCCGTATTCTCCTCTAGGATATTAATGGAAATGTAAACTTTGCAGAAGTGAACATAGCGAATCGCGGAATAAAGTAAAGGAAACAAGTATCCTTAAATCTCACCAGCCCAGAAAGGAGGCACTCCACTTAATAAGATGTACACAATCACACCAGCACTCCAGACATCAGCTTCAGGACCATACCGTTTTTTGAGAACTTCTGGTGCAACATAATAAGGACTGCCAACAACATCAGTAAATCTCTCACCTGAAAAAGGAAACATCAATAAATAGGCTGTTTCAGGAGATCAAACATAGCAACTAATGAACAACATAGCACAGAGGAGAAAGAGATGCAAATTTCATTAGATGGTTATACAGGAGGTTTTTATCAATAGAGTTCAATACAATATGAATGCCCATGAATAGGAACGAAGTGCACCTAAATCAAGTTACAGTCTTGGACGAAGTCCAATAGAATCTGCATCATGAATACCAAGAACTAACAACAACAACAACAACACACCAGCGTAATCTCACAAGTGGGGTCTGGGGATGGTGGTGTATACGCAGCCTTAACCCTACCTTGTAAAGGCAGAGAGGTTGTTCCCGATAGACCCTCGGCTCAAGTAAAGTAAATGCAGTAGCGAAGGAGTCATGCTGAAAACAATGGAGAGCTAACACGCAAAATTCATGAATAGCACATGTCAATTCACATTGATCATCTTTCCTATATTACAAATTCCATGCTCATTGCATTCATTAATCAAGACAGTATCTTAAAGCAGCTTCCACCAAAGCAACTACAAACTCATCAAATTAAGTACCTGGTTTGAAGAAAACTGACAATCCAAAATCAATACTTTTGAGAAGTGAATCCTCCTTCTGATCAACAAAAAGGAAATTTTCAGGCTTAAGATCACGATGCATGACACTCAGAGAATGGCAAGCTTCAACAACTCCAAAAATGGTCCTTGTGAGCTCAGCTGCTTTTCTTTCTGTATAATGTCCCCGCTGAATAATCCTATCGAAAAGCTCACCTCCGGCACATCGTTCCATAACTACATGAACAGCTATTGCATCTTCATAAGCCCCTTTTATTGATATAACATTTGGATGCCCTGCTAAGTGATGCATTATCTGAATTTCCCTTCTAACATCTTCAACATCATCTTCTGTCAACAACTTCCTCTTAGCAATCGATTTACAAGCATACTCTTTCCCTGTCCCTTTTTCGACACATTTAAATGTAGTCCCAAATTGTCCTTGTCCTAATTTCTTTCCTATACTGAAAAACTCCTTTAAGTTGCCTGTTCTCTTTTGTAATACAGAATCAGTCTTAAGTCCTGCACTACCTACCCTCTTCATCTCTACCGCCTTCTTAGGCTTTACCGGCCCCTCTTCCTTCTTCACCGGTTCCACCTCCTTCTGTTCAGACTTAGGCATTGTCATCTGTTCAGGTGCCCTATTTTGAACTGGCAAATCAGGTTCTCTCCCAGATTCTGCTGTTCCAACCTTACTACTTCCACCATTAGTGGTGGAACCAGAGTCATCCGGTACCCGAGTCGGCCACATTGCAGCTGAAACAGACTGCAAGAACCTATTTCTAGAAATATTTGGTCCAACACAAGTGTTCCCCATTTGATACTAATTCCAAAATTCAATCTTTCAGTTCCACAGTAGTTTAATATCTTACAATTACAAACATAGCTCTATAATGCCCACTCAAAATCAACAAGATCTTGATTACTTCAATCAAACAATCAAGAAAAAGTCAAACCCTCTTCTATCAAACTCAAAAGTAGTAAAAAAAGTACTAAAATCAAGAACTTGTTCAACTTCAAGCTTAGCAAATCAAGAAACACGATGAACCCAAAATCTTATCTAAGTAAGAACACAAGAATACCAATCAAGTGTTTCATGTAATCAGCAAAAATAACTATGCAGCCATTGATAAAAGATTGAATAAGCAATCCAAGCAGATAAATAAATCAAGAAAAGGCAAAGCAAAAGCCAAATAATCCCAAGAAAGAGAAAAAGTTTTGATCTTTGGATAAATATTCAGAAATTTTTGTTAGTATTACATTTGAGAAGGTCAATGGACAACTTAGTGACTAAGGTAAGAAAAAAAGTTGAGATCTTTTTCAGCATAACAAATGAGAATTGGTCAGCAAAGATTTATATTACTCCGTCCAATAATATTTGTCTATTTTATGAAATCAATGAATAATTGTACACTTAATTTCTAATTTATCTTTATTATTAATTATAGTGATTTCTTTATTACATTTTCCAAGACATTGTATTTATTATATTCAAAGGCAGATATAGTAAAATTATCCTTCTATTTATAGTTTCTTAAAAAACGTGTAAAGTCAATAGTAGACAACTATTATTGGATAGGGAGAGTATTTAATTTTTAAAAATCTAGTATATGCATTATATATATAAATATTACAAGCTTTTCCATAAATATGGTTAGTTGCCATATAATGATAAATTAGAAGAGACCCACAAGAAAAGCGCGTTTTGGTTGGATATTCCAACAGGCCTAAGGTTTTTTCAAGGGATTATTTGTGTTTTGGCCAAGCTTTACTTTAATTCTACTCCTACATTTGTTTGCCAAACCAAATAATTATTGATACATAAATTTATCAAGTGTAATTTTTCGGTGAAGGGAAGGAACATATATATATATGTAGAAGTTTGTCGCACATTGTATTGGAGTGGTGACATGGATGAAATGGAGACTTGTCTCTAGAGTCTTGAGTGATAATAAGGTATTGTCTCATCTAAACTTAAAGGTAAGTTTTATAGTGTGGTTGATTAGTCTGTCCTTGTCGTATGAGGTGGAGTGTTGGTCAGTCAAGCACTCACATGTTCAGAAAATATATGCTGTGAAGATGAGGATATTGAGATGGATGTGTGCACACACTAGGAGCGGCAAGATTAGGAATGAGGATATTCAAGAGAAGGTGAGAGTGGTCTCTGTGGTAAACAAGATGAGAGAAACGAGACTAAGGTGGTTTGGGCGTGTGAAGAGGAGGTGTGCAGACGCTCCAGTGAGGAGGTGCAACAGGGTGGTTGTAGGGGATACACAGAGGGGTAGAGGTAAGGCAAAAAAGCATTGGGGAGAGGTGATTAGACAAAACATGGTGCAGCTTCATATTACCGAGGACATGACTGTAGACAGAAAGGAGTAGAGGTCGCATATTAAGAAAGAAAGTTAGTAGGGGTAGAGTGTTGTCTTGCCTTGCTTTGTTATCTATCGGCATATATTGGGTATTGTGTTTCGATTATCACGGTATTTTGTTGTTGGTATTGTTTCTGTCTTGTAGGCTCTACACTGCTTTTAGTATTAACTGTTATGTTTTTTTTATTGTTTTCTTCTCCTTTTACTTGGGTTTGTTACACTTGAACTGAAAGCCTTTCGAAAACAGTCTCACTACCTCCACGAGGTAGTGTTAAGACTTGCGTACAGTTTACCCTTTTCAGACCCTACTTAGTGAACTATGCGCAAAATACATAAACTAAATTTTTTTACAGTTTTTCCAAAGCAACGTTGTTTAAATCTGCTATGAGAAGGAACTTCATATTCTTAAACACACTTTCCTAAATTATTTCATCTTCATTATGTTTGTGCCCTTCATTTGCCAGGAAGTCGACACATTGAATCGACTCTTTCTAGATGTGTTTGATAGAAGCATTGTTGCTTTTCAATAAATATCTATAACTTTCAATAATAGCCCTAAAAGGATGGTGTTGTATTTTTTCATTCTTAATCAGCTTGATATATAGCAAGTAGACAGTCAATCAGTTTAACTATAGTTAGCCCTTTTATGTTCCAACAATTGTGCTACGAAATTTGTTGTGGATTCTATCTTACCTGAATATCTCGATAATCACTTTTCGTGATCATCTCTAAAGATTCCTCCAAAAACAATATTTTCATACTGTATTTTTTCACTACTATCAGTGTTCAACTTTATTTTTCATGCACACAAGGGATTAATTAATTTCTACATATAGTTTGTAATGCTAGTTTATCTTTCGTATAATTTACATAAATTTCATAGTGTTAAGATCAGTTAATTACATTATTTTTCTACTCTTTTAAATTACAAAAAAATCTTAAAATTTATGAATTTCAGATACATCACTAGACTTTCGGATACATCACTGGACTTCCGAATACATCAGCAAACATCCGGATACATAGGTGAGGGATGTATCAGAGGGGGATAGGACATCCGGATACATCACTGAACTTCCGGATACATCAGCAGACATCCGGAACATACGTGAGGAATGTATCCGAGAGGGGAGGGATATATCAGAGAGGAGAGGGATGTATCTGAAAGGGGGATAGGGATGTATTAGCAAGAGGAGAGTGATGTATCCGAGAGGGAATTTTTTTAAAAAAATTAAATGGTAGGAAATTTTAGAAATTATGATAAAATAAGATGTGTATTTAAATAACTTTTCGTTATCTTGTTCATATTTGTGTCATTATAGTTGAAATTGAATAATTGGAAAACAGTGTAATGTGGGGCGATGCAAAATCCACAATTGTTGCCGGCAAATACGCAGAAATATTAATACTCAAAATGCAATTATCTATCAAAGCTTAGAAAATTAATAAACAAAATAATTTAACTATAGAAGTGCAAAATAAAATAAAAATATGTATTATTATTTAACCATTAAAATTTATATTCAAAGACACAAGTTTTTCATTCAATTCTTAGTGAGAACTAAAGAGACAAGTAGATGGAATCATTGATTTGACTGACAAATTATGTGGAATAATTAATTTTTTTTCTTTAATTTGAATTAAGATATTTTTGAAGATAATAATTTCATTTAATTTACTTTCTTTTTTTAGTTCATTCGAAAGGATCTCATAGAGTTTATCACTTAGACTTGAATTTATTTAATTGAGCCAAGCTAATTCATATTAAGGCATATATATATATATATAACTAAATCATATCAGATAGAGTTTAACTTCCACATATTAATACATGTTAATATAAAGTTTGTTAACAATACCATTACTGTATATAATTTAAATTTAGTATGTAATTCAACAAGGTCAATTCTTAATAATTTCAACCTTTTCAAATTACTAGTTCATCCAAAACCTCCTCTGCCAAAAAATTATACAATATACAAGATTAAAATTATTTAGTTATTATATAATGAATCTCAAAAATAAAAATTCTGACTCCATTACCGATCGTATTTATGATGCATGAGCTCCTTTACTATGATTTTCCAACCTACTTCACCATAAATAATAACGTACAGTAGTTGGTTTCCTAAGACGGCAAGTAATTATTTTGTTCTTGTCATGTTTATTGGTGCTCCAATAAAAAAAAATAATAATAATAATATTGCAAAGTGCAAATTCTTATTAAAACCTCAACATCTAAATATAAAAAATAAAAATAAGAAGAAAAAAATAATTAAAATAATTAGGAAATGCCATAGAATAGGGAAGGGTGTCCACATAGGAACAGAGGCGGATACAACATTACAATAAACTGATCATATATATATATATCAAACATTTTTTATTCAAAGCATAGATTTATTTTACTATATTAATTTTATTAATTATATTTTGAAAATCTAAATTTAATAATTAATACTTTATGTAATTATTTCAATTAAGTAGTGCAAATATATACACATTGCTCACTATTTTTCATATGTTTCTTCTTGATGTCAAGTTTATTCGAATTAATTTTGAAGCAAAAACGTGTTGAAAAATCCTGTTCATCAAGATTTTGGCCAAAAATTCTAACAATCATCATACAAATTGTTAGGGAACATTATGGATCTTACACGATGCGAATCTGAATTAGACCTAATAAGTACATGTTTGATGGTTTGACAAACAAAACACAACATAATAGGGACCAAAACTATGCATATAATAAGCAGACAAAAGAGTACATAAAACCTGAGAAACTGTGAACAACCAGAAAACTTCATCTAACAGCCAACATATTCAATGAAAAATATTGTTACAATGATATAGTACACCTCGATAGACGATGATATATTACATTTTAATTAATAGAAAGGAAAAAATATCGAATATACAACAACGCGACCCGCAACATCAGTTAATGATGTTACTTCCACTGCTAGAAAAACATTACAATTTCTGTGTACTCACTCACTTCATTTTATAGTGAATAGTCTTTTTTTGGTGTGTATGGCATTTTTAAGAGTGCAGATAATAACATTCATTACCGATGAACGGGCATTTCTTCCATCACATCTCAATGTCTTCCAGTTCCGGCAAAGGAAAACGAAGGATTGCAGCAATGCCAGTTAGCTGTGTCAGTTCTGTGTTGACAACCAAAAGTTATTTTAATCGGTCTTGTTGACAACCAAAAGTTATTTTAATCAGTCTTGCCAAATATGCAGTAAAGAACGTGTGTTCGTAGGAAGGAAAAAGATTTAAAGTGAGTATGTGACCATGAACGTGAGCGCGGACAGGGAAATATGATTCAAAGCATTACTAGGGGCAGACTTAAATAAATTCCGACTGGGAAAGGCAGAGATGTAAATGCTGGGAGGAAAAAGAAATTAGCAGGAACTATATATACTCACGTTCTCCTGAAACGTGCATTGACGAGAAAATGAGAGCAGTACCACCTGAATCCTTCACTGAATCGACCAGATTAGCATACTTTTTCCTTGTTTCTACATCAGAACTCCTGTCAACATATCAAAAAAACAATTAGATATTCCTCATGTACAAAATCAACCAACTATATATACATGGACCAAGTGAAATGACCCATGTATAAGTGATTGAGATATGAAAATAAGAAGTTATACATGTTCACATATGATATTATAAACCAAAGATGTCAATTTTTAAATGCTAAGCATGTAAAAAGAGATACTTATGAGCTAGAAATATGCCACGAGTTGCGAATTCATTATCAAGCTATATACAGTTTAATTTTTATTGTTCGTAAAGCCCATTAACCTGGGGCCATAAGATACTCACCTAAAGAGCTCATCGGTAATGAGAAGTGTCTGAATAGCCATTCGCTCATGGGCAACTTCAACATGCTTTGGTCCATAACATGCACGATCAGGATCCTAGAAAAGTCCCAATAAAGTAACTTCAATTTTCATAAGTTTCAGGGAAACGAACACACTACAGGGATCTCTTTATTGACAATTGGAAGTTAACTTCATGCATGGTGAAGCTCATTAATATAAATGTTGAGAGATTTGTAAAAGAGGAAATGACATACATTTATTGCAAGAAATTCTTAAAAGAGGGAGATAGCTTTTAAATAAAGGTGTTATCCTTCTTAGTTACTTCCGAAAGCATGAAAAGCGGCATAAATATGAGGGGCGGAGGGTTCAAACAGGCACTCACTCTTGCAAAAGACCTATATATCTAACATCCCTAAATTATGTAATGTAACTCTAGTTTTAGACCAAAATATCTGTAAAACCTGGAAATCAAGCACAAATATTTTTAATTCAGACTTCCTTATCGTATTTCTGTCTGCAAAAAATTAAAGGACAGGGCACATCGGATGATAAATACTCTCATATCAATATGGCCACAGCATTGCAGACAGATACTCCTCTTACTACTCCAGTAAAACTGCACATAAAATCTGTAGATGAAAGTACAGAACTGAGGTGCCCTAAAATTTAATGGAAGTTCAAAGTTGTTGATGCTTGGATATCAGAGAATTATGACGGATCCTTGCTGAAAACAAATTCAACCAAGATAGGTTGCAAATGAATTTTCAGCATTCAATTGGTAGAAAGGCCAGAAAAAAGGCACACACAGAGATAACAATATCACCAGCTGCCCATCATAACACAACGTGTCTGTTCTTAACCTTGAAATATTTCAGATTAGTCCACCTTGATCTCCTTAAACAGGGATATCCTTCATGCACAGTGAAACATCTAGACTTTTATTTGAAACTCTCAGGCCTCTTACAGAACCCAAGATACCAGATAGACAAAATAAACACCAAAAAAGCAAACAAATAAATTCAAAGCCAAACAATCTGTGTGTATTCTTTGCATATGATAGATAAAAATCTGAAACATCCAAAGTTATTAAGAAAAATATAAATAGAACATAGAGACCATGGATAGAACCTAACATTTGAAAGCATGTTGAAAAAATCCTTTAGGGCTTGAACCTGAGTAAGATTGAAAGAGAAAAGAAAACAGTTATTCCCAAAGAGTACGAAAAAAGACTTAAACAAACACAAGTATAAAGAATAAAGATCATATTAAGTTGCGCAAGGGTCATAATGTACCTCTTTGGCAGCTTTTGTATCTTTTATCATATTCATTACATTTGGGGCATCCATAACCTCTTTCAAACTATGTCTGTAAACCAGATAAAAAAAGACTCTTGGGCTTAAACACAAAAATTGAAGGTGATTTGTACTAAAATAGCAGTACTGACTAGAGAATCCCGTACACAAAAATGTAATTGCAACATATAAGTCAGTTCTAGACTTGCACGCACGTCTAACATCCTATGATTTGCACATAAATGTATTGACAAAGTATCATTTTGATATGTCAGATGAGGGCATGAGGGGCAAAGAGAGAAAGAGAAAGAAGGGCATACTTGTATCCCGAGGTTGTATGGACAAGAAGTATGCGTGACTTATTTTCTATTATAGGTCTTAGTTGCTTCCTCTCGGCTTCCAACAACAGGTGACGATGAAACTGATCCTGCACATTCAACCCAAAAAAGGTTGAATATCACAACTGAACTAACATATGCATAGTACAGACATAATAAGATATGCCTGTTCTTCCCGTTGTGACATAGCATAAAAGTATGACTAGCTAAGAAGTGTAACTACACAAAAAAGAAAAAATACCTTGGTGAATCCTGGACTTGCAATCACAGCACAGCGAACTACTTTGAAATCAACATGCTTGACAAAGGCCTGCAACAGAAATAAGAACCTGTAACATATTGCTTATGGGCATTAAGTAACATCAAGAAAGTTGGCAAAAGTTTACCTGTAGAACATTGTCAAAGAATTTATTTAACGCCTGCAAATCAAAGTTAAGAACACAATTTCACTGAGACGTCATGTTCAAAATAATTAAATAATACAAAAGCTGAAATAAAAGGAGACATACCTTATCATAACCTGCAATAGCTGGTCCATGCTTGCGTGGTATAGAAGTCTCTATACGAGAACGGGTAATAGTCACACTGTTCAGACAACAGTAACAAGTACATAAGGCTAAAGTATGCCATACAATCTAATATAGTTAACACTTAACTCAGCCTTAACATATAAGCCCGCAATAGAAATTCTGACATAATCATTCGCCTTTTAAACTATTACATCTTGTTTAAATACAAGAAAAGGAAATGCTCAAAATCTGTTTAAAACTTGTATTCATAGGACTATGAGATTGTCAAGCTTACCTTTTACCAATAAGAAGAATGTGTGCCAATCCTTCTTGCATCAGAACCACAGCCAGATCAGCACTTGCAGATGGATCTAAATCATCAAAATGGAAAACCATATTCAGCATATTGAAATGGTAAATCTAAGAGCAGTACAAACACATATCCATGTTGGAAGCAATACAGCTGAAATATCAACAATTATATAGGGAAACTTCTCATCAGTTCAACAGCACTCTGCAACACACATGAAATTGCAGCGAATAATCATGTTCTCACTGCCAGTGTACGAGTGGAGAAGAAAACCTCTGCAAAATAAGGGCTAAAACACACCTAAACTGAAACAATCTATCTAAGAATAATGCACCTATAAAGCGGTTTCACAATCATGTCAATGTACTAAAAAGAAGCATCTACGTGTTATAAAACTTGATAAGTTATGGACGAAAAGTCAGGCTATGAACTAAAATGCCTAATATTGCAGATAATGTTGATGGCAACACTTGAACAAATAAAAATATAATTTTGTTAAAATGCACTGTGAAAAATACCAGAAGCTTGACGAAGAACCTCCCGTGCCAGTGAGTCCCAGACCACCTAAATTAGATAATGCAAGTCAGAACTAATATATGTTTAAACTTTCGTATAAATCAACTCTGTTCAGGTAAGACTAAGATTGAAACAAATAAGATGGCTCATAAATTTGCTAAACAAAAAGAACATACAAAAACAGCAGGGAAGATGACGTAGGAAAGCAACAATCACTGGGAGTTACTACTAAACAAAGGAATTCAAAATAATTAGTGTACATGCATAGATAGGATTATACATAAACAAAAGTTTTAAACAAAAGCGTGCATACCTTCTAAGAAATTTTATTTTGCCAAGTGTATACCCTTTAAGTAATAAATCTAGCAGCAAAAGAAATTATGGCAAATTTATTTCAGCCTGTACCCGATCCACATAATTTCAAGTTCACCTGTAAGACCATCTCTAACCCCTCTCTATTTTACTCTCCACTCTCTATATTACGATAGTAAAATAAAGAATGTCCTCTCCAACCCCTCTCTATTCCCCCCTCTACTCTCTAATTATAGAGAGTTGAATAGTAGTTCTCCAAATTTGGAGAACTACTATTCATACTCTCTATTTCACTTTATGAATATTATGCTATTATTTATATTATTTTGTAATTAACATATTATTTTTCATATAAAGCCATTAATTAAATCTCTAATATTCGTAATTCTTTTAAATGTAATATAACATTTTAAAAAATATATTATTTAATAATATTTCAAATATTTTTTTAAAATTTTCGCCACTTTAAGTGATATAATTTGAAATTATTATTAACTTTCACTATGAAGAATGCACAAAATTTAGATGATAAGATGAAAAATTTAATTTAAAAAAGAAAGAAAGGATTTATATTATGAAATAAGGAAATAAAAATGAAATAGAAATAATAATATAATATTGAGGAGAGAGAAGAAGATTCTTTTTTAGAGAGTAAAATAGAGAATTGGGTTGGAGTTGATTGTCTGAAAAAATTGAGAACTCTATATTTGGAGAGTAAAATAGAAGGTAGGGTTGGAGATGCTAGCCCAGAGCATTTATATTTCGATAGGAATACTCCTTCAATTTCCTATAGAAACCTCTAGTTACAACTACAAATGATTATCTCATAATTCATCTCCTATGACTCATTTAGCCTCTAATAATAAGAGACTTCTTTGGTTATACTTGATCTATGCAGCAACTTCATATAATGCAGAAAAGAAAATCAGGAAATTTTACCAAATTTTGTGTGCTCCTATATATGCGAAAAGAATTTCCCCTACCTGAACCTAGATTGCGGCATCACTTAAGTATATATTACCTAGGTTACACAAACCGTCACTAACCTTATCATGCCTCAGCCCTACCTGTGTTGGACGAACGAGGGGGCATAGAGCCTTATCAAAAAAAAAAAAAAAAAGGGGGGGGGGGGGGGGGGCATTTGTTGTTCTTGGTGTCCATATAATGTATAATATAGGAGTTAATAATAGCTTAATAAGCAATAATGCCTTCGGGAAATTTCGAACCATTGTACAACTGTTTTTGAGAAATCAATGACAATATACTTGGGGTTTCCTTTTTTGGTGTGTGCTGAAAAATGTGTAGCTATTTCTTGGGTTATTTGGCATGGAATTGGTCGTGATGATAACCAGGGTGGAATCATCATTAATGTAGAAGGGTTGTTCCATCTAGAGACAGCAAGGAGGTATCGTATGTACACCTTTTGTGCATGGTGTGAACTACGTCAAAGGACAGGAACACGAGATGCCTCGAAGGGGTGTCAGCGGCAGGACAAATGGAATTTAGCTGCTTTAGGAACTGCACCCAAGGATATGATCTAGCGGCCAATGAAGTGAATTGAGAGTCATAAGATCATAGGTTCAAATCCCAGCAGAGGCGAAAAACACTAGACAATTTCTTCCTTGATGGAAAGAGTTACCCGGTAGGCGGTAACTGTGTTGGTGGGAGCTAGCACGTACCCCGTGAAACTGGTTGAAGTGTGCGCAAACTAGCCCGGATACCAAGGTTATTAAAGAAAAGGTAAGGTAATTTGTTCTCTTCTTCTTCTCTTTCCAGTGGTTTTATAATAATAATGTAAATTCATGAAAAACTTTACATATTTTTTACTTGTTAGAGCCTAAGTTGCGCGGACTCTTCACTTTCGATGCCGCACCCGTGTTGGGATTCTCCAAAAATACACTACTTTTGGAGAATCCGACATGCACTCGTTGACATTTTTGAAGAGTCCAAGAAACATAGGTTAGAGCTGCAATCCTAAAGAAAATATATCACCAGCTTGATAGCTTTTGAAGTGCAAATAATATACCTCAAAAATTTTAAAAGAAAACTCAGAGTGATATGTGGAAATGAATCAAAAGGCAGCGTTGTACCTTTCTTAGCACAAAAGGTCTGTGTTGCTCAATTTCCAGAGTGTGAAAGGCCCCTATCTGCAATAAAATAATTAGAGATTTTTGTTGCAGTATCAAAGTTAGGAATTTATCCAAAAGGATTAAGTTGAAGAATAAACACCTTTACATGCTCATTCTCCAGAATATTCTTCCCACGAATACGCAAGGCAGAACCTTCTTTGTCATACTCCACATTCTAAAACACCAAATTAATTATACTATACAACATTGGAATGGAATATACTAAAAGAAAAACCCTAGAAAGAGCACTATCTATTTCCTAATTTCCGGTCACATTACAATTATTATCATTTCCATGGTAACAAAATTATCAACATCACATTTATTGAGATTCGTCAGAAATGGAGCATTGTATATTTCATACACGGGTTGTATTGATATCCTCAAAATTCATCAAACTACCCAAAAATCCTTCATCTCGACCACATCGGAAGGAAGACAAAGAAACGTCTCATTTCCATCCTTTAGTAGATTCTTCTCTGTAGATAATTGATATCAAAGTTTATCTTTCAATTTCTCTCAAAACACCTTATGCTGGAAGCTAAGACAAAGTTCTAACCAAGGCCCACACCCCACAACTGAATGATGCTGGATGTCTAAATATATCCTTACCTGAACTTTAATTTCCAATTTCAGTTTCACTCGTTCAGCATCTCTTCCTCCAGAAGCAGCTTCCCTTAGAACCTTCCTACAAGAAATTACAAGCAAAAATCAACCAGCTTCAGTAGGTTGTGTTGTGATCAGCAAAACCATGTTCACAGTCAGCAAAGACCCCCACAGCGTAATTTGCAAAATATAGTTCCTCTCAATATTAAAATGAGTTTTCATCGTAAGCTTTAAGCAACAAAATCAGTATAAACTCACAATATTCACAAAATCCATTGTCATTCACAATATCAACATAAAACAATAACAACAATGCCTTCGTCCAAACAAGTTGGGGTCGGCTATATGAATCTTCACAAACCATGTTACTCCATTTAAACTTAATTTAGCTAGAATTTAGTACAACTCGTAATTAGAATCTATCTATCTATAGGTTACTTTCACAAATCACAGAACACTACATTTTCAAGAAAAGATAACACTATCTAAGAATTGGCTAATTAACAAATAAAACAACAAAATTGATGACAAAAATTAGACATTTGGAGAACGAGAGAAATTTAATATGTTACCCAAAAAACATAATTTTTAATCAACTTAACAGGATGAGAAACATGCATCAAATTAACAAGTGTAGAGAATCGACTATGTCGTTACAAACAAAGCGAAAAGCGAAAAGCTTTCAAATGAACTGAATTTGAACCTAATTAGCAAGCAACATCCATATTCAAGATAAAGATTCCATCTTTCATGACCAAATTATACAAGAAGGGCAAGCACTATCTTTTTAGTTATTTCTTGTAGCACCCATGAGATACCAATTACTATATAAAAAGGAGTTCTTCTTATAGGTTTTTGTACACATCATGTTCTCGGAAAATTTCCCGTTCACACGAACAAAATTTAGTACTCATTTATCCCCAAAAAGTACTAATACCTCACAGTAACATTGCAATACCTGAAATTAAGCAAAATTGTATTGAAATTGAGCAAAATTGCAATACCTGACAGTAACAGCTAAGACAGTATCACCTTCAGCAATCAGATTATAAGCAACCCACAAATCATCAGCTTCTTCTGGAATTATCTGTATAATGCAAGAAAATAAAAAAATAAAAAATACCCAAATCAATTTGATCGTTTTCTTCATCTGGGGTTTCAAAAATCACGAAAATTACTCGAAATAAAGATATAAAAACCAATTATATAGAAAAAAATATGACCTTTACGCTACCAGGGCCATCAGGAACAAAGTCTCTACGAACAATCTTCATATTTAATGAAACAAATTTATCAACTTAGTGGGAAATTCAATAATTCTGCATGTAAATAGCAGAAAAAGAGAGGAATTTTTCAAAACTTTTTATTGATTTTTTTCGTAAGAGATTTGCTTCAGCTCAATGGAGAAGTTGCAGGTTTTAACGGTTTGTGTCCTTGTGTGTTTAGGTTTTTCAAGCATGGTGAAGAGAGGACTTGAGTTTTTTTCTTATTTTGAAAAATTGACAAATATACCCTCTGTTATAAATTCATTCGTTGAATTAGTGAATTGTCCATATTCTCAATACATGAACTACTTACATTCATGTATGTGTATTCCCTAGGTTTTATAAACCATTTTGGATAAGAATGTATCTATTTATTATGACACTTAATATGGTGACTTTTGGGGTGATTTCTCAACCTGCAAATAGGGTTGTTCATTCACCATTGTAAGATACACATGACACAGATGAGAGACATGAAGACATTTGAATAAGATGATCTCTACATTCTACTCCCCATATCTCTTGTCTTTCTGGTAGTATATTGCTTATATTTTACAACACGTTATCAGCACGAGACTCTAGTCAATTGAGATTGAGTTTTAGTGTTTCTTTAACTCATGTTCTGGTTGATCTCATTATGAGAATCAAGAATGAAAAATGATAACGAATGCAATATAATCAAGGTATTATATGAATAAAATCAGGTATGTATTTCCTAAAATCTTTTTATGATTTAGAATACAATAGTGTTTGATCACTAACATTGACTAGGAACCAAAGGCATATACTACTACTGGTTGAATATTCTCTGCTCCACAAAGTTCCTTAATTAATGGAAGCAGGTATAGAGTTTTGGTAGCATGAGTTTGAGTATTGTATTTTAAGAATTTTATTTCAATATTTTGAAAGACTCAAAGGGTGAATCATGTTATACTTCGGTCTATTATACCGTTGGTTGAGGGTAAGACATTAGGTTAAAGTCCGGATGCACCTTAATGAAAAATGTTTAAGGGTAAGACGGTAGATTCAAGTTCTATCGCACCAAAATGGTAAGACATCAAATTGAGTTTTGATGCACCATAATGATAAGGATTGGGTTCAAGTCCCATAGAATTATGGCCTAACACACCTGATATGGATAAGACATTGAGTTTGAGTCTCAATGCACCATAGTGATGATATAATGATGACTAAGGCTTTGATGAAAAGTCATGAAATTCGTCCCATTGAATTTGCTCCATTCCCTGAATCGAATGTGGTAGCAGTATATGATAGGTTTGAAATCCACCCAATTGCTCCATTCTATCATATGAATGTGGTAGCAATGAATAATAAGTCTGAAAGATGATAAGTTAATGAATGTATGAATAAGGGCGTTGAGGGATAGAATTATAATAGTCATCATTGTGGTAATTATGAAAGGAAGAACGCTATGGGTTCTCCAAATAGTCCTTCCAAAATGTGAAGGTAATTTTTATCATCATAATGGTATGAAAGGTCATTGGACTCGTGGTCGTTGTGCGACCTAATAATTTAATAAATCTATAAAAATCCTCCATCAAGATAAAGTGGTGGTACACTTGACTTTTCAAAAGTGATGTTGAGGTGGGTCATGCAAAAATGATGAATTTCAAAGGCATGACAATGTGCTTATGATGCAAATTTATAAAGCACATATAAATGATTAGTCAATTTCTTGAAGAGAATGTGACATGTGATAAGCATAGTGAATGCTCGACCATTCTGAAAGAAAATGAGTCAATATTTGATAAAATCATTGTGGGTTTGATATATGCCACGACTCGCCTCTACTGGAGGTTTGAGAAATAAAGATCAGTTGGCATGACCGGTTGGCCATTTCGGTTCCAATGTGATGCAAAAGTAATTGAGAATTCACGTGGCTTATATGATGAAGAAATAAAAGATTCTTCGAGAATTCTCTTGTGTTGCTTGTTCTCATGATAAAATGATCATTATATCACTATACTAGCTAAGGTAGGAATTGTATTCCCTGAGGTTTTGGAACATATAAAAAGGTGAATATGGGCATGTTCACCTGCCATGTGGATCATTTGCAATTATATAATAGTTTGCATCCATGAGATGGTCACATGTGCTTTGTTATCAACTTACAAATTGGTTTTTGTAAGGTTGCTTGCTCGAATTGTTAAATTAAGAGCACAATTCCAAACTATAAAATTATGTTGATAATGCTGGTTGGTTTAACAGAAATTGTATGTCTCCAATTATAGCTAAACCATGGGTATGAGAACAGAACTCCCAAATAAGATTTGGTATGAGATGAATATATTTAACATGTAGCAACACATGTATGCATCAAGCCAACAAGGTTTCCCCCATCATAATTGGTTCAGGGTCAGGAACCAAGTAATTTCAATCTAAAGTTTGAATGTGTGATATCTGATTTAATTGTTCCACCACGCACAAAGATGGATCCCCAAATAAGGTTGGGGTGAATGTTAGATTTTCTAACATTAGGGGGAGAGATGATTGACAATTGAAAATTATGAGATGAATTATCTAGATCCGCGTTAAAAAAATGTGAACTTGAAGTTCAAGAGATAATCCATTTACATAGTGTTGCAAATTAATTGCCAGATGAATCTGCTGACCCTCTGTTATAATTCAGTTGCAAATGCTCCAATGAGAAGTCTTGAAGAAGATAGTTTATGGTACGCCTGAAGCGTGATAGACCAATCGATTCCAAATGAAAAACTCCTTAAGGAAGGATAATAACAAATGATCAAGATGGTCATGACAATGAGACAAGTGCTTTAAAGAAGCACGATGACATAACACTTCATAAAACCTAGGCAAATATTCAGGTACCTGAAATGATGAAAAATGAAGAGATCTCGATAAGTTATGTCATATTGGAATCGAGTCAAAAGACTATCGACGGTATCTTTGATATGAAGTAGCACTTAATGCTACAAATGATGATAAGGATCTTGAATTAAAAATCTGTCATATTGTGTGGACTGATAAATAATTGGCCAAATGAAATGCACAATTCAAGTATATTATATTTCACTTAGAAAAGTGATATTTTTGGACTTATAGTCCATGGATCAATATATAATGTCAATGGGGTATAGATGAATCATTGTGCGAAAGTATAACCGTAAGATATAAAGTACGGTGTGTGCCTCGGGGCATAAAAGGTTTTCGCAAAAATTCTAACATTATTAAATGGAGATATACTTTCCTGTGGTGGATGCAATGAAGCTTATTTCAGTCTGTCAATAGATGAAATGCTTGAATATGTGTAATGAATGATTTTCATGTCTAGCTAGACAATGAATATTATATGAAAATCCTTGAAGGATTTAAAAGGTCTTAAAGTAATTCCATTGAGTACCCCAATGGTTATGAGATTGATTAACATAAAGAAAGATCAATTTCGATTTCATGAAAATAATTGAAAAATATCATGTATTAGTGCAATTGGTGCATATACAGATTGCTGATTACGCAGATGCCGGGAACTGAGTGATTTTTCTTTGAAAAGAGATATTACAGCCATCATGTATGTAGATAATGCTGCATGTATAGCTTGATTGAAGGGACAATACATCAAAGGAGATTGGACAAAGTACATTTCACCAAAGTTCTTCACACATGATCTTCAACGAAATAGTGAGATAGAAGTTCAACAGATATGTTCAAGTGATGATCTTGTAGAAGTTGAGATATGAGATTGAATGCATCATCTTCGGGATATCAAGTAAAGCTTTCATCAGAGGGAGTGAAATACGCGCTGTACTCTTTTCCTTAATCATGGTTTTGTCCCAATTGGGTTTTCCTGGTAAGGTTTTTAACGAGGCAGCACTCAAGGCATATTATGAAATGCGTGTACTCTTTTTCCTTCACTAGGCTTTTTCCCATCGGGTTTTTCCTAGTAAGGTTTTAACGAGGAACATTATCTATGGACATCCAAGGAGGAGAGTTATAAATTCATTCATTGAATTAGTGGATTGTCCATATTCTCAATATATGAACTACTTACATTTATGTATGTGTATTCCCTAGGTTCTATGAACCATTTTAGATAAGAATGTATCTATTTATTAAGACACTTAATATGGTGACTTTTTGGGTGATTTCTCAACCTATAAATAGGGTTGTTCATTCACCATTGTAAAATACACACGACACAGATGAGAGACATGAAGACATTTGAATAAGATGATCTCTACATTCTACTCCCCATATCTCTTGTCTTTATTTCTGGTAGTATATTGCTTATATTTTACAATACCCTCAATTTGCGATTTAAAACGGAATATTTTTATTTTAAAAAATGTTTTATATATATTAGTTGTGTTATAAATGATGTTATTTACCATTTTCGTTAACAGATTTATATTAATTAAATTTAAAAACTATTTTTTTATTTTTAAAAATATGATATGATTCTTAAAAATTATCTCACTTATTTTTGTTTTACCTCTTCCATCCGATCAAACCTGATTCAAATGAAAAAGAAACTTAATTTTGTCTTACTCGATCATAAAATGAGAAGATTGGTGATGATGTTATTCATAGTATTGAAACGGATGGATGAAACCAAAGTTTGCATTTAGAATTTTGTGTTGTGATAAAAATGTGTCATCAAAAAGTTTCAGTATTAGTTCGTCAAAAATTCACATGATTAGAAATGAGCATAGTGAAAATAAGGATATTGAGATGGACGTGTGTGCATTTTAGGAGAGATAGGATTGAAAATGAAGTTATTAGGGACAAGGCTAGAGTGGTTTATGTGGTGGATTGGATGATGGAGGCGAGACTGAGAAGGTTTGGGCATGTGAAGAGAAGATGCATGGATACCATAGCAAGAAAGTGTGAGAAGTTGGTTTTAGTGGGTATCAAGAGAAGGTAGAGGTAGACCGAAGAGGTTTTTGGGGAGGTAATTAGACTGAATATGTTACATCTACAGCACCGATACATAAAGGTCGAGGATCATGATAGAAAGTTAGTAGGTAATCGAGTGTTGTCTGGTTCTCTTATTAGTATATGTTATTTCCTTTGCTTCGATTATCATATTATTTAATGTTGCTACTTGTTCTCTTTTTAGTTATTTTTAGCATGAGTTTTTCTCTATTGTTTTTGCTATACATACTTGATTTTTTATATGCTTACTCCAACATAGGGTTTAACGAAAACAAACTATCTACCTTCACAATTTAAAGTAAAATTGTGTACACATCACTCTATTCAGACTCCACTTATGGGATTATATTGGGTACGATTTACGAATTGAAGTAAGATTGTATACACATCACTCTATTCAGACTCCACTTATGGTGTAAATTTGTAAAAACACTTCTCCTAGTATAGACCTCTAGTTCTTCTTTCGTTTTGGTCCATGTTGGGCCCATGAGAAGCAATTTGAATTTTGAAGGCAAACCATAACATTGGGCCTAACAATGGGCCGAAGGCTCATCAATTAGAATGCGTCACAGTTCACATATATTCACTTGAATTTCGTTTTGTTGTCTCTTTTCATGTTCAAGAATGATGTATAATTTAGTGAAGGATTCAAAAGTTTAAATTTATGTATTTTCAATCATATATTTTTTAATTTATTAGGCTCGGAATACATTATTTATTTACTTATACATATTAACACAGTTTTTTAATGCAAATATAGGATCTGAATCAAAGTATCTAGGATTTCGAAAGGATGAGTGCACTATTATGAAAAGATTGATTTAAGATATAAATTTGACTGATTTTACCTTTAGATTTTTAACACTGAACCTGTTAAATTTTAAAAATTATAGGTCCAATATATATATTTAGTTTAATTATATAAAATATTTGCAGTGCTAAAATAAATTTAGGAATTTCTAATGTGACAAATTTGAAAATTTTGAAAGATTAAAACAAAAACCAAAAGAAAAATTAATTGAAAAACCAAAAGTATCGCCAATAACCACTTGGAAAGGAGTTGCTCAATTTTAAACATGAAAAAATAAGGTAGATATAAGATTTAAATTTTCTGACCTCACTTAGAGAGTTGAACTCAATTATCATCGCATTATATGATACTTTGAACGTGAGTCATTTATATTTTAATT
This sequence comes from Solanum appendiculatum, assembly GCA_018342035.1. Lineage (NCBI taxonomy): Eukaryota > Viridiplantae > Streptophyta > Magnoliopsida > Solanales > Solanaceae > Solanum > Solanum appendiculatum. The sequence goes on from JAGDQO010001434.1 coordinate 253,968, forward strand.
ACAACAGCAACACATTTATATTTATGTATTTTTAAAAAATATATAACACTACTATATATGATTTAGGTAGGGGAGCATGGGTTCATGTGAACACACGGACCCCCCCACCCACCCCCCACCTATATACGTCCCTAATTTGAACTAAAATTATTGAATTTTTTCGAATTCATAACTTTTGTTACGACTCTCTACTCACAATTGGTTTCCAAATTTCCCCTCCTCTAATGAATTGCTTACTATAAAATTAGGAAGTCATCTTTCGTAGAGGGCTTTTAATTTTTAAAGTGAAATTTTATTGTGTGAATTCTTATCAGATGAATCTCAAAATGAATATTGAACGAGATATAAAAAAATACTTATGGTGACAATAAATATAGTTATAAATACTCCTAATCAATTTATTAACATTAGCTATAAATATCATATATGAAGTCGTCATGCTCCTGTCACCTCTTAACAAATTAAAGTAGGCTAATGGACAAGCTCCCTCATGTCGACTGTCACAATGGTGTGAAGGCGTCATAGGGTGTTAACCCGTAGCCAACTCGAAGGATTTGAAGTTCATCGTAGAAGTTTTTGTCCGCTTTTGAAAAGATACACTTTACCCTTCGAACGTAAATCTTTATTAGTCGGGTACTCAAATAAATATCGAATATCGGACGAAAAAATGTCTATGGTCTTTGTACTGCAACTTTGAAAGTTCATTCTGCAAAAAGTGTACTACATTGAAATGACTCTTCTATTTTAAACCAAGTCACATGGCAAATGCAGAGTGAGCTCAAAAGAAGTACACAAAACACATTTTGCAAATAACAAGGCAAGCTGAAAGGGCAAAATGCCATATGAGTCTTATACATGAAAATAGAAAGTCCATTTGGCACACTACTACTCAATCAGACTTGAATAAAAGGAACATGTGAAGTTTGTCATGTTCCTCCACTCCAAAACCTACCCGTTGTCTTAAATTATCTATCGTAATTTTTATTTATTTTAAATTTACTGTCAAGTCAAAATCAGATAAATAAATCAAAGTAGAGAAAGTGTTATTTTCTCATTTTATCATATAGGTCATCGATTTGAATTGTGAAAGTAGACATTAATGCTTACATTATGATAGACTGTCTATATCATACTCCCATTTGAATGTGACTCTTTTTTATACCTTGCTAATGTGGGATGTTTTGTATATCAAACTATCCGCTCGAATCCCTTTACATTTTATAAAATTATTCTTGAAAGCTATAAACACTTCGACTTTTTTAATTTACAAGAAATAATTTGAGAGGGAGGAGGTACAATTTCTTTCCTAAATTCATCATTTTTTCTCTTAGCTGTCATAAGTGTCAACTCAATTTTTTGAGCTTTGCAAATTCAGAACCTCTAACTCTTTTCTTTCAATTTTTGCCACATTTAATTGGCACCCACTTCAATGAGGTACTACCCCAATGTTTGGACCCACATTTATATTCTCTCCGTCTTAAAATACTAGAGTACGATTTTTTTAACTTGGATATTTATGTCCTTCGATTTTGAATATATACAAGAAAACACTTATATTTGTATAAAGTTGAATAGATAGACATATGCATCCTACATAACATAATATAAATCAGTTTGAATGTATCTCACACGAATTGTTATATAGGATGCGTGTGTCCAGTGTTTAACTTTATACAAATTTAAATACATATTTGTACACACCAAAAATTGAAAGATCGAAGTTAAGTTAAATGATACGTTTATATGATATGCCAACAACATGTGAAAAAAATATGCATACATGCATGCGTCAATAAGAAAGTGAGATGTTAGTTGTAGCAGGAGTTAAAAGAGGTGGAAGTAGGTCAAAATAAAACTGGGAATGTTGTTATACAAGACATAACACATGAAGCGTATTTTACTAGAAACATGACTCTAGATAAAAAGATTTGAAAATAATAGAAGATTAATATGTAGGCAAGTGTTGACAGATCTATAAAATTATACTGATATATTCTTATTATTCACTTTTAATTCTAAATGCTACTATGCTCCCGTTTGTTCATAGAAAATTCAATCTTCAAATAAAAATATTTTTTTTTTAAAAACATTTATAATATTTTGATTATAAATTACTGATACATGAATTAAACGTTTTGCTTTTTCATAAAGATGAGTTTTAACCATTCAAAAAGTGATTTTGATAAGTTTTTCAAGTGACATATTTTACACTTGTAATATTTTATTTTATTCAAACTATTTATTAAAATTCAATTATTTTTTTTTAAAAAAATCACATTTTATTTTCAAAAGATAGTGACATATCTTTCCCTTGGTCAAACAACTTTTTTATTTTCGATCAGTTGTTGTCACACTCTAACTAATTAGTGGGGTATTTTTCTGAACATTAAAAAAAAAAGGGCCAAGTGGGAAACTGGCAATATTCTTTAAATAAAAAACCAAACAGTGAGTTACATTATTCATACTGAAAAAGTAATCATGAAGAAATAAATGAAGGGAGAAAAAATATGAAAGAAATAATTCCATTTCACTTGAAATATTTTTCTAACAAAGTTTTTCAAATTTCAAATTAAAGTTGAAATAATAGATCAAAAGTATAAAATCCTAAATATTCCAAACATTATTGATGGAAAAATTATTGAGGTAGTTTGATACGCGAGATGAGATAAGTAAAGATATCTTTAGAGAGTTTTGTTTCGCACTTTTTATATGGAATAGTAATCCCATCATTTTAGTATATCTGATGGGATAAAATAATCTTGATCGATTCGCTAATATCTTACACCAAGCATGGGATAAAGTTAATCTCAAATATTACTTTAAAATTATTCTTATCTCATATACCAAATGATCACAAAATGACTATCAAAAGGTGCAGCGGAATAGTTTTAAAAAATAATTCTTAATTGAAATCTTGAGTTCAAGTTTTGATATTGAGAGTGTTAAAATCACATACTTTGTACTCTGTATCTGTTTCACTTTCTTTGTTAGTATAAATTTGATTTGATGTAGAATTTAATAAAGAAAGTAAGCTTTCTACCAAGTATCGTATGTATTTGTGTCGTTATAAAAGTTTTTGTGTGAGATTTTCTATAGTATAAATTTTAATTAATCAGATAAGTGAATGTCAAATATCATATTCGTCATTTACAAGTCTTGTGTGATTGTCATTATACCGCAACCTTCCTCTTTTATTGAAAGTCAAAATTGATGTGCGATGATATGAATAAGTTCACACAAGTAAAATCAATTTTGAATATCATTAAATGATTGAAATAAAAGAGCGATATGAAGAGTAACGAAGGCGCACCAATCACTATTAATCTAATAATCTTGATGTTACGAGAGAGATGAGATTAGTGATACTAGTTATCAAACTAATATAATGTTTTTTTTATCATAACTTGAAATCGATAATACGAGCAAAACTTTCTAATCTTTGATGTTAGGAGAGATGCATGGGAGCATCAACAAACCCCCTTTTACATATAGACCCTACATATATATCCCCAACCATCCATTGACATATTTGAAAACAAAGAGAGAGATATGATATGTTGGTAAAATCCAAACAAAGGGCATCTCATTAAGGCAAGACCCAATGCTACCACCTAACACCCAACAAGCTAATGTATTCATCATAGTACTATCATTTCTTTGACCAAGTGCTTGACCAAATGATCAAAAGGTTATAGAAAGGGTAGAATAGACTTTTTGTAAATCAGGATTTAAAATTTATGAGTAAAATTTAAATTATTTGAAATTATTGATTTATAAATTAATAATTTGTATATATTCACTAAAAAGTTAAAATAAACATAAAATTTAAATCAAAATTTACTAAATTCGATCAAATTCGTAACCTGCTTACTAATTTCGCCCCAACTTTTTGTATGAGTGTCAATAGTTACTTGGAGATATGAGGGTTGAGCTAGTAGCTCTATTAATCAATCTTAGGAGAAGTATTAAAAAAATCTACAATTTTTTACCAAATATTTAAAATCAATGCATGGAGGTCAACTCAGCATCAAGGTGTGTTTTAATATATAAAGAGAGTGATAATTTAAATAAATATATGAAATAATGAATAATTTAAATATAAAATTTACAAATACATAATAATTTAAATGTGTTTTCGATCATTAATTATTAAAAATATGATTATAACTCATGAGATATATACTTATGCCTTTTCCCTATTGACTTAAAATTACCCTACAATGCATAAGGCTAGTCAGCTTCATACAAAGTACACGGAGCAAAACTTGGGAGTATATTAAAAATGGCTCCAACATGTTTAATATATTAAAATTATTTTTATTTTTATGATCTTAAATATATCACATATCGAAAAGTAAATTTTATTTTTTGTAATTAGACAACAATAGATATTACAGAATGTAAAATATTTAATTGTTTAAGGGACTTCAAAATATTGAATAATAGAGTAATAGAATAAGCATAGTAATAAGGGAAATAGAAAAGATAAATATAGAAATATTAATGTGGATTTATGTTAATTGCAAGGATATAACAAGAGAACAAAATAAATAGTGATGTAAGAAAAAATATTGTAAGGATACTACAATCACCTAAAAAGTAAAAAGTAATTATATTTCTTATTTATCAATGTTTTCAAAATTTGTAGTACATAATCTTTTTCGAATGGCATAATACATAAATATGACCCTTAACTTGGCTTCAGTAGACAATTATGCCCTCCAACTTTGAGTGTGCACAAGTAGACACTTAAACTTGTATAAAATTGAACAAGTAGGCACACGCGTCCTACATGGCATAATACACGTAGGACACAAGATTGCCATGTAGGACACAAAATTGCCATGTAGGACAAATGTGTCTATTTGTTCAATTTTATACAAGTTTAAGTGTCTATTTGTGCACACCCAAAGTTAAAGGCCATAGTTGCAAGCTAACGCCAAGTTAAGGGTCATGTTTATGTATTATGCCTTTTCAAATTATTGCTTTAGTTACCTTATAATTGAGCAGATCTTGTTACCGTAGTTTATCTAAACACGTGTTACCTTTTTCTACATTTGATAAGTACTTTTATTTTACTCACAGTGATAATTTCTTATAAAAATAAATATGGTCTATTTAAAATTATAAATTTTTCTCTTATTATATAAGAGAGAGTTCGGCTGACTACTCATTTAATAAATATACTTGAGAAATTTATGTGATCGTAACTTAAATCATTAAGAATAAAATAAAATATTTAAAATTAAATTATTACTAATATACACATATGTTTTAATTTGTTTGTCTTACAAATATCTCTTTCTTAACTTGATAATTTTTTAATTTTAAAATCATATGATTAAAATATATTTTAATACATTACATGTATCTTCTATTTAACACAATCAGTGTGTATTTGACCACAAATATAAATTGAAATTTATTTTTAACTTGTTATGGATAATTTTTTGTTATTTTTTAATATTTCAAAATTTCTGAAATTCTTGAAAACATGTTTGTTTTGTAGTCAAACATGCTTATCGAAAGTTGAACTCCAAAAATAGTAAAAAAAAAATTATGATCAAACAACTTTCAAAATTCAATTTTTCTTTCATTTTTTAATTATCATGTTAAATTAAATTAAGATACATAAATTAAAATTAAAAAATATTACAATGTCATAAATAAATTTTAATGACACATTTTTTCTTTTTAGCTCGTCTCAAAAGAAAAAAAGACAAACAAATACTTCCTCCGTTCACTTTTACTTGTCATATTTTGACTTGACATATCCATTAAAAAAAATAATTATTGATATAGGTATTTTATCAAACTATTCCTATTAAATGATGTTTAATATTAAATCTTGAAAAATGATGTGATGATAGAGTATTTAATGCTGAGGGTAAACATGGAGAGATATAATTGTCTTTTTCTTAATATGTCAAAAGTGACAAATAAAAGTGAACGAAGATAGTAAATATTATGTGAAGCCAAATGATGTCACGTAAAATGAGACGATGTATTTTTTTGATCGTAGCGAGTAGCTAATTTCTCGAATATAGGGAAGGAATGACGTCAGTTGGTTAATAAAATAAGTGGGCTGTGGGCCTATAAGACAGAGAGTTTGGAGCGGAGCGGAGCGGTGATGGGCCCAAAGCCCAATGTAGAAAGGAGGAATTGTCTCTCTGTCCCTCTTCATAGAAAATCGTGTACAACTTTTTATTTATCATCGTCTGTCACGTGACTTACCTTTTTAAACCCCTACGGAGTGCTGTCAAGGGGGTGGGGTAATTTGACGTTCGGAATCTGTATTGAAGTTCGACTAATCTAAATTATTGCCGTATAAGGCTTTATTCGACGGAGAAACCTCCTTGTTCCCTATTATAGATGATTCGAGCATAATATCTCTGATTAAAGATGGAACGAAACTATTCAGTGCACTATATTTTTTGATATTGTAGCTTTAATATGAGTTTTTTTCCCTCAATCTTTTCACTATTAGCTCTTAACTATTTCATTTGATTGATAATTAGAATTTATAATTTCAGAGTTGACGATGAAAGTAATTTTCTCTTATGATTTAATAAAAGGAACTTGGGACTTTTACTCACAAGCGGCTACGAATTTTCCTTGTCATCAAAAAAATAATAAGACTTTATTCACAATTTCTTTTTCAATTAAAATATATATTTAAACATAATTTTAAAAAATCAATTTTTTGTAGTTTTAATTTTAAAATTTATGGCAAAATGGAAGCTTACTTAAATATATATTTAAACAAAATTTTAAAACATCAATTTTTTTGTAGTTTTAAACTAGGCGACATACAAATCACATAAAATCAAGAAAGTAGTACCTGGTTTGGCAACATTAAATTAATGGTAGTGACTGAAGATAAAAGTTTTTAAAACAATAAAATTGGTCCAAAATCCAATGAAGGTAAAACATTTTTTTTTCACCCGTATTCGCTATTCATATTAGAATCCGATTAAATTTAGGTTCACACGGAGAAGTTCACATTAGAGGTAAAATACTTTCTAACAAAGTTGACTCCACTCTATATTCAAGGAAATTCAAACTCGAGACCTCTAATTAAGAATGAATAAATACTTACCATTCCATCATAATTCTTTGCCGTGTAGATAAAATATTTACTATTTCTTTCTGATTTTTCATAGATGTCTGCTATTTACATTAGAACCGATTAAATTCATATTCATACAAAAAAATCTACATTAGAAGTAAGACACTACCTAAGAAAATCAAATCTATATCCAAGGGTATTCGAACTCGAATCTGATTAACAATTAAAAAATACTTATCACTCCGTTACGAATTCTGGTTGGTGTAGGTAAAACGTTTTACTTCCTTACTTATAATGGCTTCTTGCCCACAAGAATTGAGATTCTCTTTTCCCTCACCCCACACCCCTCACCCCACACCCCACACCCCACACCCCACACAAAATCAGTACAAAATTGATGTACCCCATAGCTCTGCTTTTATTTTCTTCTTCCTACGTACTGTCAATATCCCATTAATTGCCATTGCTGTGTATTTGAGTGTCACTATACAAGTCAAGTGAAGTTGTGAACAGAAGAAGATAATAAAAAAAGAGGGTCCATTTCCTTTTTGCACTTTGCCTTGATTTCTCTGCCCACTTCACAGATAAACTGATAAAGATTGAAACTTTACATTTAAAACCCCCTTGTGTGTGTGTTTTAGTGTGTGTTTTTTGTTTTTGAGGGTATAAAAAGAGGAGCAAAAAATATGCAGCAGCACCTGATGCAGATGCAGCCCATGATGGCAGCTTACTATCCAACGAACGTCACTACTGACCATATTCAACAGGTCTTTTTTTTTTTTTTTTTCAATTCTTGAAAATCTGCCATTTACCCTGTTGATGCTTTTCTTGTGTGCACAGTAGACTGTTGTGCAGAGATGAGTAATCAAATAAAAATGTGACCTTTATGACCTTTTACGCACACAGAGAAGATAAAACTTCTTTATTTTGGTTGTGTATGTGTATTCTTGGCTTTTAGTAGGTTGTGATCTTTTTTTTTTGTGTGTTGTTTGATAAGTACTGCTAAAATGGTGTCTATATGTTTGTGTTCTATATAACAGTTGAAGCTTCTTGATGAAATGGTTGTGTATAGTGAGAAGATATAACTTCTTTCTATGATGAGCTATGATCATGAAGAGGATATACAAGTGTAGTTATTTTTGAGGTGGTAGGTAGATATAGGGTTCCTTGGGTTTTAGTTGGTTGTGATCTTTTTTTTTCATGTTGTTTGATAAATACTGATAAAAGGGTATCTGTATTTTATAATCTTTTTCTTCCCACTTTGTTGCTTTTGTTAATGTGAGATACTTTTATGTATGCTGGAGAAGAGATGATTAAGCAAACAAAAATGTGTTCTTTATAACCTATACCGTTTCTAGATAAAATGGTTGCACACAGAGAGGATTAAACATAGTTGTGAACTTTTTTTATGCTGTTTAATTAATACTGCTTAAAGGGTATCTATATTTTAAAATCTTTTTCTTACCCCCTTAAGTTGCTTTTGTTACTGTGAGATGCTTTTATGTATACAGTATACTGGGGAAGAGATGATTAAGCATATAAAAATGTGTTCTTTACAACTGTTAAAGCTTTTTGTTGTAATGGTTATACACATAGAAGATTGAACTGTGTGTGTTCCAGTCACACTGTCACCTATTATCAAAATGAATTCAAAGTGCTGAGGCATGAAGTCATGATAAGGATATAGTACTAGTGTAGTTATTTTTTAGGTGGTAGGTAGCTAGGGTTCCTTGGGGTGTTTATTCTTGGCTTTTAGTAGTTGGAAATTGGAATCTTCCTCTTATTTTATGATATTTAATAAGATTTGCTTAAAGGGTATCTATATTATATTATCTTTTTATTCCTCTTCTTCCACCTCTTTTGCATTTGTTATAGTAAGATGCTTTTATGGGAAGATTAAGCAAATAAAAGTATGTTCTTTATAACGATATAGTCCTATTCATATTACTATTTGGATATTTAAGTGCATGGATTTGATGTTCCGCAGGCTCACTAGTTCATTGTATGTGTGTGAAAGTATTTAGTAGCTTTGGGTCTTGAACAATCATTCATCACCTCCAAATATCCCCTTTTGTGATCTTTCAACATAAGAATGGAGTTTTTCTACTGATACTAAGTAACTTAAATGTCTATTTCCCTCTTCCGTACTTTTTGTGCCCTATGTGAGAAAACGATAATTAAGTAAATGAATGTGTCATTTCTCTCTAATAGGTTAAGCTTTTATACGAGATTATCACATAACTACATTTAGTTTTGAGGTGGTAGCTAGGGGATTACTTTGATTGCTTATTCTTGGCTTTTAGTAGCTGTAATCTTCTCTTTTAATGCTGTACAGGCCAAAGGATATGTATGCAATGGTTCTAGTGTGTTCTTTCTTGAACTTTTTGAACAACTTCTGCATATTGACTGAAGAGATAAATATCAGAAGCTTTTGAGTTTCTTTTGTTTAATGTCAGATGTCACCTAAACAGTAGAACAAACTTTGAGCTGAAAAGTGAAAACTAGTGTCTGAAAAGAAACCACTTTGACATGCAGTTTGCAGACTGCTACAAATGGGTTTTGTGTCTTTACAAACTTGTTTTTAGTTTTATAGCCTTTTTTGCAAGAGAACTTCATTTTAACATGTAAGAGATTCGAAAAAAACATTTTCTTCTATTCAGTTTGTAAAAGCTTATTTCCTCTAGAAAATGCATCCATTAGTCTTGCATGAATATGCCTCCACAGTAGAGAACTTTTTTGTTGAATTTTCATTGTCAGATTCTCAAAGGTGCTTTTTTGTTTGGGTTATGATGGAGTTAGTCAGTTTCCAGAATTGGTCATAATAAGACAGTCAAAAGTCCCTTTTGAAATTTTAATAATAATTGCAGGCTTTTAAAAAGTTCTAACTTTTTAACAGTCTGAATAATATAATGCTTTGAAAAAAGGCCATATATTGGAAAGTGATTTGAATATTTTAGAAAATACTTTGTACATTTGGTGGTGTTATCTAGGTGACTAAAGTGCATATTTTTTAATCATTCAAGATAGTTAATTAAGTAATGGTTCATGTAACTAAATCTGATGTGCGTTACTTGGGCTGAGGATCATTCTAACACAACGTTTTTACCTCCTTGAGGTAGGGATAAGGTTTGCGTACTCTTTATTATTTTCAACCTAAAAATCACTTGGGTAACTAAAGTTTAAGAATCACCTATTGCACCTATAAAAGCCCTTTTGCAATGTTAAAGTGCTTCAAAATATGTAGCTTGTTTTAGTTACCGAGTTAGTTATACATATTTAATGAATCTCTTAATACAAATACAAGATCTAAGCAAAAGTTCGTCTGAACAGTACCTAATAATGAATAGCTTACATTTTCTAACTGAGTAGTTGGTAGTGTAACTATTGCTGTTTTAACTGTTATTTTATTAGATTTTGGGCATTGCATATGATGTTATTATAATATTTTGCTTATGCTGTGGTTTTTTCCATTTCTATGTTAGTATTTGGATGAGAACAAATCACTCATTCTGAAGATTGTTGAGAGCCAGAACTCTGGGAAACTCAGTGAATGTGCAGAGTAAGTAAAGTGCATTTCTTATTTTTGTTTCTTTGAAACAACATCAACAACATACCTAGTGTTCCACACGCTGGGTTTGGGGAGGGGTGGTGTGTACGCAAACCTTACCCCTACCTTGTGCAGGTAGAGTTACGGTATGTGTACATCCTACCCTTCCCAGACCCCATTTGTGGGATTACACCGAGTATGTTATTTGTTGTTTTGAGGGTTGAGAAGTCGTTTTTGATCAACCCTTTGAAAACCCTTGTGTAAATAAAATTTACTTGGTCAATTTCTGTTGTGGCAGGAACCAAGCTAGGCTTCAGAGGAATCTGATGTACCTTGCTGCTATCGCTGATTCACAACCTCAACCTTCTAGCATGCATTCTCAGGTAATAGAGCCAATCTTCTGATTTTGTTGCAGTCCTATATTGGTTGAGAGCATGAATTGTAGTTCTCGTATATGGTTTTGGACGACGCTCACTTTGTCACTTACCCTTTTGGGGTTAAATATCTAATGTTTCATTGTTTCCTTAAGGATTTAAGTTATATATATTGACTGTGTAAATATTTTTACGTACCATTTGTTATAGGTTACCAATCAATGCTTATTAAATAGAGTTACTTGTAATTATCTCTTAATTGTTTGATCTGATCGTCGATGTAAATAATTTTTTACACCATCAGGTCATTTAAATGATATCTACAGGTAAGTTTCCTTGCTAAGCGGAATTTGAAATATTGTAAATTAGATATGTTACCCTTCTACAACAGGTGAAAATAAACTGATAGTGTATATTATTTAAAGAGTTAATGATAAAAAATACATCTAAACTATCACTTTTTGTAAGTTTCATACCTCAACTATCCGTTGTTCTCTTTACCTACTTAAACTATCACCCTCTTTGTATTAAAACATATCTCGATGCTGAGTTGGCCAAATATTTGTTCCCAATTGGCAACATGCGCTTGTAAGGCAACTCATCATCGATGTGTGTTTTGATACAAAGGCACTGATGAAACTCATGAAAACATGATAGTTTAGTTTAGTTAATAGAGCAATGGATAGTTATGGTATGAAACTTGCGAGAAGAATATAGTTTAGGTGGTTTTGTTTACCATTAACTCTTGTTTAAATCCAAGTTATATTTGAAATAACTGTTAAAATGTACTTTGTGTAGTTCTCTTCTGGTGGGATGATGCAGCCAGGGACACACAGTTACCTGCAGCAGCAGCAACAACAAGCGCAACAAATGGCAACACAACAACTCATGGCTGCAAGATCCTCCTCAATGCTCTATGGACAACAACAACAGCAGCCTCAATTATCACAATTTCAACAAGGCTTGCATAGTAGCCAGCTTGGCATGAGCTCTGGGAGTGGTGGAAGCACTGGACTTCATCACATGCTTCAAAGTGAATCATCACCTCATGGTGGTGGTGGTGGTTTCTCTCATGACTTCGGCCGCGCAAATAAGCAAGACATTGGGAGTAGTATGTCTGCTGAAGGGCGCGGCGGAAGCTCAGGGGGTGATGGTGGTGAGAATCTTTATCTGAAAGTTTCTGAGGATTGAAAATTAAGGTTTTACTAGTAATTTTAAGGTAGTAGTAGTAGTAGTAGTAGTAGTAATGATAGGAGGGAGGAGGTTTTAGTTTTTCTTGTCAACTAATTAGGAACAAGATTTAGTTGGGCAAGAATTTTGAAGGAATTGTGCTTTAAGAATTGTAATCTATGTTGTTTTAACATATGGTTCAACTTTTTTTTTTTGGTTATTATGTGTAATGCAAGAGAATTTGTAGCTTTTGGTTATTGTATGTGGTCATGTACATTTGTTAGGATATTTGATTCTGAATTGCCTTTTTTTTGCCTCTTTTGATGTGTTGGTTGAGTCGAGGGTTTGTTGAAAATAGTCTCTCTATCTCCACGAGGAGGGGTAAGGGAGACGTCCACTCTACCCTTTCTAAGTCCCACTTGTGGGAATACACCATCAGGTGTGCGTCTATTCTATCCTCTCCAAAGATTTTTTGTAAATAACTTCTTTGTTTCCGTGAGGTAGGAAATAACTAATTACTATTGTTATTGATTTATTGAATTAGTACTCACATCTTTAGATAAATTCAATTTTCTTGTGAAGCTTCCAAGTACTTGTATAAATAGGTAGCTATACACATGTAACAATCATCCGTTTCATTTTACTTGGTTTCTATATTAAAAATAAATATTTTATTTTATTTGTCTATTTTAACGAATCAAAAAAAAAATACTATCTTTTTTCATACTACCCTTAATATTAAATAACTATAATATAGGAATAATGAAATTTAAAGTTTCAAAAGATCATTAATCAAATTAATTTAATAAAATACACATCTAATTAAAATTTTCTTAAGAAATATGCTAAATTAACATGGGCCATATGATATAAAATGGAGGGAATGTCAACCATCAAAATCACTTAAAATTTAAACATGTGCTTTGACAAGAATGTCAAATGGCTTTTTGAGTCGAGAATGGTGTATGAATATTTTCATTACTTCTTCCCTCGTTTCATTTTAACTGTCGTTTTAATTAAAGAAAATTAATGTAGGATAATTATCATTTTAAGCTTATAAAGCTAAAGTTGACAATTCTTTTCAATTATAAAAATAATATAATCATTGAATAGTTGATACACCCTATAAGAAAATCATTGAATAGTATAATCATAAAATTGTTTGACTAAATTACCCTTTATATCTCTTCAAAATAAGTACTTTAATAATTATTGAATTTTTTTTTGAAAATATCAAACACTGGTGGAAGCCTCCCCCCACCCCCCACCCAAAAAAAAACAGGGAGAGACCTAGCATTATCTCATGTTCGAGTCTCTTAAAATGAAAAACCGAAAAAATTGTTGGGAGTCGATCCTCAGGAATAAGTTTGCAATACGATTATCGAATGAGTTTCAAATCTGTCATCTTCAATTCTCAAGATATTTAGGATTAATCGGACGCCAATATGAATATCATATACCGAACAAAAAGACAAAAAAAAATTAAAATAATCTACATGCCTCTTTCATTTACTATACCTTGTTACCAAAAAAATGTCAAAACTGTGGTGCTGAGAAAGTGGGAGGCAATTCAGACACTTTGGAATTAATTTAGGCAGCTTTAGACTTCTTGAAAAATCATCCAACTGATTGTTGTCTTTGTCCAACTTATTGAAAATATGAAAAAGAAGAAGGTTGAGATTTACTCTATTATACTTTTTGTATCTCAAATTATTTATCGTGGCTTTTAAAAATAATTTTCTTAAATTATTTATCATAGTCGATGCTTATTCTTCAGATACCATCTTTGTTTCTTCTCCAGAAAAAAAAAAAGTTTTAGAAGTTTTATCCCTTATTTAACTTTTAGTAGCAATTATTCTTGAAGACTATGTACAAACAGCTCAATTATAAAGAGGTAAAACATAAATAGAACAAACAAAGTAAATAATCAACGAAAATAAATCATATTATAAGACATAAACAAGAATAAAATAATTTGAAAAAGTAATTTTTATAATTAATATTTTTTTTAAATATGTGTAAAAAAGAAATACGATAAATAATTTGAAACGGTTCGGTCTTTTTCATTAAAAAAGAAAGATTTTAGCAATCCTTATCAAGGAAGGAATATCATTGATTAGGTGACAATATCTTTGATGATTCACACAATCTTTGGCATTATTTGTGCAATTTGAATATTAAGTCAGATTTGTTTGTGTTCCCACTTCCCACCGTGTTGGAACAAATTGATACCGGCTTTATTCGGATTTATTTGTCAAATTTTGATTTGGTATATTTATTAAGAAAATAATGATTAGTATAGTAAGTTTACCATTTTATCCTTTTAATTGATAGGATCCCAAACATATTTATTAACTATATTTTTCAAAGGTATTAACTTAATTTGAATAAATTGAGGGTATAATAGGAAGAAAAAAAATTGTTGTTTTTTGATTTGTCAAAAATAACAAGTAAAAATAGAAATCAAATTAGAAAATATTTGACAAATAAAAGTGAATAGAAAGAGTATCAAGGTAACTCAATTATAACAACTTTGTAATTAATTATTTCTCCTCTTAGATTTGTTAATTTGAAATTTGTGTTACATTATAATTACTTACTTTATAAATTATGACCCTGATCATAAGTAAGTAATTATTATATAGTCATGTCAACTTCATCTATTACTTTATTTAAAAAAAAATCAAATCTCATATTTTAAGAAAATTTATCAGAGACATCACTTGAATTATGATCTGATAGTGTAATTCTTTTTTCATAGACATCATATATAATTTAAACTTATCTAAATAAATGTCGTGGTAAAATTACATGGTATGGGTAAAAACTGAATTTATAACTACATTTTGATACAAAAATGTTGTATTATTATGAAAAAGGTTGAAAAAAGTTACCACCTTGCTTGAGGACATGGAAGCCAGTATAGTAATTATAACATTCTAATCTTATCTTTATCAAAATTTATGATTCTATATTATACGTAGGAGATAAACAAGTCATAAGTGAAATATGTGTAAATCATTTCATTAACCGTAGAAGGGGAAATATTAAAGTTAATTAGTTATTTCTGTATGCCACATAAATTGAGATAGAAAAAGTACAATTCATACGTAGATGGATAATAATAAGAACTACATGACAATGTGTTGGTTATAGACATAAGATGTCTATAAGGTTCAATTGTGCGAAAATCGCTATGAAAATTCAAAATATAAAAAAGTAAGTAAATATACGGAGAAGCGCCCATGAAAACTTAACATCTACTATATATATATATATATATATATATATATATATAATAAGTTTAACATTATATATACAATGTAATTTTTCGACGAATGATATTCAGATGAACCCCTCACGCCCCTAGCTCTGTCCTAGCGAGACATAATCTATAGGTAGTGATATATGGATATGCCTTGTGAAAGTTCTTTCCACATTAACTCATCAACAATATTTTTGTTATCAATCTCATGATGTTGATGCAAATGTGCTTTGACACTTGAACACTCATGAACTATACCATTGGTAGCCATTTTTTGAGGGGTTCTTCCAGTGAGTTTTTGAACAATTGTCCTAAACTCAGTTGCATTTTTGGCATTAACCATCAATGGACTATCTATATACTTCACTTTGATGGGCTCTCTTCTTTTAAGGTTTTGCTTTTGCATGTCCATGAATATAATATACACACAAATAAATCTTGGAAGTTTTTGAATATATATTTGTGTGTGTAATTATTTTTGGCTTGGTGAATCTTGAAATAACCTTGGTATTTATATATAGGATTGATGAAATTTCCAAGAAATAAACTAGGTAGGAAATAAATGGACACAAGCTGCTTCTAGATGAAATGACATGTTTGAATAGCTAATATATAGTTAGTCAAGGAAACATTTTGACATTATACACCGCCGTTCCATAAAGCATTACGTATTTATGCAAGGTCTATAGAGAAAGACTGTATCTTAAAGAGTTGTGTTAGTACGTAAAGAAAAAGATGCATTTCTATATTCAGAAACAAGTTAACATTGAAATTTGTGCTTAACTCAATCATAAAGTTAATTCATATGATTGGATTTGTCCAATATACTATAAAACGAGGCTAAATAATCTATTAGATATGACAGGACTGAACATCTGAAGTTGGATAATATAAGATGGAGGGCCTTACATTGAGTAAAATCATAAATTGATCATGAGTCTGACTCTAATACCATGATAAGGAAAATATATTGACTTGACTCTACCCTAAAAATATGATCATGACGTGAAGATTATCAACATCTAAATAATGACCGATGTGAAAACTCAAACTTATAGATCACAAATTTTAACAGTCTTTTCTTACGTTCGAAATTTAAATTTTAGTATCCAATCAAACAAGAGCACATAAAATTCCTACAGTAAACAGATAGACATTGATTGCTTACATATATATTAGTTTGAATGAATATTTTATCCAAATTACTTTAATTAGAAGCTTCATTTGATAGTCCATCATATTTAAGAATATATAATCAAGAATTAATTACTACTAATAAGGAGTCAATTGATAATTGACGTGACTTTTAATGCTAGTGAATAATCGTGTCAATAATTTAGTTAAAAAAAGAACAAGAAAAAACTTTGGTCAAGAAAAAAGTACAATACTATATATATAGTATACAATATATTATTTATATATTAATTAATTAGCCTCTAGAATGAGACGACGCCTTCCAAGCTGATGTAATTTTAACGTGAAATGTTACTTGCGAAATTTATTTTTTCTATTTTTTTTAGAACATATTCGCTATGATTTCAAATTTCTATTTTTTCCGTTGATCAAATATTTTTCATGAAAACATATTCTTTCGTACCGAATACCCCCTATGTTTCCATTATATTTCCAAAACCTTTTATCTAGAACTAGAATTATATATATTTGATGCTATCATCATTCATGATGAAATTTTATAAAAAAAATATACTTTTGTACTTTTTAATTGTGATCAGTAGACTTTGAAGTGGATATAGGTGACAAAATTACAGAGACTTTAAATATGTGATTTTACATATAAATTCAAAAGTTCATTATTTTAATTTGACTAACTGACTATCAAAAATATTATATTAATCCTAGCAGTCAGCATATAATAGCTTTTTGATTGAACAATTTAATAACAATATTCTATTTTTAGTTTATTTTAAGAATAATATTATCTTTTTATATTTAATAATTTAATAGTTCAAAGTTCTCATTTGAGCTATAATGAAGCACTCTTATTAGAATGACATGACTTATTTAATATTATATTTATTTCAGTTTGGAATAATTTCATTGTGTATGAAGTTCACGAAAGATATTTACAAAAAAATTATGATATTATTAATATTATAATATTTATATAATTATAAGACTTTGAAATCTGTAATCTTAAATATATTATAATATATATGCAGATATATAAAAGCTTTTTCTTAGAGAAATATATAAATGCATTATTCATTTGGAAACAACCCAATAAAAAAATAAATTAAATAACATTTTTGATATGTTATATACATATCTTTAATTTAAGATCGCCAGACTTAAAATTATTTTTCTTCACATTCTTAAATTGTATGCCTAATTACACATAAAATGAACAATTTTTTGCACGGATTACCGCTATTTCTGGTGGTCTTTAATTTCCCCCTCCGATATTTCGGGATATCTTTACATTTAGAGAATTTTTTTCTTACCCCACGTAATTAAGTTTAAAGAACGTAACTTTTGCCTTGTTGATAAAAGTTTCGTAGGAATTATAAGTTGTGCCTCTTAATAGAGCGTAACTTTGTGGGTTCATGAATTGAACTCATGTCTCTATCGACATAAGCTCTATAGGAAATAAGTTATGCATTGTAAGACATAACTTGTTATTTAATCATGAACTTCTTAAGACATAACATTCTGAAACTATAGTCATATGTTATGTAAGAATTAAGTTATGCCTTATGGTAAAGCATGATTTGTTAGTTATACACTGAACTTATGCCTCAAACAGCTCAAGTTATGAGAATATATCTTAATTAATTTTAATTTGTTTTTATATAAATATATACCATATATTTATTAATTTGGTATAAATCTATTTGTCTGATAAATGTTTCTATCATGCATATTAATTCCAACCACAGCTTTAAATATCAAAACACGTGGAAAATCTATATTTTAAAAAAAATGATAATTTAATTAAGATTTCAAAGTATTTGTTTAAAACTAATTGTACATCATGAATGATACCATCATGTGAAGATGACGAACAAATTAAGTACTTAATCTCTTTAATTAATTATCTTTACCAAAAAAATATAATATACTGCAAGTCCAAATAAAATAAAATAAGGAAAAAAAAAAGGTCCCTCTTGGTCGTTGTTGATGACTAGTGATGAGAAGAGTCAAAAATATCATCCTAGAGTTTTGTTCCCATTTTTGGCATATTTTAGTAAAGATCCATAATTTTTTGATTTTTTTTTATATATAAAAAAGATGTATACTCGACGTAAAGAGAATGTTTGTACTATATAAGAATGATTATATTAAAAAAAATAGAAAGTTAAAAATAAAATATGAACTCGACGCTAACTCAATAAAGTAACACATATAAATTGAAATCAATCATAGTAGAATGGAAAACAAAGAAATTTATTGCTAGAATACACTTGATGAATTGTTTCATCACTTCGATTCTCCATTATACAAAAAAAGAAGAAGAAGAGGACATCTCAATACACAAAGTATCCCAGATTAACAGGATTCGAGGAAAATTGAGGAAAATAGTGATCTAGGTAGTGATATATGGATATGCCTTGTGAAAGTTCTTTCCATAGTAACTCATCCACATTCTTAATATTATTATTATTATTACTATGTGCTTTCACACTTGAACACTCAATTGTTGTGCCACCACTAGCCATTTTTTGAGGTGTTTTTCCAGTGAGCTGTTGAACAATGTTCCTAAACTCAGTTGCATTTTTTGCATTTACCATCACTGGACTATCTATATACTTCACTTTTATAGGCTCTCTTCTTTGATTTTGCTCATCCATGAATATTAAAACACACACACACACACTTGTATCTTTTGATATTTGTATTATATTGTGTCTAAGTGAATCTTGAAATCTTGCTATTTATACATATAAGATATTGAAGAAATTTCCAAGAAAGAAAGAGGAAGGTAATGAACAAACACAAGTAGCTTCCAAGTGTATGAATGAAGTATAGTCAAGGGAATTAAGATTGTGACATGACCATGCATGAGGAAACATGGATTTTTTTGTTTTTACTTGGTGTCTGGTATCTATATTGGTATTCTGACTTACTCGAATCAAAGGCAGACCCAAGAGTTGAAGATGGCGAGAGCATCACTATTAGCAATACTCTCTCGGTTCCATATTAGTTAATCATTATACTAAAAATAGCTGTCCCATATTAGTTGTCCACCTTATTAAATCAAGAAAGCATTAATTATTTTTTTTCTACATTACCCTTGCAATTAATTCTTTTTGAAAGTATTCATATTTGTTTGTAAAATTGCCAAGAAGTTTTTTAAGGGGTGCATTAGTAAAATTATCTTCTAATTTATGATTTCTTAAGCATCGCGCAAAATAAAAAATGATCAGCTAATATAGAACGGAGAGAGTAGATATTATGTATGACTCAATAGTCAACCTCAAAAGTTTGCTCAAAAAATGAGGATTCATGTCCAAGCCATATTAAATACACATCCCCTAAACAATATTTGATGTGGGATTCTTCACACCCTCCCCCTTCTCCCTCTCTTCCACGTCCAGGGTTGGACATATGGAGAGTGGACAATATAATTGGGGGGTCAATATCGAAAAATAATAATTCGGATGGATCCTTTTCTGATACCTTTTAAAAAAATGGATCTTGGACCTAACTCAACTTAAAAAATTAGCTCTTATTATTGAGTTAAATTGACATTTATTTCTTTACATAGTATCATAGCCAGACCATTTTAATTCATTGTTTTCAATATCCACGCTGCAAAAGATCTAGGCATGTAGAAGGTATTAAAGTCCCACATCATTTATGAGATAGAAACATGAACTTAAAAAAATACGAATATAAAAGAATTGAAGTGACATTAAAATTCACAAAAGGCCTTAGGATCAATGTAAGCCCCCCACCTCTGATTCAAATTCACGTCACATAAAATTCATTAAAGGAGAAAACATTTTTTATTAAAAGTTTTTCATATTTTGGGCTTGGACTAGAAAGGAATCCTAGCTATAGGGGGGATCCATCGTATATATCATAAGGGGTTATGAGAATCTCTCTCTCTCTATATATATATTAAAAATTAAATTTACTAAACATTTATATATATTTAAGTATAAAATTTAGTTATTATTATATATTAATTCGAAATTGTTATTAAATTTTAAACTTTAAATTCTAGACTCGTCTCTGCTTATTCATTTTATTCTAACCTTGATAATGAATAAAGAGGTGTTAATATCAATCATCAAAGTGTGTAACCAAATAAAAGTTCCCACAGTATCCATTGATTGCTTACATATAGTGGAATATTTGTCGTGCCTTAATTTTAAAAAACCACAAAAGTTTAATTAGAAGCTTCATGTGATACTATTGAATATGTGTGCAAATACATGTCGTTTGATTAATTCAAATTCAAAAGCTAACTGAAAAATTACTCAAAATTATAAAAGAATGATCAAATAAACGACATTCAATTTATTTGGAATAAATCATCATTTTGTACACTTAGACCATTAATTTAGGATGTGAATAATATAAGTATAGAACACATTTTTATTTATTTAATTATTTTCTCTTGTTTTATGTGTCAAGCACGTAATTTTTTCTAGTGATAGATGATAATGAAACTCAAACCTAAAACCTCTACTTGTTCTGATAACCTATAAAAATATGATTTTGAGCTTAACTTTACCCTAATATCTCATCACCCATGATGTGAAGAATTACTCAAAATTAATAATATAAAAAGTTCAAATATTTCACATCTCACATATATGGGACAACTCAACATTATTATTTTTTTAAAAAAATAAATAAAATAAACCTTGGTCAAGAAGTAGATGTATTATATTAGCCTCTAGATGCGTACGTAGCCTTTTGAATGGTTGTTGAAAATACAATTAAATATATAAATAAAAATATAATCTTTCTAATTAGGATGTAGTTAGAGTATGGGACTATGGGTTATGGATTTGTCGAATTTAATAGTTTTAGTTTAAATTTTATTTGTTTTAAAAATATATTAAATATATAGTAATTATTAATTTAAAATTCAATAACTTTAAAAGTGATTAAAATTCAGAATTCAAAATTTCAAATTTTACATCTGATTATCTTTCTAACCGCACAAGCTTTTAGAATAATTAATTAGTTACATCCTTCAACAAATCATGACCGTAGGATTAGAAGTTCGAACACACATTTACGTGAATATAATAATTGATTGTGTATTAATTATTTTATTATGATATTAACTTGAGATCATTAAAAAAATTCATAAATTTCAAATCTTACATTTGTCTCTAATTAAAATTTCGTTTTAGACCTCTATTTATGTTGAGCCGCCTCATGATCTCGACCCCAATAAACATGCACATATTTATTATGATATTAACTTGAGATTATTATAAAAATCATAAATTTCAAATCTAGCATCTGTCTCTAATTAAAATTTCGTTTTAGACCTCTATTTATGTTGAGCCGCCTCATGATCTCGACCCCAATAAACATGTACATATTTATTATGATATTAACTTGAGATCAATATAAAAATTCATAAATTTCAATTTTAACATTTGTCTCTTATTAAAATTTCGTTTGAGATCTCTATTTATGTTGAGCCGCCTCATGATCTCGACCCCAATAAACATGTACATATTTATTATGATATTAACTTGAGATTATTATAAAAATTCATAAATTTCAAATTTAACATCTGTCTCTAAATAAAAATTCGTTTTAGATCTCTATTTATATTGAGCCGCCTCATGATCTCGGCCCAATAAACATGCACGTGGTATATAAAGAATATTGTCGACAAATTTTGCGTAGTTAATATGCAAAAATATATAATCCACACATTTGCTAATATCTTTATTTTTAGTAGACTTTTAAGTGCATGCTGGAGAAAAAAATTCCACAGCCTCCAAAATATGTGGTTTACATGTCAATTCAACAGTCCATAATTTTGACTGCCTGCCCCTAAATTTAAATAAAAAGTTGGAGAATTTATTTAGGAAAGTAGTAGGAAGTAGCTTGCAAAAATCTAAAAATTTATATCGACGACTAAAGTCGGATTCAGAATTTAAAGTTTACGAGTTCTTATCGTAATTTCAAGTTAATAACCTAATTTATAATCAAATATTTTAAATGCTTAGTATTTTTATTTTTTTTGATACGTATATAATTCATAACTTTTAAACTAGATCCGTCTCGAAATGATGAGGACATCAAATAATTCTATCAAGGTGATAGAACTTGTACTTATTACTTATGGACAAAGTAGGGCCTTGATATATTGACCAAAAAAAAAAGTTAAAAATTGGAAGGCATTAGAAAGTGTCACAATTAAAATTGACCTTTTGTTGGAGAGAAGTCTCATTTTATTCTTTTTTTTCTAATAAAAAGAAGAAGATATTTTTAGCCCCAAATTAAGATATTTTTTCTAATAAGGAGTGTTACATTACAACAATAACAATGTTTCAATCTCAAATAAATTTAGGTTGATTATATAAACTTTTAGTACTAATCATTGTTACTCCATGTAAACTCATTTCAAATTGTAAGTCCTTCGAAACAACTTTCTTTCAAGAAACTAAAGGATCAAGAATTTATTTGTTAAGAATGAATTGCAAAGAATAAATTCTTTTTTGTTCTACCTTTAATATCATGATCTTACAACCACGTAAATGTCATGACATGTTTCAACGATAAATTTCAAAAAGTATTTTTACTTCTATAAACTCCGTGGTCAATCAAACACCTACGCATAAAATTCAATGGAGGGAGTAAGCTCTACCCTGGTATTGGGCTAGATTCAGATGTGTTATATGCCAAGTATTCCTTCATTTTTCGATGTAATCAAAGCAACTGAGTAGAGGATGGGAAGATGTGATAACGGTTGAAGGTGGTTCTATATAGCTCTTACGCTTTAACAACTCGTACCATATGAAGGTCATTCAAAATTCTGAGACTATGACTGATTTTACAAGCTAATAAGAAAAAAAATGCTACTTTCTGCATTTCTACAAACCTATGCTAGAAATAAAGAGGATCAAATTGTACATAGTGTCTACTCTGAATCCTCAGACATAGAGTCATCAGCAGGAAACTTGCGAAAATGAGCAAATACTCGCGGGGTATAT
Source organism: Solanum appendiculatum (assembly GCA_018342035.1). NCBI lineage: Eukaryota > Viridiplantae > Streptophyta > Magnoliopsida > Solanales > Solanaceae > Solanum > Solanum appendiculatum. The sequence continues at coordinate 277,546 of JAGDQO010001434.1, forward strand.
GACGTTTTTCTACTATTTGGAACTATTGACCTCTTTCGTTTAGAGGTAAATCCTTGCCCAGAAATCGCCTGAGACAACTCGTCCATATGCTTTTCCTCCCGAGCCCTGCTACTTTCCTCAGCAAACCTATAAGATGAGAAGTAGTAATTTTATGAATGATATGAAACCTGATTTTCGTATTATAAGCAGTGACGGAGACAGGATTTTCATTAAGTGGGTTCAAAATAGATTCTCAGTTATGTCAAGGGGGTTCAATATGCAATATATACACATAAATATCAGATTTGACCTTACATATACAGTATACTTTTCCGATGAAGGGGTTCGGATGACAACCTTCCACAGCCCTGGCTCCGCCCCTGATTATGTAAGGCGGGATCAAATATGCATCCAGTTACTTGTTCTAAGAGAACTGAACCTTTGCAAAGACAGCACAAGCATACCTTTTTTCATAACTTAATCCGAGTTCATGTGGTGTATTCTTATTTTACACAGAAACCATAAGTGAGAAGTTATGGGGCTTTTATCAATGTAGAACTTATTGACTAATAGTTCATTCTCCGGCCATCGTGTATAGATAATCCGTTCTCTTTAGAAATCACGGTTCAATGAAAACTACAGAAATATCTTAATCTGAAAGTAAAGTAGAAGTCAATGCCATAGGAAGAGGAAAGTTGAGGAGGACAGCACGCATCATAGCCTTCCGCCATTTTCTCTGTTTACTTTCTTCGTAAACTCCACTTCGTATCTTTTCTTCATTTTAGTTTTTTCAAATCCAATAGTATGAACAAAGAAGCCAAAAATATTGTTCATGTAAGCAAAGAATGCAAGAGAATTCGTAAAACTGATATGATGGCATTTCCCTTCCAAGATTTGCATCTCCCCATACTCGATCTTGCTAGAAAAGCCGATTCTATAGTAAAAGCCAAGTCATAAGAAGTTACTTCATACAGAAAGTATGACCCGCAATGACTCAACCCCTAACTACAATCACAGCACATCATACCAGGAGGCAAGAACCATGAAATAATAGGACAGTTTTTCATTCATCATCATTCAATATTAAGTTGAATAAATCCTTACCGTTCGCTTATGATCTTAAATGCTTCTTTAGTTGCATAAGGAAGCCCAGTCTTCGGATCACGATACCTAAAAATTATCAATGATGAAAACAACACTTAGTCAATAGTACAATAGACATCCAAATTAAAACTATTGTACAAAGAAAGATGTGGATCTTGATGGCAATACATCTAGGACACATAGCAGGTCATGTACACATGTAATCTCTCTTTTTAGGCAATAAATAAAGTAAGCTTACAGAAACAATGAAATATTATCCGAGGGAACACAGTATAGAGCTCCAATATTGGATTGTGCATGTGTCTCTGTGTGTGTGAGAGAGAACGAGAGAGAGTCAAGGTAAGAAGAAACAAGGAAGGTATTGTTTGGAAGAGCCAAAATGGAGGTGTGACTCGACCCGTGTCTATACCAATGTAAAACAAGTAAAAGATTGGGAGGAAACAAATGGATCAAGCCAGAACAGGCTACATCACATGTTTTTTTTTCTGGAGACCTTACAGTAACTTTGAAGACTAGAATACATGTATACTTCGAATATTTTTGGTTAAAAATCGGGGTATTAGTTGGTATAGAGAGATTTGTTCTAGGGCATTGTAGAAATAATATTTTATTCTATATATGCCAAAATCGTAAGAAAGATCTGGGTTGTTGCCAAGTTGAAAGGGATGCAGAAATATTCATCTGGACTGAAAGGAGGAGAAGCTCTCTAAGCAAGACAGGAATTGAAGGAAAATCGTAGTTGTGGGATTTCAACACTATGAAAGAAGTGTCTGAGGTTGCAGAGCACAAATGACATGGGGAGGATGGTCAGACATCGCATGTAAAATCCAGAGGTTCATAAAGAAAAGCATCAGCTATCCACCATCACCTTCTCAAACATTAAGAACGAAGTGTTACACTGAGTTCGCTGGACCAACTGAATGGCCAACATCACATATTTGAATACAAGAAATAGTCATCGACAGGACCAGAATCTGCATGGAGAAGACGACAGCAGAATAAACACTAGCACCCTGGAGAAATGTTTGGATGAAAGGTTCTCTGACAACATTCAAAACATCCCAGAAACCAAAGAGATTATATGACAGGCAAGCACATACCTGGGAGATGGTGAACTAAATGTCAATGAACTGAGGATAAATGAAGCTCAATATGATCAGTTGAAATGTATGAGGGCTCAATAACAGACTTGCGCAAACTTGTCAAATGTTCACGCTGCAATGGAGAGCTGAGATATATGGTCTATTTAGAGACAAAAAGGTGTCTTGGGATCCCGCCGGAGTTAGGAAAATGGACTAGTAGATGGGCCGAAAACACTTTTAAACAGGCTGAAGGAAGAAAAATAGACATTGCTTTTGTCGGGGATAAGAGGATCTGGAAATGCAAATTCCCATTTATGTTCACTTCTCCAAAGAAGGTGAAGTGCCATCAGTGGATTTACATGGATCTTCTTGGGGGTCTACAGCTCTAATGAAGGAGCCAGAGAAGATACCTGTGGTTTCAACTGGCTGCCACTAGAGGTTACTGGGGTGGAGATTTTAAACTGACAGGTAAGAGAAGGGACGAGTAACCACTAACCAGAGCAGAACATTCAGTTGCAATGAGATCTCTCTCTCAAAAGACTAGCTCTGATGGATACTGCCCTGCTCGGAGGATGACTTATTGGTTCAAAGGTTCAGGAATACCTCGAGAATTGACAGATTCTTATTAAAACAGAGTTTGAGCTTTTGTATTGTAAATATTGTGCACCAGGCTGATGCCTTTTACGGGATGAATCTTATAAGAAAATAGGCTAGAACTACAAGTTTTAGCGAGCATGATTGCTAGCATTCACTAAAAACAAAAAACAGTACAAGAATGTGGAAAGAGCATGTTACCGTGCGGGCAACCCAGTAACCGCACACACTGCCTTCTGGGGGTCTGTAAAGATGAAACCAGTCAATAATCATAAGCTGCCAGTCAATAAACATCTGAAAATACTTTAACAATGTGGAATCAGCCATGCCTATGAAGCTGATTGTTAGGGAAATGTAACTGAGAGGAACGGGATATATCAAGACTTGTAATTACATGGAGTGGATGTTGTTGGGATCTGTGAACCGAAAGATGCACCATTGACAAATTCTAGGTAGGAAGAACCTGCAGAGAGTAAGATACCATTAACATGCATGGTTTGGAATGATGGAAAACAACTGAATTTTCACAAGAATATCAAACAAAAATGCATTTCGAGTGAAAGCAACTGTAGCATATGAATGTTTTAAAGTTAATGGTAAAAAACACACCTAAACTATCACCTATTCGCGAGTTCACACCTCAACTATCTATTGTTCAATTTACCTACCCAAACTATCACTCCCTTTGTATTAAAACACACTTTGATGCTGAGTTGGCCTACATGCGCCTGTTGTCGATTGGGAACAAATATTTGGTCAACTCAATATTGAGGTGTGTTTAGATACAAAGTGAGTGATAGTTCAGGTAGGTAAAGCGAACAATGGATAGTTGAGGTATGGAACTCGTAAGAAGTGATTGTTTATGTGTGTTTTTGACCATTAACTCAATGTTTTATGATATAGAGGAGAGGGTACAGCTTTAGGGGTCCCAAATTATGGTAAGGAACTTGCCGTTTTTGGATATGTATCGTATCTGAGGACCATTGTAAACTGCTTTATGCACGATGGCCTTTTTCTTGACTTCTTCTTCCCTTGCTAGAACCCGCTCCAAATTCCTCAGATTCATGACCTCTGCCAATTTTGTCAAAGATAGGTTACATATCATAGTGAAAAGTGCACAGATAGGAACTGAAAGCAATTTTATAGAGTGAAGAAATGAACCCAAACCTGTTTGAGCTGCTTCAAGAAGCATCTCTTCTTGAGTCATCTTCTTTTCCTCACCTTCCTTTTTTCTTTTTATAGGCTGACTTATCAGAAGCATAATCAGAAGATAGTGATGCAACAGAATTGTGGTAGAAAATAAAAACAAACTCTAATTTCAGTGTCCAAGTAATGTTTTCTGAAATCAAGAAAAACCAGCACATGCACAGGATTACAAACTAAATAAATACACAAGAATAAAAGGGTTGTGTCCTAAATCCAGAAAATAAAGAAGCCTGCCATGTAAGAAATTATAGTTTGTTATTTGTACTATCATGACAAATAGCATTATAGTGCAAGCACCAAACCTTTGTTGTTGCCTGCAAGGCTGCACGAATGGCTTCCCTTTCAGCTTGTTTTACAACGACAGCCGTTCTTGTTGATTTCCTAATTGTTCTTTCTGCTTCAGTATCATCATGAGCATCATGATGTTCAGAAGGGGTGGACGGATCTGGAGCTTCTTCATTTTCTTGGTGTGCCTTTTCTGACTTGTTAAGGGTTTTCATTTTCTTTTTCTTCTTTGCAGGTGGTCTTCCTGGATAGGCCAATCGCTTTTTGGTCCGTGTCCTGCCATAGAAAAGAGAAGAGTATAATCTAAGGACTATCCATATGGAGCTAAAAGGACACTTCCCATCAACTTGAATGTGTCAAACCTGTCATCTGGTTCATTTTCTCCTTCTTCATCAGGCTCGGGTTCCTGAAACAATAGTAGGTAATTCATTTTTAGCATAGGTCATACGAGAACAGAATTATCGAGAAAAACATACCCTGCCAAGCTAGAACTGCCAGTACAATTAACCAATCCATCACTAAAATCTGTGAAATGAAAGGTTCAGTGATGAGAAATGGAACACTTAGGACTTACATCTTCATCAAAGTCACTGTCGAAAACATCCACAGCTTCCCCTTCTTCTTCATATTCAATGTCAATCTCTTCCTGATTTGCATCCAAGCAAAAGCTCATTAAATTCAATTAGCAAATTTGCCAAACAAGCACAAACCAATATTTTACGGAAGGTTCGTGGCTCTGGATTGCCAAACCAATTAAAATATCAAAACTTGCAGGCCCAATTACAACCATGGATTTGAGATGTCAAGGCCTATGATTTGAGTTAAAGATTGCACTCCTACTACTGCTGCTAGGAATAATGGAGGCAGCAGTCATTTTCACTCAAACTAGTGCTGCTGGGAATAATGGAGGCTACGTTATTATAATTATCATTATTATTTTAGACAAGTAAAGTAAAGAGGCAGCAGTTATTCCAGAGAAACTTTTCTTTTTTGATAACTATGGTGTCGGGGCTAGCTTACGGCCTTACGCACACCTCGACTAGTTCTATCGGATACCTGTCACCTTCCACCACCAGTAGGTATCAGGTATCTCTGTCCACCAAAGATAGGACAGATAGATGGAAAGAAATCACCTAATGTTTTTTGTCTCTGCTAGGATTTGAACCTAAGACCTCATAGTACAAACTTTCCTTTGTTATATTCTTAGTAGAAGCACAATTACGTCCGTATCTGAGAAACTTCAGTTTTCATCATTTTCTTGGTGTTCCTTTATCAAAAAAGAAATATCATTTTCTTTGTGCTCTTGTGCTATTTTTGGACTTGCCAGAGAAAGCAAAGAAACATGAATCTCTAAAAGCCAGTAGCAGTCGCACTTCAATCTGCCTCAATCATCCACATTAAACACGCATCGGATACTAAAGCTTCTGGGTTGGAAAGTTTGCTTCTGGTTTCTTAGTTCACAAACTTTCCAACCCAGAATCCATTTCGCTGTTTCCTACTAAATAACAAGCTAACGAATCCTTTCTTGTTTCCACTGAACATGCCTATCCAAACTCGTTGTAAGGCTCCTAATGATCAACTTTACAAAGATTCACCATTCTATTCTGAAACTTACAGTGGATACCCAGGCACAAAGAGACAGAGAAAGGGTGCAGTAATTGATTAAATGTTCTGCAACTTGAAAATAAGCATAGATCCATAGGCTCCTGAATATATGGTTTGGGGCAATTCTTCCCAACTTTACTTGAACTTCTTAAAACTAAATTAGATATAGTTGTTACCTATCATAGCCCCTTAAAATGTTCAATGCACATTTTTCTCCCGACAACACCTCCAACTTTGGTCCAAACCTTGTATTTGTCTTAAAAACTCATCGAATAAGTACAAATTATTAATTTAGAACCCAATAGCTTAAAGAGACTAGAATCTCGAACCCATAAGTTTCAAACCCCGGCTCCACCTCCAACCCCCTCACAAAAAAACCATCCAGGATAGAAAAAGAATGATCTTTTTTCCATAAAGTTTCAAAAAATGTTCTTTTTTCTGTAGAGTTGTTCCTCGTTGAGCCAAGGATCTATCGGAAACAACCTCTCTACCTCTGAGCTAGGTACATGTTAGGTCTGCATACACTCTACCCTCCTCAGACCCCAATTCTTTACAGACATTAAGCTTAAGTTGCTACCTACTAACTACAAATACAATAAACACAAAAATATAGTAACATGTTATTGAAAAAACAACATACATCTTTAAGAGCTTCCTGATTCCAGAAAAGTTCATCCTCTTCTACCTCATCATCCAACAATTTAGTCATCCTGTCATATAAAAATCCAATTTTTACAAACAAATAAACTTAAATTAAGCTCAACCCACAAAATTATACACACAACAAACAAACCCCAAAAAAAAAAAAAAAAAAAAGTTAAGAGCTGATTGAAATTGGGTTTCTTGATTTACCGTTTGCCTCTTGTAGCACGAGAAGTACGATCGAGAAAAATAGCATTTCCCTCTTTACTGGTCTCCATATCTGCTGATCAGATTTCAGAATCTTGATTTTGGTTATATGAAGTTACAATCTTTTACACAGACAATTTGTCGAACAGTTGGTATTCGTTAAACAATCAGAAGTACTAAACTACTAACAAAGAAAATATAAATAAAAATTCCGTCTTTTCCCTTTATTTATACTTGGACCAGAATGAAAAATTAGTAAAAGTAAGAGTACTTAATTGTGATTTAGTCCTTGTGTTATTACATTATCGTTGTTTTGGTCCTTGTGTTATTAGACTAAATACATTTAACCTTTAATTAAATAGAGTGTGTAATTTGATCAAAAATCTTATTTGGAGCGCCACCTCCAAATGGGTCCTATAGTGTGGGAGTCGAATTTAATCAAAGCTTCAATGCGAGCGTCGAACACTAGGTGAAAAATTAAAAAAATAGATATTGAATCCGCTAATGATAGATGTTTTGTGATTTTATTTCTTTTTGTTTTATTCATCTACAAATATTTGAGTGTTTGACTTCAAATTAATTGTATATTAGAAGAAAAGAAGAAATTTGGTGACATTGCTTAGATTTTCTATTATTATTTCAGTTTTGATGAAAATAAATTTTCTTTTTTATTTCTTAAAAATATCAAAAGTTAACATCAAGTTAGGCAAAAGGACTAAAATTACACATTTTATTTAATTAAAGGTTAAATATGCTTAATCTAATAACACAAGGACCAAAATCACGATAATGTAATAACACAAGGACTAAAACTATTATTTTCCCTATTTTTAATGAAATTTTTTCAATTCTTTTTAATGTTTGTATTTGTATTTTAGTGTTTGAACAAGATTAATTTTATAGAGTACCTATTGTTTTTCAATAATGTGATAGTTTTGTCCACTTTAAACTTCTATAACATCAACAAAGATCGTGATAGAGTCGTAAATACTTTTTTATTCTTAATTAGATTTTTTAGGTATACAATACGGAACGTCCCAGTGTGAATTTGGATTTAATCGGACTTACAGAGTCAACTTTGTTAGAGGGCGTTATTCGAATTTAGTCGCTATCATGGCCCAAAGCCATGGATTTAGGATTTAAAAAGAAAAGAAAAAACAAAGACCCGGATCTAACTTTGTTACCAACTGGGGCAAATGAAATTCACCATTGGAGTAGCTTGGAAGTTGAAATCCCATTGAAGAAGAAGAAAAAAGAAAGAAATGGTAAGCTTCAGTTCCTTTGTACTCCTGACATTGTTATTAAAAACTTAGAAATTACCTTTAATTTCTGGTTCTTGGTTCAGAAAAAAATTGCTTCTTTTTCACTGTGATTTGTCAGCTATAATGGAGTATGGAGCTCTTCCTCTAATTGGGAAGTAAAAAAGATTCAATTTTGATAAGTCTATGTGTTTATACGAATACTTTGCTTCCGTTATCGTATTATTTTGTTGTTGCTGCTGTTCTTTTCTTTATTTTTTTCAGTATGGCTTGTTTTACATAACTTGATTTTTGTATATGCTTTACTTGAGTCGAACGTCTATCAGAAACAACCTCTCAGGCTGTGTATACCCCACCCTCACCAGACTCCGCTTATGGGATTACACTGTGTATGTTATTGTTGTACGTATTTATACCTAGTTAATGACCATCATAATAGTGTGTGTAATGGTACTCGGTGCCCACGAACTTAAATTTGTGTTCTTATTCTCAGTCAATGTGCATATTTGTACTCAAGACTAAAAGAGAATGGTAAGCTTGATGTTCTTTATAATCCTTGACATTGTTGTTAAGAACTTAGACCTCCCATTTCTGAACTTGGTTAAGAAAAAATGTTTCTTTTTCACTGTAATTGCCAGCTAAATGGAGTTCTTTCCCTAATTGGGAAGTGAAAAAGATTCAATTTTGTAAAATCTATGTATTTATACCAAGTTAATATTACCCATCATCTTAGTGTGTGTAATGGTGCTCAGCATCCACTAACTTAAGTTTGTGTTCTTGATCATATTCAGTGTGCATATTTGAACTCAAGACTAGGGCAGCCCGGTGCACAAAGCATCCGGCGTTAGCAGGGGAAGGGTCACACCCCAAGGGGTGTGATGTAGACAATCTACCCTAATGCTCATTAGTGGCTGCTTCCACGTCTCGAACCCGTGACCTTTAGGTCACACGGAGATAACTTTGCCATTGCCTTAAATGGGACATATTCAAGGAAATTCTGTTAAGGTGAGATAGACCAATCCGTTGATGAATTACATAATTGTTGTCTATCTAATCGCTGAGAGGCGAGTTCAAGATTTGAAGGGAGTAAGTGCAGAACTACACCCACTACTCTTGTGACACTAGGACCTGAAGTAGTATAATTGTGTAAACTTTTGAATCTTTTTAGCTATATATATGTAAGTAGTTCCAGCAGCGTCCGCTGAAAAAAGGGTAGATGTGCCTATGTCTGTATGTCACATGGTGAACAGCATAATCGCAGGAGTTCGAATGGTAATTTTGCTTATAAGATCCTCCATAACATATAACACGTTCTTACTGATAAAAAAATCGTATCACACATTCTTTCCACCTTGTGTGGTCTTTCTCTTAGGTTTGATTAGTGTTTCAACACTAGTTTGCTGCTATTCTGGGATTGGGCTTATTCTGTGAAGTTGCAGTTCTGCATACCCAGCTTAAGGTCTACGATTGGATTGATAGTCTGGTACACGAACATCTCTGTTACTCGATCCATAGATGAACAAAAAGGAGATAACAAAAGATGTAAATGTATTCTGTGGAAGGAGGATATCCACTCTATGTATAAGAAAAACCTGTGTTATGACTACCCTTTATGGGTTTAGATTACTTTCTTGTCGTACTCAGGGGGCCGTCTCTGAAAGGTAAGTACATTCTAGTTGATGCAGTAGTGGTTAATTGTTCGCTAAGCAGTCTCCTTTACTCATCTTGCCACGCCGGCTAACCGTTGCGATCATGAAAACTGACATTCATTGCTCCACACGCCATGGAAAGGTGATTAGTTGATTGAGTTTTCAGTTGTAACAATCTTTTTGACTTTAGTTAGCAGTAACACTTCTTCCATCTGAATCTCATCCTTTCTCTTGCGGGTGGATAAAGGATTTTTCCATTTTCAAGTTCCCGAACCAAACATGAGTCTTTCGATTCATTTTGCTCTCACGCTCAATTACTTGAGGTAAATTCTCATATCTTCTTTTATGAATGTAATGAGCCTATCTTCTCTTCTTTGTTCATATTCCAAAAAGATATTGAAACTAATTTAAGACCAAAATATTCGGAGGACTCTTCTGACAAAAGAAATAAGAAATATGTAATTGTCAGCAAAGCTTTTTTTCCTTCCCAAATCCAAAAAGCTCTTCTTACCTAGAATAGGTCGTTGATTCAGTATTAGAAAAGGGGGTAAAATCCCTGTTTTTACAATTTACAAGGTTTAAATCATTTAATCAATATGAGTATCCTATATCGATAAAATATTTATTTTGAGACCATCTCTATATTAACATAGTGGTAGAAAGAGTATCATGCTGTGTCTAGACTTCAAAGAGTTTATTTTAACCATTTTAATAGTTCCGCTATAGTTTGAGCTAGTCTGACTATTATGTGGTCAATGTACTTACGTCCATAAGAGATCAAAATATTTGACAGTGGCAGTATTATTAATGGGCTAACCACCCATGTTGAACAGCCAGTGTCAATATGCAAAGAATTGAGCTCAACTTCCTTCTGCTAAAGCTCATAGTCCAAATTTTGGTATTGACGTCAATGAAATTGAGGGCAAGCATGTCCCCTGGTTTGATTAGATTGTAGACAAAGACATGCATGTTGCCATTTGCACCTAGTCACATTGAACTAACTTGGTGCTGACGTGACTATACATAGTACTGACTAACAATGAAATGTTGTTGATAGCGGAAGGTGAATGCTAACTTGACATTCTAGGTGATATAGATTAATGATATCAATTTGAGAAAAATATGGACTGATGACTTGATAGTTAACATCTGGCTCATAAAAATTAATGGTGCATGAGACAGGTCGCACAGGTGCCCCTTTGAACTTGAGCTTTTTGCTATCATATTCGTGTAATGAGACGAAACTCTTGATGTGACATCGGAGAATGGGAGAGCGACTTATTCTATCCATTTTTCGTAAATTTGACACTCCCTCCCACAACCTCCCCAAGTGCACATATATGTGAAGAAATCTACAAAGAGGATATGGACAATTTAGAATAATGGTGATTCAAAGAGTTTAAAGTAACAAAGACTGTCAACTATTTAACCTTGAACTTCTGTGCTATTTGTTACCTTATCTGCTTTGTGCCGCTATCTTATAGACGCCTCCCTTTCCTGTGCTGAATTCACTTATTCGGTGCTCTGGACAGGAAAAGGAAGCAAAGAAAGAAGGTTTCAGGAAGTATCTGGAGGCCAGTGGAGTTCTTGATGCTCTAACCAAAGGTGGTCTCTAATTACTTCCTAAGTTGGTGTGAATGCTCACCTTTTATCTTCATTTTGTTTTTATTGGAAAGAGTTTGACCTCATTTAATACTTTTTTCTTGTCATTGTAGTCCTTGTTGCACTATACGAGCAGAATGACAAACCCTCTTCAGCTCTTGAGTAAGTATTCTTTAAAAAAGTACCAAACTCGGTCACATCCCATGATACAAGGTGCATGTTGTTTTCAATTTGGACCGTGTCTATGTGAAAATTGTCTTTCAAAGCAAACTGTTGTAGATGATTATAACATATCTTGTAACTATAATGTTGGGGTTGGCTGGAAAACTGACCAAATGCATATTAATAGGCGCAAAGCTTTTGCTCAAAAGTCTTCTTGTCATGTCATGGTTGTGCTGACTATTGTTTTATGGTCTTTCTTTATTAATAGAGAACTTATATTAAATGATCGTTTGGTTTCTGATCTCTCAGATTTGTCCAGCAAAAATTAGGCGGTCCATCACTGTCTGAATATGAAAAGCTACAAACCGAGTTATCAGATCTTCAAATAAGATACAATGAACTCTTAAAAGAAAACCAAGAAAGATGCAAGGAGGTATGACTTTGTTCACTGTAATATCTGGATATTTAAGCTGTCTAGAAGTTCAGATGATTGTTTTTGTTGCGTCGATCTACAAATGCACCAGCACGTAGGTGTGAAATTATGGTAAATGAAGATGCTAAATGAGGATGAGATAGACCTAAAATCACCTAAAAGGAACTTGTCTCGAAAGATATACAATTTCTTGAAATTAATGCAGACTTAACCAAAGACTAGGCACAATGAACTAGAAAGATCCATATAAGTGATATCTACTAGTTGAGAATTGATTTTAGTCTTGTTAGAGGGCTTTTAATACTATTATTCAGACATATTTAATGATTTTTTATTCTTATTTTCATTTGGTATGATGATGACAATGAGTTGAGCTTAAACGGAGAAGTGAGGATTCATGTAGCCGACTCTGATATGTTTGGACTTAGACATAGTAATTGTTGTGTAAACTTTGTATATTTCTATTGTTGTTGCAGTTGGAGGAATTGAAACAAACACAAGTAGAAGCATCAGCTAATAAGGAGCTTGATGTAGGAAATACTCATGATGAAGAACTCAATACAGATGTAGTAAAGAGTTAAAAATGCCTTAAAAGACTTCAATTCTTTTGAATACTGAATCTATTGTAATCTCATTTGTTTGAGAGGAAGTTTGATATGTAATGACGATGGGTCAAAAATCACGTGTCTACAACTATTTCTCGGACACCATCTTCTAATTCTTGAGTAATATAATGTACATTGCTTCGATGTCATGGAGCTGATTCGCGTACAAGTTGCTTATGATATAATAGAAGCAAAATTCCCCACAATTTATCTTGGGATTATACATAATTTTTTACCTCCAAATGATCAGAGGGGCGAGAATCAAGAATCATAAACTTCAAATTCTGGCTCGCCTTTGCAAATGACCCTAATGGTGTTGCTTCATATAGTAACACTAACACATGTCTCATAACAAGTACATTGTATTCTCAGGGTTCAAAAGAAATAAAATATTCGATTCAAAAGCAACCCCTTCCAATCATTGCAATTACTTAAATTAAAAATAACTACGCATCAGTGTCAAATAAGATTTGATTGAATAAATCCTTATTTACTTCTTTGTTAACACTCATTTCACATCATCATTTCATAGATATGTGACATGGAGATCAAGAAGTGATACACAATCTACAAACATGATTATTCCACGAGTCGAAAAACAAATCATGAAGGAGTAGATGCATATTCAATATTCCGAGCATATACTAGACGTGTCAAATGGACGGATTGAGCCTTAAATGGTGAAGGGAAGGGTGAGCACCAAGTCCTCTAGAGTTGTAATAAGACACATAATCTCTCACTGTTGTTTCTTTGTATAAACAAGGATTTTCCTCGGACAACAATTCTTTTATTGGGCCATAAAGTGTATCAAATGGCTGAAATTGAGTTGTGAAAAAGCATGCAACTGAAATTCTTGGCCCAATTTGTTTTGACAATACTCTATGCTCAGCACTTCTGAACTTGTCATTTGATAGAACCTGCAATAAACAAATGAAATTGACTAAAATAAATCTATATAATAGGCAAATGTGACCTCATAGTTTAATTATTTTTTTTGTATTCTGACAGTATATATAACTTAAGCTCATAATGAATGTTTGAAGTTTATTGTCAGGGACAAATTCAAAATTTAAACGTAAAGGATTGAAGATTCTGAATTCTTTGAAAACATAGGGTTCAAAAGTTGACAGTTATATTGTTAGCGAATGTATAATACATGTATAATATGTATATATATCTATGTATATCAACTTAAAAAAGTAAACAGTAAATCTGACCGGCTAGATATACTTACCTGCAAAAGGTCACCAAGATTGATAACTAGGGCTCCAGTAACAGGATGAATATCAATCCATTGATTATGGTGATTAATTTGAAGGCCACCAATGTGATTTTGTAGAAGAATTGTGAAGAAATCTGGATCAGTATGTTTAGTGATACCAAGAGTCTTATTGGGCTCAGGACAAGGTGGATAATAATGACCAATTATGAAATGGCCCTTTGCACAGTCCATGTCCAACAAGTGATTGGGCTTCAGCCCAAGTGCTTCTGCTAGTAACTCAAATATTGTAAGGCCCAACTTTCTAACATGCTCAGAATATTGAAGTAATTCCTCCCTAGCAAAAGGACAAAAAAAAACAACTTTTCGTTTCTGTTTCAATTTATTTGTCCTATTTTGATTTGACACGTTATTTAAGAAAGCAAAAAAGATTTTTGAATTTTGTAATTTTAAACATGTCACGTGAAAGTAGGACCAACAATAATGAATTTCCAACCTAACCTAACCCTTTCTTTTTAATTAAATATAAATATATATAAATATAAAAGCACTCAAAAGATATCTCCTTTTATGATGAGTCAGTAGTGGTCCATAATCAATACTCCCTCCGTTTTTATTTCGTTATCACCATTTTACGTTTCATATTCTTAAGAAATTATGTAAATTTATCATTATACCCTTATTTAATATTCTCTTGAAATCAAGTTTTCAGTAAATGAACATGAATTAATTTATTTTGATTAACTATTTAAACCAATAAACAGGAACCAAATACTTAGTTTTTTTTTGTGTTGAGCAAATTTATACTTTCGAGGCTAATAACTTATAAAATAGAAAGAACATTGTCATTTATGCTTAAGGAACATCTGTTTTTAGTAAGGACGACATATAAATAGGAACGAAACGAGCATTAATTTGGAAATTACCTGCATATTTCTGGTATTTCATCATCTGTAGGAGGAGTAGGAGCCATAACACAAGTTAAAGTATCTCTCCAATTTGCAGCTTTAGATGAATAAAGATCAAAATTACTATTAAATTTAACTTTCTTCAAATTATCCCTCGAGTAAAACTCCATTTTTTTCTCATTTGATTGCTCATTGAAATTTTTAACTCCACCAATTATCTCATCCATAACATGTTGTGGCACACCATGGTTCACAACTTGAAAAAATCCCCAAATCTTACATGCCTCACCTACCTCTTCAACAATTTTCCTACGTCGAAAATCGCCTCCGTTTATACCTTCTAGATCTATAACTGGGATTTGAATGTTGACTTCATCTGAGTCTGAATCAAGATTCTTAGCATTGAACTCATTTTTTGTTAAGGCCGGTGTAATGAAGATCTCGGGGATATGAACTATCCCTGAATCGACTAGTCCTTTTACACCGGCCTTTGTGTCATCGAAGGCCTTTAGATCTTTTACTCGATCATAGTAGGCCATTTTAATTTTTAAAAAAATTGGTAAGAGGAGAGTTTTAGAATATGATAAGGTTTTGATTATTTTGTAGATCTAGAATTAGGAGTAGAAGATAAGAAACAACAAAAAGGACAAAACATGTAATTATATTTTTAGTTTACGCTTACATAACCATATCTTTTGCTTTATCTTGTTAATTTAAATTTAAAATTGGAGTAGAGAAGATAAGGGACGACTAAAAAGACAAATATATGACTAATTTATTTGTCATATTGACTTGAATGAGGCACCAAATTCTTGAAATCTGGTAAAGAGCTAATATTTAATTAAGGGATTATTTGAACGATAATAATTTCGAGATTAAACATGAAATTGTTTGATTATATTTAAGGTTATATTAAAAATTAATTTTTGTCCCAACTTATATATCTTGTGTAAAATCAAAGGCAAGAGTTAAAAATCAAGAGAAAAGAGTTACAATATAATCATTGAAAACATGTCCTGAATTTTATAATCAAGCATTTTATAGGAAGCATTCGCAAAAGGGAAATTTTATCCAAATCTCATAGTGTTAAGAGTTAAATACATTCTATTCCTAGTCTTTTTCAAATTACAAAAATCTCTTAAATTTGGTGGAGTCTAGATACATCCCAAAATGTCATGATACATCATGTCCCGGTTTCGGATACATCCCTCAATGTCCCGATACATCGCGTCTCGATTTCGGATACATCACTCAATGTCCTAATACATCGCGTACGTCTCGATACATCTCGTAAAGTGATGTATCTAGCCGACTAATACATCGCGTAAAGTGATATATTTGACTGATACATCACGTAAAGTGATGTATCCGAGAATGGGAGAGCGTAGGAATTTTTGTAATTTTTTTAAATGATAGGAAATTTTAGAAAATATAATAAAATAAGTTGTGTGTTTAGGTAGTTTTTTTAAAAAAAACTACAATATACGAATGATACATGATTCGTATAAATATCATAAATACTTTAGCAAAGTTCAAAACTTGGCCAATTTAGCAATTTCAACATTTATTTCAATTCGTTCCGTCTTATCCTGTACGAACATAAAATTTTATTTAATACGATATCATAAAAGGTTACAAGATAAAGCTCGACATATCTCAAATCGTATTTTATTACAAATCATGTCCAAACGAACCCTAAAAACTCGAATTATTTGTGTATATGGCATGGTAGACTTGTAAGTGAAATAATTTTCACTTTTCCATCCTAGAGCTTTAAATGGAGAAGTGAAGGGAGAGCACCAAGTCCTTTGGAGTTGTAATATAACACATAATCTTTCACTGTTGTTTCTTTGTATAAAGCATGATTTTCATGAGACAATAATTCCTTTATTGGACCATAAAGTGTATCAAATGGCAAAAGTTGAGTTGTGAAAAAACATGCAATTGAAATCCTTGGCCCAATATGTTTTGCCAATACTCTATGCTCAGCACTTTTGAACTTGTCATTTGACAAAAGCTACAATAAACAAATGAAAATTGTCAAAAACAAGTCTATATATGAATCTTGGTTATCAAAAATCTAACCTTGTTACCAATTGGCCATTATTAGACAATACTTTGGGACAAAAGTAGTCCTTCTAGTGGAGTAAGTACCTAATATAAAATGATTTAAAAGTAATTTACTTTGTCAGTGTAAAAGGTGTTTTTACACCATTAGTTACCTTAAAAGATATTTATAGAGCCTTCAGAAAAATTGAAATTTATAATCTTAAGAAAAACCAGGTATGCTATTTGCTAAATAGATAGTAATGACGTGATAGCATAAAAATACATAACTTAAGAATATTTATTGTTTAGAATGTGGTGTTGTTACATGTGGATGAATACATGATGCATTAGATGCTTCTTGACTAGGACTCGATGTTTGGTTGAATGTATTGGTAAGGAGTAGTACTCATGGTATGAGGTTTCCTATAGAGGCATACAACCTAAATCTTATGCTTTAGATTAGTATAAAAATTTCATGTTTTGCATCTTGTGATTTAGAGATTAGGCTTGAACACATTAAGAGCGGACACTTTAACTTAGACCTTGGTAAGAGTAGTCATAAACCCTTGTAGGAGTTATGAGTTACAGCTAATGAGGTGCGGTATTCATAAAGGAGGGCATGGTTTGGAGGAGTTGCTAGTCTTGAAATCTAGCAATTGTATTGCTTAAGGCATAATAGTCCCATTCTTACTTCATGCCCATATACTTTTGTTTCAAATAAGATAACTTCAGATAGAGTGTGACTATGTTCAAAACAATATCGTTCTTAACTTATGTGCTATAGAAAATTCTAAATTCTTCGTATGAATCAGTTCTGCCTACGTTAGTAGACACGTTCAGAAGTAGGAAAGTTAGTAAGAGTAACTCTTTTTCTATCCATGCTCAGTCCAGCCATCATTCAAGGAAGAATGATCCCAAGGAGGAGATATTGTAACACTTCAAAAATTTCTAAGTTAAGACTCGAACCATTCTTCATTTGTTTATAAGGCCATACCGAGTAATCTTAATTGTTCTTAGGTGTTAAGGTCAATTATTTAGTGTGAAAATGATTTTGGAAATGAATTAAGGTCACTAGAATCCCTTAGCAAAATGTTAAGTTGAAAGCTTTCTTATCTAATGAGTTTCAATATGAAACATTACTTGGGTCAACTTCAAGAAAGTTTGAAGGCTAGTCTCGCAACTGCTGGCTAGCTAGAAGCCGAAAGTCACTTTTGTCAATCAAAACCCTAAAACTAGTAAAGCCACTCATGTCATAGCAAGACACCCCAACCGAGTTCAAGATTTTGAGTTAATTTAAAAATATGGGTAAAAATCAAAGCGCCAAAACTAGTATACTATTTTTCATGATTTCTCATATATATACTTGTAGTTTATATGCTGACAATTTTAATGTGCTCAATCGAACTTACTACTAACACTCTAGATCCGCCTCTGATCAGGCCATGTCACTAATGACTAGACATATATATGTAATTTGTTTTAGATACACTTACCTGCAAAAGGTCACCAAGATTGATAACTAGAGCTCCAGTCACAGGATGAATATCAATCCATTGATTTTGGTGATTAATTTGAAGGCCACCAATGTGATCTTGTAGAAGAATTGTGAAGAAATTTGGGTCAGTATGTTTAGTGATTCCAAGAGTCTTATTGGGCTCAGGACAAGGTGGATAGTAATGACTGATTATGAATTGGCCTTTTGCACAGTCCATGTCCAACAAGTGATTGGGCTTCAGCCCAAGTGCCTCTGCTAGTAGCTCAAATATTGTAAGGCCCAACTTTCTAACATGCTTAGAATATTGAAGTAATTCCTCCCTAACAAAGCCCAAAAAAAAGAAGAAGAAAGTCACACATTCAAAGCAAAACACAATAGAAAAAAGTTGTAGGGATCACAAATACATTGATGATCTTCAAAATTGATAGTATTATTTTCATTTAGTTATCTTATCTTTTGAGAATTAAAACAAACATTTTACATTTTATGCGTGTTTTGTAAGCTACTGGACAAGAGATGATCAACTCAGTGCGCAATCAAAGAATAGTGATTGCAGATTTCTTATGAGGTTCCAACAACAAAAAAAATTCATGGAAATTTCACCCGGTAAAAAGAGTCAAAGATAGAATAAGTTGTTTCACTTTTTTTTTTAAAAAAAAATAAAATAAAATAAAGAAACAGAAAAAGAAAACAGGAAAGGAAGTACAAGCTAACTAATGGGTAGGGCCAGAGAAGGAGAGTACTTTTCCACACAAAATTCTCCACCTAACTAAAAATAATTAAAGAAGTTTAGTCAATGCACAGAATATCTCACGTTCACACATGGTTCGATGAAAGATCATATTCCAAGGGCCGTGATGGAGATAGTTAAGTATTAATGAATATTTTCACAGTAACAAAATTCAAAGCAGGTTTGAAAAGGAAATACAATAGTAAATAATATAGAAAAGAACAGTAACAACAACTGATATTACAATATCAAAGAAGGTATAATTAGTAGAAAATAGTTTTACTTTGTGAAAATTAATTACCTGCATGCTTCTGGTAATTCATCATTAGTAGGAGGATTAGGAGCCATGAGACAAGCTAATGTATCCCTCCAATTTGCAACCTTAGCTTGATAAAGATCAAAATTACTATTAAACATAACCTTCTTCATAGGATCCATTGAGTAAAACTCCCTCTTTATATCATTTGGTTGCTCATGAAAACTTCTAATTCCACCAATCATCTCATCCATAACATGTTGAGGTACACCATGATTCACAACTTGAAAAAATCCCCAAGTCTTACATGCTTCACCAACCTCTTCAACAATTCTCCTACGTCGAAAATCATCTCCATTTATACCCTTTAGATCTATAACCGGGATTTGAACATTGACTATGTTTGAGTCTGAATAAAGATTCTTAGCATTGAACTCATTTTTTGTTATGGATGGTGTAACAAAGATCTCGGGGATATGAACTACTCCTGAATCGACTAGTCCTTTTACACCGGCCTTTGTGTCATCGAAGGCCTTGAGCTCTTTTGCTCTATCATAGTCAGCCATTTTTGTTAAGAGAAGAGTTTTTGAATCTATTGATTAAGCTTTAATTTTGACTTTTTTGTAGATCTAAAATAGGAGTAGAAGATAATAGACGACAAAAAGGACAAATATGTCACTAATAATTATTTTGTGACATTGACTCAAATAAGACACCTACTACGAAATCCTTGTAATAATTAGAAGTACAACAATTAATAATAACGAGTATCACCTATATGGGTTTTTTTTATTTTATTGTATTTTATCTTTATTTCTAACTCTTGCATTGATATTAAAGATTTATAGGTTTTTAAGATAATTTTCTTCTATGTGATTTTAGGTCTATTCTATCTCCTTTTAACACCTTGATCGATCATTTACCAATTTCATAGTTATGAGTCGGTATATCTATAGGCCGATACAAGACATATCCAGAATATTTCAAACGACCTCTCATATTTTAGCTTCAATGTGTGCTACTTATACCTTCTTAAGAATGAAATCATATTAATTTAGTTATCTGATTTTTTATGAGAGGACATCCATCTTAGCATTCGTCTCTTTACCTCACTCTTCTCTAGGAGATGGTGGACTTTCGTAGCCCAACATTAACTATCTTATATAAATTATTATTGATTTTATAATTATAACCTATAATCTTTCACTTTGATTGATATGCTTCTATCAAATAGCACTTCTCCATTATTTCAACCATATGATTTTAATCATATATGAGTACATTTATCGTTCCATTCTCTTGAAATTACAATAAGCCTAAATATCTAAATTATTTGTATTTTGCCACTGCAATTCCGTCTAGCCTTACCTTAACTTTTCTCTTCTCACGTTAACTCTTTTTAGCCCGTTAATTAATAACATAATATCATCATCAACAAATACCATACATCATTTTGGGACGTAAAATCGATATATAATAATATAAATTGAGAAAAATACAAACAACTCTCTTCAGAATATAACAAAGCCTTGAAATCTTTATTCATCTTATTTCATAAACATACATGCACATTCGTTTACTCAAATTTAAATATAAAAATAAATAGTGTATGATCATATACATACACGATCGAGTAATCATATTAAAGATGACCTAGCTAGGGATAAGGTGCCGGTGGCGTTACGAGTGAACATAGCGGTGGCGGTGGTGGTGGTGGAGGCAGCGGTGATGGCGGTGGTTTATAAGGACGTATTGGCGGATTACGTTTCGGAGACGGTGGTGGCCGGTAAGGTGGTCGACGACCTAACACAACTACAGGACCCAAGGGCTTCTTGTTTATGTTGCACAATTTCCATGAGGAAGAAAAATCTTGAATCAAAAGAAGCAAAATAAAGTGGAGAGCTATTTTCATAGTGACCTAATAGAAGAGGTGGAACTATAATATTAGGTAAGGATGGGTAGGAATTCAATAGCTTTTGTTTAGATATTGTATTTATATTAGGAAATTCGTTAAATATGTATAACTGTTGAAGGGGGTGACCATTCATTTAAAAGATTAAGTTGTTAGACAGATCACAATTTTATCGATCTACTTTATTATATTCTCAACACACCATTCATGTGCCGACTTGATTCTTTTTTCATGCGTCAAACATTTGAAATTCGTTTTGATAATGAGTACTAGGGGCGATGAGATTTGATGCATGCTCGAAGATGTAAGAGAGACCACACTTCTATACACTTAATTATATTCTCAATACGCTCCTTACATACATGTCTAATTCTTCTTTCATGGGCAAAATACATGAATTTTTGTTGTTGTTGTTGATAATGTGTATCGGTGAGATTCGATTTTAGAACATCTGCCTACTTTAATATAAACTTGCTTTTAAATGAGATAATCACATACTTTTCAATAATAATTAACTAAATAAAATTTAAATTTCATAATAAATTTAAAATTCATAAACTTCAAATTTTAATTTCGCTCGACTCGTAAGAAGATAAACTATGAGAATAATGTTGACAAACTAGCTTAGAACTTGGGATAAGTCATGAGCTTCAATATTTCCCTAGCAGGCATAAAAATATAGTTGGAAGTTAGGTGAAGTGGAAATTAATAGCAGTGTTAATAAAACAATTTTTTTCTGCTCTGGTAAGTCAAACTAGCTAGATTTCAAAATATTAGAAAAAATGATACTCCTTCTTGTGTCTAATAATAGCTGTCCACTATTAATTTGATACATTCCTTAAGAAATAATAAATAATAGGGGTAATAATACTATTTTATCCTTCGACTTTATTAAATTTAATGCTTTGAAAAATGTGTTAGATGATAAATAGACACAAAAGGTAAATTATCTTTTGATTTTCTAAACTGGACAAATATTGTTGAACATCTATTTTTAATATAGTGGATAATTGTTGGACGGAGGTGTATTATATTAACTAAAAAAGAAGAAGAAGAAGAAGTTAATATCAACCCCAAACTTTATCACTCATCTTTTGACAATTATTATTAAATAAAATTAATGACGAATATGTTCAATGTTCCAAAGTCTACTTTTGCACCTAGAATTTCTCTACTTTCCTTTTGAAAAATGTTCCAAAGCAGTTCTTTTATATGCCGCAAAGGTTGAAAACTTTATTAAAATTTCATACATTTTGATTAATTTATGATGATATATGTATATATATTTTTTATTTAAAAAATTTTGCTACGTGGAAAAAATAATTTCAACGTGGTAAATCTAAGTAAATTAATATTAAGTTAAAAGTTAAGATTAAAATTATCACCGTATAAATTAATTTATTCCATCCATGACACTCATCATCTTCTTCTCTATCTTTTTAACCGTGGTCTATCTCTGCTATGACATCTATATCTCCGACTTGAAAGTAAAGAGTTTAGGATTTAAAGAAGTCAATTAAAAATATATCAAAAAAAATAATGTAACAGCGAATAGAGTCGTTATATATGTCATGTGGACAAAGATTTTATGGACAAATGCGCTTAGAAGCATTTCTAGATAAACATTTGGTTTAGTCAACATCTAGGTGTGTTCTGCTAACCTTTGGGTGATAATTAAGATAGAAAACTCACACTCTTACTAATTCAGGTATAAAACTCAATAAACTGATATAATTTAAATATGTTTTTGACTTTTAACTCTCTAAAATGAAAAGTCAAATCCAATATAACTTTGTTGGACTAATCAAATATTTTTTAATATCAAGAAGGGATAACGCGGTATATATTGACTATCTTGTAAGATCCACATGAGAATAAACAAAAATATAGACAATGATATTTACAAGTTGTAATTAAAAAAGAAAAGGCGAAAGAGAAAAGAAGATGCAATAAGTGAACCATAATTCTTTTCACCAAACACCATAGTATAATTCTCACTTATATATAATTTTCAAAAAACTCATTAGTTTCACACTTCAATTTTTTTTTTTGGAAAGAATGAGACCACATATAGTTTCATGTCTATTGATATTTTTGTTCATCCATGAATTTTCTAGTAGCCTTTGTGTGGAAGCAAGGTCCCTTCAATATTCTTCCTACAATGAATTGTTTAAATCTCATCAACACATGATGGCTAGAGAGCTAAGAGGTTTAAAGAGAAGAATCATACCAACACCATCACCACCAAAACCTAATGTGGTAATTCATTGGAGTCCCCCTCCTCCTCTTGACCAACCTCCCCCTCCTCCTCTCGATCAACCTCCACCCGCCGAGCCAGAGATACAATATTAGGTACGAATTCAGGCGAACTCAGCTAGTTTTGTTAAAATATTGTATTTGTATTAGAAATCATATTGAACATGTGTATAAATATTTAATTGTGATTTCAGTACATAAGATGGGATATGAATTTGATAACAAGTTCATTAAACTTCAAATTCTGTTCCACCTCTATCTGCAAGCTTCAACAAGATGCTACCCATAGTCCACCACGCTCGTTGCCACTATGCTGCTAATAGTCCCATGATTCAGAGGCGAAATGAGGATTTAAATTTATAGGTAGAATAATTGTGTTTTTTAGTAGCTAATAATGAGTTTTGTTTTGTTTCGTTTTGTATGAGTGCTTGTATTTTGATTCTTATATTAGTTATTGTACATTCTAGTTTTCATTTTTTCCGATTTATAAAAATATATTTTTTAATTTGATATTTTTATGAAGGACATATTTATATTTAGAATATCTTTATAACTATAGTACTTTCAAATGTAAAGTAATGGTACAAAACTTCACATGGCATGCACATGAATACTCAAATAATGTAACAATATGTAATTTATTAAAATTTATAAAGATTCATAAGCAGAAGTATCAAAAGAACAATTTTAGATATTATAAGAATCAAAACTAACATTTGTCAATATTTGAGGTATTAAAAACATATTAATTAGGAGGAAGAAAACGAAACAACTTGTGTAAGTGTAATAAAAAATAAGTCTCATAAATAACAGTCTAAGCTCATTGTCTCCTTCTATCTACCTACCCCACGCTCTCTCAACTCATCAACCCCCCACCCTATGACCACACATTCCCCTGCCTCCCCCGAGCTCAGACTCCTCAGCCCACTTCGATAATGTTTTTATTAGATTACGTATAAATATTTCTTTTGTTAGTTACTAAACATCATAAAACAAATTAAAAAATATATATTTTTCATTGTACCAAACACCTAACACCCAGGGCCCTTCCTATCTCGATAATTGTCACTCTTTTGAACATTTTGTCCATCTATTAAGGTGTGAAATCAACCATGACAAACAAGATTGTCTGACTAAACTAACAAGTAACAAAGTCAAAATCAAAGAAATTTGTTAACGCGGTATTTTGATTTTATATGTTTATGTATGTAATTTATTCTGTAATTGAATAAACTATGGGAGTGAGATAATTAGTAATAGTGCTTGAGATGATCAGTGTTTTCAAAGGCGTTTTTTTAGATAAGTCTCAAAGTGGAGTGTACCAAAAATATTCCTTGACACAAATGAAAGGTGTGGATCATAGGGGAGTTCACACTAAAATTTGAGGTGTAAAGCTCAGACACAAAATGTGTAAAGCCCAGAGTGAAAAAAAAATGATTTTTGTTGTTTTAACTTTTATTTTTTCCTATAGATCATATTTTCTTTATTTTGTTGGAATCCTCTTCCACTACCATCACCACCACGTCCACCAGCATCAGCAAGCTAGAGTGAGCCGGTGCTGTCTCGTAATAGACTTGTAAAATTTAAAAAACCTATAAAAATGAGTTACTTGGTAGCTTCTATTAAAGCTAAATGAACATAGTTAAAATATGAAACTCACAAAAATATAATAATTTAAATGATTTTAACTTTTTATTAAGAAGTTATAGTCATATTATAACGGGACCAAGTCAAATTACAACAAATTAAATAAAACAGATGGGGTAATTTAATCTGGTTCCATGACTTCTCTGGACCAAGCAGACACAATTATGTACATTTATTGTTTGGCTGTAAAGTCTTTGGCATTCTTTTGTTGAAATTGAGATCTTTGTCAATATTCAAGAGGTAGATCTCTTAAAATCACGATATTTTTTTTGTTCTAACATAATTGTTATGTTTTATTTTTTGAGAGTTAAATTAATTAATATATTCTACGACTTTAAAATACTACGATAAAACTTTGTGCAAATAATGTAATCTTATCTGAACTAAGTTAAAGAAATAGAAGTGACATTATTTCATATGATAAAGTGGTTTTTTCTAATTTTTACATAATATAATGACCCACAAAACATGAAAAAATTAGAAAACTAAATACGACTATGAAATCAATCATATCAAACAAGACTAACAAGTCAAAATCAAAGAAATTTATTAACGCCATATTTTGATGATTTCATTAAATATTAATCCTCTGACAGATGAACATTAAGTATGAGAGACTTGGCTATATAACGATATGTAGCAAACTAAAATATGAGCAAAGGGGGAATTCCTTTACTTTTCACTTAGATGTAAAAAAATTCTTAAGTTCCATACTTCACAATATTTGAAAAAAAAAACTTTTTCGACTTATTTTGGCTATTGAAATGAGACATGCATGTATAATTTCATGTCTATTGATATCCTTAATCATCCATGAATTAGTCATGGTGGACGCAAGATCCTTACAATATTATTCCTACAAGGAATTATTTTCTGATCAAGTCAAGGTGGCTAGAGAGCTAAGAAGTAACAAACCAAAAACACCGCCGCCAAAGCCTAATGGGACAGTTCATTATTTTCCCCCTCTCCGTCATCTATCTCCACCCCCACCACCATCGTCAAACTATCCCTGGCTCGTGCTGGATGATAAGAAAATATATTTTGAGCTTAATTCATCCTTAAAGATAACTTGAGAGGCGAGGTTTGTCAATGATGATATAAAGAGACAAATGATTCAAGTCCTAACCGTCAAAGAGTAAGTAGTTCAAGCTTGAGGATCTAGTGTATTGATAATATGGAACTCAAAACAATTTGTTTTTTTTGTTTGTTCTATCTTCCCGTTTGTTTTGATTTGTTTTTGTTTTTTCAATGTTTAGTAATTGGTTTTGATTTTTGTTTTGGTTTTGGATGAATTGAAAACTAATAAAATTTGAGTGGATAGAAAAATTAATTCTTTTTTGCTGCAGCTTCTCTAACATACTCGGTAGCTTTAAAATAATATAAAACTCTGAGTAAATTGTTGGATTTTATCTAAAAGTTTAAGTTATAATCCGTATAATATCATAGTCAAATTTAATTTAATAAAATTGACTTATTTTTACGCTTTACATTGCTAACTTAATGATGTGTTTGGTAAAAAAAGTAAATGTTTTTCACAAAAATATTTTTTCAGAGAATTTTTGAAAATAAGTGGAATTCACACTTAATTTCTAATGTTTGAAAAATAAGTATAGAATTTTATCCCAATAATATTTAAACATAATATAGGGAAACACCATGAGCTGGAGGGTGAGGGTGGGGGTGGGGAACAAGACAATTCAAGCATAATCATTTATGAAACTTTTTTTTTTTTAACTAATGAAGTCATTTTCCTGAATTTTAAAGAACTTGTTTTATCCTAAAAAAATTGAAAATTGGAAACCACTTTCTACAAGAAAATTCCTCCATACCAAACACACTCTAAATAGTCAATCGATAATATTTAGTTCTTGTTGAAGAAATGAATTCTAAGTCTAACTCAACACTAAAAGCTTAGCTCGAAAGGAAGGAATATTGTCCAAGACGAAACCACTCATCCCTTTTTCATCGAACGTTCAAACGTGAATCTTCAACAGTACACTTCTGGCCCCTCCATCCCTCTCTTGATTGACAAGTTTTTCCAAAATTTTGTCCATCTATTACAGTGTGAAATCAACCATGACAAACAAGATTTGTTGACTATAACAAGTGAAGAAGCAAATAAATTTGTTAACGCGGTGTTTTGACATTTCCATTAATTAAATAATCCTTTGAAAAATGAACAAAAATATGAGAGTCTAATATATATTCACAAGTTGTAATAAACTAATTAAAATGACAAAAAAGTGAGCAAAGGGACATATCTTTATTTCACAATAATTCTCACAAATATGAAGGCACATATAATTTCATGTCTACTAGTATTTTTGTTCATCCATGAATTAGTCATTCATAGTGTGGAAGCAAGGTCCCTACCGCGATTTTCCTACGATGAATTGTTTAATTCTCAAGACAAGGTGGACGTAGTCGGAGGGCTAAAATATTTGGATAGGAATAAGGGTGGAGGAAGAGTACCAACACCATCACCACCAAATCCTAATTTGAGAAGTCGTTGGAATATGCCTATTGAGCCACCACGAAGATCATCACCACCATCACCACCACCAACATCATCAAAAAGTTATCCACCATGATATGATTGGCCAAAGGCATGAAAATTTGTGAGCTTTAGTATCTTTAACTATGACTTAATAATGTCTTGTCCAACATAAGTTGTGTAATGTTCAATTCACAAGGCTTTTTAGAGAACGTTTGTGCCTTGTGCGGCCGACAAAGAGTGTCAAGAAATAGAAAGTGGAGAATACATTTGTCGCTAGTGAGATTCGAATATACGAGCACTACCTCATCCCAAGTGTTTGAAACTACTAGGCTATAACAACTTGTTGTGTTAAGGGTGTCCAAAATATGTTATTTAATCATTTCATTCATTATTTTACTTGTATATATGATTTTTTTTTTATTGGACACCCTGGCACCTATGTGGCTACGCCACTGCTTGAGAGACATAATTTGTTTGTTATGAACTTCTTAAGACATAATATTTTAAAACTGAACTATGCCTTATAAGACTTAACCCGCGTCTTGTAAATTTTAGTACATAACTCCCATATCTAACTATATATATATATTAGACTTCTAGATAAGATGATTACATACCTCAATATACATATAATTTCTTAGTTTAACTTATGAGATATTTGAATAATTCAAATGATAGAATTTTCACACCCATAGTTACCTCTTAATTAATTGCAAGTATTCTAGGATATTTCAGTTATACAAAATTCTCACTTGGTTTATAGAAAACTCATATAGTTCTTTTGAGAATTAAAAACAATGAGCGTGCAAGTATAATTTCATGTCTATGCCGCTACTATCATCATCACCATTAGCACCAACACCTTCACCTCGACTACCTTGGGAGGCTAGATTGTTTTTTTATTTTGCAAAGTATGAGGTTAATTCAAATTGTCAGCTTTATGAATACGAGTTTGAAATTTAAAAAAATTAAATAAAGAAACTTTTTAAATTTTCATGGTCAAACGCCCACAAAGACTTTTATTTAATTTGAAACTCATGTGTAACTTTAATGATATAAAGCTTAAAGATCAATTAAATAGAGAAAGTTGGTGAAGATTTTATTGTCATGTGATGGATGACCTACTCAAGTAATATAGGTAGACGCAAAATGACCAAGTCAAATTAATTATATTTGTATTTTCCCTGTCTCAAATTATCTATCAGATTTATTATTGAGAAACTATTTTATTAACTTAAAAATATCTAAAATAATTCAATCCAAACAGATCATAAGTTTTCTCTATTTAATATTTACTCTATTTATGTGTCATCTCTCCGTAAAAGTGTATGTTTCTTCAAGAAAAATTAATATAGACGATAAAATGAAAAAAAGAACAATAATTGTTTTAATAAACTTCTAAAATGATAGGTATTTTGAGATAACTATTTTTAGCAAATACGATAAGTATTTTGAGACGACGAAGTATAAGATAATACAAATAAGAACCGGGGAAAACAATTAATATTCTGCAAAGAGCACCACCCCCAAAAATGAATATTGTACTGTGAAAATATAAATCAATTGGATTTCAAAACATATATTAGACACCGAAACAATTTGATTTTGTGTTGATTCCTATTTTCTGGTTTGAAAAAATTTATTTGGGATTATTACGAAATACTCGATTTCCTTACGTTTTAGTTTACATAATATTATCTTTTTAGTCTGTTTTAAAATTTCTTTTTAAATTTGAAAATAATTTAATCTATTATTACTATCATTTTTTATTCTTAATAATAAATTTTTATAATTATATAAATATTATACTATACTTAAAATTATAAAATAAAAAAAATTCTTCACTTTTAAATTATTTACACATTCAAATATAATCACATAAAATTAAAAACTTAAAAATCTTTCAATAAGCAGAGTGAAGAAGACTTTGAAAAGTCAAATAGTCAACTTTTCACAAAAGGAGTTGCTAGTAAATTTGAGTTTTGTCAAAAAGTTTGGTGAGTTTGTCTGGCTCTTTTTCGTTAGGTAATATCGAGGTAAAAACACATAAAAAATTTTAAAGTTAATTTTTTCACCAACTTAGTTGAATTTTAATTTTTTTTATGTATAATAATTTAAGGACGTAAAGCAAATATTTTTAGATATTCGCTCACTCTTATTATGTCAATTATGTCTTGGAAGTTGCACTAAAAAAAACAATGGAGGTAAAATTCTGTAGCTAAATAAAATTCATAGCTAATTTGTGATGGATTAACATAATATCAATTAGCTACGAGTAATTTAGCTATGAAGTTTGTAGCTAACTTTTTTGTTTATTTGTAGTGTTAGTTTGCTCACACTCTTGGAGAGACCTCAATTCATTTATGGGTCATAATTTAAGGATGTGAAGCGAGTACTTCTAACTGTTTCTTATGTATATGCACAAAAATTGGGGTGTTCTTGAAAAACTATAAAAGAAAAAATTCAGACACCTTTTTAATTTGGTTTGATTTTAATTAGCAAAAAATATTTAAAAAATCGAACCAACCCAACTATATAAATATCTAGTTAAAAATTATAATTACATATACATATAGGAAGATTTTAAAATTTTAATAGTTTGAACTCTTGATTCGTAAATCTAGATTGCATTTATAGTAATTCAATTTTTATCTTTATTGTCGAGCTTGATTTGTAATTTTTTTTTGATAAAAAATTGACTTAATTTTTCCTTGAATTAATTTGATTTCAACATTTGAAAAATTGTTTGAATTATTGTATCACCGTCTTACAAAGGGTAAAAAAAGTAGATAAGAACAAAAGAATAACAAGACACTTTGTCGATTTTCAAATATTCGTTAGAAAATGAGCAAAAAAATAAGAGAGACTAATTAATATTTTCTGTTTCAATTTTTCTGTCCTACTTTCTTTGTTTGACAATTTTTTAAAATTTAATTTACCACATGACGTGTTTAAAATTACAAAATTAAAGAACATTTTGCTACATTCTACATATTTCTATTTTAAAAATCAGAAGATTAAAAAATTTCTTTATTCTATTAAATTTCATTTTTAATCAAAACAAGACAATTAAATTGAAACGTGGAAAGTATAAATTGGGATGTTGTGATAACTTAATTTTCAAGAAAAACTCATTACTACTTGAGAATTTGAAACAATGAGGGCAATATGTATAATTTCATTTCTTCTAATATCCTTGATTATCCATGAAGCAACATCAAGGTCCATCCAACAATATGATAATTCCTACAAGGAATTATTTTCTCAATTTAAAGTTGCTAGAGAGCTAAGAGGTGGCAAAAAAAGATCACCACCACCACCAAATCCTAATAAGGTAAGTCATATGCTTGTCCCTCCTGCTTATCATTACAAATCACCACCACCACCATCACTATCAGAAGTACCAGCAAGCTATTAATGATCGAGCTGATAGGTGCATAACTAGAATTTTGAATTTATAAATTTTGAATTCTAGAAAAGACAGATTGTTTAGTTTTATTACTTAAGTGAATATTTTAATATAAGAATAAAATTTTGGAAAAAAATAATTGAGTTCTGCAAAATCTATAAGCAGATCTGTAGTTCCGCCTTGGTCGGGCTTGACATGATGTCCCATCCCATATGTACTTATTTTTTTCTAAATTCTTGGTGAATGCTTCGATTTGTAATAAAAGATTTAAGAATGCTGGAGTTGGATCTTATAGTAGTTTGTATCATATCAACATAGCTCATATATTTTTGTAACAAAAAAGATAGAACATGAGATAAGCTAGTTGGTGTTGGTTAATTGATCGAATATGATACTTGTTGACATATTTAGTTAAGAAATAAACTCACGTTTTTGCTATTAACTCTAACGTTTGGCATGATATTAAGCGTTATGTTCTAATAACAAGTGGTATATCAATACCAATAACATGAGATCGATTTTTGGCCCAAAAGAAAACGTACATGAAATTTGAAAAAAAGTGTTTTATTTTTGGTGAAAAAAACAATAATCAAACGCACACGACGTTTCTATATATTTTCAATATTTGTCTTTGTTCGAAGAATGTAAAGTGATAATGATCGAACTCCTTTATCGTCTTACCCTTTGATCAATGTGTGTATACAAATAAAATAACAAACCTTTGATTTGTAATTCAGCTCACTCGATAAATATAAAAAAAATACTTTAAAAGAATATATATCCCGAGGCTCAAAAGACCACCGTAAAATTTAAGTGTGTTACAGTAAATCCGGTATCGTATTAGCATCATTTTTAAAGCCATTTTCCCTTTAAAATATTAAATTCAAAAGTCATATTTTTTTTTTGTATGGGACCTATCTCAAATTAAAAAGACCTCAATTTCAACAAGCAAAATGACAAAGACTTTAAAGTTAACTTTTCAAAAACATGTTGCTAATAAAAGTCACGGGTTCTGACTAAATCATTAAATTAATTTGGGAAAGTGATAGGACTATAGTATAAAAAATTATGTTATTATTAATCGTCTATAAAAATATTCAACACTTTGGAATTGGAACAACCAAATATCAATTAAATTGTTTAGTGGATGTTGTGATAACTTAACTTTCATAGAACTCATTACGATTTGAAAGAATGAGGGGAATAAGTGTTATTTCATTTCTTCTAATATTTTTGATTATTCATGAATTGATTTGTGTGGATTTAGTAGCATCAAGATCCATGCAACAATATGATAATTCCTACAAGGAATTATTTTCTCAATTCAAGATTTCTAGAGAGCTAAGAGGTTTTGGTTTTATAAGAGGCAAAATAACAATGTCACCACCACAATCTAATAAGGAATCTCATATGAAGCCACCACGACCAACTCCACCGCCACCTCCACCACCATCTCCGTGGCTACCACCACCACCACCCGCACCTCCATCAACACCAATAAGTTGAACATCAACTGACAGGGACGGAGCCAGAATTTTGAGTTTTTAAATTTTACATTCAGAAAAAAAAGTATATTACATACCAATTAGTGATTTATAAGTAGATATGTTGCTCACCTCGCAAGAGCACCAACTGATGAGTAAGACGGAGTCCCCTTTTATATGTTCTTTTTGTTGCGAGTCTTAGATTTGGTTGTGATGGGATAGATTCAGGATTATTGTGAGTGAATTTATTATGTATTACGGTTCATGTTTTCTTTTGTTTTTAAAAATAACTTTTAAACAAGAATTAAATAAAAATGTACCAACATTATTATTATCACCAAAGTCTAATTTGAGAATTCTTTGGAAGCCTGTCCTCCAACAAATTAGACTGAAAAATCTTAACCCGATCCTACGTAATTAACATGTTAGATGAGTCGATTTTACGAGCCAAATCCATTTTAACGGTTTTATTTCTTCAATCAAGAGAAAGAGTTGCAATAGAGATAGCATAACCAAAATGTTAATAAAAACAATATCTATTATTTGAAATTGAAAAAACTCGATAAAATTTTGTCCATCTATTAGGTGTGAAAGCAAAGGGGAAATCCTTTAATTCACAATAATGAAGCCACATATAATTTTATGTCTACTAATATCTTTGTTCATCCATGACAAAGTAATGGTGGACAAATTTTCCAGCAGTCTTTGTATGGAAGCAAGGTCCCTACCGCGATTTTTGTACGATGAATTATTTAATTCTCAAGACAAGGTGGTAATCGCCGAAGGGCTAAAAAACTTAGATTGAAATAAGGGCGGAGGAAGAGTACCAACACCGTCACCACCAAATCCTAATTTGACAACTCATTGGAAGCATATTCCGCGGCCACCACCACCACCAACATCATCAACAAGTTATCCACCATGATAAGATTGCTATGTGGTAATTTCATGTTTATGATGGATTGATCATTTTCCTTTTGTAATATGTATTTAAATCAAGTTTGTGTATGGACTGTCTTTATTTTGGAGCAATCTTTAATTTTTCCTTAATTCTTATTTAATGAAAATTTATGAGTTAAAGTATCTTTAATTATGATCTAATTATGCCTTGCCTGACATAAATCGTGTAATATTCAAGTCACAAAAGTTTTGTATGAATAAGTTATGCCTATTATATTAGACATAATTTTATGAGTTCTGAAATAGAACATATGCCTCTATCTACATAAGTTCTTTAGAAATTAAGTTATGCCTTGAAAGACATACATTGTGTATTTTATGAACTTCTTAAGGCATAATGTTCTAAAATTGAACTTATACCTTATAAGGCATAACTCATCTCTAGTGAATTAACTTGCATATCTAACTATTAGACTTCTAGTAAGATGATTTTTTTTCCAGGTAGATAAGATGATTACATACTGCAATATACATATAATTTCTTAGTTTAACTTATGGTATGTTCGATTAATTCAAATAATAAAATTTTCAAACCCATAGTTACCTCTTAATTGCAAGTATTCTAGTATATTTCCCTCCCTATTTTTTTTTTCCGGAAGCACATCTATATATATATATATATGTTTACAAGAATTCAATAACGTGTACCTAATTAATTCAATATTGCATATTTATTTTATATAAAATTTATAAATTTTAAATTCAGAATCCACCTTGTTATTTTTTTCGATCTAGACACCAATCATATATCATTCTCACTTGGTTTATTAAAACCTCATTTAGTTCGAGTAACTCTTGAGAATTTAAAACAATGAGGGTGCAAGTATAATTTCATGTCTATGCCACCACTAGCACCACCTCGACTATTTTGAAAGGCTAGTTCGTTTTTTGATTTTGCAAAGTACGAGGTAATTCAAAATGTGAACTTTATGAATTCAAGTTTAAAATTTTAAATAAAATATATTTTTTTAAATTTTCATGGTCAAACGCCTACAAAGACTTATATTTAATTTTGAAACTCCTGTGACCTCCACCTCGACTATTTTGAAAGGCTAGTTCGTTTTTTGATTTTGCAAAGTACGAGGTAATTCAAAATGTGAACTTTATGAATTCAAGTTTAAAATTTTAAATAAAATATATTTTTTTAAATTTTCATGGTCAAACGCCTACAAAGACTTATATTTAATTTTGAAACTCCTGTGTAACTTTAATGATATAAGCTTAAAGATCAATTAAATAGAGAAAGTTGGTGAAGATTTTATTGTCATGTGATGGATGACCTACTCAAGTAATATAGGTAGACGCAAAATGACCATGTCAAATTAATTATATTTGTATTTTCCCTGTCTCAAATTATCTATCAGATTTATTATTGAGAAACTATTTTATTAACTTAAAAATATCTAAAATAATTCAATCCAAACATATCATAAGTTTTCTCTATTTAATATTTACTCTATTAATGTGTCATCTCTCCGTAAAAGTGTCTATTTCTTCAAGAAAAATTAATATAGACGATAAAATGAAAAAAAGAACAATAATTGTTTTAATAAACTTCTAAAATGATAGGTATTTTGAGATAACTATTTTTAGCAAATACGATAAGTATTTTGAGACGACGAAGTATAAGATAATACAAATAAGAACCGGGGAAAACAATTAATATTCTGCAAAGAGCACCACCCCCAAAAATGAATATTGTAGTGTGAAAATATAAATCAATTGGATTTCAAAACATATATTAGACACCGAAACAATTTGATTTTGTGTTGATTCCTATTTTCTGGTTTGAAAAAATTTATTTGGGATTATTACGAAATACTCGATTTCCTTACGTTTTAGTTTACATATTATTATCTTTTTAGTCTGTTTTAAAATTTCTTACATAATAACATTTGTCGCTAGTGAGATTCGAATATACGAGCACTACCTCATCCCAAGTGTTTGAAACTACTAGGCTATAACAACTTGTTGTGTTAAGGGTGTCCAGAATATGTTATTTAATCATTTCATTCATTATTTTACTTGTATATATGAATTTTTTTTTATTGGACACCCTGGCACCTATGTGGCTACGCCACTGCTTGAGAGACATAATTTGTTTGTTATGAACTTCTTAAGACATAATATTTTAAAACTGAACTATACCTTATAAGACTTAACCCGCGTCTTGTAAATTTTAGTACATAACTCCCATATCTAACTATATATATATATATATATTAGACTTCTAGATAAGATGATTACATACCTCAAATATACATATAATTTCTTAGTTTAACTTATGAGATATTTGAATAATTCAAATGATAGAATTTTCACACCCATAGTTACCTCTTAATTAATTGCAAGTATTCTAGGATATTTCAGTTATACATAATTCTCACTTGGTTTATAGAAAACTCATATAGTTCTTTTGAGAATTAAAAACAATGAGCGTGCAAGTATAATTTCATGTCTATGCCGCTACTATCATCATCACCACTAGCACCAACACCTTCACCTCGACTACCTTTACTCTATTTACTCTATTTATATGTCATCTCTCTGTAAAAGTGTCTGTTTCTTCAAAAAAAATTAATATAGATGATAAAATGAAAAAACGAACAATAATTGTTTTAATAAACTTCTAAAATGATAGGTATTTTGAGATAACTATTTTTAGCAAATACGATAAGTATTTTGAGACGACGAAGTATAAGATAATACAAATAAGAACCGGGGAAAACAATTAATATTCTGCAAAGAGCACCAACCCCAAAAATGAATATTGTAGTGTGAAAATATAAATCAATTGGATTTCAAAACAGATATTAGACACCGAAACAATTTGATTTTGTGTTGATTCCTATTTTCTGGTTTGAAAAAAATTATTTGGGATTATTATGAAATACTCGATTTCCTTACGTTTTAGTTTACATAATATTATCTTTTTAGTCTGTTTTAAAATTTCTTTTTAAATTTGAAAATAATTTAATCTATTATTACTATCATTTTTTATTCTTAATAATAAATTTTTATAATTATATAAATATTATACTATACTTAAAATTATAAAATAAAAAAAATTCTTCACTTTTAAATTATTTACACATTCAAATATAATCACATAAAATTTAAAACTTAAAAATCTTTCAATAAGCAGAGTGAAGAAGACTTTGAAAAGTCAAATAGTCAACTTTTCACAAAAGGAGTTGCTAGTAAATTTGAGTTTTGTCAAAAAGTTTGGTGAGTTTGTCTGGCTCTTTTTCGTTAGGCAATATCGAGGTAAAAACACATACAAATTTTTAAAGTTAATTTTTTCACCAACTTAGTTGAATTTTAATTTTTTTTATGTATAATAATATAAGGACGTAAAGCAAATATTTTTAGATATTCGCTCACTCTTATTATGTCAATTATGTCTTGGAAGTTGCACTAAAAAAAATAATGGAGGTAAAATTCTGTAGCTAAATAAAATTCATAGCTAATTTGTGATGGATTAAGATAATATCAATTAGCTACGAGTAATTTAGCTATGAAGTTTGTAGCTAACTTTTTTGTTTATTTGTAGTGTTAGTTTGCTCACCATCTTGGAGAGACCTCAATTCATTTATGGGTCATAATTTAAGGATGTGAAGCGAGTACTTCTAACTGTTTCTTATGTATATGCACAAAAATTGGGGTGTTCTCGAAAAACTATAAAAGAAAAAATTCAGACACCTTTTTAATTTGGTTTGATTTTAATTAGCAAAAAATATTTAAAAAATCGAACCAACCCAACTATATAAATATCTAGTTAAAAATTATAATTACATATACATATACGAAGAATTTAAAATTTTAATAGTTTGAACTCTTGATTCGTAAATCTAGATTGCATTTATAGTAATTCAATTTTTATCTTTATTGTCGAGCTTGATTTGTAATTTTTTTTTGATAAAAAATTGACTTAATTTTTCTTGAATTAATTTGATTTCAACATTTGATAAATTGTTTGAATTATTGTATCACCGTCTTACAAAGGGTAAAAAAAAGTAGATAAAAACAAAAGAATAACACGACACTTCGTCGATTTTCAAATATTCGTTAGAAAATGAGCAAAAAAATAAGAGAGACTAATTAATATTTCTTCTATTTCAATTTTTCTGTCCTACTTTCTTTGTTTGACAATTTTTTACAATTTAATTTACCACATGACGTGTTTAAAATTACAAAATTAAAGAATATTTTGCTACATTCTACATATCTCTATTTTAAAAATCAGAAGATTAAAAAATTTCTTTATTCTATTAAATTTCATTTTTAATCAAAACAAGACAATTAAATTGAAACGTGGAAAGTATAAATTGGGATGTTGTGATAACTTAATTTTCAAGAAAAACTCATTACTACTTGAGAATTTGAAACAATGAGGGCAATATGTATAATTTCATTTCTTCTAATATCCTTGATTATCCATGAAGCAGCATCAAGGTCCATCCAACAATATGATAATTCCTACAAGGAATTATTTTCTCAATTTAAAGTTGCTAGAGAGCTAAGAGGTTTAAAAGGTAAAAAAGCACCACCACCACCACCAAATCCTAATAAGGTAAGTCATATGCTTGTCCCTCCTGCTTATCATTACATATCACCACCACCACCATCACCATCAAAAGTACCAGCAAGTTATTAATGATCGAGCTGATAGGTGCATAACTAGAATTTTGAATTCTAGAAAAGACAGATTGTTTAGTTCTATTACTTAAGTGAATATTTTAATATAAGAATAAAGTTTTGGAAAAAAATAATTGAGTTCTGCAAAATCTATAAGCAGATCTGTAGTTCCGCCTTGGTCGGGCTTGACATGATGTCCCATCCCATATGTACTTATTTTTTTCTAAATTCTTGGTGAATGCTTCGATTTGTAATAAAAGATTTAAGAATGCTGGAGTTGGATCTTATAGTAGTTTGTATCATATCAACATAGCTCATATATTTTTGTAATAAAAAAGATAGAACATGAGATAAGCTAGTTGGTGTTGGTTAATTGGTCGAATATGATACTTGTTGACATATTTAGTTAAGAAATAAACTCACGTTTTTGCTATTAACTCTAACGTTTGGCATGATATTAAGCGTTTGATTCTAATAACAAGTGGTATATCAACACCAATAACATGAGATCGATTTTTGGCCCAAAAAAAAACGTACATGAAATTTTGAAAAAAAAGTGCTTTATTTTTGGTGAAAAAAATAATAATCAAACACATATGACGTTTCTATATATTTTCAATATTTGTCTTTGTTCGAAGAATGTAAAGTGATAATGATCGAACTCCTTTATCGTCTTACCCTTTGATCAATGTGTGTGTACAAATAAAATAACAAAGCTTTGATTTGTAATTCAGCTCACTCGATAAATATAAAAAAAATACTTTAAAAGAATATATATCCCGAGGCTCAAAAGACCACCGTAAAATTTAAGTGTGTTACAGTAAATCCGGTATCGTATTAGCATCATTTTTAAAACCATTTTCCCTTAAAAATATTAAATTCAAAAGTCATATATTTTTTTGTATGGGACCTATCTCAAATTAAAAAGATCTCAATCTCAACAAGCAAAATGACAAAGACTTTAGAGTCAACTTTTCAAAAACAAGTTGCTAATAAAAGTCACGGGTTCTGACTAAATCATTAAATTAATTTGGAAAGTGATAGGACTATAGTATAAAAAATTATTTTATTATTAATCGTCTATAGAAATATTCAACAAGTTGGAATTGGAACAACCAAATATCAATTAAATTGTTTAGTGGATGTTGTGATAACTTAACTTTCATAGAACTCATTACTATTTGAAAGAATGAGGGGAATAAGTGTAATTTCATTTCTTCTAATATTTTTGATTATTCATGAATTAATTTATGTGGAATTAGTAGCATCAAGATCCATGCAACAATATGATAATTTGTAGGAATTATTTTCTCAATTCAAGATTGCTAGAGAGCTAAGAGGTTTTGGTTTTATAAGAGGCAAAATAACAATGTCACCACCACAATCTAATAAGGAATCTCATATGCATCTCCCTCCTATGATGCCACCACCACCAACTCCACCGCCACCGCCACCACCATCTCCGTGGCTACCACCACCACCACCCGCACCTCCATCAGCACCAATATGTTGAACATCAACTGACAGGGACGGAGCCAGAATTTTGAGTTTTTAAATTTTACATTCAGAAAAAAAGTATATTAAATACCAATTAGTGATTTATAAGTAGATATGTTGCTCACCTCGCAAGAGCACCAACTGATGAGTAAGACGGAGTCCCCTTTTATATGTTCTTTTTGTTGCGAGTCTTAGATTTGGTTGTGATGGGATGGATTCAGGATTATTGTGAGTGAATTTATTATGTATTACGGTTCATGTTTTCTTTTGTTTTTAAAAATAACTTTTGAACAAGAATTAAATAAAAATGTACCAACATTATTATTATCACCAAAGTCTAATTTGAGAATTCTTTGGAAGCCTGTCCTCCAACAAATTAGACTGAAAAATCTTAACCCGATCCTACGTAATTAACATGTTAGATGAGTCGATTTTACGAGCCAAATCCATTTTAACGGTTTTATTTCTTCAATCAAGAGAAAGAGTTGCAGTAGAGATAGCACAACCAAAATGTTAATAAAAACAATATCTATTATTTGAAATTGAAAAAACTCGATAAAATTTTGTCCATCTATTAGGTGTGAAAGCAAAGGGGAAATCCTTTAATTCACAATAATGAAGCCACATATAATTTTATGTCTACTAATATCTTTGTTCATCCATGACTTAGTAATGGTGGACAAATTTTCCAGCAGTCTTTGTGTGGAAGCAAGGTCCCTACCGCGATTTTCCTACGATGAATTATTTAATTCTCAAGACAAGGTGGTAATCGCCGAAGGGCTAAAAAACTTAGATTGAAATAAGGGCGGAGGAAGAGTACCAACACCGTCACCACCAAATCCTAATTTGACAACTCATTGGAAGCATATTCCGCGGCCACCACCACCACCAACATCATCAACAAGTTATCCACCATGATAAGATTGCTATGTGGTAATTTCATGTTTATGATGGATTGATCATTTTCCTTTTGTAATATGTATTTAAATCAAGTTTGTGTATGGACTGTCTTTATTTTGGAGCAATCTTTAAATTTTACCCTTAATTCTTATTTAATGAAAATTTATGAGTTAAAGTATCTTTAATTATGATCTAATTATTCCTTGCCTAACATAAATCGTGTAATATTCAAGTCACAAAAGTTTTGTATGAATAAGTTATGCCTATTATATTAGACATAATTTTATGAGTTCTGAAATAGAACATATGCCTCTATCTACATAAGTTCTTTAGAAATTAAGTTATGCCTTGAAAGACATACATTGTGTATTTTATGAACTTCTTAAGGCATAATGTTCTAAAATTGAACTTATACCTTATAAGGCATAACTCATCTCTAGTGAATTAACTTGCATATCTAACTATTAGACTTCTAGTAAGATGATTTTTTTTCCAGGTAGATAAGATGATTACATACTGCAATATACATATAATTTCTTAGTTTAACTTATGGTATGTTCGATTAATTCAAATAATAGAATTTTCAAACCCATAGTTACCTCTTAATTGCAAGTATTCTAGTATATTTCCCTCCCTATTTTTTTTTTCCGGAAGCACATCTAAAATACAATATATATATATATGTTTACAAGAATTCAATAACGTGTACCTAATTAATTCAATATTGCATATTTATTTTATATAAAATTTATAAATTTTATATTCAGAATCCACCTTGTTATTTTTTTTCGATCTAGACACCAATCATATATCATTCTCACTTGGTTTATTAAAACCTCATTTAGTTCGAGTAACTCTTGAGAATTTAAAACAATGAGGGTGCAAGTATAATTTCATGTCTATGCCACCACTAGCACCAACACCTCCACCTCGACTATTTTGAAAGGCTAGTTCGTTTTTTGATTTTGCAAAGTACGAGGTAATTCAAAATGTGAACTTTATGAATTCAAGTTTAAAATTTTAAATAAAATATATTTTTTTAAATTTTCATGGTCAAACGCCTACAAAGACTTATATTTAATTTTGAAACTCCTGTGTAACTTTATTAAAGGTATAAGTTTAAAAAACAATTAAAGAGAGAAGGTAATTGGTGAAGA
Source organism: Solanum appendiculatum (assembly GCA_018342035.1). NCBI lineage: Eukaryota > Viridiplantae > Streptophyta > Magnoliopsida > Solanales > Solanaceae > Solanum > Solanum appendiculatum. The sequence continues at coordinate 318,974 of JAGDQO010001434.1, forward strand.
TTTTATTATCATGTGATGACCTATGATCTGAGGCAAAAAAAATAATTTCTTATCATTAATTGTCTCATATTTATTATTTATATTTGTCCTTTTTAGCATGGATTTTATGGATTGTGCTAAATAGTGTATTTTATTTGTAGGATTAAATTGGTGTGAAGTTGAAAAAGTTTGGAGCTAAAACAAATTAAAAATGGAAGATTTTATTATCATGTGATGACCTACTCAAGTAAAGTTTCACTAAGCTAATATAGGTAGTCAAATAAATGATATCGCTGTTTTTTCGGTCTTAAATTATCTATCATCTTTTTTTCTTATACTCTTTTTAAGTCACATTTTTCTTTTAAAATGTTTTTAGCCAAATATGTAAACTTATTGAGAAACTACGTTAACTTAAAAATACCTAAAATAACTCAATCCAAACATTCATAATTTTTCTTCATTTATTATGTACTTTATTTATGTGTCACATCTCTCCATAATACTATTTGTATTCTTGAAGAACAATTACTATTAAGGGTAAAAAGGAAAAAGAATAATAAATTTTATTCTAAACTTTTAAAATGACAAATATTTTGAAATAACTACTTTTAAAAAGCAGGATAAATATTTTGAGATAAAGAAGTATAAGAAAGTACAAATAAAAAACCAAAAAAAATAATTAATATAATAACATTACCCCCCTCAAAAAAAAAGTATTGCAATGCACGAATACAAATCAATCGAATTTCAATACAAATAAACTATTTGGTTTTGTGTTAGTTTCTATTTTCTGTTTCGAGCCAAGTTCAATTTAACGATTTTATTTCTTCAATTAAGCAATAGAGTTGCAGTAGAGATAGCATAACCAAAATGTTAATCAAAAACAATATATGTAATTGTTTGAAATTAAAGAAGCTCGATAGTTAATCCTTATCGCAGAGGGTAAAAATTGAGTGTCAACGAACGCCTCGAACCCCACCACATAGCCACTCAATCCCCTGCCTCTCCCAACCACCTACTCCTCACCCCAGCAACCCAATCCACAATATATATATTTTTTCTATATTAAAAACAGAACACATTACTACTTGAGAATTTGAGACAATGAGGGCAATATTTATAATTTCATTTCTTCTAATATCCTTGAATATATATGTAGCACATCAAGGTCCATCCAACAATATGATAATTCTTACAAGGAATTATTTTCTCAATTTAAAGTTGCTAGAGAGCTAAGAGGTTTAAAAGATAAAAAAGCACCACCACCACCACCAGATCATAATAAGGTAAGTCATATGCTTGTTCCTCCTGCTTATCGTTTTAAACCACCACCACCACCATCATCACCATGATCGAGCTGACAGGGACGTAATTAGAATTTTGAATTTATGAATTCTAAATTCTACTTATTGAATTTGTATTACATTATGTATTTTGATTCATCTTTTTCTTTTGTTTTAAATCTATAATTTATGAACATTGTTACCACCAAAGCCTAATTATCCTTCATGACCATCCAAAGGCTAGTTTCATAAAGCATGTGCTTTTGCATGGTATTTTTTTTGTTTATGAATTATGCTTCTATATTTTTTATATATACATTCTGGAGTTCGATCGATATCAGTAGTGTGTATTATATTAACATAACTCATATATTTTGTAATAAAAAAGATTAAGCATTTTTTTTTGGGTAAAAAAAAAAGATTAATCATGAGATAAGCTAGTTTGTGTTGAGTAATACAAACATTCTATCTATAACAACGGTAACGAGGGTGTTGGCATGGCTCTAGTCGGACTTTTGATCGAATATGATGCTTGTTGACAAACTTAGTTAAGAAATAAAAGTTGCGCTTTTGTTATCCGCTATAACTTTTGACATGATATTAAGCGCTTGATTCTAACTAATATCAACGCCAATAACATGAGATCAATTTTTGGCAAAAAAAACGTACATGAGATTTGAAGAAAAAAGTGCATTATTTTTGGCTAAAAAATAATAATCAAACACACACGACGTCTATTCATATATTTTCATTTTTCAATATAAAGTAATAATGATCGAACTCCTTTGCCGTTTTGCCTTTTGATCAATGCGTGTGTACAAATAGAATAACAAAGATTTGATTTGTAATTCAGGGATTTATAAGACCCCGTAGAATTTAAGTGTGTTACGGTAAATCTGATATCGTATAAGCATCAAATTAAACCATTTTCCCTTTAAAATATTAAATTCAAAAGTCATTTTTTTCCATTTTTTGGTATGTGACATATCTCTTGAATATTGATAAAACCCTCAAATTAAAAAGACCTCAATTTCAACAAGCAAAATGACAAAGACTTTAGAGTCAACTTTTCAAAAACAAGTTGCTAATAAAAGTCACGGGTTCTGACTAAATCATTAAATTAATTTGGGAAAGTGATAGGACTATAGTATAAAAAATTATTTTATTATTAATCGTCTATAAAAAATATTCAACAAGTTGGAATTGGAACAACCAAATATCAATTAAATTGTTTAGTGGATTTACCTAGTATATAAAGTACTGATTATTTTACATTATTAGTTGTTCTAGAATATAATTCTGACGCTGATTTTCTAGACCCTTTTGACTCATGAATTATTTTATCGATCTTTAAAATTCATAGAAAATGAACAAAAGTAGTAATATAAATAGAGATGTTGTGGTAACTTGGTTTTCATAAAACTTATTACTATTTGAAAGAATGAGGGAAATAAGTGTAATTTCATTTCTTCTAATATTTTTGATTACTCATGAATTAATTTGTGTGGATTTAGTCGCATCAAGATCCATGCAACAATATGATAATTCCTACAAGGAATTATTTTCTCAATTCAAGATTTCTAGAGAGCTAAGAGGTTTTGGTTTTATAAGAGGCAAAATAACAATGTCACCACCACAATCTAATAAGGAATCTCATATGCATCTCCCTCCTATGAAGCCACCACCACCAACTCCACCGCCACCGCCACCACCATCTCCGTGGCTACCACCATCACCACCTGCACCTCCATCAGCACCAATAAGCTGATAGGGGGAGCTAGAATTTTGAGTTTATAGATTCTGAATTCTGAAAAAGGTAGATAACTTTTTTTTAATACAATTATAAGGGCTTAAAATTAGTAAGTTCGAATTTGTAAGTAGATATGTAGCTCCACTCGCATGAGCGCCACACTCACCATTACTATAAGTAGATCGAGCCCCCTTTGACATGTACTTTTTTTTGTGTATGTAAGTGCTTAGATTTGAGTTAATATCTCAAAAGGCCACTCAATTTTGGAAATTTGTCTCACAAAGTCATTGAACTTTATTTTGTATCAATAAAATCACTCAACTTTGACTTTTTCGTAGGTAAAACCTTCATAGGTAATTATTTCCTGCGAATTTCAAAATCCCCAAGTAATTTACCTTGGGATTTATATTTCGCACGTAAATTACTTGCAAAAAAATACTAAAAATTGGTGAAATGGAAGAGACCAGACTATAATGAGCTAAAATTGAATGTGGATGGCCGTAGTAAAGCAAATCCTGAAAGTGATGGAGGTGGAGGAGTTCTTAGGGACCATACTGGACAAATGATTATGGCTTTCAGTGTCTATTTTGGTTTTTGCTCAAATAATTCAGCTGAGGCTCTAGCTCTAAAGGCTGGCCTAAGATGGTGTCTAGATCATGATTTTCACAGAGTTACTGTTGAGTCCGACTCTCTCTTGATTATTCAGATGGTTAAAGGCATGATCAACCCCCTTTGGTAGATCAAATTCAATCCATGAGTTCACTTGGTCATTTCTCTTTCATTCACACCTTCAGAGAAGGTAACACTACAGCTGATTTGCTCGCGAATATGGCTGAACATTGCAAAACAACTACCTTCTTCATCGAGGCTATAAATCTTCCTTCTAAGATTACATCTACCTTGAAGAATGATGAAGTTGGCAAGCCCAACATTAGAGTTCGAGTGAAGAAGGGCAACTTCATATTCGACCCTGGTTAAATTTTGTTTGGTTGCTTCTAGTTTTATGAATTCTAGAAATTTTTGTAAGCTTATGTGACGAGGAGCAACCCTCCTCCTTTTTCTTTCCTTTTATTTTGATAAGTTAGAGAGTAAGGATGTGCTCTCACTCCTAGTTTTGTAATGCGGAGGTCAGGTTTCACTCCCCTCCATTCTCCTTTAACTTATCTATCTAATCCCCTTTGAGGGAACCTTCGAAAAAAAAACCTAAATAGATCTATTTTCAGGTTTGGAAGAATTGATTTGGGATTAATACGAAATACTCTTTTCTTCTTAATGATAAATTTTTCTAATTATATATATATTATAATATATTTAAAAATATAAAATTCAAAAGACTTTCTTCATTTTAGAAGAAAAAGAAAGCTTTTCAATAAGCAGAGTGACGAAGACTTTGACAGTCAAATAGTCAACTTTTAAAAAAATGAGTTGCTAATTAATGTGATGGGACATAATTAAATTGATTAATTTGGACTAGTATAGATGAATATACTTTTTCATTAGGTAATTATCGAGGAAAAAGTAGTTTTTCTCAAAATTAGTTTTCTCATTATAATTGTTGAATTCTAATTCATTCGTGAAATAATAATTTAAGAGCGTAAAACAAATATTTTTAGATGTTCGCCCGTTTTTATTATGACAGCTATGTCTTAAAAGTTACACTACTAAAAAAAGAAGAAGCAACGACAGTAAAATTCTGTAGCAATTTTTTTTTTTATTGCTAATTCATGATTGATTAACATAAAATCGATTAGCTACTAGTAATTTAACGATGAGGTTCATAGATGGGGGGTGTTCTCAAAAAACTGATAAAAGAAAAATCTCCTACATCTTTTTGATTTGGTTTGATTTTAGTTTTAATGAATCGAACCAACCCAATTATATAAATACCTAGTTAAAAAATTATAATTACATATACATATAAAGAATTTACAATTTTACGACATATACTAATAGTTTGCACTCTTAATTAATTCGTAAATATTGATTGCCTTTATAATAATTCATTTATTTATCTTTACTTTCTAGCTTGATTTGTAATTTTTTTTTAATGAAAAATCGACTTAATTGATTTTATTTGATTTCAACATTTGAAAAATCATTTGAATTATTGTGTCACCATCTTACAAAAGAAAAACGCGGCATTTTGTCGATCATTAAACATCCGTTAGAAAATGAAACAAAAAAAAAAAAGATGGACCAAGTAATACTCCCACTGTTTCAATTTATTTGTCATAATTTTTGTTTTGGTTCCATTTTTAAAAATATATCTTTTGTTTCGATAATTCTTTAATTTCAAATTTTCAAGTGATATGTTTAAAATCATAAAATTAAAGGACATTTTGATATATCCTACGTATCTTTATTTTTAAACCACAAAAATCAAAACTCTTCTTTACTTTTTAAAATTCCGTAACAAATCAAAACAGGACAATTAAATTAAAACGTAGCGAGTATAAATTGGGATATTGTGATAACTTAATTTTAAAGAGAACTCATTACTACTATTGAGAATTTGAAACAATGAGGGCAATATGTATAATTTCATTTCTTGTAATATCCTTGATTATCCATGAAGCAAAAGCAAGGTCCATCCAACAATATGATAATTCCTACAAGGAATTGTTTTCTCAATTTAAAGTTGCTAGAGAGCTAAGAGGTGGCAAAAAAAGATCACCACCACCACCACCAGATCCTAATAAGGTAACTCATATGCTTATCCCTCCTGCTCATCATCCTTATATTAAATTTCGACCACCACCACCACCACCACCATCACCACCATCGGAAGTACCAGCAAGCTATCCATGAGTTCATAGAGATAGAACTAGAATTTTGAATTTTAAAAATGACTCATTGTTGAGTTCTATTAGTTATTAAGTGGATATTTTAGTATAAGCATAGAGTTTTAGATAAAAATAATTGAGTTCAGCAAAATCTATAAGCAGACCTGTAGTTCCGCTCTGATCGGGCTTGACATCATGTCCCATACTATATGTACTTTTTTTTTTCTTTTTGGTGAGGGCTTTTCGATTTGGAATAAAAGCTTAAGGATGCGTCTAGGAGGATTTATTACTATGTATTTTGATTCATGACTCCTATATATATATATATTGTAATAATTAAAAAGATTGACCATGAGATAAGCTAGTTGGTGTTTGGTAACATTAACATGTTGTCTATGACAACGCGGGTTGATCCTTGTCGGACTAATGATCGAATATGATGCTCGTTGATGGACTTAGTTAAGAAATATAAAAAAGTTACAATTTTGCTATCAAATATTGCTTTTGTCATGATAGTAAGTGCATATGACCCTAGTCTAAACGAATGAGTCAAGGATATAATTCAACTCACCCGATAAGTGTCAAAAAATACTTTGAAAGAATATCCAAATGGCGCATCGGACCCTCATAAAGTTTTATTTAAGAGTGTATAAACATCATTTTAAATCATTTTCCCTTTAAAATATCATATCCAAAAGTTTTTTTTTTCTTTTCTTCTTCATTTTTAGGGCACCTACCTCTTGAATATTGATAAAGACCTCTATTTGTTTATTTTTTCATATAAAAAGACCTCAATTTCAACAAGCAAAATGACGAAGACTTTAGAGTCAAAGAGTCAACTTTTCAAAAACAAGTTGCTAAATAAAAGTCACGGGTTCTGACTAAATCATTTGATTAATTCAGGAAAGTGATAGGACTATAATATAAAAAATTATTTTATTATTAATCTTCTATAAAAATATTCAACAAGATGGAATTGGAACAATTAAATATCGATTAAATTGTTTAGTGGATTTAACCTAGTATATAAAGTACTGATTATTTAACATTATTAGTTGTTGATCAAGAATATTATTGTGCCGTTGATTTTCTCGACCCTTTTTGACTCACATGTCGCGATTAGCTAGCGTATTATTTTTTCGATCTTTAAAAATTCATAGAAAATGAACAAAAGTAATATAAATAGGGATGTTGTAATAACTTAGTTTTCATAAAACTCATTACTATTAGAAAGAAATGAGGGGAGTAAGTATAATTTCATTTCTTCTAATATTTGTGATTATTCAAGAATTAATTTGTGTGGAATTAGTAGCATCAAGATCAATGCAACAAAATGATAATTCCTACAAGGAATTGTTTTCTCAATTCAAGATTGCTAGAGAGCTAAGAGGTTTTGGTTTTATAAGAGGCAAAATAACAATGTCACCACCACAATCTAATAAGGAATCTCATATGCGTCTCCCTCCTATGATGCCACCACCACTAACTCCACCGTCACCACCATCTCCGCAGGTACCACCACCACCTGCACCTCCATCAACACCAATAAGTTGAACATGAACTGACAGTGGCAGAGCTAGAATTTTGAGTTTATAGATTCTGAATTCTGAAAAAGGTTGATTACTTTTTTATTACAAATATAAGGGCTTAAAATTAGTGAATTCTATCGAATTTGTAAGCAGACATGTAGCTCCACTCGCATGAGCACCACACACTCGCCATCACTATAAGTAGATCGAGCCCCATTTGACATGTTATACCCTCTTTTTGTGTGTGTATGTGTGTGCACGCACACTTAGATTTGGTTGTGTGAAGGATGGATTCAAGATTATTGTGAGTGTTTTTGATTCATGTTTTCTTTTGTAGTTTTTTAAAAAACTTTTGAACAATAATTAATTAAAAAAAAATAATTGTACCAATATTGTTATTGTAATGTTCCATTTCTTGTGAATTTGCTTTTAATTGTGAATGACCATTTTGCCCCTCCCCTTAGCGTTTTCATGCTTAGTTTGTGTTGCGGGGATGGTTGGTGCGGTCCCCGATGCGATCTAGTGTGTTTTTGGTGATTTTGACCCTTTTGAGTGGAGAATTCTCGGTATGATTGACTTTGGTCAACATTTTGAGTTCCGAGCATCGGATGGTGATTATGTCAGTTCCATTGCATCTGGAACGTCGAGTTTGAGCTTGTAAGGTGGTTGGTCAGGTTTCTAAGGCCTTGGGTTGAGTTTTGGGCTTTTTGAGCGAGAAGTTGAGTTATAAGCCTTAAGAGTGGTCCGGGAGGGTAATTCTGTCATTCGACCTCTTTTCAGAATCCGACGATACTATTGAGTCTAAAATGTCAAATTTAGTGGGGTAGCATGTCCAGATTATTTTTATCGAACTCCAAACAATTTCCAAACCACATTAAAATCTTTGTGTCTTTTGGTATAACTCTTGTTTGTCTTCTTACTCATGGTCTTTCGAGCTTTGCTTTGCTATTTTCTGTATGACACCGGATTATTTCGGTCCTAACAATATTTGTACGTTTGTAAATCATTTCATTAAGGGTAAATGGAGAATTTTAAAGTCAAATTGTTTCTAGTTATAATAAGGTGACATTCTTTTTTGGACGAACTAAAAAGGAAAAAGTGTCACATAAAATGAAATGGCGGATCACGGCATATTGAATATGGCGTCGCCGTTGGCGGGTGCCTCAGAAAAGAAAAAGAGGTGGAAGATGGTCAAAGAAAAAAATTGTGTTTAGACTTTTTGTCATTTGGAATTTCCAAGTGAGCAAAATAAATTTATTTAATGTTATTTTTTAGGTGACATGACATCTGTTAGTTTTGAGGGGTAAAAGTGATCGAATACACTAACGGTAAGGGTATTTTTTTACCTCAAAATCAAACAAAGGGTATATTTGATCCATTTCCAATAGTTGAAAGATATTTTAAACCATTTTGTATTGTTTTTTAAAAAGAAGTTCTCCACTAAAATACAAAAAAATAAATGAAGAAAGTAATTTGAAATAACTATTTATAGTAAAATAGAGAACTAAAATAAAACGAATGAAGAATTTATCCGTCAACCACAACACTTAATGGTGATAAAGACTTCAATTTCAATACCGTGTGTTACCATAAAAGTCATGGTACAAGACGAAAGCATTTAATTGTTTGTGAAAAATGATGGAACTAAAATAAAACTATTTTTATTAAGATATTCATCACGCAATGCTTTTTCTTGTGATCAAACTTTTATTTTGGTTTTAATGTTGAATTTGAGTTGCTTTCATTTCGTCAAAATTTTAATTACGTGATAGGTTCAAAATAATCCAAAAAGTAGAGAGAGTTCTACATACTATAAAGTTAAATTTGGATAATTGTTGTTAAATAATTTTTTTTGGAAGACTAAAACGTAAAGAGTTTATGTGTTGGGTATGTGATCATCTTATTTAAGGTTTTAGTGAGCTATTGTCATGAACCGAGCCTACACCCTGGACGTGGCTGGCACGCGAGAACCATTGCTGCTCCCCAAGGGAACCCTCATCATGGCTGACTACAAGCGGAAAACTAACTCAAGCAATAATAGGTTTAAAATTGCATTAAATCTCATAAACTCAAATACTCAACTCATAAAGTCTGGACAATACTCAATAGAAATACTTATAGTTTGTAAAACGACTCGAGAGAAGTAAATACTGAAAGACTCCTCAACTCTATCTATCTATAAAGCCTCTACTATTTAGGAAGAATATCAGGACAAGACCCACGACACCTCAAAGAGCTACTACGGACAACTTATATAACTAGAGTCCTTCGGAACCAAGGAGGCCTTATTCAAAACCTGATAAGTGGATGAAGTGATCTTAATGGAACTCCCGTTGATGATCCTAAATACCTGTATCTGCATCATTAAAAGACGCAGGTCGAATGCCATCAGTACATTGAATATACGAGTATGTAATATAGCTGAATAACCAAATAACTGAACTGAAACTCTGGCAGTAACTCAACTGAAATATAATATAGATAGATCATGATGGAAAACTGATTTAAATTCTTACCGAAAGAATGCAATAAAAGCATATACTGAACTGACCAGGCTAAAAGAAATGCTCAACTCAACTAAACTAAACTCAACTCGACTCGACTCAGCTCAACTCAACTCAACTCGACTCAACTCAACGTAAATCATGATTAGAGATAATATCATTTTAAACTTCACAAAGTATAATATAATAACTCAAAGAAAATTATATGTGAAAATACAATGAAGTACTCTTTACTCTATTTGGGAGTTTCTCTAACCGACAACCATCACTAGAGCTACATGATGATACAACGTCTCGCCTACGCTGCCAGAACTGTCCTATACCCAAGGTATAGGACACCTCAACTAAGTGGATCCACTAAGCTCTGCCCGAAGGCACTAAAGAAATCATCTAAAAAGTATAAATCATTTTACCTATGTTGGTATACATGGTTTATGGGGGCTGTCAGTTGTCTGAACTCTCCCCCACTCAATACTACTCCCAATAAATATATATACTCATGCTCAATGTTTAAAAACATTCTCTTTTTTCAATTTGAGGTAATTACTCAAAAGATCCTCTTAAAAGAGGTAATTGCTTTGAAGTATCTCTGTACTCATAACTCATTTAGAAATCAATGTTTCTCTCTTTTAAATGTAAAAGTGTTACATTTGGGAATACTTAGTTCCTTATACTCTTTTGTTTCAATCATGAATACAGCTCTTCTCATTCTCATATTTACTTTCTCAAGACTTAGTTCAAAACCATTGTTAATTACAAAAGAATTCTCAAACGACTCAAAAGGCCTCTTGAACTTTCCTCTTAAACTTACTTTAGTTTGGAATGTAAATTAAGACATATGAGTAGGATAATGCATGAATTTTCAATGGTAAATGGAGCCTATAGGAGCTAATATAGAGTGGGGAAGCATAACTACAACTTAAAGGAACACGTCCAAATGAACAGAGAAGAAATAGGCCCTAGCGACCCCTGGCGGATTGCTGGTGTGGGGCGCCAGGCCCTAAACTTCAGAGGAAAGTTTGGGGCGCACTGCTGGCGTGGGGCGCCATGCCCCAAACTTCAGAAGTGCAGCTCTGGCGCCTTCATGGCGTGCCACGCCACACCCCTGCCTAGAATTTTGATGAATTTTCTTACTCAATTCCGAGTCCTAACTCATCTAGAATCGATTGATTTCTTCCAAACTCTCTTTGATTCACAAACCCAACATATAACTATTAAAATCTCACTCAAATTCTATCAAGAATCACCACTCATTCGCAAAACCCTCACCTCAAGAACTCAAAACCTCCATTGATAAAGAATGAAGCTTAAAACTCAAGAACTCTTCAAGAATACTTATATAAACGATTATATGGACGAATTAACAAAAGAATTTCAAGTTTGGCACGAGGACGAACAAGTGCTTCACTATGGAAAGCCTCACATACCTGGAAAGAACGATTGTTCTTGGCGAAAACCACAATTCTTGAAGAACGCTTGAACTTAGCCCTTTTTCTCTTCTTGAAACCTCGCTCTAAAACCCTAAGTGTTTAGGAACGTGAATAGGTGCTTTAGAATCTGATTAGACCCTTAATTGGGTCAGGAAAAACGTGCTAAGCCTAGTGAAAAAAAAGAAAAGACCAAAATACCCTTTTCTAAAACGAATGAAGTGCCTTAAATAGAGAGGCTTCACTCAAACGGGCATTATGTTTTACTCCAAGCTTTAAATGGAGCAAACTTGGTGGCGTTGGAAAGAGGACTCAAACAACATATATTGTTTTCGATTGCAACTCTATCACATAGCAACTCTATTGCAACTCTATTGCAACTCGATTGCAACTCTATTGCAACTCTATTGCAACTCTATTGCAACTCGATTGCAACTCTATTGCAACTCTATTGCAACTCTATTGCAACATATATTGTTTTCGATTGCTATCACTATTGCAACTCTATTGCAATACCATTGCAACTCTATTGCAACATATATTGTTTTCGATTGCTATCACTATTGCAACTCTATTGCAACTCTATCACATAGCAAAACTAAAATGTTAATCGAAAACAATATATGTTGTTTGGAATATACTATTTTTGAAGAATTCAATACACATTTGATATATAATATTTCTAAAAAGATTCTAAACAATACAGATCAAAATACACTAGAGGTGCCAATTATGGTCCTTTTGGAATTTTTGGAGGTACCAATTTTTGAGTGTTGAATTTGGATTTGGAACAATCAATTGTGGATCATATATACGCACCGTTTAAGTTTACATTATGTTATATTTTTTAGTACATTTTAGAAAGACTAACTCCTTTAAATACAAAAATAATTTTACTTATTTATTTCATTTTTTTATTTTTAATAACAAGCTTTTATAACTGCACAAATATTATAACATAAACTTATCATGCTTTCGCCTTTAGGACTGAGAGAGTCAAAGAGTCAATTTTTCAAAAATGAGTTGCTAATAAAAAGTCATTTAGAAACGATAGTCAATCCAATTTATGGTAGGAGTAGTTGGCAATTGAATTCAATTTCACCATTATTTTCATATTCGTTAAGCAAAAAGAAGAAAACTTCAAGTTGTTCAAATAGTAACGTTGATTTTTTCAACCCTTTGACTGAGGATTATCGGTAAGAGAGATACTGATATAAATTAGGATAATGTGATGACTTAATTTTCAAGAAACTTCATTACTACTTCAAAATTTGAAAGAATGAGGCTAGCATATATAATTTCATTTCTTCTAATATCCTTGATCATCCATGAAGCAAAAGCAAGGTCCATTCAACAATATGATAATTACTACGAGAAATTGTTTTCTCAATTTAAAGTTGCTAGAGAGCTAAGAGGTTTAAAAGGCCAAAAAACAACAATGCCACCACCAGAGGCTAATAAGGGATCTGGTATGCATCTCCCTCCTACGGCGCCGCTGCCACGACTATCACCGCCACCTCCATTAGCGCCAACAAGCTATTCATGAGCGTTAAGATTTTTTGAGTTTATAGATTCTGAATTCTAGAAAATATAATTTATTGAGTTCGAGACATCATGTACGTACCCTCCCACATTTTTTTTTTGGTGAGTCTTATTAGATTTGGGTTTGGAATAAAAGATTTAGGCTTCTTGTGAGAGAATTTATTATGTATTTTGATTCATGTTTCTCTTTTGTGTTTAAAAAGTTCTTTGATAAAATACATTTTGAGAGTACTCACTCCATTTATTGGTTTCATAATCGTACAAATATTATAACATATTTAAGACTATAAAATTTAAAAGACTTTTTATTCCTTTTTAAAATGATTTGTCTAGACCTACCTCTTGAATGAAGATATTCAATAAAAGTTTGGAACTCGAATATATCACCATATATAAATTAAATTATTTAGTGGATTTAAGCTATATCATGCCCTTTTAAAAATAAAATTATTAGAATAATTCAACTTGTAATACATTATGTAATAAAGTTGTTACTCGCGTAGTCACGTACACCATTTATTTTAGATAATTATTTATGGGTAAGTTACATAAATCACATAGTGTAAAGATGAAATTACTATCTATCCCTTCTTTTTTTCTAATTACAATAATCCCTTAAAATTAACCCAACAATCTAGATACATTAATGAAAGCGCGGATAAAGTAATACAAGCACGGATACATTAATACGGATACATCATTAAAATAAAAATTAACTCAATCCGGATACATTAATTAAAGCGCAGATACATTAATACAGGCACGGATACATTAATACATTAATACGGATACATTATTAAAATAAAAATTATCCAAATCCGGATATATTAATGAAAGCGCGGATACATTAATACAAGCACGGATACATTAATACAGATACATTATTAAAATAAGGGATTTTAGTTATTTTTAAAAGATATAGGGAAAAATGGAAAATAATATACTGGGTATACTTTAGTAATTTTTCCATTATTTAATGTTAGTTATTAATAAAACTATATACAATTACATTTTATATGGTTTGGTTTGAAAGTCAACCAACAAGTTCCTTCAAAAACGCTTGTCAACTCTATTTTCAATATGAGCAATTGACTGTTGACTTCGATTTAATCATTATTTTTATATGCGTAAGAGTTCAAATAAAAAAAAGAAGAAGAGGTAACTCCAAGTTAATGTAATTAGAGAGAGACTAATATAAATTGGAATGTTGTGAACTTAATTTAAGAAGAAACTTTATCACTACTTAAAAATTTGAAAGAATGAGGCTAGCATGTATAATTTCATTTCTTCTAATATCCTTGATTATCCATGAAGCAACATCAAGGTCCATTCAACAATATGATAATTCCTACAACAAATTATTTTCTCAATTCAAGATTGCTAGAGAGCTAAGAGCTTTAAAAGGGAAAAAAACAATAATCACACCACCAGAGGCTAGTATGGTATCTCATATGCATTTCCCTCTTGCGCCGCCACCACAATCACCATCATCAGCACCGACAAGCTGTTCATGAAGTAACAGAGGTAGAGCTAGAACTTTGAATTTTTAAATTCTGATTTCTAAAACATATATTTATTATTGGGTTCGAGACATTATATCCCCCACCCACATGTTTTTTTTTTGTAAGTGTTTAGATTTGATTTTGAGAATTAAAGATTTATAAGGATCAAGTCTTGTGAGAGAATTTATTATGTATTTTGATTTATGTTTCTCTTTTGTTTTAAAAAAGAAGTTCTTTGACAAAATACATAAAAGTGAACTAATAGAGTAATTTGGGACAATTATTTAGAACAAAATGTACAATTAATATAAGATGAGGGGTATTTATCGATCCATCACACCATTTAATGGTGATAAAGACTTCAATTTCAAAACCGTGTTAACTTAAAGTCATGGGACCATACCAAAGCATTTAATTATTTGGGGAAAATGATGGGACTACTCAAAAAAGATGTTCTTATCTTTCATTTCGTCAAAGTTTTAATTAGATTATATATATAAGTTCGAAATATTCCAAAAAGTAGAGAGAGCTCTACATAATATATAGTTGAATTTGGATAATTTGTAGTTAAATAAGTTTTTTTGGAGGAATTAAAACACGGAGAATTAAAACATTTAGTTAGATATATGACACAAATGTGTATATTTGTATTGGATTTATAATAAGTTTTCTTATATGCGAATTTGATTTATTTTTTTTGAGTTAAAAGCATGAAATATCTTTTTAAAATGAATGATGATAGTGAAACTTGCACTAGAAAGTAGAAACTTCATTATATATATGCTATAATATTATATATTGAAATTGTGGTAAGCATTACATCTAAAAGTTTAAGTTATTATAGTAAAGCGATATTAGTTCATATTATATATGATAAACTTGTTTTCCCAATGAGGCATGCATATATAATTTCATGTCTACTAGTATGCTTACTCATCCATGAATTAGTGATGGTGGACTACAATTGTTTTAGTCTTGTAGAAGCATTAAGTTTCATACATCAATCTTCCGGCAATGCTGCCAGAGAGGTAAAAAGTTTAGACCGGAATATGGGTGGACGTGCAGCACCACCACCACCACCAACACATAATATAGGAAGTCATTGGAGGCGGCATGATGTACAATTATCACCACCACCACCTCCACCAAGTCCAACACTAGTATGGTCACCTCCACCATCATTACCATCACCTTTACCAGTATCTGCTCTACTATCACCACCACCACCTCCATCAGCATTAGCGCTTGTATCACCACCTCCACAATTATCACCGCCATTTTCACCATTATCAGCACCACCTTCACCAGTACTAGCTCCACCACCGTTGGCGCTTGCACCACCATTTTCATCATCATTACAACCACCATAACCACTAGTAAGTTATCTATGAGCACCACACTCACCACCACTATACTCGACTATGAGAAGATTTAATTAATTTGTAGATTCTATTGTTTCTCAATCTTGCAAAGTTTGTAGAGGCTAATTGATCCAAGATTTGAGATTTATGATTGATTTATTGGATTTAGTTATATATATATATATATGAACTTTCAATCAAGATTACTCTCCAACTAGGTTTTCCCTGTTGCAAAGTTACAATGTGTCCACTCCCACCATGTACTACTTATTTTTCGATTTTAATTTGATTTTTCTTCTTCTTTTTTTTATTTTATTTTCGATTCGCAGACAATTTTGCTATTAAAAAGGATAGGAGTATAGAAAATATTCTTTTACGAGTGCTTAGATTTGTTTTTTTAAGATTATTGTGAGAGAAATTATTTTTGATTCATGTTTTATTTTGTTTATATATATATATACATAATAAAAAAATGTTTGAACAAGAAAACAAAATAAGTGGTACTATATTAATTAATGCTCACCAAACTCGGGCATGGAATTATTATGCATTTGTTTCAGCCCAGCTACCTCTATGTATTATTAAGCGCCATATCTAAAAACTTAAGTTATTAGCATGAAATAATATTATTTCATATTATATATCCTAAAACTTAAGTTATTAGCGTGAAATAATACTATTTCATATTATATATCATAGTGGAGCTTTGGTGAACTTATAATTTTCACAATGAAGCCTACACACAAAACTTCATGCCTACTAATTTCCTTACTCATCCATGAATTAGTGATGGTGAACTACAAGTGTTGTAGTCTTTCAGTAGAAGCATTAAAAAGTTTAGACCGGGATAAGGGTGGAGTAGCACCAGCACCGCCAACACCAGAGCATAATGTAAGACATCGTTGGAAGCGTGATGTACCCCCAGGGCCACCACCACCTTTACCAGTACCAGATCCACCATCACCACCACCACCTCCATCAGCACTAGCGTTAGTATCACCACCTCCACTATCATCATCACCATCACCACCACCACCACCACCTCTATTCTCACAAGCGCCAGAATCACCACCATCACCTTCACCGGTACCAGTTCCACCATCACCATCACCTCCACCAGTGTACAGGCGCTAGCACTATCACCTTCATCATCATTACCACCGTCACTACCTTCAGTACCTCCACCACCAATAAGGTATCCATGAGCACCACGCTCACCGCCACTATGCTACAACTATGAGAAGATTTGTAAATTTTATTAATCGAATGATCACATAAATTTTATGCAAAAATCAAGCTTGAGAGACTAGGTTGTTTTTTGAATCTTGCAAAGTATGTAGAGGCTTGATTCAGGATTTGAGATTTATGGTTGATTTCCTCGATTCAATTATCTATTAATTATATTTATGTTGTGAAATTTTAACAATCAACAAGGTATCATAATTTGACTTGGTCAACTATATATACAATAAAATAGAAATATTTATTTGTTATTAAGAAGAAAAAGAAACTGAGGAGGAAAAAATCATTGAGCTAAAGAACTCAATTTTTCCTTAGCTTAATGCCTATTATTACACATGATTCCATTTATATATGATCAAGGCTCTAATAATATTGATTGATTCATAAAAAAAATTTATCAAAATATTATTTGTATTATATATTTTCATAATAATTTGGTGCAAACATTAGTTGATCATAGATCTACTGGTCCTAGCACCCTTTCTAGAAGATGGCTTGAGCTTTAGAGGCTATTATATTAATTTTTGTTGGTAAAAATAAAAATCATATGTGAGAATCTGACATTCCTATCTGAACCATCATAAAATGTTTATCGAAACATTTCTAAACTGTATATATAGTATATATGAGTTGCATGACATTCCTTGGATACATATGGCTCCTCCATAGCAAAAAGCATATCAGGCAAGCGAAAGATAATACAAGACACTTGGAAGTTTTAATTTTATAATATGAAACTTATGTAATTAGATAGCAAGGCAATTTCTTCTAAAATCTTGCAAGAGATGATCAAATTATATCATGACTTTCTAAAACGTAGCAAGAGATCAATTGGTCGACTCATGAATGAAATTATTTCATATGACTTAGCTATAATTTGAATAAAAGAAAATAATTCAACAAATATTTTCGATGAATTTAATTTGTTGTTGAAATCAGAACCTCAACTTTGTCCTTACAAGACTTTTTTTTTCCGAGAGACCTAGCTAGCTACCTCTTTAATTATAGATCGATGAAAATAGTCATATCTTGCTACAAATCATTGGATTAGATTTTTATCGATTTCATGTGTTATATATATTTTACCAATATTTTATGGAAAGACGTATATGATTGAAATAACATTTATGATATTCCACAAAAGGAACCTCAATCTACATCTCATTTAATTGACATTTTTTTCCAAGGACCTACCTGATTAACGTGTTGAATTAAATTAAAGTCTTTATCAATCTTTGAAGAGGTAGGTCTCATGAAAAAAAAAAAAAGACGAAGATAATATTAAATACACGATTCAATAATCAAATCAAGGAAAATTATTCACAACTAATGTGAATAAAGGACCAATTAATTCATCAAACGTGTTACTTGCTAGGAATTGCATGTGAATTGGAGACTTTTATCTATCGTGACATGACATGAAGGTGAAAGGTTAAAATTATTAGATTCTTCTAAATTCCTAAGGATGTTCAAATTGCAATTTGAGATACTATACCTTCTCCTAAAAGTAATATAACTGTTGGAGAGTCCCACATTGGATAAAAAGAGATGAGTGTGTCTCCTTACGTATAATTTTGGGCAATCTTTCTTTCGTGAGCTAGTTTTTAGGATTGTGTTAGAACAAGATTTATTTTTTTACATGGTAGCAGAGCGGAACCCATTCCAATTAATATTATTTATTGATATCGGGGGGTCTATCTAGTCTCGAGCGTGAGCTGGGATGTTGAAGAGTTCCACATCGAATGAAAAAGAGATGAATGGTCTCCTTATATGTCCTTGGGCAATCATTTCCTCATGAACTAGCTTTAATTTTGAGGTTATGTTTGACGCAAGATCCATATTTTTGCGATAACTTCATCGTTTTTCTTTTTCATTTCTAGATAACACATTATGTTGTCTAATTTTGACACCCATCAATATATATTCTGACGCAACCTACTACCTTGAAGTATTGAATGCTCAAATTCCTTTATATGGGGTGATTCTGCATGTCAAGACTTATGAAAACAAAAAGAAATTGTTATACCCCAAAAATTTCTAAGTTAAGAGCCGAACTATTCTTCATTTACGTATAAAGTCGTGTCGGGTGATTCTTAAATTATGCTTAGGTGTTAAGATCAATTCTTTAGTGTGAGAATAGATTTGGACATGAATTAAGGTCACAAGAATCCCCTAGCACAAAGTTGAGTTGAAAGTTTCCATACCGATTAAGTTTTGAGGTAAGATTCTACTTGGGTCAATTTTAAACGACCATATCTCTCAAAATATAAAGCGTTGCATGGCCCATAACCTATCAAATTAAAGGTATTTGAATCCTCTTTCCAACGCCACCCATTTTGCATCAATCTGAGTTCTGAGTAAAAAGTTATGACCATTTTAGTAACCTGATATAGTGCAGTGACGAATTAGCCGACGGGAAAACATTAAAAAGGGTCTTTTTGTCTTTTTACCTCTAAGAAAACCCTAAACGAAATTCTGGACTAATAAAAGTCACAAACCAATCAGATTTTCATATCTTAACTCCCTATTCTCTTCTCTCTCAAACCATAAAGAAAAATCAAAGCATAAGACTTCCATTCAAGATTCATTCAATCTTTTTCAAGATTCTTCTTCAAGGTAAGCCCTTCTTCAAGAATTCCACTCTTTCCAACTCAAATTTCTTCATACAATTATGAATCATTAATGAAAATCATAATTCTTGGCCATAGAGTTTTCAAGAAACTAATTCAAGAATCTCAAGAAAGGTTTTCTTGAGTGTTCTTCTTCAAGCTAGGGTTTTAAGTTTTCCAATCAAGTTCTTCTTCAAGAACTTTGTTCTTCCAAGTATGTAAGGCTATCATAGTGTTGGACTAGTTCGTCCTCACGCCATACATCTACTTTCAAATCAGTAAAAGAGTAATCTAGGTTCTATCCTTAGAATCGAGTATTCTTGAGATGAGTTGATTCTGAGTTCTTGAGTTCCTAATTCTTTTTGAAATTCTATTCCTAATTATTGAATTGCTATATGTTATGTATTGAGATTCTTGAGTTGATTCGTTCATGTCTATATTTCAGCATGAACCCTATTAATTGAGTATTTTTTAGATTAGTAGTATCGTTGAGTTCTTGAGTTCTGAGTATTGAGTTTTTCTATATTGTTATTGAGATCCTTGAGTTGAGTTGTTCATGTCAATATTTCAGCATGAATCCTATTTTGAGTCGTAAATTTTGAGAATCCTTTAAAGCCAATATTTTTATTTTAAACTGAGTTTTTGAGAAAGTAAGGATGAGTTTGAGAATCTTTTTAGAACAAATGCTTTGTCTTTAATATTGATTCTGAGAAACAGTAAAACATGAGTTTTGAGAAAAATATAAGGAACTAAGTAATTCCCTAAGATAATAGTTTTAATTTGAGAAAAGAGAAACTTTGCTTTCTAATTGAGTTTATGAGTACAGAGATACTTCAGAGCAGATACCTCTTTTAAGAGGATCTTTTGAGTAATTACCTCAAATTGAGAAAAGAGAATGTTTTTAAACATTGAGCATGAGCAATAATTTTGGGAGTAGTATTGAGCACCGATATGGGGGAGAGTTCAGACAACTCACAGCCCCCATAAACCATGTCTTGCCAACATGGGTTCAGGATCATACTTTTTAGATGAATCCTTATAGCTTAGTGGATCGACTTAGTTGAGAGGTTCTATACCCCGGCACGGTATAGGACAGTTTTGGCAACGTGGGCGAGACGATGTATCATCATGTAGCTCATAGTGATGGTTGTCGGTTAGAGAATCTCCCAAATAAGAGTAAAAAGTATTTTATTGTATTTTTATATACATCCTTGAGTTAGCATCTTTTATTTATAATGTTTTAAATGTTTTCATCTCTTTTTATTGCTTTGTATTGAGTTGAGTTGAGGTAAGTATTCTTCCAGCCCTATCAGTTCAGTTATTTATCCCTTCAGCTATATTACATACTCGTACATTCAATGTACTGATGTCATTCGACCTGCATCTTTTTATGATGCAAATACAGGTGTTCAGGATCATCAACAGGCGCTTCGTTGAGATCACTTAGCACTCCTAGTTAGCTTGGGTGAGCCTCCTTGCATTCAGTAGGACCCGCTTTTTTTCTGTTATTAGTTGGTTGAGGTGTCATGGGTCTTGTCCGGACACCTATCTTAATATTAGAGGCTTCATAGATAGCTAGAGTTGAGGAGTCCTTCAGTATTTACTTTTCTTGAGATGTTTTTTTAAAAAAAAAAACTATAATACTTATGTTATTGAGTTTTTTTACAGAGTTGAGTTTTTACTTTGAGTTTAGATGTTCAAAAATTCTATTTTTAAGCTTTTTATCGCTTGAGTAAGTCTTCCGCTAAGTATTCAACCAGGCCAAGGGTTCACTTGGGGACCAGCAATGGTTCTCGAGTGTCGGCCACGTGCAGGGTGTAGGCTCGGAGCGTGACAAAAATCACTTGGTGCTTTTTTTTGGTCACTTCAAGTTCATTTTCACACTTCCATGGAAGGAAACAAGTCAACTATTTTTTATAAAATAAAAATTGGGGGTAGGGAAAATAGGGGAGTATATCGAACCTCCACCAATAAAGTAAAAGTTCAGATAGTCAACCAATTGAAGTATTAAAATTCCCAAAATACAATGCTATGACAATTGAAACCTCGATTCCCAATAAAATGATGACAAGGAATGAAATAACAAAAATAAAGCTTAGCTAATTCAATATATGAAATTAATATAATGAAAATGTAACTAAATATGATACCAAAGTTGAGTTTTTTTATTCTAACTGGCGAAGAAAGGACCTTGTTTTGGCCCTATAGTAGAATTTGAGTAACTATATAGTACACATACGTTAAACTTATATGATCATCCAACTATATTATATGTTCGTTACAACAAATAACACCTTGATCAATATGGAGGTGGGGGCGCGGGGAATTGTACTTTTGGCCTGACTTTGTAGCGATTCTTCAGAGAAGAGCGGGCCAATAAACTTTGATAAGTTATTGGCCCGCTCTTCGGTGGCGGAGGACTTGGTGGATCAAGTCTCGGCATGGCAGGTAAAAACCCGGCAGAAACAGCCAGTGGACAAAAAGAGGCTTTCTTTGTAAAACTATTATGAAATATGGTTATTTCTTGTAAACAAAATAATGCAAGAAAGATACAAGTAATAATCTTCATTTCTTTAATTTGGAATGTTTTGTGTATAATTCTTTTAGATTATTTGTTAGGATTTTATAGTATAGGTTTTGCTTGGAATCCTTGAATTAGTCAAAATAATAATATGAAAGAAGAAAAAACAGAGAAAATTCGTTAATTTCTAAAAAGTTACATCAATATATACTTCGTCTGAACCATATTAAGTGAATTATTGACGTATGACATATCCTTAAAAAATATTTAACGACATAAATTAAAGATTATTTCATACTATCATTTTTTTATTGTTTTCAAATTAGTCTCCTAGAAAATGTAAAGTAGTTTTAAAACCTCATTAATTGAAGGATAAATATGGAAAAAAAAATCTCAGCATTTCTCCCATTTTAAACTATGGAAAATACCTCAATAATTCACTTAATATGGATTAGAGGTATATAATTTACCAACAAGCCTCTCATATTTGGCTTTCATAATAGTGCATTTATCCTCTCAAAATTCTGCGTTTGATTGGAGGTATTAGGTTGTCCTAGGATTATTTATCTCACTATTTATACCTTAGTTATGGGATAAGTTATCCCATACACATAGTGAAATAACTTATTCCGGAATAATTAATTTCAAAATAACTTGTTCCCAACCAAACGACCCCTAAGTGAATATATAAAGGATAATGAATTTGAAATAAATTGCAAGCTAACTTTAGATTATTTTACATTTGGTTGAGTTTTTTAATTTCAATATTAGCAATTTTGAGATTAGTTATACTATAATTGTGATATTATTTTATATCACTTTGAATGTGAGATAATAATTTGGAAAAATCACCTAAATACATAACTTATTTTATCATATTCTCTAAAATTCCCTACCATTTGAAAAAATTACAAAAATCCCTACTCTCTCCCATTCTCGGATACATCACTCTTACGTGATGTATCGGGACGCGATGTATTGGGACAGGTGTATGTCTTGTATCAACAAAGGTAATGTATCGGGACGCGATGTATTGGGACAGGTGTGCCTTGTATCAACAAAGTATATACTGGGACGCGATGTATCGGGAAAGGTGTGTCTTGTATCAACAAAGGTAATGTATTGGGACGTTGAGCGATGTATCGGGACAGGTGTGTCTTGTATCAACAAAGGTAATGTATCGAGACGTGATGTATCGGACGTTGAGTGATGGATTCGAAATTGGGACGCGATGTATCGGTACATTGAGCGATATAGCGGACGCGATGTATCGGGGCAAGTGTGTCTTGTATCAACAAAGGTAATATATCGAGACAGGTGTATCTTGTATCAACGAAGGTAATGTATCGGGACATTGAGCGATGTATCGGGACAGGTGTGTCTTGTATTAACAAAGGTAAGTATCGAGATGTTATGTATCGGACGTTGAGTGATGTATCCGAAATTGGGACTCGATGAATCAGGACGTTGAATGATGTATCCGAAATCCTTAAATTTTTAGGGATTTTTGTAATTTGAAAAAAAAAAATAGGAATAAAATATAATTAGCTCTTAACACTATGAAATTTGTGTAAAATATGGGATAAAATTACCGAAATGATTAAGATCCTCTTCCCCAGAATCATTCCCAATAACTCCTTTAAAAAAACCTCATGGTTGATTTGGGTTATAATAATTCATCTCAACTTAATCATCTAATGTAAAATAGACACATCTAATTTTATATTCTCAGTAAAATTATATTCACTGATTAAATAATTCCATTCTTGTTAATCCCCATATTATAACCTTATCACTAATTATAATTCTCATATAATCTGTTCACCGATCAAACAACTCATTAGAGAATTAGAGTAACCGTGTAAACATCTCTCCCCCTTTTCCTTCTCATCCTTTTAACAAAAGAAAAGATAAAGAAAACGTATACCACAACGTTTTACCTCTTATGTGGGACTTATTGATACAAATTCAAATTTAGTCAGGCTCCAATATAAGTATCGATCGAATATTGAATGAGGAAAAACAAAGAAAGAGAGAGAGAGAATGCAAGCCTTGCTTTATTATATGAAGTAAACGCAATCATATATATTCATATATATAGTGAAAATATGAGCATGGTGACACACCATTTAGCGGCGGAGCTACAAGCCTACAACTTCACCTAAAGGTTCAGCAGAACTCAATAATTTCGACTCAAACCCTATTTTGTAGTTTCATATCTACTTATTATATGCATAAATAACTCATGAAGAATCTAGTGAGCTACGTTTTCTAAAATTCAGAATTCATAGACTCAAAATCCTAGCTTTGCCTCTGCACACCTACAAATCAAAGCTTTGAGTAGACTATAGCGATGATCATCAATATGGAGACGGCGGGGTAGGTGGAACAACTAGTAATCTTGGCCTAATAGTTGACGCGGCCATTGGTGGTGGTGGTGGTGGCGGAGAAGGTCTCATCATCTCAGCATAAACAGCTAGTAGTGGCCATATTTCGAAATGGCTCTTTTGAAAAATGGTCACTTCTTGTATAACAAGTAATGCAAAAATACAAGTTATAATCATCTTCATGATTTCTAAAAGCTTATGGTTGGAGGTGTTGGGAATATGAGTTGTATATAGTAACATTCATAAGATTTTTATAATGTTTATGTCTTGGTCGAAGGTATTTGATTATTCAAAATTGTTGAAAACACAAACATCAAAGAAAGTTAATGAGTTTGCAATATGACTTTAATAATTTTCAACCTACTTGTGTTGAACTTGTCTTCAAATTAATCGAACAATTCAAATTAATCGAACAATTCAAAGTAAGTACTGAACACCAGATGAAAAATCATTAGAATAATGCCCATGATTTTACAATTTTGGATCTCATAAAATCTTATATCATCGTGGGTATTACTCCTCGCTTCATGATCTACTTTTTGTGGTTGAGTTAGACTCAAGGTCTCAATTCTTCTTCTTTCGTTTTTTAATCATAGTATGATTAGTATCAAACTAAAGTCAATACCATTACATTTTATTGTTTACCCATTGTTAGGCTCCCATATTATATTGTCACCGCTTCAAATATTCAGTCTTGGGCGTCCAGGGGTATTGACTCCTACGTTGGTGGCGATGAGTAAAACTGATCTATTTATATGGTATTAACAATCCTCACCTCATTAACTAGCTCTTTGGATTAAGTTAGCCCCAACGTTCATTTCTTTATCGAAGAAAATAAGGATCAAAAGAGAAAACTTGGAAAACATATGACTTATGAATTTATTAATTTCTTCTCTAGTCATGTTTTGAAATATTGAATAATGTGTTATATCTCTTTAAGGACTGCTGAAAACTTCAATTTCAAGAAATTAAATATATTACAAAACCGTGTTTTTATAAAAGTCTTGAGACTTGGACTAAATAATTTTATTATTCGAGAAAGTGATGGGACTTTAGACCGATCCCAAAAATATTGATCATTTTTTCCTATATCGAGATATTCTTTTTTTTCCCCCTCTCATCCGATATTTAATATCTGCTATAATTAAATTAATTTGAATTCGTATTTTTTCAATTGTATTTCTAAAAATTCAAGTTTGACGCCTCTATTAGTGGAGTAAAAGGACTTCTTATCTTTGATACTATCATAGGTATATTTATGAGCTTTGATATACATAAGAGCAATGTAAATACATCTATTTCAATATCATTAAATTACTTCTAGTTTATCTTTTTTTTAACTTGCAAGTTGAATTTTTTGTTTAAAACTGTAATTAGCAGTATTCTAATTAAAGTTCTATTTTTAAATTAATAGTTTGAATAATCTAATTGTATTTGAGGTGAAACATTTAGTATAAAAAACGAATATATACGATGCTACAACACAAAGATTCACAATAGATTAATGGCATAGAAAGAAAGCTTTGCTTCATTTACAAATGCAAATCATTAAAAGAAATCATCACATTAAATAATTGGAAGGAAAAAAATTATATAGAGTACCAAATTTCGAGGAAATAAGTTTGGTATACTGTCTTTCCGTTACCAGCAGGTATATAGTGAAAAATATGAACATGGTAATATGGCCAAAAAATGATCATCAATATGGAGGTGGTGGTACTCGAAGACGTGGACTAACTGTTTCCGCGGGCCTCGGTGTTGGTGGAGGCCGCCTAGCAGGCCGCCTCCGCTGGGCTGAAACAGCTAGTGGCCACATTTCTATACCTAAAGAGGCTTTATCTGTAAAGCTATTTTGAAAAATGGCCACTTCTTGTATAACTAGTAATGCAATGATACAAGTTATAATCATCTTCATATTTTTTTAAAAAAAATTGGGACTTTTTTCTTATTGTCCTAGGTTTAGGGTTTAGGTTATATATATAGCACGTACTTTAACTCTTTTTCTTTAATTTGACTATTCAAAAATGTTGAAAACACAAATATCAAAGAAATTGCAAGACAATTCAAACGACATTAGGAAGGTGTAGGTAATGCTAGCTTGTTAAATGAGGATAGCGCTTATAGTAAAGAAGCTAGTCAAAAAGTCAAAAGTTGAGATAAGAGTTTTATCAATGGTATAAAAATATGTAAAATGTAGAGATGCAAATAAACCAACATAATATATATATAAGTGGCATGACATTCCTTGGATGCATGTGGCTCCTCATGACTAGACATGGTCTTATTGGTCCATAGAAATTATCTAAACCGAGTGGATCAAGTCTTTCTTCTTTCTACTTAAGCAAACATCGAACCTCATTATTTAACAGCTCTCCAAAGTCAGAGAGATGGCTCGTCCCAAAGTGACTCATGATGGCAAGTTGGCTCCTTTGCCCTACTTGATCCCCTTCCCCGAAATGATAAAAGTTTTATATATAACACGTCATGAGTACCATGTTAAGGCACAATTATCATAAATTTCCCAAAATATGACTTTACATAGGAAGTCCGTCAATATTTTGCTTCATAGGAATTCTCATTTTCATATGAAGAAAATGACATGACATGACACTTGGGAGTTTTAATTTTCTAATAAGAAACTATATATAATTAATTAACAAGGTAATTTCTTCTTGTCGGCAAATTTTTCATGAGATGATCAAATCATGACTTTCTAAAATGTAGCAAGAGAATAATGGATTAATGAAATTGACTAGTAATTAAGCAATTTGAATAAAAGGAAATATTTATCAATATTTTCGATGAATTTAATTTGTTGTTGAAATCACAACCTCAATCCCGTTATTAGAAAACTTTTTTTCCAAGATCGAAAAAGTCATTGGACTAGATTTTACCAATCTTATGTATTATATTTGAGTAGATTGTTGTTGGAGGGATTATGATTAGTTTCCAGCCACGTTGCATTTCTTGTAATATGAATTTTATTGAGGCTCACGATTTTAGTGAAGTTTGGACTAATCTTTCAAAGATATAAATTGTATTTTTCACCGTTGTGGGTCAAATGCTTTTGACGTAAAAATCATGTCTTGTTACTTTATTCTTTACATTCTAAAAAGTAGTCTTAAGAAATAGATAAAGTAACTTGATCCATCACCTAGACGAAAATCAAACATAACCAATTCACCTCTTCTTGTGTTATTATAGCTTATGCATAATTATACACAAAAGAAACAGCAATGCAAAATAATTACTCCTTCCTTTACCAGTCAAAATATATTTAAAATGTTTTATTTAATTATATTATATATGTAGCAAATCTTCTACTAACAACAATAATCTTTATGCTACGATCGATTTTAAAATCGTTCAAAAGCAACATAACTTAAGTCCGTTAAAACAATGACAAACTTCATGTTCTTAAATGCATTATTCCAGAGTATCAACTCAGCTTCTTCATTAAGGTCAATTGTACCCTTATATAGGATTTTCGTTCGATACGACTTAACTCATCACATTATAATTAAAAGAATTAAAAGAAATCATCACATTAATAATTGTAAAAAAAAAAGCAAAAAAACATATCTATATATATATATATACCATGGTATAGATAGTACTACCAAATACAAGCTTAGGGGAAATTAAGTTTGGTGGCATTTGTAATAACCATTTATTGGAATATATATATACCAAACATAACTATTGGGACAAGCTTGGTATACTGTCTTTCCTTTATCAACAGGTATATCGTGAAAATATGAACATGGTAACACGATCAAATTATGATCATCAAATATATGGAGGTGGTGGTATAGGAAGAAGTGGACTAATTGTTTCCGCGGGCCTCGGTGTTGGTGGAGGCGGCCTACTCCGCTGGGCGGAAACAGCCAGTGGCCACATTACTATACCTAAAGAGGCTTTCTCTGTAAAGCTATTTTGAAAAATAGTCACTTCTTGTATAACTAGTAATGCAATGATACAAGTTATAACTATCTTCATTTTTTTAAATTTGGGACTTGTTTCTTATTGCTCTAGGTTTAGGGTATATATATATATATATAAAGTATGTAATTTAACTCTTTTTCTTTAATTTGACTATTCAAAAGTGTTGAAAACACAAATATCAAAAGAAAGTACAAGACAATTTAGACGATGTAAGAAAGTTGCATGTAGCTAGCTAGCTAGTTAATTAGGTTAGGGTAACGCTTGTAGTAAAAGAAGCTATAGTCAATAAGTTAATTAGGAACGGAGTTAGAATTTTTATCAACGATGTAAAAATATGTAAAAAGTAAAGATAAGAATAAACCAGTATATAGTATATACATATATTAGTTGCATGGCATCCCTTGGATATAGAGAAGTGGTTATATAACACTAGACACCACCTTATTGGCCCATGAAAATTATCTAAATTGAACAGATCAAATCTTTCTTCTTCATGCTCAAGCAAATGTCAAACTTCATTACTTAGTAGCTCCCCGAAGTCAGAAAGTTGGCTAGGGCGAAGCCGCCACTCATGATGGAGAGTCTACTCAGGTGTCCTGCTCGGTCCCCTTGCCCCAAAAGTACGGAAATTTCGTAGCATGTCATGAGCATCGGACTAAGGTGCAATTGTCATGAAATTCCCAAAATGACTTAACATAGGAAGTCCGTCTATGTTTTGCTTCATAAGAATTCTCATTTTTCTTATGAAGAAAGTGACATGACATGACACTTGGGAGTTTTAATTTTCTAATAAGAAACTATATAATTAACTAGGTAATTTCTTCTGGTCTGGATATTTTGCATGAGATGATCAAATCATGACTTTTAAAATGTAGCAAGAGACTAATGAATAAATGATATTGACTAGTTACACAATTTGAATAAAAAAAAACAATTCTACAAATTTTTTTGATGAATTTAATTTGTCATTGAAATCACAACCTTAATCCCGTCATTAGAAAATCTTTTTTCGAGGATCGAAAAGTCATTGGCCAAGATTTTACCGATCTCATGTGTTATATTTTACTGATATTCTACAAAAAGATATGTATAATTAAAATAAAACACTTATATTTTACCATAAAATCAAACCAATAAAACTTCAAATTGCCCCACTAATTTAATATCTCTTTTGAAAAAGATAATGAGAATCCATTTTAGCTTCTTTGAATTTAAAGTCTATACATATATAGTGTAGATCGCTTGAAAAAGAAAAGAGTATTTTCAATACACGTCTCAACAACCAATTCAAGGTAAATTATTCAACAGACATGTCACTTCAAGGAATTACATGTAAATTGGAGACTTTTATCGATCTTTCGTAACACATGAAGGTGAAATACAGAGAAAAGTTATAACTTGAGGTCCAATAAAGAAAATGAAAAGTAGGGATATATAACTTTTTTTAGGATTGCGATTGAACTGTAATTATTTTCAGATTTCCTTAGAAGCATTGTTTTTAGGTAAAAAATCATAGAAAAATCAACTCCAAATCAAGGGTAACTCTAAGGGGACGATTCAGCAGTCTGAGTAGATTGTTGTTAGATGGATCAGGATTAGTTCCTATCCAGGTTGCATTTCTTGTAGCATGAATTTTGTTGAGGCTCACGATTTTAGTAAAGTTTGAACGAATCTTGCAAAGGTGCAAATCGTGATTTTCCAACCTTGTTAGTCAGATACTTTTAACGTAAAAATTATATCTCGTTACTTTATTCTTTACAATCTACAATTAGTCTTAAGAAATAGATAAAGTAACATGATCCATCACCTAGGCAAATATCATACATAACTAATTCAACCCTTCTTGTGTTATTAGATTGTGCATAATTAGTAATTACACAAAAGAAATTGTAATATTGCAAAATAATTACTCCTTTCCAACTGAAGTATGTTAAAAATAGATTTTTCCTTTTACTTTTTGTATAGAAAATTGAGAGAGAGTAACCATTTTTAAAACTAATTGAAATATTATTATTCCAATTTAAACTTTCAAAGTACCATTCATAAGAATAATTTAATAAAACAAACACTTAATTATTATTTTTATTAATAGGAATGCAAAATACAAAATGGATATATACAAGTAAAACCAAACGTAGAGTATATAAAAGAAGAAAGCTTTTATTCGTTGTATGTATACTAACAACAATAATCTTAATTTTAAGGTACAGAATAAAAAACTAAACAAAGATTTTAAAATCGTTCATAAGCAACAGTACGACTTAAGTATCAAAAATTCTTCATTAAGGTCAATTGTACCCTTTTAGGACTCGTTCAGTATGGAGGAGGGGGCGGAAATAATCTTGACCTATCTCGCTGGCCAACTATTGGCCCGCCCTTTGGTGGTGGTGGAGACGGCGGATTTGGTCTTTTCTGGGCAGAAACAGCCAGTAGTGGCCACATTCCTATACCTATGGAGGCTTTGTGTATACATCTATTGTGAAAAAAGGGCATTTCTTGTATAGCTAGTAATGCAATGATAAAAGTTATAATCATCTTCATTTCTTTAATTTGGGACTTGTTTCTTATGTTCTTAATTTTTTTTGTTAGAATTTATAGGTATATATGTTTAGTTAGGAGGCCTTGAATTAATCAAAAAGTAAGAAAGACGAAACATCATAGAAAAATTCATGAAATTTTAAAAGGACTTATGATCAAATTACCAACCTCATTGCACTAGTCTTTTTAAATTCATTAACATGTCATTTTTTTTACATTAGGAAATTTTGATTTTCTAGTACAATTTGCAAGGCAATTTCTTCTAGGAAGAAAAATCTTGGAGTAGTACAAGATATGATCTAAATATGACTTTAATTCTATGATGTGGTAATACAATATATGGAGGAAGGGAGTATTATTCTTTAGTCTGATGCTAATACGGTTTTATTAATTGCATAATACATAAACCTTGATAAAGCTCTTTAACTTGACCGCAGCTGATATCTATGCCATCCGATTTATCCCTACTTGTACACATCAAAAATTGACATGCGTAGATGTCAGCTGAGGTCAAATTAAAGAGGATATTTATGTATTATGTTTTTATTAATTTTCCAATATGGCAATGAAATCTTTGGCTTTGTACTTGTTGAATTTGGAGTCTTATATCAGTCCTTCAATAAGTAGATCCTTTGGGGGGGTGGGGGTGGGGGGTGGGGGAGGGAGGGGCAATGGGGCGGGTTGAATGAAATTTCCTAGTAAAACATTAAAGAAATAACTTCTCTACATAAAAGTAGGAAACTAAAACATTTTTAAAAACTCTCTCTAAACCTCACAATCACCACCTAATCAACCCATAGACACCATAGGCCATCGACCTCTGACCCCAGCCCCTCAACCTACTAGACCGTCATTCATCCCCCACCCCACCCCCACCTCCCGCTCAAACGCAAGCCCTCTCCTGGAAACCACCACTCGCTCCTACTCTCTATCGCCCCAGCATCCGCCTCCTCTTCTAGGAAAATGTTTTTTGTCTATACCAAATACATTTTTCAATTTTCTTTCATGTTTGGTTGGTCATGATTTTTGGAAAATATTTTTGTAGAAAAACAAACTTGTTAAAAATAATTTCATCCTTATTGAAATAAGGAAAATAAGTTTTATCATCATTACACTATATCTTCCCTACCTTCTAACACACCACATCCCCACCACTTGCATTCTCTAGCTAGGACTCTACCATCCATTCGTACCCCAATAGTGTTTATATAAATTATATATAATATACTTTTTTTGAATAATATCTTTTGTTTACTTATCAAATACATTAAAATAAATAAGAAACACTTATTTTTCAGTTTTTTTTATAGCAAACATGCCCTAAGGCTGAACTTATGTTGTAACCACACCACACGATTGCCATCTTAAGGACATTTTCATTATCTCACTACTAAAAAATCTCGAATTACCGATGGAATTTCCTAGGAGACCTATTGAAAATTAATTCATTAGAAATCTTATATTCTTGACCACGTTCCATTAGGAATGTCCATCGAAAATACCCCTTTTTTTTCTTTTTTTGAGAAATAGATACAAAGAAGTTGAAATTGATAAGTCCTTTAGGAAATTTCCAAATTTTCTTTTGTGCTGATTTTTTCAACATTTTTGACTTATCAAATACATGCCCCCTACCAAACCCCACACACTATAAATACTAACGAATTAAAAAAAAGTTATTACAACCCATCCTAAAATCTCCAACATTAAAAATAAGATTTAAGAACTAAGAAGAAAAAATGAGGATGATAGCAATTTATATCTTAGCATTACTTGTCATACAAGAAGTGGCTATTTTTCAAAATAGCTTTACAGAAATAACCACTTTAGGTATAGGAATACTGGCTGTTTCTGCAATGAGACCTGATCCACCGCCTCCACCACCACCGGAGGCCGGGGATAAGATAGGTCATAGTGTATCTCTTACACCTAATTTACTGGGGTAAGTGATGCGCGTATATATATATAAAAGTTAGTGTATTTGTTGTATTTGTTCAATAATTAAAGAAATAAAAATTCATATAGTGGACCTCTGCATGTTTGCGACTGAGGCATAGTTATTATATTTAAATTGTTGCTCCATTGAATGGTATATTATATTCATGTGTAATTCTTATCATGATGATGAAGTTGTGGGTTTTTTTTTTTTGGTTTTATCATTATTTTCTATGTCATATATAGTAGCATTCTATATTTTGATTTCACTTTTCTTGAGCTAAATTAACTTTATTTGAAGTTGAATTTCAAAGCGTGATATTTGAACTTCAGACTTGAGGTCTCAAATATGATTTCTAATTGAATGAAATTTATAAAAATATCTAAATTTTGATGAAGTTTTAAATAGAGGTCATATAAAGTATATACGGTGGTTATAAATTGTGCACTTACCTAAATAATTTAATATCATTCTTTTTTTATTATTATTTCATCTACCGATACTTGAGTTAAGCCACTATCGTTTTTCAGGTTATAAACAATTACCGTACAATCAATTAATGAATAGCTTAAATGAGGAGTAACCCAATAGGTTGCCTGCACAAGCGATGAAACATGTAGTTTAATAATATTTAACCATCGCAAATATTATTAAGGATATTATTTATATAGTTAACCTATTTTAAGTGGATCAAGTCATGAAGATTTGGGCCAGGTTTAGAATGAGTTTGGTGCTAATTAATTCAAAATATTGATTTTAAGTTTTTTGAATATTTTTTCCTAAAAAAATTAGAGTTGCCACATTATTAATAGGTACGAAAAATTATACTTCTGACTAAAATGACCATGAAAGCTAATTAAACGACAAAACAAAATTGAGTGATTTTGAGGGTCAATTACGAGCAACCATTCATACATTCAACTCGAACCAAAAGCTATGAAAGTTGGGTGTGAGTCTTTTATCGAAATGGAATGACTTTCTTTAAACAATTAGATGGACAAGTTTTTAGATTAATCTTTCTTTTAACACAACATTTCGTTCTCCATATTGCCAATTGCAATTAATCCATGCTCCCTAAGATGAGAGCTTTAACATTGGGCCAACTAATAAATCAGACCAATGATGAGATATTGGGCTGGGCCATTAATGCATTGTATCTGAGCCCAGTCCCAAGTAGGATTAGTAAATATTATGGGGAGATTTACATATAAATAGGATCGAAACTTTTGAAAATATGAGACCTACTCGAATGAAGGTAAAGAAAATCTAATCTTACTAGATATGAAATCATGTTGAATAGGGTATATCTTTACCTTTCTCATAGTCGTATTCTTTCTTTCGAAGCTATTTTTTCACTTCATTGACCGTTAAACGACACCCTTAATTTGTTTTTTCATGCTTCATGTATGTCATGATTTAGTTATAGGATTATATTTCTCTATTTTTCTTCCTAAAGAGAAAGGAATAAATAAATAAATAATTGGAAAAACTACTAAAGTACACACATTTTAAGTATATTATTTTCTATTTGTCCCCATATCTTTTAAAAATAACTAAAATCCCTTATTTTAATAATGTATCTATATTAATGTATTAATGTATTAATGTATCCGCACTTTCATTAATGTATCTGGATTGGGTTTATTTTTATTTTAATAATGTATCCGTATTAATGTATCCGTGCTTGTATTAATGTATCCGCGCTTTCATTAATGTATCCGGATTGAGTTAATTTTTATTTTAATAATGTATCTGTATTAATGTATTAATGTATCTGTGCTTTCATTAATGTATCCAGATTTGGTTGATTTTACGGGATTATTGTAATTAGAAAAAAAATAGGGATAGATAGTAATTTCACCTTTACGTGATTTATGTAACTTACCCCAAATAATTTGTACTATTGTAGCTACTTCTGACAGTCTAAAAAGTGTATGTATGAATCAGCCCAGCCCATTATAGAGATATTGGGCCTAAAATAAGTAACAGGGCCAGGCCTCCACAAAAAGTTTAGCAACTTCTCACTTGGTATACAGTATTCGTATTAGGTCAGGGACGCCGTAGTTATATGGGAGCAAGGGAGTTATACGAACCCTTCGATGAAAAGTAACATTGTATGTTCAAGGTTAAAATCATTATATATATATATGAGAGAGAGTAGATGTCGAATTCTCTTGACTTCTTCATATGTTTAATTCTTCATATTTTGAACCACTTAATGAATCATGTGTTAACCTCTTGATATTTTTAATTTCTTTTAGATAAAATTTTGACTCCACCACTAATTGAATTCTAGACTAATTTAGATTTGTACCACATAATACGGCCTATTTAAAGGGAAGCATTCCCTAGTAACATTTTTTCAATACTCAAAATTCGAACCTCGGACTTAAACCTCTAATTAAAAATAAATGAATCATATTAATCCCACCATAATCCTAATTGATATGTATAACATGAGCAAGTCAAAGGAGTATTAGGCAGGCAAAGTGCCTAACACCTTTCAAAGAAGTTGAATTTCTGCCTATAATAAGCTCTATACATCATTCATTACATTAAATAATTAAAGTGAAATAATATAGCACATGAAATGCTACCACATGCAAACTAATTAACCTACCACTACTTTATAAGCACTCTTACCTCTCTCTTATTAAAAAAAACCCTACTTGCTTATCCTTTTAGTCAAATGCTTTCTAGAAGAACTCAAAAGGTTTACATACTCTCCATTCCCTTTTACTTGTTACGTATTTCTTTTCGAGAGTCAGTTCACATAAACTTTGATCAGCATTTTAAGATGTATTCTCTCATCATACTAATATGAGAACTATTACGACTTTTAATATTCTTCATATAATTCTCGAACACCAAACTTTAAAATTTTAAATTAATTCAATTTAGTTTAGCTTCAAAAATTAATCAAATTGACTCCTACGAAGAAAAACATGACAAGTATAGACCAATTTATTTTTTTAAGAAGCGTGTAAACTAAAAATGTGACATATAAAGTAGTCCGGAGGAAATTAATTACATCTAGAAAATCTCCAAATTCAAAACAATATAAAAATGGTTCTTGGAAGTTGGAACTAATAATGCCATCAATGACTAAACCCAAAATTATGACCATTTAGAAGACAAGAAATTAAGGTTTCATAGAATATATGAAGCAAAGAGAGATTCAAAGAACCACTCACATGCCCACATGGGCTATACATAAAGTCAATTTACACAACTCCCACATAAGATGGTGTACTTGTAAATTACCAAATGTCCAAGTCATTATCAGATAATTGCTAATTTTCAATAAAATTTAGAAGGAATTTTTTACGAAATCTTTAATTTCGTAAAAAATTAATAATTTTCTGATAGTGAATCCCAACTTATTAAAACAATATGCCCTATTGTCTTTTCTTAATTAAAAGCTTTAATAATTATATACATATACTATAATATATTTGAAAATTATATCCTAAGTCAAATTATGACAAATAAGATGGCATTAAACACTTTTAATAATAAGTAAGTTAGAAAATGAGAATGAGAGATAAAATATTTTATCCACACTTATGATACCCACTACCTCATCTCTAATACTATAGTATACTTATCATATAATATAAAATATTTTACATTATTGACAAGACCATACTCTTAGGTCGATGTGTTCATGTGTTAGTTTTGCTCTGATGCACGTATAATAGAACAAACACCAATTATTTATACATAGATTACGTAAATTATACAACAACATAATTAATTTATTAATTTTCTTTATCTATTTAGTGCGTTATACATATTATAATTGTGCAAACCTAACTTTTTTGGACTATTCTTGGAGACTCTTTATAATTAAGAACTCTTTTAATGTTTGGTCTTCTTATGTAAGCTATGTTTGCTTATCATTTTAGTCAAATGAGTGCCTTCTAGAAATACTCACTACTAAATAGAGAGTACTAAATACTAATGTTATAAGTTATGAATCATTTTGATCGGAGACGAATTCAAAATTTGAAATTTATAAATATTTTTAACAGTTTTGATTTGATATGTAATATTTTTGTCATCTCAATTATGTATCTTTTGGATTTTGATATTTAAATAAGTTTAAATTTGATTGTCATTGTTTCATATATATTTTAAATATTTTGAATTGTCAATCATTCTGATTTATAGTAATTTTTTACTCGAATGTATAAATTTTCTTTTAACATATTTAAAGATTATTTATATATATATATATACCTAAAATTCATAATCAAAATTAAATCATTTAACTCTTAAAATTTAAATGGTACAACATAAATTTAAATTGAAATTTTGTGAATACGTACTTGAATGCTTGGATCCGCCCTTGCATCTAGAAGGCACTTAGAGCATATTTGGTATGCCAAGGAAGAGGAATAACTAATTTTAAAATTAATACTAAGATGAATTTATTTCATTTTATTTGGAATGAAATCACGAGATAATTATTATTTCAAAACTATAGTATCATTTGTATTTTATATTAAAAATAAAATAATAATATCGAAATAACTTTGTTATCACACCAAACGAAACGTTTGAATGAAGCAAAGAGATTCCAAAAACCACTCACATGGGCATATCAAGACAACTTATAAAACTTCCAAATAAACAAAGGGAAAACTTCTTTCTTTAATATTTTTCTAAAAAAGAGGTAGTTGCATGAAGTACATTTGGCTAAGGGTCCATAGTCCAAGGGCAAAAGGAATCTTATGCTTTGAATAACTTATAGTCCTAAATCGTATCAGATATTTACATCAAATTACATAAATATATTATAGTTAAAAACTTTAATAAAGATGAGAATGCATTTTAATAAATTGCTTATTGAAGGTTTATATGCAAATATATATTATGTATTTATTAATTTGTTATAGAGACATCATGCGAGTAAATATTAATACAAGAAGGCATGAAGCTAAAGTAAACATCTACAAAAGTTATGTGCATGGTACGTTATAAAATTTGAGATATTTTTAATTAAGAATGAAGAGATATTTATCAGGATACAAATACAAATGAACTTCTTTTCTCGTATTATGTTGAATTGTATTCTCTCTTTTATTGTTTTCACAATCAAGAATGACATACTCTGTAACAACCCATTAGGTCATTTTGGGTACTAGAGCTTCTTATCCCATAAAAGACTCTTTCAATATATTCTAAATGGATATTTTGGATTATCCGTGAACTATAGTTGTTAAAAATGAAGCAATGATTGCTCCATAATTGGGTGTCGATTAGTGATTGAAATAATGAATTAACATTAAGGTTAGTGTTGCAAGTTATTTCCGTAGCGGGAAATTGGTTTCGCCAACAGTGGGTTTCATCTTTTAATTATTTTAATTATCACATTATAAATTAAGTTTTGATATATTGAGATAGGGATTAAATATTAAGTGTATTGTATTACTTGAATACCATTAAATTTATGATAATTGGAGGGATTGAGACCTACGGCCTTAGACTTGAATTCTAGGAAATTGACTATAGATTTGGATGGATTATTGAGTCTAGGCTAGATGTATAGTAATATAGGTGTCTATGGACTCGTTTGCTTATGAATATTATATATCTGATAGATCGGAAACGTTTGGAGGGTTTGAGGAAAAGAAAAGCATTAGGAAATTAGCTTGCTTGACTTCAGCTCTTTCGGTGGAGGTAGGTTGTGGTATTCTATGTGAAGATAGACTCTTAATAGTGATTGATACTCATTGAGTGATATTGTGAAATTTTCTATGTACTTGGTTGTTGTGGTTTGGATGATTCATGTGTTGTTGTGATTGGTCTGTAATCCCAAAACCGCGAAATCTATAATCTTGAACTTGTTTTACTAAAGTGATGCCTTGAATAAAGAAAGCCAAATGAAATATTGTTAAGGAAATGGAAAGAGATGATAAATAATGACAAATGAATTAATGATATATTTGGATCGGGTGTCACGTTCCGACAAGGTGTTATTGGATCGAGTGTCACGTTCCGACACGGTGTTAATGGATTGGGTGTCACGTTTCGACATGGTATTATTGGATCGGGTGTCACGTTCCGACACGGTGTTATTGGATCGGGTGTCACGTTCCGACATGGTGTTACCGGATCGGGTATCATGTTCTGACACGGTGTTATTGGATCGGGTGTCACGTTCCGACACGGTATTACTGGATCGGGTGTCACGTTCCGACACGGTATTATTGGATTAAGTGTCACGTTCTGACACAGTGTTATTGGATCGGGTGTCACGTTTTGACACGGTATTATTGGATCGGGTGTCACGTTCCGACACGGTATTATTGGATCGGGTGTCACGTTCCGACACGGTGTTATTAGATCGGGTGTCACGTTCCGACACGGTATTATTGGATCAGGTGTCACTTTTCGACACAGTATTTTGGATCGGGTGTCACGTTTCGACACATGATTTTGGATCGAGTGTCACGTTCCGACACGATATTATTGGATCGGGTATCACGTTCCGACACGATAATATTAAAGGAAAACATATTAAAATAACTTAATGTACTCAATCTCAAATAATACATTCCCAAAAGAGCGTGGTATGGAGGCCTGAGTCCTCATGTGTGGTTTTGATATTGTGACTGATTAAGTACGTGCTTTAGTGTTATTGTCACTTATTCATGTTGTTTGTTGCTTGCCACCTGCTAAGTGATATGGTTGATTTTATACTATTTCTTTATGTATATTGATTTCTATTTTGAATCGGCCGATAATATCTACTCAGTACATGTTGCCTTGTACTGATCCCTACTTGTATTGTCCTTCGTTTTCCTTTTGTGGAGTGCAGCGAGTGTACCAACAACTTCGACTTGCCTTCAATTCTAGCCATTCTCCAGCACATCAGGTTCCAGGGTGAGCTATTCATTCTAGCTCGTGTTGGATTCTCTCGGTTATGGCATGATGTCCATAGTTTTCAGACAAAACTAGTTAGTTGATCTATTTTATTTGATACTCTTAGACTTAGTTTTAGAGATTAGATGTCCTTGATGTGATGACTTTCATGTTTTGGGGATAATATGTAATAGACTCTAGAGGATTCTTTTATTGTTTACTTTAATAAGTTTTGAGCTTCCGCATTATGGTTATATTTCATAGTTGAAAAAAAAAGAAGTTAATATAAGTTGGGGTTTGAATTCGTTGGTTCGCCCACCTAGGAGGTTTAGTGTGGGTGCCACTCATGACTCGTTTTGGGTCGTGACATACTCCCTCTGTACAATAATAGTTGTCCATTATTAACTTGGCACACCCCTTAAAAAACAATAAATAATAAGAGTAATACTATTATATTATCCTTTGACATTATTAAATTTAATGCCTTGAAAAATGTATTAGATGATAAATAGTATTTAATAGTAAGGGTAAAATAGACACAAAAGATAAATTATCTCTTGATTTTCTAAATTGAACAAATATTGTTGAACAACTATTTTTAGTATAGTGGACTACTATTGTTGAACGAAGGAAGTATTAAACTAAAAATCAAGATAGCTAATCAAAACTTGCCCCACTAATAAACTAAAAATCAAGATAGCTAATCAAAACTTGCCCCACTAATCTAGATTTCTCTTTCTTGAATTAAAGTAATGATAGATCCATTTGACTAACCACATGGGATGTCTAGTGTAGTTCTATTTAATTGTGTTGCTCGAATTCTTTAAAATTATATATATATATTTCAAAAAGTTTATCTTTTTTATTTATTTTTCACCCAACGTTAAAAACTTGTTATAGGATTAGACTAATTCAGATTTAAGACACAAAATCTTGTTTTGAATGTGAACCCTTCCTTATCCATGAACTTCATCACTAATAAGATTAATGTCATATTTTAAGAACAGAGAAATATATACTAGAATTGAGAATCTTATTAAGGTTAAGGACAAAGAAATACTTACGACCCACCCAAACTTTTGAAATTATATATTTCTAATCCATATTTGGCATCATGGGTTCGGTTCAAATTTCATATTTTTGGTTTTCCACTGAAATACTTGAATACCTTAATAACCAAGAAAATGCCAACAAATATACTATTGCTTAGAAAGCAAATAAGTTATTTTCATGACTAAAATCTAACTTAGACATGTATTTAGCCTTTTTAAAATTTAACATCGAGTCAAATTATGTTATATAAACTAAACTATAAATTGAAAGGGGCTTAGTTTTGATTTTTTTTTCACTTAAAGTTCTTCATAGACTGAATGCAATTTATTTAAAAGAATCTTATATTAAAATCATTTCAAACCTACATAGCAAGTTTACTTATAAGAAAGAGGTGACCGCCCACTACTTTTATTTATCATGTTTTTTGGTCCTTGCATTGTACCTCTCTCAAGTGTTATTTGTGCACCACTAAAAAGTGTGGTAGGTGATAAGTAGCTTTATATTTTAAATACTAAATTTTTTATTTGAGTTTTGAAAATAAAATTATATTTGATTAAAAAAAGTATTGTACGTACTTCTAAAATGAGACTTTTTTGCAAGAATATAAGTTAACCAAGTCTTAAAATAAGTATTGAATATCAAATAGAAAAAGAGAAATTTGACTCCTACAACTTTTTATATATTTGCCAAGTAAATGATCATAAGAGATCATTTTCACGATTAAAAGGTAAAAAGTTCAATGTTATTTGTGTCATTGTTTTGTCAATTTATTTGGGTCGGCTAGTGCTTAAAGTAGTACCGTACACTAATTTGCCACGCTTCCACGTCTAAAAACATTCACATTTTTTAAAAATAAAAAAGAACTTTTGTTTTATGTCAAGCTAATATGCGGTCGATATCTTTTGGGTACGCATTGAGTAAATCATGAACTCTATTTTTGTATAATAGCTCGCAAATAACATGTATAAGATGTAAATGAGGTCGAATGGATAGAATTAATTTGTCTATTTTAATTAAAAGTATCGTGTTCGACCTAACTGAATGAATGAAATCTTAATAAGGAGTGCTTCTTCTTTCAGTGAATTATACACGTTACAAATTCGATTAATCGAGGGTCCAAAGCTGATATGTTGAGCATCGGATGGGGAAAAAATAACCTAAGTAGAAGAAATTGATAATAATGTTGGTTGACTTATGGGGATGTTGCATTTTCTATAAGCATATTATTAGAATATACTTTTATTATATTTTCCTTTTAGGTTTTTCTTCTTCCTTTTTCCTTGTTTGTTTTTCTATAGTCAAAAGAGAATAAAATGCATTTCTTAGTGAATTCCAAGCAAGAGAAAGTCCAATTTGAATCAATGACAAAGAAACATGAATATTTGACTACAAAGAGATTTTCTTTTTAGGAATAATTTGTAAAGTTTCCCTTTTTTTTATTTATAAATTTTTGCTAAATAATATCATCAAGAGAATTATTTTAGATAAAGCTGCTACCTAAAGAAAATAATCTTAAGAAAATATTTCTACTTTGTAAATAATGCTCTCACAATAATCACTTGACTACCTAGATACTATGTCAATTTTTTTGTGCTTAAAAATAAAGAATAGGAACCTACCTTTTATCAGAAGTTTTAAATTCGAGTTATGGAAATAAATAAAAAGTCTGATAACAAGTGTTTTTTTCTTTAAATTTTTTTTATTATACGAACTTAAATTAGTTAAATTTAAAAAAATTAATATCAAACATCGAGTGAAAAAAATCATTCAAACAAACTAACCTATCATTACTTATGCACCCTTGACTTGTAGAAGACACGCAACGTGTGAGTGAAGCAAAATATGTTTAATTTTCAAGTTTTTGATATTATTTTTTTTCAAATTTCATGTTTAATTAAACTAATAGTACGTTAGTCAATCTTTAAACAATTTCTTATTTTTGAAAAATAGCTTTTATCGTCAAGAAAATACTCTTCGAGAATAGCAATTCGTATTTGGATGATCAATTTTAAAATTATTTTTGCTAATATAAAAGCAACAATTTATACTGATTGACTAAGATTTCAATAGTGCTTCTGCAAAAGAAAAAAATTAAAAACTTTGTTACTATTTATAAACTCTTCTTTTTCTATAAAATTGACGAAACACCTCCATTCCTAAAATAAGTAAGCATATTCTTTTAAAAAAATAAGCATTTTTTATTCTAAAAATTGGCCAATCAAATTATAAAACACAAAAAATAAAATGGAGGGAGTAATTAATCTTTTTAACCCTCACCCCTAAAAAAAATTGTCAAAATGACATAAAATCAAACCAAAAGTATAAAATTAAAGTAGGGGAAATGAGATATAAATGGAACAGAATATTGATGTCAAAAATCAAGAAATGTTGTTCATGTGGTCTATAATTAATGTGGGAACACAAAGAGAAGATAGCTTATCAATAGTTCCAAAGGGCACTAACGAGTGTTGTGGTGGAGAAGTAAATACTAATTTATTCTTAATAAAAGGTCTTAGGCTCGAATTATCTTGGA
The DNA here is from genome assembly GCA_018342035.1 of Solanum appendiculatum. Lineage (NCBI taxonomy): Eukaryota > Viridiplantae > Streptophyta > Magnoliopsida > Solanales > Solanaceae > Solanum > Solanum appendiculatum. The sequence continues at coordinate 362,265 of JAGDQO010001434.1, forward strand.
TACGAAATCACCTTTATTAGGGAATGTCTTACCCCCCTCCCCCCAATATGAGACTTCCTGATGCGAATATGCAAATATGAATTTAGCTAGGCTTCAGTGTGAATATGGACACCAGATAGAAAATAAAAAATAATAATAAGAAAAAAGTGTTCCAAAGGGCAATAAGTCCCCACATTAGGTTTTAATATCAATGTCATATTCTTCAAAATCAATTTGATACGTTACCCAGCTGATCTTTTTTGTTTGTTTTTGACTTTTTTCACTCGGTTTTCATTTGTTTTGACTTTTCACTTAGTGTTTGATGGTTCGTTATTTACCGTCGCACTATCATCTTTGATGATAATATTATTTGAAGTGTGAAAACAACAATATAATTATCCCATACGATAGCTTACTACAAGATAACTTATCAAAGTTACTTCCCCACCCCCTAGATATACACATATATATAATTATTATATATATAGCTCATATCAATTATCAATTGACTAATTTATCTTAATTTGTGAATAAAAAATGATAGCTCCATTTGCCCTACCACATAGGTTTACAAGTTTAGGTGAGCTGTATACTAACTGTAACAGGTGTTGGTCCCCTTTTTTTCAATTTTCCGTTGTCCTATTATTTGATAATGTTATCGTTCTTTTCCTCGTAACTTCCTTACTATCGTATTTTCTTTTCATACATAATTAATTAATTCGACATTCATTTTCTTGAGCAAATTGAAAGGTCCCCAATTTTACTTGTTTGAGATGAGCCGTATAGCTACAATACTTTTTTAATACTTTTTTCATCTTTAATCTGAAATTTCATTTATCACTCTCGTTTGTTCGCACGCCTAAACATTGTTTTTTAGTAGATGCGTGAATAATCCAGGACATTTTAGGTCCACATAGTGGAAAATAAGAGGATTTTTGGGACCATAATTTGATAATTTCTTTTCACATATATTATTTTTGGATTATTTGTGCTAATATTAATAATTGTATTGTCAATTTCTTTATGTACCGTACACTTATTTTTTCCAAGCCTCCACGTCTCAATTTCTAACTCCTTTTTTTGACTCCAACCAACGTGTACGTTCATTAATCTAGGAAATAAAATAATAATAAAGAATAATCTTACAAGTAAGGATTAAAGTCAGTGGCGGAGCTAGGTGGAGCTTCGTAGGTTCGGACGAACAACTAGCTTTTTCATACACCCTGTATTTGTATTAAAAAATTAATAAATATCTATTTATATTAACTTGTGAACCACTAAAAAAATTGATTTAGAACCCCCAAACTCATAATCCTGGCTACGTCTCTGATTAAAGTAATTTTAAATCTTTCATTAAGCATTGTTTAAGATTAAATTTATCTAGCAACACCAATAGCAACAAGTCCCATGTTTAAGGGAAACAATCTAGTTCAATTATTAATTAAGTCAAAATTTTCTAGTAAGTATTATTTTTCTAAAAAAATTATATAATTTTCCTTTTCAATTTCATACCAAAAAAAGTCTACCTTAAATCACGCCGTTCACAATTATGCATGAAATGAAGGGTGACACAATTGCTTACGTAGTCAAGTTTTTTTTTTTTTTTTTTTTGGAAGTTTTCACTCCGATTAAATTTGAATTTGCATATAACAAAATTAATTTTAAAAAAATAACGCTTCCAACAAGATTTTTTCCATTCAAACTCAGTTTCGAGATATCTAACTACACGTGAAGGAATCTCGAATCATCACACAACAATTTATGTTGAATTACGTAATGACTAACGAGTAGTGGTACAAAAGATACAAAATTTTCCTTTTTTAATTTGAATAACTAAATACGTGACTCACGTATTTTAATTTTTATGGTCAAACGGATCCTTAAACGAGAAGTTTCTAATATTACATCGGTTCTCCAATTAAAACGCACCTTCACTTATGCGAATATTCGATTTTATTTTGTTTTCATAAATACCCTTCACTCAATTTTATAAATACACCTCATTTCCCTCAACTAAAACCCCAAAAAACCAAAGAAAGCCTTAAAAAAAATGTTCCAAACCTTGAAAAACGATTTTCAAATTTGCGAAGAAATCGGCCGTGGTAGATTCGGTACCGTCTACCGCTGCTTTTCTCCGGCGACCGGAGAATCCTTCGCCTGTAAATCTATCGACAAAAACCTCCTCATTGATTCCACCGACCGTGAGTGTCTCGATAAAGAGCCCAAAATTCTTCAACTCCTTTCCGGTAACCCCAACATTCTCCATCTTTACAAGGTTTACGAAGATGACAATTTCCTTCACATGGTAACCGATTTCTGCCCGAATAGCGATTTATACGAAAGGGTTTCATCTGGGTCGTTGTCAGAATCGGCTGCCGCGGCGATTCTGACTCAGTTGGTTTCTGCGATTTGCTATTGTCATCAAATGGGTGTAGCTCATCGTGATATTAAGCCGGATAATGTGTTGTTTGATTCGGAGAATAGATTGAAGCTTGCTGATTTTGGATCTGCGGAGTGGTTTGCGGGTTGTGAAGGGAGGATGATGAGTGGGGTTGTGGGTACGCCGTATTATGTTGCGCCGGAGGTTTTAATGGGGAAAGAGTATAATGAGAAGGTGGATGTGTGGAGTGCTGGAGTTATTTTGTATATTATGCTTTCTGGGGTTCTTCCTTTTTATGGTGAAACGCCGACTGAGACTTTTCAAGCTGTTCTTAGAGGGAATTTGAGGTTTCCGACGAGGAATTTCAGGTCTGTTTCGTCTGAAGCAAAAGATTTGTTGAGGAAGATGATATGTAAGGATGTTTCCAGACGATTTTCAGCTGAACAAGTACTGAGTAAGTTAAATTTCTCTCATTTTCATGTATTTTTTGCCTTCCCCTGTTTTTGGTAGGGAAATTACACAACTCAAAGTATCTCGGTTTTTCGAGTTTCATACCTGAAAGATGAATTTGAGCTGATTTTGATGTTGTTTGTTATATACAGGACACCCATGGGTGATTAATGGAGGAGAAACAAGATCAATGACTGATCTAAACTAAAGGAGAAGATTACTGGTTTTTCTAACAATCCTATAAATATTACTGATAAGTTTTTGCTGTATATACACCAATGTGTCACCAGCCCCATGTGAAAAAAAGGAAGTGAATGAGGAGAAAGAATAGCTCTTTCTTGGTATGATATCAGTTCTACTAAAACAGGGGGTTCCCTCTTTTAACTTTTTTTCTCCTTTGAGATGATGTTGCTGTGTTGTGGAGAAGAATCTTAAGAGGATAATGAATCTCCTACTATGATGAGAAGAAGAAGAAGAAGAAAAAAAAGGTTTTTTTGGCGATGTAGAAATAGATGATTTTCCCACTTTTATGTGTTTTTTGGTATATGAAAGGTTGTGGAAGAGAAGGAAGGATAAGTGTTTATCCTTCAATTTTGTTTTAGATGAGCACTATGTATTATGTAATAAATTTTGCTTCTTTTTTGTAATAACACTATGGATCTTTGAGATATCTTCTATAATGTTTGTGTCTTGAAACACCATCTTTTGTTGGAAATTTGGGTTGGATTGATATTTTCAACACCTTGGTTATGTATTTCTGCGTTATTGATATGAGTTTATTGTAAACGGTCTTTCTACCCTACCCTAGACGGTAGAGGTGAAGTCTGCCTACTATCTATCTTAGTCTCTACCCTATGACGGTAGAGGTGAAGAGTGCGTACTATCTATCTTAGTCTTCCTATGACAGTAGAGGTGATGTCTGCGTACTATCTATCTTAGTCTCTACCCTACGATGGTAGAGGTGTAGACTGTGTACTATCTATTTTAGATTCCACTTGTGGAAGTGATTATACTTAGTATGTTGTTGTTGGTGCTGCTTTGCCAATAAGAATTATCGGAATCAGTCTCTTTACCTAGTCAAAGATAAAAGTTTGCGTACATTCGACCTTCTCTTGACTCTACTTGTGGGAGGGATTACTTGGTATGTTGTTATTATTTTACTGATATGAATCTTGAATAGCTAAAATATTGAAAGCATGTGAATGAGTTTTAATCTTAGCTCAAGCTTTATTGATGTGAAAGTGGTTCATAGATTCTGCAATGTGTTTTCTTGAGTTTAGAATATTAGAAAGAAGTGTATTTTTTACTTTTCAAAGAGGCATAATATGGTGTGTATAGATTGGTTTGGTTTTATGTAGGTATAAAGTAGTAAATCACTATAAGTCTTAATGAATTATCGATTTACTTATCAATCCAATATTAAAAATCAAAATCAAAACGATAATCAATAATATTTTTTAATAAAACCATTAAAAATTCATTAATCCAATAATAATAAATCAATAGTATTTTTATCAGTTTGGTATATTGGTCAATTCAGTTTTTGCGCACCCTTAATTACTGGCATATGTTTTTATCTAGTTGGATTCATCAAGAAGAATGGAAAAAAACAAAAGACTTGAGAAAGTACAGTTGATTGTACTGATCCTTTTAGCACCTATCAAGAAAGGAATGGTGGATCTTGTAGTTTTTTGTTGATATGTGAGTGGTGGTAAAGGAATCTGCAAAGATAAGCTGTTATTTGGATCTTATAGCATATGCTTTTGAGTATATAGATATTGCCAATCTATTAGGTGTGGGACATATTGTTTTATCTGTTTCATTTAATGTGTCTTAATTTAACGGAACACAATAACAATAACATATTCTGTAAAATTCTACAAGTGAGATCTGGCGAGAGTAGAATATATATAGACCTTATTACTATCTCGTGTAGGTAGAGAAACACATAAATCGAAACAGAAAAAAAATGTAATGATGATAAGGTATCTCCTATGTATTAGGATAAGAAAACAAAAAGAGATTCCTTCTTATGTGAAATTCATGCTTTTTTCTATACCTTTATGTAATTTTTGATTAAGGAAGCATTAGTGCTTGCACTTTAATTATGTTTATAGAAGCACTATATAATAAAGTTTGTTGATTTAATAATGCAATGGATATATAATAATGTGTTTGAAAGAAGCAATCCCTTATTTTACTATTGTTGAGCATTTGAATTATGTTTTTTTTTTCTGCTTTATTGATGTGAATCTTATTTGTGTGCAACTTGTTGAAAGCTAATAGTGTGAAAGCATCTTCATTGACTATTGTGCTTTATTCATGTGGAAGTGTCCAACAATTATGTGATGTGTTTCTTAAGTTAGGGATATTTTGTAGCATATTATTAAGCATATACTAATATTCCTTCCTCCCCATTTAAGATTAAAAACTCAAAAAAAATTCATTCCTTTTTCTTAAATCATGTGATTATTAAACTATGTCATATAAATTGAAATAACGATTACTAAACTTTATTGTTACTACTTACATAGAAAAGTCTCGGCTTTTGTTATCTTGAATAATAAAAGTACTCTCTTTAAATGATTTTTGTAGAGGTTCTATATTCAAGTTTTGATAATGAATTTTTTTTTTAATAATGACAGTATTCTACTTGGCATAAATCTGAATTAGTTAGACTAGTCGAAAAACGTACAAATATGATTAAAAGAAATAGTTAATGTTTATAAATAGTAAGCACCTTCATATTATCTTTATGAGCAACAAAAAAGAAGGTATAGAACATAAATAGATATTCAAATTTAGTCTTAGTTGGCAAGTAAACAATCTAATTTTTTTATATGTACATCTAGACACTTCAATTTGTCTCGTCTATGTCAATTAAATATTTCAACTTACAAAATGATCATCCACACACCTTCAGAACTCATGTGTCACACCAACGTTGATTGTCCAGAAAACACAATGAAGCGAATTTAAGTATTTAATTGTCAATTGAGATCAAATTAATATATCTATATATGCACTTTCAAAATTAAAGTATTTACTTGTCAGCTGAAACCAAATTTAAATGAATTTTTATATACTATGCCCAAAAAGTGAAATTTCGAATCTTAATATGTCAGAAACAATCCCTTTATCTAAAAAAAACATAGAAATAAGTTCTGCGTATACTTTTCTAGAATATTGTTATTATTGTATTTTTCTTTTGTAACTTAATAGACTTGTTCATTAGCCAACACAATCTTGAAAACTAGGTAGTTACAATTAATATATAATTATAAATAAATGGACAGGTCACAAGAAATTTGGCAAGTGAATTGACAATTTAATTTATTAATAAATGAAAGGGGACCAAAACTGCCAGACACCACAACCAAAACCCATGTGATAAGTCAAGTGGCCATTTGTCTCATTTTTATACTTTCAATAAGTTGAAAAAATAGCAAGAGATAAAGACATATTGCATAGATCAGTGAGCAAACCTATCAAATGGAACCATGTATATAATGGGAATCTATCCCTATAAATATTTGTAGTTATAAATAGGGGTGGACATGATATATACCGAATTATTATATCATATCAAATTTTTTATAATATTGTGATTTTGATATTATGGTATTTAGTATGTATATGATATATATTTTAATTTTTTTGATATTTGATACGATGTTTGATATTTAGAAATAATATACTGAATATCATATTGAAGTATATAATTACATAAATAATATATACCCTAATATAGAAACTAGTTCTAAACATTTAATTAAAAATAATTCATTGAAGCAAAATAGAAGAGGCTAATTAGATTGAGTGTGTTAGGGCGGGGGGGGGGGGGGGAGGGGGGGATTGAATCTGTGAGAAAAAAATAAAATAATAATGTTATCGTGCGGAAAAATTAAAAAGATTCCCACTATTTCAATGAGCATCTGTTTCTCGATAAGTATTTTTCCAATAACCTGATAAGAAAATCATGTATTATACGACAAATTTTGCACTGATTGATCACAATGAGAAAAAACATTTATTTCTAATAGTGTTAGATATAAAGTACTCATATTTTTGCATAAAAAGCACTCAAACAATAAATTGATTGATTTCATGTAGTAATTAGGTATTTCTTCCAAAAATATTGCATAAAACAATAACCGTTCTCATTCAACACGTGGAAAGATATTGCTTCTCATCCGTTAACGTTAAGAGGATAAAGTGAAATTAACTCTCGTTTATTGTTGTAAGGTCTTATTTCCTTAACCATATTCTATATTTTAAGTTCACTTATCTTTAATATAAAATTTTGAATATAAATAGCATCAATTTGCTTTCATTTAAACATACAAAAGTTCTCAATCATGAATTTTACTAAAGTTTTTAGGGATAATTTTTCTTAGTGTGATTTTTATAACAAATGTTGAAGGTGTTGATGAGATTATTAAAGTATCTTGTCATAAAAAATGTCGAATATGGTGTGTCTTTGATTTTTGCTATCAAAATTGTTTGAAGAATTATTGTCATGAACATCCTCCTATTTCTTCTAAAGCCAATAATTGTCACATCACTTGTTCAACTCATCGTTGCGCCAAATTTAAAGAATATATATTTGTTACTTTTTCTATTTTATTTTTATTTTTCACCTGGTGTCCAGTATCCTTATTGGAGTCCGACTATTCTGAATTCACGCTGCGTAGGATCCCATTCAGGATGAAGTGCTCCTTACCAAGAATTTTTTCATACCCAGAACTCAAATCCGAGACTTCTGATTAAGGGAGAAACAACCTCATCCACTGCACCGTATCCTTTTGGCGGTTCATATTTATTTAATTTTAATTGGCCACAACTTCTCTTTAGTTATTTGTCATGTAAAATGACATTTTGAAAATATTAATCAAACACATTCTAATTTACTTAAGTCAAACACAAATTATTAGTATATAATAGACCTCACAAATTTTTCAAAAAGTACTTTAATAACCATTTGACCATATATATTAAAGTTAGTATATAAGTTGATTTTAACCGTTTGACCATATATATTAAAGTTTTTATATTCAATAATTTCCTATGTTCCAAACATGTAAAGTTAATATTACATTATTATCTACATTTAACAATTTTTTTTGGCGCAGATTTAAAGCTGATGGGAAATTTCTTGGATGAATGTTCAACAAAATATTGTATCCAAGATTAATAATGTTATAGTATATGCTACTTGTTTTAAAGAAGCAAAGTTATGCAAATAAATAAATAAAGCTATCTTGATGACTACAAATGTAAATTATGCTTCTAATGAAATAAATAATTTGGCAAAATGATGTTTTACTTGAGTCGAGGATTTATCCGAAATATTTTTTCTATCTTCATGAAGTATGAATAATGTTGCATACATATTACCCTCTCCAGATCTCTCTCGTAGGATTGCATTGGATATATTTGTTGTTGGCAACTCAATCTTTCGATTTTTTTTTGTGCTTCTCTTGGAGTTTGTGTTGAATATATGAACAAAGTCTCATACTGATAGCTAAAAATAAAAGAAAGCTATATAAAGTGTAAAAATTATTTTAATAGTGTGAGATATTTTGTGAAAAAATGTGCAGATCAAATTTAAATGGGTGATATCACATTATGTTAAGAATATATTTGTGTTAACTTAACAACACAACAAGTTTACTTTCAGAGTTGAGACTTTTTGTGATAGCACAAAATATTTCGTCCATCAAGCTTCTCAAATCCAATTGATGGCTTGAAATTTGGAATGCAATAGGCTGAGTTTTCAAAACTTCAAACTAACGTCTCTAGATTTCTGTTGCTCAGGCTATTAAAAAATCATACTATAACGTGTCAAATATTTTTTTAAAAATGATTTTTGAGAAATCTGATACGCTCCCAATAACATTTTTAAAGATTCGAACAGCATAGCTCTTGTGTAAAATATAGAAAAATTTAAAACACATGTAAGTTCTTTTGTAAAATTCCTTTCCCACAAAATAAAGCTACAAAAACAACATATTTGGTATCATACTTAGTATTATTTATTCAAGTCCTTTTTTATTTGCTTTTCTATTCTTCATCCACACTGCCAAGCATATGCTAATAATATTTCCTCATGGAATAATATTTTTAATAGATTGTCTATTAATGTTGATTCCTTTCCTTTAAATATTCAATTTTCAAGAAACACATTTCAAAAGATAAAACATAAGAGGAAATTAATTTAAACAAAACCAAATTAGATGTTTTTGTTAAACATTCAACAGATTTTAAGATGATCATAAGCTTTATATATACCAAAGATGTAAAAATACTTATACAATCATGTGAGTTATTAGATAATTACATATAAAAATTGTGATAAACATTAATTGACAATCTATTAAAAATAGTAAATAACTTTTAATATCGATAATTATTAATTGAAAATCTGATAAAAATAGTACTGAATAATTTGCAATGAATCTCAACATTATCAATATAAATAACTTAAATCTTTTTATAGGATGATAAAACTAACTCATAAAATCATGATTTATTTAATCTGGTTAGGTTTGGACAAGTTAATGATTCACTTATTTTATTAACTCAACCGATTTTAAAAATGGATTGATCTACAATGTGGATTGATCCATATGAAAATATCTAAATATTTTATTTATTTAATGTGTTATATATAGTCATAATATAAGTAAAAAAGTTATTTCATACTCAAATAAATTATAAGAAATTAAACAAAGAATTTAAAATCTAATAAGAATTAAACAAGTTGATTATAAGTTCTAGATTAATTATAGAACTTTCACTAATTAAAAGATTTTTTCCTCTGAAGAGAGATGAACATATACTAATGTTTTAATACTTTTTTTAAAAAAAAGCACACCAAAAAATATATTTTTTTGCGATCGCCGATCAGTAAATGTTAAGAAGGTAAAGTGAAATTAACTCTTATTTATTGTTTGAAATTGATTTCCTTTACCAAATTGAATGGTGAGTTGATTTAAGAGTCTGTCTGGTTTAACTTTTAACTTATTAGTTAGAAATTTTAATTTAGATTTTTGACTTATTTGATGATTTTAATTTAAAATTAAATGCTTGTAACTATTTTTTTGAAATTGGTCAAACACTCCAAAAATAATTAAAAGTTATTTTGACTAAAAATACTTAAAATAAATTAATCCAAATCGACTCGAACTTTAACCTAAAACTTTTAATATAAATAACATCTATTTGCTTTCATCTAAGCACACAAAATTCTCAACCAAAGAGATCAATTCCATTATATTACTACAAATTATAAATCATGAATTTTACTAAAGTTTTAGGGCTAATTTTTCTTAGTGTGATTTTTGTAACAAATGTTGAAGCTATTGATGAGGTTATAAAAGTATCTTGCCAAAAAAAATGTAGAGCATTATTACCTAATTTATTAATTGCTTACATTTATTAATTTTTTGTGCAGATGGGAAGCTAAGGGAAAATTGCTTGAATGAATGTTCAACAAAATATTGCACTCAATATTAATTCTATAAAATGTTGTGTTACTTGTTTTTGAGTAGCTAAGTTATCTTGATGTCTACCAATTAAATCAAGATATAGGTTTTTAATGAAATACTTTTGATAATTTGATCTTTTAATTTTATTTTTCTTTCCCTTACTATTTCTTCGCTATAACCTGTAAAAATATAAAATAAATTATGAATCAAACTATTTTGTTTCTATGAAATCGGATATCCTATGTGTGTCTATCAAATCAAACATGTTTGATGTATGATTTGTTGATCACTATTATATACATGTATCGATATATGAACGATATCTAGCTTTTTTTGGATAATCTATGTGTGTTCATTAAATCAAACATGTTTGATGTATGATTTGTTGATCACTAATATATACATGTATCGATATATCAGCGACACCTAGCTAATTATTAAGGAAAAGAAATTTTAGCATTTGTTTAAATTTGGAATCTAAAAAAAGAGGTAGACTTCCTTTTATTTTATTCATTTTTTATTTTTGTGAAAAAAACTCAAGCAAACCCTTTTTCCAAAGACTCAAAAACTAAAGGGAAGAGCAGGTCGATGTACAAAGCATCTCGTATTATCAAGATTTGGAGAAGGACTGCATCATAAAGGATGTGTTATAAACAGTCTACTCTAATGCAAACACTAGTGACTACTTCCACGCCTTGAACTCGTGACCTAAAAATCACACAAAAATAACTTTACTGTTGCTCCAAGAATCCTCTTCAAACGACTCAAAAACTAAATTTGAACATTTTAAATTTTTAAATCGTCAAACTATATAATAAAAAATAAAAAAGAATCAAAACACATGCCAATTCTTTTAAAGAATTCCATTCCCACTCTATAAAGCTACAAAAGCAACATTGATGCCGTACATTTATTCAAGTCCTTTTCCCATTCTTCATCCACACTAAAGGCATATGCTAATAATATTTCCTCGAAAAAATCTAAGAAGGATTGCTTTTCCTTTAATTATTCAATACTCAAAAAACACATTTAGAGAAAAAAAATAATTAAATTTGTGGCTTATGTTTGTGAGAAAAGTGAAATAGAGAGTAAATATAACTTACCTTTCATAATAAAAAAGTGAATATGACTTTTTCCCATTCTTAAAATGTTGCGAAAAGGCGGTTATAAATAATCTGAAAATGGTTAATCCTAAAATAAAAAATTATTCCAAATATAAAATAAAATAACTCACAATTTATTCCAAAATTATAATTTGTTCTCCCAACAACCAAACCACCCCTTAGTCTACTTTTTACTATACTAGAATACTTGATATTATTGCTTTAACTTCTAGACATTTTCTCAAGGTATCATTTTTTCCATAGTATATTCCCAAATATATGCATTTTTCCTTCTTTTCTTTCAATGTGAAATTTAATGGTTGAAAATGTGTATTTATGAGTAAATTCCAAGCAATAATGAGAAAATTCAGTCATTGATGAGCCATTTGGAAAGAAAACAAAAAAACATATTACAAGCATTTTGACTAAAAGACTATTGGTGCCATTTGCTAACTAGTATCAAAAAGTAGGGATGACAATGAGACAGTACACGACAGGTCAGGGCGGATTATAATATTTGTAGGGCAGTGCGTGCGAGTTAGACATTTGTTGCGCAGAACAGAGTGAATCATATATCATGAAGATTAAAATCAAAATTTTATTAAGAGAAAAGTATTGAAAACACCCTAAACTTGGCATGAATTATTAGTTTCATCCCCGAACTATTGACAACATTAAAAACACTCCTTTACTTGACTAACTGAACTTAAATACACCCTCAATCTTGCAACACGAGTGAAATACATCGCTAAATTCTCGCAAAGTTTAGCAGTGTTTTCAACACTTCTCTCGTCTTTTTATTAAGAGCCCCATGCTCCTACAAGAATTTGAGACCACTTGCTATATGTCATGTGGCAGATCTGGGTGTATCAAGGGTGTACCTAAGTTTAGTTCGTCAAGTAAATGCTTGTTTTTAAGGCTGTCAATAGTTTTAAAATCAAACTAATAATTTGCACCAAGTTGAGAGGTATATTTAATACTTCTCTCTTTTATTAATAGTTGAAGGACTAAAAGTGCTATTATCCCTTATTTTAACCCTTTTGAAAAAATTGGTTTTTGTAAATTGCTTTTTCTACAATCTACACCAAGAATATAATCATAAACAATGGCATAAAGTCAAATAAAAGTATTGGAATTGAGACTAATTAAATAAATGTTTATTGTTAAAAGTACTAGAAATAGTTGCTAAATTAATATTATTGCACCACTAATTGTACTTTAGTGGTCACTTTATCATAACCAATTTGTCCACCACGTATTGCACACAATAATAAAGTTTGGTAGGGAGAATTGATTATAAATTTCGAAATTCGTAAAACTTCAAAAGTTATTTTCACAATTAATGTTTAAAATTAATCACAAAAAAATTAAAATAATTTTAATTTATATTCATGTTTAAATATAATTACAATCTTCAAATATCATTGTAGAGATCGATAATTTATAAAACTGTACAAAACAAGTTCAATTTCAGTTAAAATTATTAAAAATCATTCTATCTACCTATATAAAATGTGATACATTCTTTTGAAAATGCATCTCGAAAATTTCATAAATTAAGAAATATTCACAAAAAAATCAAAATGTATCAAACTCTTCTAGACAATCAAACACCACAAATTGAATTATTTCATGAAGACCAAAAGCGAAAAATACGCCACAAATAATCCTCAAATCACTGGGGGGGCTTTCGTTACAAACAATCATTTTCAACTATTAAATTTCACAAATTTTATGTCTAAACGATTAAAAAAACTCAAAAGCATATGGATATGCTATCTTTTGTGGATTCCACTCCTTGATTGATGGATACCAAATTAGATGAGTACACCCCATCGTACACTTTATAATAACTTTTGCTTTATTTAAAAAAAAAGTTCATAGTTTATTTATATATTTATCAAAGTTAGTTTAAAAGTTTTGTTTTGTAGTTCATTAGGGACCAAACCTTCTAGACAATCAAACACCACAAATTTTATATTGTAATCAGCAAAGTCTATTTTATTATGCTAATTCCAGCCAAATTAGATGAGTAGTATATAATTTTTAGGATAGGTTTATTTATATGTAGTTCCAAAATTAATAAACTTTCTTTTCACTTCACATAAACTCCCGACTCAAAAAAATACCATGAATGAAGAAATCAAGGTAAAATACTAAACAAGACATACAAAAATTTACTTGAAACAGCAACAACAATAATAATATATTTTGTGTAATCCAGCAAGTGTAGTCTAAAGAGGATGGTATATACACCAACCTTACCTTTACTTTAAGAGATAGAGAAACTATTTTCAACAGATCCCCGCCTCAAGAAAATAGAAATCAAAGTAAAATATTAAACAAGACTAGCAAAAATTTACTTAAAACAATATAACAATAACATATTTCGTATAATCCTATAAGTAAAGTCTGAAAAGAACAACATATATAGACTTTAATCTTACTTTGAGAGATAAGACGAACTATTCTCCATAGACCCTCGACTCAAGAAAATAACAGAAATGAAGAAATCAAAGTGAAATACTAAAGAAAGGCATGTAGAAATTTACTTAAAAGATTCATAATATAACAAAAGTAGCAAACTCTTTATTACATAGCAAACTCCTCAACTCAACAACAAAACTTTAAAGGATAATGCACCAAATACATATATAATCCCTCTCTCCCTCAACCTTTTATAATTAAAAAAATATAAAGGTGGGGAAGCATGGATCTTTTTACATAGCCTGAAATCTTTTTTGTGATTTTTTCTTGTCATAATATAAAGTAGGAGATTCATTATCATCTACAAGATTCTTCTCCACAACATATAGCAACCCAGATTTTCTTGTTTTTGGCTATGTTGCTCAGACTCTTCAAAAATATCAATAAGTACAGCATCGAAAGTGAAGAGTCCACGCAACTTGGGTTTTTGGTGTTATATACACAACACATCAGAAGAAGCTTTTATCAAAATTTGTACTGCTACTAGTATTAATAGGATAGTTGGCAAAAACTAGTAATCTTGTTTAGGTTCAATCAGCCATTGATCTTGTCTCTCCTCCATTAATCACCCATGGATGTCCTGCATTTAACAAATAATAATATCAACAAAACGTTTCATGACAAGAGGGAGTTGCTCAGATTGTAAGCACCCTTTACTTCAAATTTTAAGATTGTGAGTTCGAGTCATCATGAAAGCAAAAAAGGTGAAAACTCTCAGGAAAGGGTAAAAAAAGCATTTCATAGTTCAAGAAATAAAAAAAATGGGGACTTTAGCTCCTATACTAATATAGGACAACGTCTCAGACTTAAATAAGTTGGGATCGAAACGAGTTGGGGTTCAATGTATGAATCCTCACTTCGTTATTTAAGCTCATTTCATGTCATGTCACACTAAGTAAAATACAATAACAATAACATTTCTAATAGACTCGACTTAAAAAAAAGCATAAGGCAACCAGGCCAGCCCGGTGTAACAAGCTCGACCCATAAGGCAAATCCGTAACCCGCATTAGACAAGCCCGGTGCAACAAGCTCGATTCAGAAAGCAAACCCCTCGCTTTCTGGGTAAGGAGTTTCGAACTTGAGACCTCCAATATGGAAATCCCAACCCCAAACCACTAAGCCATCCCGAAGGGTATATCCAAGCAGTTTGAAAAAGGGAATATAGACATGGAGAACAGTAACAACAACGAAATAACATAAAATGGAGAGACTAATAAGGAATTCATAGAAAAGCTTCATCTTTTTAGCTCTAATATATCCTGTAATTCTCCAAGCAACAAAAACAGGGCCAAAGCAAAAAATACATGAAAATTAGAGAAATTTAACTTACTCAATACTTGTTCAGCTGAAAATCGTCTGGAAACATCCTTACATATCATCTTCCTCAACAAATCTTTCGCTTCAGGCGAAACAGACCTGAAATTCCTCGTCGGAAATCTCAAATTTCCCCTGAGAACAGCTTGAAACGTCTCAGTTGGCGTTTCCCCATAAAAAGGAGGAACCCCAGAAAGCATAATATACAAAATAACCCCAGCACTCCACACATCCACCTTCTCATTATACTCTTTCCCCATCAAAACCTCCGGCGCAACATAATACGGCGTACCCACAACCCCACTCATCATCCTCCCTTCACAACCCGCAAACCACTCCGCAGATCCAAAATCAGCAAGCTTCAATCTATTCTCCGAATCAAACAACACATTATCCGGCTTAATATCACGATGAGCCACACCCATATGATGACAATAGCTAATCGCAGAAACCAACTGAGTCAGAATCGCCGCGGCAGCCGATTCTGACAACGACCCAGATGAAACCCGTTCGTATAAATCGCTATTTGGACAGAAATCGGTTACCATGAGAAGAAAATCGTCATCTTCGTAAACCTTGTAAAGTTGGAGAATGTTGGGGTTACCGGAAAGGAGTTGAAGAATTTTGGGTTCTTTATCGAGACACTCACGGTCGGTGGAATCAATGAGGAGATTTTTGTCGATAGATTTACAGGCGAAGGATTCTCCGGTCGCCGGAGAAAAGCAGCGGTAGACGATACCGAATCTACCACGGCCGATTTCTTCGCAAATTTGAAAATCGTTTTTCAAGGTTTGAAACATTTTTTTTGAAGGCTTTGTTTGGTTTTTAGTATAAGGAAATAAGGTTATATTTATAAAGTATAAAATCGAATATTATGTAGGGTCGTTAATCGAGCGAATAAATGAGTGGGTCATTAATTTGCCAAAATTTAACCTACATAAATGAGTCGTAATTTTATTGACTAAATTTTTCATCGCTACTCGCTCTCTATATTTCATTAGTCAGTAAAAATTATAAGCTGAACGAGTCATTAATTCGCATAAACTTAACGTAATTGAACGAATGATGATATCATACATATATACATATATAAGAAGAATACTTAAATTTCATGTCAAATTAAATTATATGAGTAAAAAAAATTAAATTACACCAAAAGAAAAACTCCAAATTATTTAAGTAGGCGGCTATAGTTGAGTCATGAATGTGACAGGGCACGAGGAATAATATTGCATGTCTTATTATAAAATTGTGTACATGTAATCAACGTTAAATTCTACATATATTAATTTATTTTATATCATATGATATAAAATAAAATAAATTTAAGGTTTATGTGGAGGAAGTTAGGTTAATTGACTTGTATAGTGTAAGCAATTAGGTCACATATCAGGTATTGTGTGTGTGTTAACGGCAAGAAAGTGGACTTTTCTTTAATTAAAGAATATATTTAGTTGGTGTTTGGTCGTAAAACTTAAATATTTTTTTATTTTATTTTGAATTCATGAAGTTGGAGTTAAAGATAAAATAGTATTTCATCTGGATTCTGGAATTTATATCGGTTGGAAACTCACTCGAGCTGCACATCTATCGGGGCACAAGAAATTTACAGAAAACGATTATTTCTCACTGCTTTTAATTTTTTATTCCGTTTAAAAAATTAAAATTGTACAAAAATATCTTTGTATTAAAAGTTAGAGTTCATAATTCATAACGAATCACCAAAAAAAATTGTCCTATCATAATTCATAACGAACTACCAGAATTTATCGCAAAAAATCATCGCAAATCACTACTCACCAAATGTAATCCAAAATACACCAATTTGATATTCTAAATTATAATACCAATAATCTCAAAATTTCATAGTGATTAAATTCAACTCAAACCTTCGAAAATTAATAAACTAACTAACTTGTCTACTTCAACAATGAAAATCAACAATATTATCCTCTCCTTTATAATGCACTTTAATAAAATTAAAATTATTTGAGGAAGACAAGTGTTGAATAACACCAATATATGGAGTCAATTATTAGAACCATCAAAGGATACAGACTACTGGCCGAGATTGATTCTCTCTTAATTAGAAATTTTGATTTTGAATTCTGAATACGAATTTTTTATTGATTGGAAGTGTTTCTTCGAATAAGTCTTACATAATGCACATCTAAATTAATTGAGTTCTAATATAATTACTGATCATCGAAAAAAAAAAGCAATTATTGAAGGTCAACAAACAATTTAAACTTCCCTATCAAAGAAAAGCAAATGAATTTCCAACACCTGCAAATTGATTATGTGTCACTTCAATTATCACTTTTTATATTTTGTTTGGTACTAAGAGACGTGATTATTATTGATATTGTCTACTTATGTGGGGTGAAAGAGGAAAGTTTGCGTCAAGTCTAAATCACTAGTAATTATCGATCAGTCATATAGCGGTGAATTTTTTTGAGCCCTTTATACACGTTTTCACAAGTTCTTGATAGGCACATTACGATATATATTTAGTATATACTATTAAATTAATCACACAAAGATTATAACATAATTAAGATTATAAATTTTAATAGTATGAAAAAAAAAATTATGTTCTAACTTAAGAAATGTTTATTAGACTAAGTTTGTCTGTCAAAAATGTCCTAAAACATACAAGTGAATTTCCAACGAATATTCAGCGAAAATTGGTACATAAAAAAGAATCAAATTCACACCTGAATGATAAGTTATTTTATTTTAAAAACTCAAGATTATTAATCCAGAAAATCAAGATTCCTTATTCACAAAATAAACATTATGAATTTCACCTTTTTCTATGAAAAATTACCTATAGATGCATTTAAATGATCAAATAGTATAAAAGTTTGATGTATACAAGTAAATAATTATAAAATACAAAAATAATATTCATAATAATATATTTTAATTAATTCAATGAGTAAATTTTATATCATCATATATAATTTTCAATTAGCAATACCAAGACCTTATTGTTTTTTAATAATCTATCTTAGTACATTGTTTATGATGTTTCGACTATTCACGTGATTATTGTTGTTTTGGCTCGTCTCTAGTGGACTTTTGCACTGTTTCCTTATTATTTGTTATATTCTCTTCATTGTTTCCTTCTTCTTTTATATTGGGATTTGTTGCACTTGAGTCGAGAGTGTTTTGGAAATAACCTCTCTACCTTCACGATGTAGTAATAAAATCTACGTACATTCTACGCTCCTTAAACCTCACTTGTGAAATTTTACTGAATATGTTATTGCTGTTATTGTAATACCAAGACCACAAGTTTTCAATATAGCCCATAGTTTTTCACATCATTTTCATAAAAAAGTTAAACTATTTGCTATTTTATTAATTAGTAATAAAGTGCCACATGAGCCACCAAATGCTAATAATGTGGGGTGACTCAACTTTCACACTCCATACTTTTTTTTTTTGTTTGGTAGAAATTAATAATATTATTTATAGATATTAGAATTGTTGTCAAATAGCAACTAGTTATAAAAAAAAAAACTATAATTATTTAAAATCTTTCGAAAGTAATTCCTCACATGTCTATCTGGCACGTCTCATAAGCACAAATATTTAATTGTGAATCAAAATAATATATAAATTTCAAATTTTAAATTTGCCTCCGCTTCAAGATATACCATCATTAAACTGTCTCAATCACACTAAATATTATACTAGTATACAACTGTATTTCTTAGGTTTTATTCTCTTTTAAAATGAGTATATATATATCAAAAGTGTTTTTGATTAATCATCAATAATTGAGATTAATTAATCAAGGAATCCATAAGAGTATCTTGTCAAGTATCACCTAAGAATATTCATTTAATATGCCTTTTAGGAATCCTTACAAGCCGTCCCACTTGAAAGAGTGATGACAAATGGCCCATGATAAGTGCTTTTGTCAAGTGAGAAAGTTTTTAAATTATTCGATATTCGATATTCGTATTGATATTTGTGATAATTTAAATTTACATCGAGTAAATTCTATGTATGAGAAGCACTTTCTAACATGATTCCCTTTCATGCTTGATTAACATGGATGGAGATATTTTAGGCGAAGGGTGATCTGGTGCACTTTTATTGTAAAAAAAATATCTGGTATATAGAGATTAAATATTAGTTAGTATATATTTAATAATTAAAAAAATTACCTAATCACACAAATATTCGTACCATTTTTATAATTCTTCCTATAATTTGAAATGGTTACATTTTATCTCACTAATTAATAATTTCATATTAGATTACAAGTCAGATACAACTAGATATATGTTTTTTGCTATCATATACACTGAAATAGGGAGAGAGGCGAGCGACACCAAAAGGGACGCGAGCAGGATTCGTATATGTATCTCCGATACATGCGAATCACACTAGATATACGCTACATACATGAATCTGATATGATTCACATGTATCTACGATACCAGTTGCGCGAGCGAGATAGGAGGGACAAAAGAGGAGAATTGTCTATGTATCTCATATACATGTGAATTCACTTAGTTACAGACTACAGTGTATCTAGAATAAATTAAACCTAATTTTTTACTCATGTATCCCGAGATACATGTATCTGGACGTATATGGATATGTCAAAATCTGGTAAAATTTCTTAAGATTGTAAAGTAGCGTGAATCTAAGTAATTAGCTCCTAAACTAATGAAATTTCTATAAGTTACCTCTAATAGTTTTATCCGCTCTTAACAATTAAAAAGAAAATTTACACATCCTTCATTAATTTTTAACTTGTCATTGATAATCGGAACTCAAATTTAATATCTCTAATTAAAAATAAAGAAATTGTATGCGTGGGACCCTATTGATAAGTTTGAAGAAAGTTAATCACACTATGAAAGAGATGTATTACTAGTAACTATAAAAATATTAATTATTATAAAATAACAAATGCTTATAATATGGTTTCTTATGCATTATTTTGTCATATAGTTTCTATTATATTTGATTAGATGCTAATCAAAATTTGTCTTCTTACGCACATTGCACAAATAGCAGTTATATGCTGGTACCAATAAATGAATATTAAAGTGTGCCAGCATAAACAAAATGTGTGATTGAAAATAATTCCTTTTGGAACAAGTGAAAAAGAGAGTAATTTCTCAGATAGTCATCCATGTTTGGAAAATTACCTAGTAATATAATTTATATTTGTTTTAGGATTACAATATCACCCAACTTTATATATTTTCTTCAAAATATACTTGACATAAAAAAACATTTTTCTCTCTCCTAATGGGATGCCATGTCAGATTATTCATTTTTATTAAATAACTTTTTAAAGTAACTCTTATGTTATATTTAGTAAAAGATTCAAATGTATTCAGAATAACATAATAGATAAACGTATCTTTTAATTTGGACTTAACTGATATTTATATAGAAAAACTACATAATTATATATACTTTACTTTTATATATTCTACTATTGCTTATACTTTCGAAATATTACGTATCTGGGATACCAGATACATAGGAGAGTGGCATGCGAGATGGGAGAGAGGCAATGGAGGTGAGCGAGATTTGTTATGTGTCCCAGATACACGTGAATCAACTTGGATACAATGTATCTAGAACAAATTACACCTAATTTTGACCCTATGTATCCGAGACATGTATCTGGACGTATCTAGAGGCACCAAAATCTGGTAAGATACGTAATATTGCAAACGAGAATGTATCTAAGTAATTAGCTCCTAAACTAGTGGATTTATATAAGTTCCCCTATTTATATCTTTCATAACCAAACTAGTAAACCAAAATAAAACTATCACAACCAGCCTCGCTCCTTCATTGTCTGGGAGGAGCATCTCAAAGTATGGTAAAAGGATATTGCATTTTGACTTTGTCTCCAAGAATTCACCACAAGTTGAGTTTGAGGAGCCGATGAGCCTAACAAAATTTCGTAGTTTGACTGTACACGGAGTTTAAAAAGTATGAGAAGACTTTATAATGTTTCATGACTATCCTTAAAAAAAAAAGTACACCTTTATGGATGTTTAGCCAAATATATAGGACTTAACATAAATAAAATATTGATAACATCATTAAATATTTGTCAATAAAAATGTCATATAAATTAGAACAGAGAAAACCTTATCTAATCATCTTAGACCACAAAATAAGAGAGTTAAAGCTTGATTAAATGGTAGAAAAATAGGGGAATCTTATAATTCAATATGTCCATGACATCCCCTATTTAGAATTCTTAAATTCTTGCGACATGACAAGGCTTTTGATTGTTCATTTTGGATGATAATTCTTTGTCCAAACCACTTATAAAGACACACAAGAAAAAGAAACAAAAGATGACAACAATGGAATGTGATGATTCACTTTGAGGTCCCAATGGATGCAAAGACAAAAGAGGCAGTTTTCTGTCTACTTTTTTCCAATTTGTAAAAGTGATTGATTGAATGTCAACTAGGTGTAGCCTTGTAGGTTCACTTGTTTAAAGAGCTTTTGCTTATCCATGTGACTCAAATTCAAATTAATCAAATCTCAAAGCGAATATCGGATATCGATAGCATGAAGACGTCTAGTCTTTATTACTCCTCCTTTGATTGAGTCTACCTAGCAAACTAACAAGACACAAAGATCCTTCCGTCACGTTTTAATATGACAAACATACTCAATGTAATCCCAGAAGTAGGATTTTTGAAAGGATAAAATGTGCACAAACTTTTTTTTTATGACAAGGGAAACCCGTAGCCGCTACCTTTTGGGTGAGCACAGGGTAAAACCCCCGTTCCTATGCAATAGCTCGCAAACCACATAGGAGAAGTAACCTGCACTAGGCAAGCCTGGTGCGACGAGCTCGACCCAGAAGGCAAACCCCTTGCTTTCGCTGGCAAGGGGTTTCGAACTTGAGACCTCCAACATGAAAGTCTCAAGCCTAAACCACTGGGCCACCCCAAAGGGTAAATGTGCACAAACTTTACCACTACCTTAGAGGTAGAGAGGTTGTTTTCTGATAGATGATCGGCACAAGAAAACAATAGGAGTGAAAAAACCAAGCAAAATACTAAACAAAGGCATGACAAAGCATTTTAAAAAGAAAAAAAACAGTACCTATAACAAAATAATACGATAATTGAAGTACAAGAAACAATAAATATTTACATAAATCAAAGGAGCAAGAAACTACAAAAGTAAATATTACGACTACCAGTATGGAAGTGTTCCAACACTTGAGAATTGATAAATAATCCTCATCCACATCAATCAAAAATTTAAGAAGCATATACAGACAGCATAGACCTTTTTAACCTTACAAAAGAATTACCCCTCATTCTTTTTTTTCAAAAAAAAAAAAGCATATTAGAAATCAAAAAATTCCCAGCATATTATGCATGTTACAAATGAGATCAAGAAGATGATTGCCTGTAGTTAGCTAAAACCAAAAATATTGACATGATCAACATATGAAACACAGAGTCCTACTCCTTGGTGTGTTCCTTTCTTCATAGCCCCTCGCGAATGATCTAATCGATAGATGCTCTGAAGCATATGTCAAGAAGGACGCCAAAATAAGGCCGCCTACCACCATCAAACCTAACCTGTGGAAAAAACATAAGAACGAAGCTTTACGATAGTTTTTTCGTAGACGTTCACTTGTATCATATCATCTTCAACCAACCTCCACCAGAGAGATGTTATTTGACTACTTACATAGAAAGATTTTCTAGTGCCTAATCACAAGAAGAGGTATCTGTAAAGACGGACAAGAAAACAAAGGAGGGGGCGGGAAATTGAAAGCCCAGAGAAGTCAACAGTATCACCAAGAAATTCAACTTGAGCGATGAAACTACATGGTCACAGAAGATGGCTTACGTAACACCCCAGCAATGCTGTTGAAGCTTCACTATGATGACATACAACAACATACCCAGTGCAATCCCACGAGTGGGGTCTGAGGAGGGTAAGATGTATGCAGACCTTACCCCTACCTTTGTGGGGTAGAGAGGTTGTTTCCGATAGACCCTCAGCTCAAAAGAGAAGAAGAATTTGAAGCACGACTATAAGAAAATAAGACAGAAAAAAAAAACAGGATACAAAGCAATTCACTATAATAACATAAAAAGGAATACAAGAGACTGTCGTCTAACAAAAATAATTGCTGAAGCATCTTTTAGGCTTGTCGGCCTTTAAACTATGACCTATTTGAAATTCTGATTTAACTTTAAAAGCCTAAATTTACTTGGTATTTTCTCACCCAATTGACTTCCTATAAGAATCATCTCGACGTATTCTTTCTTTCTTATTCATGAATGACTTAAAGATGTGATTAGGACTTCATTTAAATAATGGTATTGCAATAAACTTATAACTTCACGCATATGGATAGTTAAAAGATTCGAGTTTTCTAGGTGAAACCAAGAACCATATGGCAAGTAGACACCAAATGTCATCATGTAATTCAAATCCAGCCTGAATAGACAACAACCAAATGACACAGAATTGATTGAAATGCAGAAATCCAGTCGAAAGTACCTCAAAAACAAAGAAGTGACTCCAAAAACACCAGGCAATGCTGGGGTTGCAATGGCAAGAAATGCCATCCCTAACCCATAGTACCACGCAGCATTGTCACAACATGATTGCTGCCGCTGATGACCTACAAAGCAACAAAAAAGGCATCAACACTGAAGAAATGCACCAACAAATTTAGTAAAATAGAATTCAGTGATCTGGTTAATGAACGAACCTTTTCCAGGTTCATAATCCAAAGATACAGGATGAGCCGGAAATTGTCCAGGTTGATTTGCCACAACCCTTCCCCACTGATACACTAAGTGCAAATAACTTCCAAACAAGAGGAAGAAAAGCGTAAATGTCCATTCGTACATAAGAAGGAGACCAGTCCATGGCATTACTTGGCGCGGAATGATTAAAAGTGGAAAGCCAAGGGACACCAGAGCAGCAGCAAAACAGACACTGACAGATATCGCACCCAGATAAGCAGGCATCTTCAACTGCATACCATTTGGGGACTGTTTATCATTTTAAGATTATGTCAGAAAAGAAACATGTGATTATCAATAAGTAAATAAATATTATGGTAGAAATATGGTCGTTAATTTCAGCAGCCATAATATGTCAACTATGAAGGCAAGAATTTAAGGCCTCTGCATTGTATGATAGGCAATTTATGAATAGTGAAAGGAAGGTGCAGAACTTAATCAGGATGTTCACGACTCAATGACTGAGAAGAAGGAGAAGAGGTACCTGCTGGGTAGAGCTGATGGCAGATGGAGGAACAGAGGCATAAGCTAGGACACCTCCTCTGACCTTGTAGTACATTTGTCTAATATGATGCCATAGTGATTGTGTCTGCAGAAGCAATCTTTTAGAATATATATTCAAATTTTTTACTAGTGTCTAAATAATTAACTGATAACTCTTTTTAAAATCACTAACCTGTAAGAACGACCGATAGTAACAAAATGCTATCAGAAGCAACGGAAGCAAATAAAGAAATTTGACAAGAAGTTCATCTCTGGAATTTTTGCCGCTTCTAGTTCCAGGTAGAGATTCTTGAAGCTGTACCCTGACATTCTGCAGCATCAGCAAACATAAGAAAGTCACACAATCTTGTATTGGCAAGTTCAAAAGTTCTCCTTATCCACATCAAAAGACATCCTCATCTCCAAGACGGAAAAAAACAAGCTTCCATGAAGACACAAAAGAGGTTTTATGTTGGGTGGGGGAGAGAACCAGGGAGCATCCTAGTTCAGGAAAAAGACGATCACATTTGGAGAATGCAAAGAGCACTAGCAACAGCTTGAGGAGAGAAGACCAAGAATACCTGCCAGACATCAACAGGTTTTAACAGCCAAGACGTCCACCAATCCCACGGTTTAAGCGGGCCAAGTGTGTAATGAATAACTCGAAGTTCTTTTTCATCCACCATCCACTGCAGATACATCAATTAAAGATAAAGGTCAAAAGAAGGAAGCAAATTTAATGCACTTCCAAAAATATCTACTGCAAACAATTGCCTATGTTCATCTGATATGAAACCTTCTCATTTTGTTTCAGCGGGAAAACACTTCCCGCCATCCAAGAAAATCTTTTTTTCTGGGATATGGAAAACCGTCTCACCCCCACGGCCTACCCATGGCAAGACCAACGAGTCCAGTCCGCTAAAGAAAACAGGAGTCAGACAATGATCCATTCCCACTTTATGGTTTGAGGTGGAAGGTACCTAGCATTAGGCTTTTTCCTCCCTTATCTCTGACCATCCAAGATATATTCATTGACTACCTTCTATTAATACCATGCATAGCAGCACGTTCTCCTAAATGGTTTGTGCAGCTTTCTCCAAAATTTTCCTTTCCATGGAAAGACTATTATATGGATAAAATATATGGTATGAACCAATCAAATTTCACTAATTGTTGATAACAAATTGCTATACTACTGCAGCATATTCCAATCCCATGAAAGTGAACTTTTTCTTCTTTTCCTATATCTAACAAAAATGGCAGCTTTAATCCTTCCTCTAAGAGTAAAGGAGCAGGCTGGTGCAGTAAAGCTCCCGCTATGTGCGGGGTCCAGGAAAGCACTAGAGCTTCCTCCAAGAGTGTAAAAACTAATTGTGTTTTGTCCATATTTTCATCAAAGGCTAAAGTCTACACACCACATCCCAACCAACTAAAACACACTCAAAGAAAGGACAGTCTCTTGAACCTAAACATACCTTGTTAGCAAGCATGTAGAGGCCAACATCTGCATTGTAAAGAGTAGAAAGTCTCTCCATTTCTGGAACCTTTCTTGAATTTAAGATATCTGACGGCAAATTTGGCTCATAAACCTGAGCATTAGCGAACCCAACATAGTACGAGTTGAGAAAACCTTGATCACCTGTTAGCAAGAGAATCAACAGTAATTATCAAAACAAAAATATTTTAACCATTAGGACAACGGAAAAAAAAATCTGTGTAAAGAAGTAGCAGAGCTACAAAAATATCTCACTAAAATTATTAGATGATAAAAGATAATCAAAATCTTACCATAAAAACATAAGTTGGACTGCACAAAGATGTGATGACAACATATAACCTTAAAACTGAAACAGTTCACAGATAAACCATACCTCCAGTGTAAGAAGGCAAAGTGGTCACCTTGCTCATCATATCATTAAAAACTTTTTCTGATGGCTCAACCACCATGACTCCAGAATTCAGTCTCTCAGAATGTTTTAAATTTGCACAAAATTTCCCACATTTAAACAGATCTTCAATGCTTTTAACAACAATAGTATCAGCGTCAAGATACACCACTGCCAAAACAAGGGAGAAATGGCAATAAGGTCTACAAGTCAGAAAACCATATGCATATTGCTTAGCAGAAAAGAAAACTACAGGAGTAATGAGATATCTGTTTGAAATATTCAGGTAATGAAACAAGCTAGGTCTCTACCTTTCATACACCCATCACCCTTCCCTTTAACAGCATACACAAGAGATGACTTAGTTGTACTAAAGCCTAGAGCATGGTAGTACACACATAGCCTCGGCAACAAAAATTACCAGTATAATTGCTCGAGCCACCTATGGAATTACACTGGGTATGTTGTTGTTCCAATTGCTCGAGCCACATTACATCTAAATAAAGTTTTATGGAATCGGAACATGATTCTCTTTATCTTCAGATATATTCACCTATTTTTTACTCTTAGTACAATTACATACTCTATGTACTTGCAGCTACATCAGTTTTTTCTTAAAACAGGCTGACAAAATGCTGTTTGAAGTAAAGGAATAAAATTGGAAGAAGAAAACTGAAATAAATTAGACCACTTGTACCATCCATAATATAACAGGACATAGAATGATGGAAATCATCAAGAAGACGATAAAATTCATCAAGCCAAAGTTTAGAAACACCTAAGAAATATCCAAGGTTCTATTTTACATCCCTTTCTTCCTTTAGCATTTGGGTTGAAGTTTTGACATGTCGAATTACCTTTCTTGTAAGTGGTCATGTTAAATATTTTTAGCTTTGTGTAGACGCCCCAAAACCTCTTCGGTCTAACTTGATTTGGGTTTGCCAGTAAACTAATTTTCTCCACAATCCAACCATCTGCCTGCAAGAAAGAAACCAAACACCAAAACAACCATTTTAACAGGAAAGTTAAGCACCGCCTCGAAATAGCTACACAATAAACAAAAAGATGGACAATTACATTTCAGAATAACAGCTACAACACAGACTATTATAGGACTTCACCCACGCAAAGTAAATCACAATTCACAGGTACCACTTTTACAATTTGCTTTTACTGACTGGAAAGAGTCGGAAGTAATTTAGCTTCAAAATAGAAAAAATTTGTGAGTGAATTTGTTATTCACTCAGTTACTAGTCCTAGATCACTAATAAAGCAATTAACTTTACATTCATCAATTCACACTCTTAAAGAATACCCATGAGGAAGTGAACTTTCTTTTTCCAATAATTTATGTTTATGGTTCAGCTTGTGTGTACTTTCACTAATTCACAAAGCAATCAGCTAAAATCCACAAATGCAAGTGATGGGCAAAACCTGCTTACGAAAGCTGGATAGATGGGCTTACACACAGGAGCATTGAATAGGGGGATTCGGACCGGAATCACCAGGTTCTTATCTTATGGCTTAAACACTGAACCATCCTCTTGGAGACAATACTGAGTTATTCTTAACATGCAACCACATAAAAAGTTGAATTTATTGGTCCTACAACAATAACAAATCAGCTAACTTTACATTTCCTAGCTCAACAACAATAACAAATCATCTAGCTTTATATTTTCCAGCTCAACAACAACATACCTAGAGTAATCCCACAAGTGGGGTCAGGGATGGGTAAAATGTATGCAGACCTTACCACTACCCTTATAGGGTAGAGAGATTGTTTCTATAATGAAGTTGTTCCTATAATTGAATATCCAAATCGGGTCCAAATAAAACAGAACGAAATGGATTCATATAATTGACCCCAACTAGTTCGGGATCAAGGGGTTTATGTTCTTGAAGTATTACTAAGTATTCCTCAATAAGCAAGCTTATAGCTGACTCCAACTAGTTCGGGATCCAGAGGTTTATGTTCTTGTAGTAGTACTGAGTATTCCTCAATAAGCAAGTACATAAAAGGTGAAAGAAACGATTTTATTGGTCCTAGAACAATAACAATTCAATTGCCTTTACATTTCCCAGCTCAAGCTTATAAAAGAACTACCATTTCATTCCTATAATGAAGTTATTTCCTTTATCCAAAACGAGTCCAAATGAAACAGAACTAAATGGATTCATATAGTTGACCCCAACTAGTTTGGGATCAAGGGGTTTATGTTCTTATAAGCAAACACATGAAAGGCGAAAGAAATGAATTTATTGGTCCTAGAACAATAACAATTCAACTGTCTTCCCATTTCCCAGCTCAAGCTTATAACAAAACTACCTTATTCCTATAATTGAGTATCCGATACGAGTCCAAATGAAACAAATTAAAATAAGATTCATATAACCGACCTCAACTAGTTCGAGATCAAGGGGTTTATGTTCTTGTACTAGAATTCAATATTCTTCAATAAGCAAGGGAAAAAAACAAACTTTTATCAAAGTACAATTCAAACATACCTGGAGTAGTAGCTTGGCATATTGAGAAACCCCATCAGAGACCAAAACTACCATATCTTTGGTGGATCCAGTATCCCTAATCGACTTGCCAAGTACTCGAACCCCAAGCAAGAACTCATCACCATACAAAAGGGTTACATATGCTTCTTCAGATTTAGAACAATAAGCTCCAATTAAACAATTACACAACAAGAATAAAACCCCAAATCGTAAAAAACTGATTCTCATCACACTACAGTGTAAAAAAGATCCTTTTTTTTCTCTTTTTTCAAATGGAAATTGAAAAAGGGGATCTATTTTCAAGTGGGGTTTTTTATTTTTTCAAAGTTCATATGGGTTTTTGAATTTTTATTGTTCCTGCAAAGCAATGTTCATAGTCTAGTTTGTCGTCACCCTTTTTGGTTTGGCTGTCTTTCTGGAAAATAGGACTTGTCAACCGTCTCTCAACATGGGTAAAAGGAAATTGCATGGAACAAGGAACAAAAATACAAGATTCAAAAAATGGCACTATGCCATACCAACATGGGTCGTGGTGGAAGGGTAAAGACGTCTCAAATTTAAATTTTTGGTATAGAAAATCTTGATTGGAAGTGTCGTCTCCCAAAATGGGCTATTCAATGTGTGAATTTGAATGAGGCGATCTCTAATTGAGGTAAGCGGAGATTGGATGAAAAATGAAAAGAAAAAAAAAGAAGAAGCATAATTTTGACTTCGTGTTGATTGAGCATGATTCGAATATCTGATAAAATATTTATATTAGACACTTTCAATTTTGTTACGTATATTTGTTGATTATGAGAAATGTCCTATTTTTGTTATGCACGTCTACATCAATTGGAACATATATAATGTTTCACGACTTATTGAGGTTAGTGTGTAATTAAAAGAGATGACATGTTTTAAATTGTTAATTTATTTACCTAATGAGCACTTGAAAACACTGTCTAATATGAATATCTTATCACATATTTAATTAAAGTATATCGTAGTTTAAATGTATGAATAAAATAAATTGACAAGTTTAAAGATTGTAAGATGTATTCTGCTTAAGTTTTGGCTCAAAATAAAGTATAGCATGAGCTTAGAACCAATAGAGACGACTCATTTTGTGAAACTCAAAAGTAAATAGTCCAATTATTCATTAAGGTAGACAAAAATGAGAACGGATACTATAAGTTGAAAAATTAAATGCTTAGTAATAAGATAAAAATTTAGATAGCGAACCAATTGAATTGTAAAAGAATAAACTTGATGGTCTTTTAAACAGTACTTATTTATCTACTCCTTTTTTATTGTGTCAATGTTCAATCTAGGGTGGTTTAAAATTGAATCAAAAATTAATAAATCAAATAAAAAAAAAAATTATTGATTTATCGATAATGAGTTACCGATTTAGCATTTTTTATAATGATTTTAATTTTTTTTATTATTGGGTTATTGATTCTTAACGGTTTGAGATTTTTGCTTAATGGATTTATCAATAACCTGTTAGTAAATTAAATAATAATATTTATACCATTTGGTATATAAAGTCCTTGGCTTAGAGTTCAGTTTCATACTTTTATAGTTTTATTTATGTCTATCTCAAACTTTTGGTTATTCTATAATGTGATAGTGTTTGCTTTTGAGCAAGATGCAATCTGTCAACTTGTGTGCATGATTCATTTGATTTATCACCTTGTTTTTAAGTGATTTTCAATTTTTTTGGATCAAATCTTAACAGTTAAATTGATAACCGAATCGATAATAATCAATAACCGATAAGTCAATATCTTTATGGTTCTATAACGGTTTAGTATGTCTACAAATTCATAATCGATAAGTCGAACCTAGTTCAACACTTCAACTAATAAAACAAATATTAGTGACTATTTTTAAATGAAAATATTATTCTCCAAAAATATTACTACAACTAATTTTTTAAGAAAATAAAACCTTTTAATTTTTTTCCTAAACCTAAAACCTTTACCATTAAATAGTTTTATTGGTTAATTTCTGGAAAAAAAATTCCATCAAACCCCCTCCCACCCACTACCCCCAAATCCCCTAAACCATTTCTCTTGCGTTTTGCGAACTTCCACCGGCGACGGCGATCGGCGATCGGCGGACGGTTGACGGTGACGGCGATCCCTTTCTATCTCCGTAAGTCTCTTTCTTCCTCCATATCTTTTGTAGTAACTTTTGTTTTTGTTTTAATTTATTGATTTATTCTTCATCGGTTGGTTAATTTAATTTGGTGATTTATTGCTACATTGGGTGAATTTGATATAGGTTTGTGTGTGTAAACTAGTGGATTATCAGTGAATTGGTAGAATTTGATCTCGAGTGATTAGGAAGTACTCCTTCATCCTTGATCACAGGTTTCGGGTTTGTGTTCCTAAGATACGGGCACTTTATGGTCACTTTCTGAAGTGAATTTGGATTTAGTCGTACTACAATGTGAGTACCAGACACTCGGTGGGAAACCAAAAAAGAAAAGAAGGTACAAGGAGCCATTAGATGCCCTATTGAAGTACAAGTTGTTAGTGCCAGTAGCTATTCGAATATTAGAACTCGAAGGAACATTGCTACAGCTATTTGCTACTGATGATTGATTACAACATGTTGTAGTACAAAAGACAAATAGAGTTGTAACAAGATTTATTTGAAAAATCACCTGTAGTAGTTACATTCCAAGTTAATTTACCATAGCTATGTCCATATTGAGGTATGTAAATAGCAGTAGTTTTGTTAATAATCTCAGATGGCAGCGAGAAAGAGCGATTTGATTAGACGAAGAGTCATGTTTGAATAATGGATGAGACAATGGCAATTGAATCAGTTCTTGAAAGAGGATCTTGGATCATATGCCTAAGTTTGAGGGATTTTGCAGAATTTTGCGATAAATTTGTTGTAGTTACTTAATGAAAAGCTAAATTAGTTCGTTTGAGCGTGAAATTTGTTTCTGGAAAATTCTAAAAGAACATGATAAGAATGCTGAAGCTAACTTTTTCCAAAAAATTCTCAGCTCGTTTAAATCGTGAAGACTACCAGCTATGTTTTAGTTGGAAACAAATGGTATTACTTGTACAATCAACAATGTAATTGATGTCCATTTGCCTGATATATTTACAGGGCTCGAGTTTTTTCTGCACATTTCTATAAGAGAGATTTTTAGTGATTTATGAGTTCATTTAATCTTATTATTAGTTTGTTTAAGTCTTTGTAATGAGTTAATTTATTTAAGTGTTTAATTTATAGCGGTATCTAATTCATAGTAGAACGAATTTTGTGTGGTTATTTGTACAATGTATTGATGTCGATGTGCCTAATATATTTCCAGGGCTTGAGTTTTCTTTGCATAACTCTATTCTTTGGTAGATAGAAGCAACATGTTGACAGATTCAAGCAAGGAAGAATCTTTGCCCCTTAGTGACCTGGATCTCAATCGTCTAGTTGACGTTGCCAACAAGGCTGTTGATGCTGCAGGGGAGATCATTCTGAGACATTATTTGGCTCGGGGCAGTGTCTTCAAGGTTTCCGATGCTAATGTTCCGTCATGGACAAACATTGCCGCTGAAGCAGAGAAGGCTATGATCTCACTAATCCTGAAAGATTTCCCTGGTCATACTTTGTGTGGGAAACAATCTGGATGGAACAATTGCAGCGGAACAACAATTCCCGAGTTTGTTTGGGTTTTGGCCCCCATTAATGGTGCAGAGGAGAGACTCTTGCCTACATTTGGCACGTCGCTAGCTGTAGTCACAATGGTAAACCGGTCATTGGATGCATCTGTAATCCCATTACAGGGATCAAAACTATTGGGATGAAGGGCAAGACTACTAGAAATTGAAACCTCGTGAAGACACGAGCTAGTGAACTAGAACTAGCATATGTTGACATCAAGGACCCCAATTACAACAAAGATGCCAAATACGCTTACAACAGGTTGGCATACAAGGTCGGAGAAACCTTCTTCAACGGCAACTGCATTGCTTACTCTGAGTTAGCTGCCGGTATGTTACAAGTCGTCGTTGACTGTGCTGTCGAGCCCTATGGTCTTTTCGAACTAGTTCCTATAGTAGAGGGTGCTGGAGGAATCATAACTGACTGGCAAGGGAATCAACTTTCTTGGCAACCTTCTCCCACGTCTTCCGTTCCTCGAAATTCTTTCAAGGTTGTTGCTGCTTCTGACTTGACAACTCACCAACAGATCTTTTCTGAACTATCATAGTAGTTTAATTAGTTACAATTCTATTCAATCAACTGATTTTTTCAGATTAGTTCTCTGTTTTTTGTTTGGTTCATGTAGAAAAAAGCTTGAGTTTCACTAACAAAATGAAACATCATTAATGGTGTGATTATACAGAAAATACTACTAATACTACTGCACTCGTCCTACATGACAACTGATTTGTATTCTGCTTTCGTCTCGTGTGGATCAGTAAACACCTTATGTTTACTTTAATAACGTCATGTGTTATATATTTATTGATTTGATATAAATATGAATACCCAAAAAATTTCTCTGTTACTATCCCCACACCTCTGATACCTTAAATTAACCTATTCATTCTTTTTATTCCTTTTTTATTATTCTTATGCCCAACTTTGGAATAAACCTATGATTTTATAAAATAAAAATGAAGTTTGATCCAAGGTAATGTCCTCTAGTCAACACATAACAACAATTTCTTTTAATTAAATCTTTGGAGTAATCACCACAAAGCCTATATAATGCACTATACAAGATTTTTTAGATAGTGAAAATTTTCATTTCTATCTCTTCTACTTCTCGTTTTTTAATCAGATTCAAGTTCACTGCGGTATAATTTTACGAGGATGGATACTCTATTCACCTCCTTCTTGGAAGAAATAAGAAAGATAAATTTATTGGAAGTTTGGTATTTTGTGGTAACAATTTTAATTATTTATGTTACTAAATGGATCTATAGATGGAGAAATCCAAAATGCAATGGAATTCTTCCACCTGGTTCAATGGGATTTCCTTTCATTGGGGAAACTCTTCAATTGATACTTCCAAGTCACTCATTGGACCTTCCTCCATTCTTGAAAAATAGAATTAAAAAGTAAGTGCATTTTCTTGATTTCACATTAATGTGGTAAATATTGACAGATTCAAAATTTAGACGTTAGTAGTTCTGAATCGAAAATTTGAGTTTTGAAACGTATTTCTAATTCTATTTATCCGACTAAAAATCGTACTCTGATCCTCCATTTCAGTTCAAGTTTCTTATGTTCTTAGTTTAGTTCGTTTCGAAAGAATTTTCCTACCAAAATTGGAAACAATTTATTTTAAAATTTTCACTTTACCTTAATGAAAAGTTTTTATAGTCACACAAATTGTATAGCATGTTTAACATCATAAGTTTTATAGCCACATAAATATTTGACATATTTAATGTTACAAGTTCAAAAGTCTTCATTTCTTTCTTAAACTTCGTGTTTAATCAAATAACAACAACAAGAACAATAATATTTCTAGTGTAATCCCACACGTGACGTTTGGCAAGGCATAAGGTAGGAAGACTGTGAAAGACTTCCAACTCAAGTAAAATATATCCAAACAGTTATGAAAAGGGAATAACTTCACGTAAATTGAAACAGAGAAAGTATTGTTTTATTGTACTGAAATTTGTTTATAACATCAATATGATTTATTTCTACTTATTTCAGATATGGACAAATGTTTAAAACAAATGTAGCAGGAAGGCCAGTGATTATAAGTGCTGATCCAGAATTCAATACTTTTATTCTTAAGCAAGATGGAAAATTAGTGGAAACATGGTCATTAGACACTTTTGCTGAAGTATTTGAACAAAATACACATTCTTCAAGAAAATATACAAGACATTTGACATTAAATCATTTTGGTGTGGAGGCATTAAAGGAAAAGTTACTTCCTCAAATGGAAAATTTTATTAATTTGGTTCTTCAAAAGTGGTCAAATCATGAGTCTCTTGAAGTAAAAAGTGCAGCCATTAAAGTAAGTAAATTCCAAACTTTATTATATGTTTATTTTTGAAATTGTGCTAGAAAATGACAAAAATGATCTTTTATTTTTGGGTAGGTCTAGAACAATTAAATATTCCAACTTTGAGAATGCATATCTAGACACCTCAACTCTTTTTTATCTGTATCTTGTGGACGTTCAATACTGATGTGGTACACAAATTTTTGGAGGTGTCTAGATGATTATTTTGTAAAGTTGGAGTGTTCAATTGACACAGTAGAGACGAGTTAATCTATCTAGATGTGCATACTCTAAAACAACTAAACACTCCACCTTTGAGAATGCACATCTAGACAACTTAACTCGTCTTCACATGTGTCTCGTAGACACTAAATGCTGACGTGACACATAAATTTTTGAGGTGTCTAGATGATTATATTGTAAGTTGGAGTGTTCAACTGACACAGTAGAGACGAGTTGATCTATCTAGATATGCATACTCTATAGAACAACTAAACACTCCAATTTTGAGATCAATGCATATCTAGACACCTCAATTCGTCTCTACCTATGTCTCGTGGACATGTGACACTGACGTGATACATAAATTTAAAAGGTGTCTAGATGATTATTTTGTAAGTTGGAGTGTTCAACTGACACAATACAGATGAGTTGAGGTATCTAGATGTACATACTGAATGTTAGAGTGTTTAGTTATTAGTTAACGTCAAATTAAGATGTCTATCTATGTATTATGCCTCTCTTTTTTTAAAGGGAACACATTTGGAGGTGCATTTTTTTACAATATTTCTGGTCTGTTTATGATGTTTGATGTATTTATTTTTTCTATTTTTGATCTATTTGTATTGCAGATGACAGTTGATTTTGCTGCAAAGCAAATTTTCAGTGGTGATCTTGAGAATGCACCATTTAATATAAGTGACATGTTTAGAGACTTAGTAGAAGGTTTAATGTCATTCCCAATTAATCTTCCTGGAACTTCTCATCATAAATGTTTAAAGGTATAAAAAAAGAAGATATTTAAGTCATTCTAACAAAAGAACAGTTTATGAGTTTCAATACTTAACTCTAATGCAGATACATAAGAAAGTACGTGAAACAATGAGAGACGTACTAACAAAGAGGATCGAGTCATCTATGAAAAAACGCGAAGGAGAGGAAGACCTAGTTGATCATCTTTTGAGAGACATGGATTCTCAGAAATTTTTAACAGAAGATTACATAGTTCAAATGATGTTTGGTTTGTTATTTGTCACCTCTGATTCAATTTCAACTACATTGGCTTTGTCTTTCAAGTTGCTTGATGAACATCATGATGTCCTAGAGGAATTAATAGTAAGTATTTTAATTTTACTTATTATGAACAATTACATATAGTCATTCTTTTAAATGACTTGATTTTATATTTTTAATCAATTTAGGTTGAGCATGAGACAATTTTGAAGAATAAAGAGAATTTGGATGATCCTCTCACTTGGAATGACTATAAATCCATGACATTTACACTTCAGGTCTCTTCTTCTATATATACGTGTGAAAAATAATTTTAATCATATTTAAATAATGTAATTTTTCGTTTTAGAGGATTTAAATGAAGTACCTCCTCTGTCCTACCTGGTTGCGTCTCTGTTTATTAGGAGACTTTCCTATTATTACCTTACAGAAAATGATCATCTGTATGATAATAGTTGTTACCTTAGAAAGTCATATTTCTTCTTGAATCTAATTTTCTTCAAAAAATAAATTAACATTTTTTTGAGATAGTAATTACCGAGTGATTATCTGATAAATCAGCTCAACTTAAATTTTTATAAATAAATGTTCCTTATGTATGAAATTTGTAACTTGAAAAATAAGATAAAGTAATGAACTTTTGATTACATTATTAGTGGATATAGATTAATTAGTTCATTAAGAGATAATATTTCTCTTACTTTAATTTGACATAACCTACATTCATATATAATCACACTGATATGTTATTGTTATTTTATATTCATGTAATAATAATGAGGCTAATATTTTTTTTCTTATTTTATCATTTGTGTATATATATAACTATAGGTTATCAATGAAGTCTTGAGGTTGGGAAATATTGCACCTGGACTATTTCGTCGAGCATTAAAGGATATTCCAGTTAACGGTATGATATATGATAGAAAGAACATTAAAAATTTAAGGATATGTTTAGTACGATAGAAATATTTTATAAAAATAATATCATTCATACAATATAATATATATAAACCTCAAATTTTGAATTCGGAATAAAAAAATTGGAATTATTTTTTAACTTTGTTTATTTATTATTTAGGATATACAATTCCATCAGGATGGGTAATTATGATTGCAACTGCTGCTCTTCATTTAAATTCAGACCAATTTGAGGATCCCCTTTCATTTAATCCATGGAGATGGAAGGTATATATATTTATTTAACAACTAGTAAAATTATAAAATAAAATCCTAAATTAACTTCCTAAGGAATTTGTTTTTAATTTCTAAAAAAAAAATATGAAGGAAATTCAATCAAGTGGCGGAGCTAAAAATTTCATGCCGTTTGGATCTGGAATGAAGCAATGTGCTGGTGCAGAATATAGCAGGGTCTTTTTAGCCATTTTTCTACATGTCTTGGTCACTAAATATAGGTACTTGATTACATTTTTTTAATGAATTTTAATTATATATATTGCTTGTGTAAATATTTTTACGTATCTAAGTTAATTAAGCGAACACCGGACAATATAAAGATACTTTTATTTAAGTCACCTTTGGTAAGAGCACTTTATACACATAGTAGACATTTTAGATATGTTATTTGGATTCTCCAAAAAATGTTGTTGTATCCATGCTGAATTCTCCAAAAATAATATATTTTTCGGAGAATCCGACACAAATATAGTGATATCTTTTGAAATTTGAGGTAACAAAACTTTTCAGAATCAAAATTTATCGGACCCCAAAACATGTATCAAACACTAAATAAAATATAAAAAAATCAATGTAAAGATACTTCAAACTATTAATGATTATAGTTCTACTTATCATATCATATCATATCAATTTTACTATCATTTTTCTAGGTTATTAATTACTACTTATCATAAAAATTTATCAATAAAAATATCTTGAATTGTGAATATTATTTACTATTAAACTCTCTTTTTTTCCATATATATTTCTTATTTTGCCTTTTTTGAACATTAATTTTGCAGATGGACAATGGTTAAAGGAGGCAAAATAATTAGAGCACCAATTATAAGATTTCCAGATGGATTTCACTTCAACATCTCTCAGAAGAACCAATAAAATAATATTAATATCATTACTAGTTTATTGCAAAATACCATTTTGTGATTCCCTTTTTTTGTTTGTTTGTTTTGATCTTATTAAATAATTTATGAAGAAAAAAATAATTTCTTGATGTGTATATTTTGTACCCTCAAAAATCCCATTTATGATTCCCTTTTTTATTTGTAGTGTACATTTGTTACATAAAGAAATTACATACTTTCAATTTATATTTTGCTTCTTTAATACTTTTGATCATCCAAATAATATTTTCGTATTAAGAAATTGCTAAAGTTCGTTTAAAAGTTTTACATTATCTTTTAAAAAGTTTTATAGTTACATATAATAATTTATTTATACACACACATATTTATTACTATTAATTAACACGATATATAAGTATATAACTATTCGATGCAAAAAGTATATTCGAGCTCGATGTCCACGATGGGATTCGAACCCATCGTATTAATTAATATACGTTGAATATTAATCAACACGATATGCATATACAAAATCTCAATGCAAAAAAAGTATATCCGAGCTCAACATCCACGATGAGACATAAACATAAACATACAAAAGCTCGATGAAAAGTATATATCTGAGCTCAACGTTCATGGTGGGTACAAATATCGATGAAAAAGAATATATGAGCTCAACATCCACAATGCGACTCGAACCCACAAATACAAAAGCTCGATGAAAAACATATATCCGAACTCAGCGTTCACGGTGGGACTCGAACCCACAATCTCCCGCTCCGGAGGCGAGCGCCTTATCCATTAGGCCACGCGAACTCTTTGATGCTATCTTCTCCTACACATATTACACTAACATTTTCAAGAATCAACAGGCTGAAGAACAAGAAAACCAAATGCTCAAGCTCTTCTTGTTAAGGCTTTTGAGAAAAACCCAGAAAACCCTAATCCCTTTAGCAGAGAAGAAAGTGTTGATAGCTCAAAAATGGTGTTTACAATATCATCAAACCCAGTTCAGTTTACTCATAGTACTTTAATTTCTAGACCCAATTGCTATCTCAAAAGTTCTGTTCCAGTTTCAAATTTATCATTTTCTTTCTTCAGGTAATTCACTGTTGTTGTTTTTTAATGCATGGATTAGTTATATACAGCGCATTACAAAATGAACGCTACCCATAATGCCCAATTTCTGCTTTGCGATTCGTTTTTGTTGTTTTGTGTTGGAATTGCTGAAAATTGAATTGGGGTTTTGTAAAAAGTTGGATAGGATATGAAAGTGAGGTTTAACTGAAAAGGGCTCTTCGTAGAATCTTAATTGAGCTCACGGAAGTGGGTTTTTCATGATATTGAAATTAGGGAATGTATGGATATGGACGATTCATATAAATGACCCCCAGCTAATTAGAGATTGATGGGTAGTTCATTGGTTGATATATTGATTATTCGTAACTGTAAAATGGCAATGGGGAGTGTTTTGGAGATTAAAGTTGCAGTCTTTTTTACCCTTCGGGGTGGCCCAGTGGTTTGGGCTTGGGACTTCCATGTTGGAGTTCTCAAGTTTGAAACCCTTTGCCAGCGAAAGCAAGGGGTTTGCCTTCTGGGTTGAGCAAGCCTGGTGCGGGTTACCTCTCCTATGTGGTTTGCGAGCTATTGCATAGGAGCGAGGGTTTTACCTTGTGCGCACCTAAGGGTAGCGGCTGCGGGTTTCCCTTGTCATCAAAAAAAAAAAAAGTTGCAGTCTTTTTACTACTTGATTATGATTGCATCTTCTCCTTTAGAGACTGATGTATAGTTGGTTGATTGAGTATTGATTGATCATAACTGTAAAATGGCAATGGGGAGAGTGTTGGAGATTAAAGTTGCAGCATTTTTATTGCATGGTTTTGATTGGATTTCCTCCTTCTAGCAATTGACTGTGTGATCAGACATGAATACATCAGGTTTTCCGTAAAATCTCGACTGAATAAAAGGATGGTCTGTGCTGCTGCTTCAGCTGCTGGAAGTTCTAGTTCTAGCGATGACTCAAATCCTTATGAGGTAATTTAGAGTCATCTCATTTGGACACGAGAAATGTTTATAAAGTTCAACTCCTCTAGTGAGGGATGTGCATCTCTGGTCCTTTGTGCTAAACTATTTTTGTACAGGTTCTGGGTGTAAACCCTATTGAAGGATTTGACATGGTTAAGGCAGCATATGCAAGAAGAAGGAAAGATGCCGAGCGGAGGGGTGATGAAGCAACACTTGCTCAGGTAGTTTATGGTTGGCAATCTCTCTCTAACTCACTTTCCTTCTTCTTATGTTTGATTGTTGTTAGGAGTGGGCACTCAATATAAGCTTTTTAAATTTTTTGTTTCAGTTGGAGAAGGCTTATGACAAAATCATGATGTCACAGTTAACGAAAAGGAAGCAGGGTGTCACCTTTGGCTCTTTTAAGGTATTTTTTCTTTGGTTTTAAAGCTAGCTGAAATCTTAGTAGCATTCAGTTTTGGCAATGTTTGTTCACTCTTGGAGTTTTGTAAATATTTTGTATTCTCTGTTCATGTAATGTAATTGGGGGGGCGGGGGTGGGGGTGGGGGATTTTGCTTAAGATCCTTATAGTCATTTTATTGTTTTTCTTTTCTATTGTCACAAATTTTCCCCACCTTTTACTATATGAAAATAGAATTGCTCTTCTATCGCTGGATTAATTGCAAGGGTTATCTAAATAATTTTATTTATGATGTTCTATTTGTCTAAGATTTTGCTGTTTAGCTTTGTTTAGGGGCAGATATTGATTTCTCTTATAAGTTTTTTATTTTTAATTCAGGTGTCTAAAGAGGTACGATATGCTGACAAGCAGCCTATTGTGCCATGGGGTCCACGGTACGTATTCTGCCAATAATGCTTTCATGACAATAGCTCTCTGAAATTAGATAGTTCTCTTGCTTGCAACTATACGTAATTGACACTTAATTTTCAATGATTTAACAATAGTATAAATTACATTTGCTGAATTTAGTTGGATGTTGTGTAATTAACACATACATGCATTAACATCTTTACCACACATATAGGTAAATGCCTTACTGACTCAACCAAAGCTATTTGTATGCAAACATTTCTGTATGCTATTAGTTTCTCTTCTCCTTCCAGTCCTTGTCCCTCGAAACATCTTTGCTTCACATTTACTGGTAGGAAATTTGTGCAGCAGATTATGTAATTTATTTTACCCTTTTCAGTTGTAAATTTTAATTGTTTTGTTTAACTTTATCATCGGTATGCTTTCAGGTTCACCAAATCTGATGACAAAGATATCAAAATCAACTTGGCAATTTCAGCTGTATTTGTAAGTAGTAAAATATTCATCCCTCCATTCCAATGTGGTTATCTTGTTTGGCTTTTAGGATGCTAGTTTACAAATTGTTGTAGTAAAATCATGGATAAATTCGTATATAAGTTTGATTTAGAAATTTCAGAAAATTATATGAAGAATTCTGACATTGGAAGTATTTTCCTTTCAAAATACAAAAATAGATATGGTTGACTTGAAAATTCACAGTCTTTTGAGACAGAGTAGTTATTCCGTCTTCAACTAGGGCCTTCTTTTGATTTTTTTCTACGTTAATGTATCTATGGATCTGTTTCTTTATTGGTTTTCTAGGTGACCTGCCTATCCTCTTACAATTTAAGTGTTAACTTTTTCTAATT
This sequence comes from Solanum appendiculatum, assembly GCA_018342035.1. Lineage (NCBI taxonomy): Eukaryota > Viridiplantae > Streptophyta > Magnoliopsida > Solanales > Solanaceae > Solanum > Solanum appendiculatum. Next base: position 404,071 of record JAGDQO010001434.1, read on the forward strand.
GGATAGTTTATATGTGCTTATTCGAATCATTATGGATCCTTGGACGTTTCATAATAGTCATGTATGGAAAGTACAGCTGTGGCAACTCCAAATATTGGTTTCCATTCAAGCATGGCTTGACCCTACATAAAGTGCATGAAAGCTTACTGATGCTTCAACCCGTCTCTACATGTGTCCACTTCTATGAGTTCTTTTTCAAGTTCTGCACTTTTATTCTTTTGGTAATTGAGGAGTTCTATGGTCAGCCTTGGGGTCTTTTAAGGGCTACGGGGAACACTATATAAAGTAACCAATCATCAGGAAGAACTGAATTAATGATTTTTTAGTGCCTAAGAATTTGTGCTTGAAGGTTCAGCCCCTTTGTTTAAGGCTTCAATCTCTTTGGTGGTATACTCTGTTTCTAAATACTTGATACCAAAAAAGGAAACTCCGTATTGCAACGAGTAATGCTTCATAAGTGCAAGATGAGTAGATAACAGCAGTAATTCACCGGATCTTCCGTCTACAAAAATGGAAGAGATGTCTGTTAAGGTCGGCTTCATGAAAGCAAGAAAGGAAGCAAGTTCTTCCTTGCCAGAAAAAAAGAAAGATAACAGAAATAATTTGTTAATCATTGTCACCACTCTCTGTTAAATGCAGTTTTCATTCTTGATTTAATGAAATATTGATCGCGATTCTCCTAATGTTACTCTGTTGTTTTATGTATTATCTTTTGCAGATAGCTTGGGTTTTTATAAATCGTAATGCTGAGTGGAAGCCTTTACAGTTTTTGGCCTTCGCCTTTGTATATAGGATATTTGAGAAATTGAAAGCGTTTGAGCCTCCAACTCCCACGTTTACAGTAAGTATACTTAAAATAGCAGTCCTGTTTTCTTCTGCTAGTGAATGCAATTGTATCTCCTAACATGTCCATCTTTAATGTGAAATTTACATGAAAATCAACATTTCTTTCTCATATTTTGCAATATATAACAGAGATTTATGTGGATTTTTATGGGATTGTACATATTGCTTTTCAAGTGCATTCATCTTTTAGGTTTGTTTTTTCAGGAGGAAGGCGAAGATGAAGGACGGATGATGAGGATGGGAAAAAGGCTGCTTCGTTCTCTTGCATTGGTTTTTGGTTGCATAGCTATTGCATCCTTGGTATGTTTTCTGTCAGAGTAATATAACCTGACTGTTCAATTTGTTGGTCCATCTATAAAGTCATTTGAAAGAATTTGGTTTTTTGCATTCTGAATCATCTCTCATCTTGGAATGTACTACATATATGTTGCCTTCTATTAAATTAATTTCCGTTATTCATCTGTATAGGGATATACTGGTCTCCTCAATTTTATCGAGTATGCTGGTGGTTTCATACCTGTCTTTCTATACAACAATCAGGTAAGAGAAGATCTTCCCATTGCGTTCTTTACCACCGCTGCACAAACAAAAGGCTTCACAGACTTCACATATCACAGATAGGATAACAATGTTTTATCATCTTTTTCTGCATTTATGATTGATATTTCTCTGAATAGCTACAACTCCTCTTCATCTTATGAATAGCTAAAGAAAAATTGCATTCAGTTAGTATTACTTTGCCTAAACGAATTAAGGCTACGTTAAGGGGGGAAACTCAGTTCTCAAATATCCATGTGGTCGGAGGAGGTTGGATTGAATTTACTCTCAGATTCACCCATCAATTATATTTCTATTTGCCATCTATTCTTTCTTAGGGCCCGAAACTTCTAATTTAGCCTTCTCGGTGAATGACTCATTTGGTGAGTGGTGACATAGCACATATACTAGGAAGGCTAAGGCATGCTTTTCCCTCTTTCATATATGCTTTTCCCTCTTGCATATACTTTTTTCGTGTATCCTGCTGCTTGCTTCTGTATACTTGTGCTAGGGTTATAATGTTGAATTTATTCAGATTGTTCATAAGGTCCTCTTTTATCTCCACTCAACATGAATATGAAAACGAATAGGCAGACATTCATCCTTTACCATGATTATAACCTCAACTTATACAATGCTTATCCACGGTGTTGAATCTTTTACGTGTGCAGGAATTGCTTGTAACCGGATTCACAGCCGTCGTGCTTCACATCATTGCATCTTATTACAGATAGTCTACCTTCTACACTTGTTGAAGAAGATATGCAGTTGCCTTGAGTTAGCTGTCAAATTTTGTAATTCTATTTGTTTCAGAAATTTGCCTTGTTTTGTCTATAGGATTGACAAGCAGTTGTAAGGATGCACCAAGTTTTGAGGATTCTAGGATTAAACAAGACACAATCTTTTCAAAATTGATGGATGGTTAATGTGGAATTATAAATGATAATGAGGAGGAAATATAACTTTTAAACAGGAAACTCTATTCTGTGTATGTGTTTTCTGTGTGTCGGTACCGGGTGGGAATTCAACCTTTAGCTTCTTAGCATTGAACACATTATATTTTTAAAGTTATAAGCTCATACCAACTATTTATTGTAATTTTAATATATTTTTTACGCATAAATCTTTACTCCACACCAAAAGTATTGAATTCATATGAACTTGGAACGACAAATGACTAAAAATAGAGAAATTTTTATCTTAGATGTATGTTCATATGCATCTCAATCTGACTTTTGTGTTGGCCTTTTATATTTTGTTTAAAACATAAATTGGTTATGTTTGCACAATATCTTAAATAGTCTAAATTCTAAATGTCAATTCATAAAATGTGTAAATTACACTCAATTATTTTGCAAATGGGTGATCTCGAATTTTGGACTCTTGTTTGCTTCATAGATATAAATATTTAAGGTTAAAAGTTAAAATCAAGAAATGATTCTTGATATTTTCAAAAGTGCTTGATCTTGAATTTTTTTCCACACTTAATAAAAACTTTTAAAAAATGACCTTAACTTAAAAAAAAATTGTTGGAAAGAACATTTGATGTCTATTAAGTACAAGTTCTAACTTTTGTTCCTCATTGGGCATAAGTTTTAGTTTTTGCCTATTAAGGCAAAACTTATGGTTGATTAGAAGATTCACCAATTTAAAATACCCCACATTTCTATCTTATTGGCACAAACTAAAACTTATGCCTAATGAGTAACAAAAGTTTTGCGTTTGTTTCCCATTAGACGTAAGTTCTAACTTTTACCTTTAAAGCAAAATTATGGTCAGTTAAACAAGTTCAATATCTTGAAATATCATAACTTATGTTTTATAGTTAAAAACTAATTTTATGTCCATGACTTATATTCGGTAGGGCAACAAAAGCTTTTCCTAGTGAATTTTTTGAAGCGGAGGATATTTCTTGAATAATTGGTTGAGTGGAGCCGTAAAATCAAGACCACACCATTGTAAGACCATTTGTGAATTTAACCCAGTCAAAACTTATTAAAAGTTAAAAGTTTTTCCCATGAGAAAATGAGGTCAAAAGTTTAAGACCATCCACCATCGTAATCATCTCTTTTATAAATCATGGGAAAATTATCTTATTAGACATACATCCATACCATATATACTAACATAAATCTTACCACTGATTAAGAGTTTCCTATCATATATTAAGGAAGATATACCTAGATACATGTATTTTTGCTACCAGATACATTAAAATAAGGAGAGAGACGAGTGAGATGGGAAGGGAGATAGTCATGTATCCTAGATACATGTATCTGTATGTATCTAGGATACCATATACATAGGAGAGTGGCAGGCGAGATGGGAGGGAGGCAAGATAGATTTGTCTATGTATCCAGATACATGCGAATCCACTTGAATGTAATGTATCTTTAACAAATTACACATAATTTTGACCTCGTGTATTTCGAGATATATGTATATGAACTTATTTGGATGCACCAAAATCTAGTAAAATTCATAATATTACAAACTAAAATATATCTAAGTAATTAACTCCTCTAAACTAGTGGAATTTCGGTAAATAAAATTGTCATCCCATGAAAACAATCCTTATTTGAACCCAACAATTTATTGATGGGCCAAAATAAGCCCAGCCCAGCCTAAACTATCCAAGCCCAAATTCCAAAACAAGTCGAATTTGTCGAACTCATCGAAAGGTTATACTAATGGAATCTCATCAGCTTCGAAGCTAAAAATCGATACCGAAAATATCTTCTCGTCGGAGCGGAAAAACGCCGCCGCGGCCTGAATCTTCTCTATCGGAGTCTACCGGAAACCCCTATTTATCGCCGGTGTATAGATTTCAGCACATTGACACACACAATCTGAGGTATACTTCTCCAAAACCCTAGATTTCTCTGAGTCTCCGTTGGGAGACTGAAATAGTTAGCAACCATGAGGATTATGATAAAGGGAGGAGTATGGAAGAACACGGAGGATGAGATTCTTAAGGCGGCGGTGATGAAGTATGGGAAGAATCAGTGGGCTCGTATTTCTTCTTTGCTTGTTCGTAAATCTGCTAAGCAGTGTAAAGCTCGCTGGTATGAGTGGCTCGATCCTTCAATTAAGAAGGTTAGTATGTTTTTTCTATTGAATTAACCTTGTTTCTGTGTTATATGATGTTTTCATTTGGTAGCTAGTAGAGAAGCAACTTATTCATGTATTGATTTTTGTATTATTTGTAAAATGTTTGTTATACAACGTTTGATTTGAAAAGAAACTCGCATAACTAATATATGTATAAGTTATGAGGTAATTGGTTCATTATCTTATGCAGGGTAGAAGCTGGAATAACTAATACCAAATGACCTCTTAATGTTTGTTCATTGGTTTTGGAAAAGGGTTATGTGAAAACTGTTTTTGATTGGTAATTTTTGCTGTGGAGAATGTTTCATCTTTGGAGATTTTTTTCTGGAGCATTTTTCGATGTTTGGTAGGGTATAAAAGTAGGTGACATATGCTCATAGTACCAGCTGCAGGATAGTTATGAGGATAGGCTTTGAGTGTTAGATTTTGATGAATCAATGTTCAAGTGCCAAGCTAGGGGTAAGGTCTGCGTGCACTCTATCCTCAAAAGACCCCACGAGTGGGATTACACCGGGCATGTTGTTGTTGTAATGTTCAAGTGTTGATTCAAAAGAGTGTTACGGAGTGTGTGTTAAAGATGTCTGAGAAGGAAACTAGTTAGTGTGGAAGTTATTTTCCCCCAAAATTGAGTATAATATTTAACATTCTCCACAGTCCCTGACAAACAAATATTTAACATTCTAGTTCACTGGGTTTTGGTTCTTTTTTCTTGCTTAGTTTCATGCGAATTATCTTTCTTTGTAATGTGTGATACCGTTATGTATCTGTTGATAGCTGTTACCTTTCAGCTTTCATCCTATTCCATTGTGAACTAGAAAAGGTCTGTTTTGTGAGCATACTGTGGCTTTGCCCCAGTTTGTTTTTGGCTTGATTACTGGCATACAAGATCTGACACTAGTTTTCTGTTTGGAGATTTCTTTCTGAGTTTTTTTCGAACTTGTTCTGTTATTTCGTTTATCAATTGCATCTAATGATTTCCTGAATAGAGAAAGTGGAGAGGTCACAGATTTTCCCATTTACCTCAAGACTGTCAGTAGGAACTTATGTTTTAGCTTAACCTCTTCTTGACACAACTTACTGCTATTTTCTTCCAGACTGAATGGACTAGAGAGGAGGATGAAAAACTACTTCATCTTGCAAAGCTCATGCCCACTCAATGGAGGACAATTGCGCCAATTGTTGGCCGTACACCATCACAGTGCCTTGAACGTTATGAGAAGCTTCTCGATGCAGCATGTACTAAGGATGAGAACTATGATCCTAATGATGATCCGAGAAAATTGAAGCCTGGAGAGATTGATCCTAACCCGGAATCAAAGCCTGCTCGTCCTGATCCAGTTGATATGGATGAGGATGAGAAAGAAATGCTTTCTGAAGCACGGGCTCGGTTGGCCAACACAAGAGGCAAGAAGGCTAAAAGGAAAGCCAGAGAAAAGCAGCTTGAAGAGGCACGGAGGCTTGCTTCTTTACAGAAGAGGAGAGAACTGAAGGCTGCTGGAATAGATGTCCGTCAAAGGAAGAGAAAAAGGAGAGGCATTGATTACAATGCTGAAATCCCCTTTGAAAAGAAGCCTCCTCCAGGTTTCTATGATGTCACTGAGGAAGACCGTCCAGTTGATCAACCTAAGTTTCCAACTACCATTGAGGAACTAGAAGGTGAAAGGAGAGTTGATAAGGAAGCTCGCCTAAGAAAGCAGGATATTGTGAGGAATAAAATTGCAGAAAGGCAGGATGCCCCTACATCCATATTGCATGCGAACAAACTTAACGATCCAGAAGCAGTGAGGAAGAGGTCGAAACTGAATCTTCCTGCACCACAGATTCCAGATCATGAATTGGAGGCCATAGCAAAGATAGGTATTGCCAGTGATCTAATAGGGGGAGATGAACTGTCCGAAGGGAATGCTGCAACGCGTGCTCTTCTTGCAAATTATGCCCAGACACCACAGCATGCAATGACTCCTATGCGAACACCTCAAAGAACCCCTTCAACTAAGCAAGACGCAATTATGATGGAAGCAGAAAATCAACGAAGATTGACTCAATCTCAAACACCCTTACTTGGAGGAGATAATCCTTTGTTGCACCCGTCAGATTTCTCGGGTGTCACTCCTAAGAAAAGGGAGGTTCAAACTCCAAACCCACTTTTAACTCCTTCAGCGACTCCTGGAGCCACAAGCCTTACTCCTAGAATTGGCATGACACCTTCGAGAGATTCTTATGGGATGACACCCAAAGGAACTCCCATGAGGGATGAGCTACACATTAATGAAGAAATGGATATGCATAATAATGCTAAACTGGGGCAATTTAATTCAAAAAAAGAATTGCTTTCTGGTTTGAAAAGCCTTCCTCAGCCCAAGAATGAGTACCAGATAGTCGTCCAACAACCTCCTGAAGAAAATGAAGAACCAGAAGAGAAGATCGAAGAAGACATGTCTGATAGGATTGCTAGGGAGAAGGCTGAAGAAGAAGCAAGGCGACAAGCTTTACTCCGGAAAAGGTCAAAAGTATTGCAAAGGGAGCTCCCTAGACCTCCCATTGCTTCTCTAGAACTAATAAAAAGTTCCTTAATGAGAGCTGATGAAGACAAGAGCTCCTTTGTTCCTCCTACATTAATTGAGCAGGCTGATGAAATGATTAGAAAGGAACTTGTGTCCTTGCTAGAACATGATAATACCAAGTACCCTCTAGATGAAAAACCAGATAAGGAGAAGAAGAAGGGGGTCAAGCGAAAAATTGTTGCTGAACCTGCTATTGAGGATTTTGAGGAAGATGAATTAAAAGAGGTATGTTCATGTCACTGAAAGAAAAAAATGGTTTCCTCTACGTTTTTTGTCGATTTATTTTTCCTTACCTGCTTGCAGCATTTATGTATAAAAATGAGTGCAAAATCCCAAGTTAGCTTTTGTACTTTTGAGCGGAAGAGTTTCAAATGCATGCAAGACTTGAGAGTTAGTGTCAAATAATACTAGAGAAGACAAAAAGTTGTCTAAATTCAATATAAAGCATTTGGAAAGTACTTTTTTAACATTATCATATAACCTTTTTGTATAAGAATTTCTGAAACCATTCCTGCAAGTGCTGATAAATCCTAAACTATGGCTGCAAGAATTGAAGTTTACAATAGGTTCAATAGGATCATCCAATTCTATATTTGTCAAGTTATATTTAACTGTATGTAGTGTAGATGTAGTGTATATATATGTTATACTTGACTCCACACTACACAAGTTAGCTTACATGCTCAACTTTTTAGACCCTACTGCAGTCATGACACAATACGTGGTGTCTCAGCTTTGTTTTTAGTATTTGTTGTTATGAGGACGAATTAACTGAAACTGGATATTCGAGTCTTTAGTTAAGACTTAAGACACCAAAAAAATGCCAATGGTGAATACACTCCTTGTCCCTTTTATTGTGTGCTAATAGATGTGCCCTTTTCATTACCAAATTCTTGTGCAAACAATGTTGTTTTTTGGAGTTTGTATGATTTTATCTTGAGCCTACTGCATTACTAACTCCACTTGTGCAGGCTGATGGATTGATCAAGGATGAGGCTCACTTTCTTCTTGTGGCAATGGGACATGAGAGTGAAACTCTTGATGAATTTGTCGAAGTACACAAAACAACTTTGAATGATATCATGTACTTTCCTACCCGGAATGCTTATGGTCTCTCAAGTGTTGCTGGAAACATGGAAAAGCTGGCTGCTTTGCAGAATGAGTTTGAGAATGTGAAGAAGAAAATGGATGATGATACTAAGAAAGCAACAAAACTTGAGCAAAAGATCAAAGTTCTTACTAATGGATATCAGGTACAATTTAGTGGTTTAATTGTTTAATCTGAATTAGTTGCCGCATCCTGTACATTTTTCTGTTTACTTCACTTGCTTAGAGGTTTTATCGTAAGGCATAGTTTTATATCACTTATGCAATCAGACAGGTTTCTGGTTCTTACTCTGGATCTTTTTTTGGCTACTCTAGTTTTTGTTTGTTTTTCTTTTTTGACTACATGTTGAGAGTTGAGATGTAAGCTATAAATTCGAGCTAACTATTCATTGTGGATGAGCAGATGCGAGCTGGAAAACTTTGGTCACAGATAGAGTCAACCTTTAAGAAAATGGACACAGCAGGGACAGAGCTTGAATGCTTCCGAGCATTACAAAAACAAGAGCAGCTAGCAGCATCCCACAGGATCAACAATATGTGGGAAGAAGTTCAGAAGCAAAAGGAGCTTGAGCGTACTTTACAGAAAAGGTACGGTGACCTCATAGCAGATACGCAAAAGATCCAGCATCTCATGGATGAGTATAGAATACAAGATCAAATGCAGGAAGAAATTGCAGCAAAAAATCGTGCTCTAGAGTTGGCCAAGGCAGAAATGGCAGAAAAGGAGAGTATACCATCTGCTGATGATGTGGAAGCTTCAGGTACCGGACAGTGCTCCAATACGGAGGAAAATTCTGCTTCTGCCTCTCATGAACCAATAGAAGCTGATGTGCATGTAGAGCCTTCAGGTACCGGCCAGTGCTCTAATGCAGAGGAAAATTCTGCTTCTATTGAAGCTGATACTGTGCATGTGGAGCCTTCAGGTACCGGCCAGTGTCCCATTGCAGAGGAAACTTCTGCTTCTGTCTCTCATGACGCAACTCCTCAAGACGTTGAGGGACAGGTGAAAATGGCTGACGTTTCCATAATGGATGCTGAAGCCATAAGTGACCATGTACCTATGGAGGGTCAGCAAAACCTAGTAGAAGAGAGTAACGCAGATGTTACTAAAACAGAAGACTCTAAAGTAGCAGCAGGTGACGTGGATGTTACTAAAACAGACGACTCTGGAGTAGCAGCAGGTGAGGCTGAGACTGAGGCTGAGGTTGATCCCAAAAACATGTAAGGTTCTACCAAGAAAGTGATTGTTGTTCACTAGTCGTTCTGTAATCCTGTTTTCCTACATTTTTGGAACCAAGTTTTGCTTCATTTCAAGAATGTCTTGTATGGTTGGATGAAAATTCGACATTGTCAAAATTTGAACTGTGGTTTAGCTGCCTATGCTGGTATTTGCAAAATAATGAACTGCATTTGCCTACCCTTTCCAATTTTTCTTGGAAATCAACTCTTTTAAGTCCTTTATATTCACTATATCTTCCATGGCTACTTGATTCTAGGTTTGTGTTAGTGTAAATGTGAAATTGTGGTTGGCACTACTGTGAAAATAGCTTCTAATCGCAATTGGTTTGGGTCCTTTTACAACTTTCAAAATATATGTATGTTCTTAGAAATTGGAAATTTGTATAACTATAAGGTCATCTTTTAGTTGTGATGGCGACATCCAAACGGATTACAAGATTAGAGGAGACTCCTGAGTCTTATGGTGATATTCTGAGTTACTTGATATATGTATTGGTGGAAAGATAGTAGGTATCTTGGTGGATGGTTGAGTTGTTAGAGCGGTAGTAGGTTATTGATAAGTTATCGGATATTTGTAAAGATGTGAGATAGTAAGTATTTGATGAAATAATTGAAGATGACATGTATCATTGGAATATGTTATGAGGAGGTAAAGGTAGTAGGATAGTAGATAGAGTTGCTCAATATCTAGAATGACGGAAAAATAGTAAAGATATCTAGTTAAATAGTTTAGATGATGAAAAAGTAATAGGTGTCTAGTAGAATAGTTATGATGAATAGGTGATGATGAAAAGGTGGTATGTGTCCACTGAAATATTTGTGGGGAGTGTAAATTGACAAAGTGATGAAGAGGTAATAGGTAGAGTTTATTCAATATCTAGAATAGTGAGAAAATATTAAATATATCTAATGAAATACTCCAAATAATAAAAATGTAGGGTAGTATGTGTCCACTAAAATACTTGTAAATCAACGAAGTGATGAAGAGGTAATAGGTAGAGTTTACCCAATATCTAGAATAGTGAGAAAACCCTTCGGGGTGGCCCGGTGCTTTGGGCTTGGGACTTCCATGTTGGAGGTTTCAAGTTCGAAACCCCTTGCCAGCGAAAGCAAGGGGTTTGTCTTCTGGGTCGAGCTCGTCGCACCGGGCTTGCCTAGTGCGGGTTACCTCTCCTGTGTGGTTTGTGAGCTATTGCATAGGAGCAGGGATTTTACCCTGTGCGCATTCAAAGGGTAGCGGCTGCGGGTTTCCCTTGTCATAAAAAAAAGATAATCTAGAATAGCGAGAAAATAGTAAATATATCTAGTGAAATACTTCGAAAAATAAAAATATAGGGTAGTATGTGTCCACTAAAATACTTGTGGTGAGTGTAAAACTCTACATCTAGAATATTGGAAAAATAGTAAATATACCTTGTGAAATACTCTGAATAATAAAAATATAGTAGGTGTCTAGTAGAACAGTTATAGTGAGGGTAAACTAGTGTGGTGATAAAGAGGTACTATGTGTCCCACTAAAATATTTGTGGTGTATGTAAGTTGAAGAGGTGGTAAAAAAATAATAGGTGTCCACTAAAATAATTACGATAAATTTTACCATGATAGAGGCACAATCAACAATAGTTGTGTGAGGCTCCATTCTCTTTTTGACACTTGGATGGTGGGCCATTTTTCTTACTTTTTACATGTTATTCACCATTTCTCTTCCACTTAACTTTCTTTTCTTTTTTTTTTTTAATTTTCTTTTACTTCTAACAAATATCTAATTCTTAAATACACAATTAAATAATTAATACATTTGATTAAAAAAATATATAGATATTTTTTCTGTTAAAATAATTGAAACACTTTTAGAACTGTTAACTTTAAAAATAAGCTTATTTTTTTAACAAAATCAAATTAATTCAAAATATAAACTAATTCACTTTAGCGTATAAACTGATTAGATAAGATTAATTTTAATTAATATAAATTATTTACATAGATGTCAAAATAAAAATGACAACATGACAAAACAATGTCGATATGACAAATTCATAAGAGGTTTTAAAAATTTACGCAAGTTGGTTCACATTCACCTACAATATATTTTTTATCATCGTTTTTCTATTAAGTATTTTAAAAAAATTTAACTAAAAATTTTAAAAAATTGATAATCTCTGTTAAGAAAATGACTGCAGATATATGAACTAAAACAGAACAAAAAAAGCTATGGAATAATAAATCTGAATTAATTTGATTTTTTTAAAAATGTTAGTAGTTGAGAAGACACTGGATTTTTTTTTAGTTATTTTGATATTATTAAAAATGGTGAATAATAAGATTATTTTTATTATTTAGTCAACAAAATGTTTTCAGTTATCTGACAAAAAAATATTTATTAATATTTTTATTAATTATATCAGCAGTTTAATTATATATTTGAGAGTTGGATATTTGTTGGGAATAAAAAGAATAAGAAAATGAAAGAAAAGAGGAGTGAGTGGAAGAGAGATGATAAAAGAAAAGTACAAAATGGGTCCATTATCCAAGTATCAAATAAACAATATAGTCTCACACAACTATTATTGGTCGTGCCTCTACTATTTTAAAAATTTTCCTATATAATAATTCTTACTCCAATTAGAGTTCCAATTTATTCCAATTCCAAAGGCTTGAATGGGATGATTTAAATGTATTAGATATTGATTATTTTTTAAATTTAAAGCTTAAACTTTAAATGGCTAAGTTGATGATTATTTAAATTAATTTTGTTATTTTACTGAAAATTAATACTCTCTTTGTTCTAATTTATTTGTCTTACTTTTTTTTTTTAGTATGTTAAGAAAAGAATGATTTTTTTTTTGATAACTCTTTAATTCTAACTTTTCAAATGACATGTAAGGTTGTGTTTGGTATGAAGGAAAATGTTTTCTTGGAAAGCAAGTGGATTTCTAACTTATTTTCTCATGTTTGGTTGGTGAGTAGAAAATATTTTTTGAAAAATATTTTTTAGTGCTGGTTTATGAATGAAAAACATTTTTAAGAAAATATTTTTTATTTTTACTAGTGGTTTAGAAAATAATTTTTGACCCGAAAACCAACCTTGATAATGCGAAACCCAAGATTCAATTTTCAAATCGGGATCCAACCACACCCGACTCGGGACATAACTTTCAAACTGAGATTTAAATATTTTTAAAATAAAATTTTAAATTTATTTTGTGTGAGGGGTAAAAAAAAAAAAATTTGAAAATAATTTTCAAAAACAAACTTTTAAATTTTTTTTGGGGGTGGGGTGGTGGGGGTGGTAGGGGCTCGGGGTGGGGAGGGGGGTCGAGGTAGAGTGGGTAAAAAAATAAAATTTTAAAATTTGAAAATATTTTTCACGAACAAACTTTTAAATTTTGTTTTGAGGGGAGGGGAGGGGACTGGTGGAGGAGAGTCAAGGGTAGGGTAGGGTGGGGTAAAAAAAAATGAAAAGTTTGAAATTAAAAAATAATTTTTAAAAACAAACTTAAGATTATTTTTTTGGGGGGGAGGGGGTCGAGGGTAGGAGTGGAATGAGGTGGGGTAAAAAAATAAAATTTTAATTTTTTTTGTGAGAGGCGGGAGTAGGGATAGTCAGGGGCTGGGCTGGGCTGGGTAAAAAAGAAATCGAAAATTTTAAAATTTGAACTATTTTTCAAAAATAAAATTTTAAGTTGTTAATTTTTATTGATTGGGGGAGGGGCTGATTTAGGGGTAGGGGGCGTAGGAACAAAATAAATTGATTTTTTCAAAAAGAAAAGGAAATTTTTAAAATTTTAATTTTTTTTAATGGAGAGGAACGGAGTACGAGGTGGGGTTAAGAAAAAAATAATTATAATTTGAAGTTGGAGGAGAGTTTTGGAAAATATTTTCCTTCATACCAAACACACACTAAGTCTTTAAGATTATAGGATTAAAAGACATTTTGTTATATTCTATATATCTTTAATTTAATATTATAAAATTCAAAAGTCTTTTTTACCATCCTTAACTTCGTACCAATTTGAAAATCAGACAAATAAACTAAAACGCGACAAGTATTATATTTCAAAAATGACCTTTGATTCTTGCCCACTTAATTGAATAAGATGCAAAAAGTCATAAATGACTGGCCATTATACCAAATGTTCACGATTAACCAATCAAAAGAAAAGACAACAAAAATAAATAAATAAATAAATGAATAAAAATAAAATAAAATAGAGCAAATATTAATTTCTAGTAGACAAGAAAGTCCTTACATCCAAAAACAAACACGTCATTAGTGACTCTACTTTTTGGGCCAAGTAGGCAAATGCCAACTTCTCTATCTCTTGGAATTTTTTAAAATAGACACACGTATCTTACGTGTTACTATCTACTCCAACCTCATGTCAGAATTTGTCTATATTTTAGTTGTCTGTTGGAAACTCGATACTGTTTCGCCATAGTTCGCTATACATAATTTGAAGACACATACATTAAATTTAGTTAACCACATATTTATATGCTGCTTTCACGTTACATATATATATGATCAACTTCTACTTTAAAAACACACATATATATACATATACAAATAATCACACATACATTCAGGTTCTGTTTTGAAAACACAAAATCACGTACTTACATGCTACAGTTATAAACACACATTGAATCTGAGTGATTTCAATTAAGATGAGATATTATATGCACATAAATACAATTTATTTCGTTACATTTTGAAATCAAAATGCATGTACGTTTTATAACTAAGTAAAATTTTACTACGATTATTTTTTATAATCTAAACGCAAATAACGCTATTTACGAAATTTGTCCTTTTCAAATTATACTTTTATGGTTGTGGGCCCAAAAGGTGGAAGGAAAAGCCCAAATGAAATTATAATTCCAGATTCATTGGAAGTAAGCTTTTTCTTTTATCTTCCAGCTCAGGTTAACATCATAAAGTTTTCAAAACATATCTTCTAACTCTTCTTCCATGTTTTACAAAAAAAAAAAAAAAAAATTCCAAATAAATTATAGTATTTCAAGTTGAAGTTTTGAGGATTAAAAAAAAAATAGTTATGGTAATCTAATTGAGCCATCAATTATCTTATGTAATTATTCATGTATTATTTATTGATCGCTTAACAATTTCTATTTTATTATTGTTTGTTAATTTTTATATTGTTATTCACCGTGTAATAATCTAAGTATTATGATTATGTATAATTAGTCTATGAATAAAATTTAAAACTGTTCACGATTATTAATTTTTATTTAGATTGTAAAAGGTTATGTTTACCTATTATCTATTTTTTTTTCCTTTTATTTGATTAATCAGATAAATTTCATATCTAGTCACACAACACAACTCACACTATAGAACAAATGGGGGAAAGATATTGATGGAGTAGTAAATATTATCATAGTGCTAACTGTTTATCCATATAAATCTAGTAAAAAATAAAATTTCTTTTTAATAAATATTGCTCAAATGTTTATCCACATTAATCTATCTAGCAAAAAATAAAGAACCTTTAAAAATATGGTGAAAGAAGCTTTTTTTCTTATCATTGTTGAATGATAAAGTAATAAATACTACTATTATATAATCCTCAACTGTCATTCCATATTAATCTAGTTTTATTAAAAACTCTTAAAAATATGATTCAAGAATTTTTCTTTTATTAAGACTCAAGAGAAAAAAAAATGATTTTACATCTTATTGATGGAGTAATAAATATTATCATAATACTTAATTGTTTATCCATATTAATCTAGCAAAAGACAAAACCCTTAAAAATATGATTAAAGAATCTTTTCCTAATTAAGAATTTTTTTTTCTTTTTATTGATGGAATAATAATATAATGCTCGACTATTTATTCATATTAATCTAGCAAAATATAAATTATGCATAATTATTACAAACTTTCAACATTTTTAGTATAAAATTCTCATAACTAATACATGTCAAACATGTTTTTTTTAATATAATTTTTTAGCTATTTGTGTCAATAGTATGCAAGAAAAAAATTATATATCTCGGAGCCAGAAATTTTATTAAGGGTGTCCAAAAATAATGGTGTGTGACTGTCAAAATAAAACAAAAAAATATTGTGATGTTTGGGGTTCAAACGTAGAACTCCTTCATTCAAATGGGCATCCATTACCACTGCACCAAAGGCATAACTTTTGTCAAAGGTGTCCAACTTTAAACATATATACAACGTAATTTTCCGACAAAGGGTGTCCAATTGGAGTGGCTATAGCTATGCCACTGATATATATATATATATATATATATATACCTTATATAATTAAACATGTATTATCATAATATAAAACATATTATTACAAATATTATTGTTTTAGATAAAAATAACACTACAATTTTAAAAGAAGTTATCCCGTAATTTTATTTCAATTAAATATAAAATATTTTTTAAAAAAATTAATCCCGAAATTCGTTATCCGATATCCCTCCTACCAAAGAGTCCTAAGAGACAAAATCAAAATGAACAACTATAAATACGAAATAAGTGGAGAGAAAAAATAAATTACTAACAAAGAGGAACAGCCAATTCATTAAATTTAAGGTAAGCAAAAACTCAAAAAGCTATAAACTTGCCATATGAATCTTTTTTCTTTAGTAACAAAACCTTGAATTTTTTTTTCAGAAACAAAATCTTGATAAAAGCCAAATAAATAAATAAATAAATTGCATGCATGTAATTAAATGTGCTTATCTGTTGTCTCATATTCAGACCTTACAGGTGTTTGATGATGTTTTTTTGTTCATGTGATAGTACTTCTGTTTCACTGTTTTCTTGTTTTGTTTTGTTTTGTATCACTGTAATCAGTCCAAAAGGCGGTATGTTTAAAGTTTTTATCTTTTTGTGATTGTTGCGGTTGTGGGGTTTGGGTTTTTGGGAAAAAGATTGAATTTTTATGCAAAATTCCAAATCTTGATTACTGGGCTTTGTTAGTAATTGTTTGTCTGTATGTGTACTAGTGCTATTTCTCTTTGATTCTTGAAATTTGTGGCTTAGAAGACAAACACCTATTTAGTTGGGAAGTGAAAAAAAAATGTATATTTTTTTTTGGGTTTTTTATGCTTCTTTGTATGTGATTTTTTTGTTTGTTGAAAGGATTTGATGTTTTTGTTGTTGTTGTTGTGGTGATTAACTTGTGGAATTTGGTTTGCAGTTGAGTGAATTGTCTCTGTAGCATTGTTGTTTGAAGAAACAGAGAAGAGAAGCTTATAAAGTATGAACTTTTTTCCATATCTCTATTTCATTTAGCATTTTTGTTTGTGTTAGACTGTATGATGTTCTGAGTATCTGAAAGGGTTTTGAAATGTAATACTACCTCCGCCCGTCCCAAATTATCTGTCATTTTTCTCTTTTCGAGATTCAAATTATGTGAACATTGACCAACATTTTAAAATGTTTTTTTTTCATCATAATTGCAACTTGTAATAGTTTTTGTGTAGTTTTTGCATATGAAAATTTTAATTTTAAAACACAACAATAAACATACCCAGTGTAATCCCACAAGTGGAGTCTAGGGAGGGTAGGTAGAGAGGTTGTTTCTTATAGACCCTATATTGAGTTGATTTAACCTAATTTAGCTTCGAAGATTAGTCAATTTGACCCTTGAAAAGGGAAAATCGACGCTTATTTTGCGATGGAGGGAATACTAATATATAATGTCACATATTCGTGTAAGATTTTGGGCTCTCTATTCTTTAACTTTAGGATTTGAGTTAAATGCTCATATTGTTTGTGTGACCTAACTGTATACATCATATATCTTCTTTTTTTTTAATATGTAAAGAGAATGGAACTTAGTTTTATCTTGCTAATCTCAGAGAAGGTTACTCACACCAACATGGTTTATTTATTTAGTTACCTGAGCAATATATTAGGGGTGTGCTTCCACACTATTAAAGATAGAATGAGCATTTCCTGTTTATCTAGTTTGTAGACGATTTTAGCGAACACCAATTAGTTTGGGATTTAGGCTTAGTGAGTGACAGTTGATTGTAAATCAGAGTATTCCTTTCGGTGGCAAAGCCAGGATTTTCCAGCAAAGGGGTGTCTAGTGTCACTCCTCGGACAAGAGTGGCTCCGCCACTAATTCTTTTACCATTTGTATACAAGTTTCTTCTTGAGACAGGTTTACTTATTACATGGTGAGTGATAAAACTCTCTTTTTTTAAACTGGTGACCGTAGTTCATCCGCCATGTTTTTTGAGAGCCTATAGGTCTGTTTCCTGAAATTCCAGCTAAGAGTCTTTTTTGTCAGCTGTTGATGTTTTGCTGCTGAAAAAGTTGTTGGCAATTTATTTTATTTTTTCTTACATGGGCATACTAAAGCCAGACAAATGGTTCTTCAAGAATGAAATTATTTACTTATATGGGACATGTTGATGTGTTTCTGTTTTCTAGTTCAGTGAAGATGGTGGTAAGAACTGTGGATCTTCGCTCAGATACAGTCACTAAACCAACTGAAGCCATGCGGAATGCAATGGCGAATGCGGAAGTGGATGATGATGTCTTAGGTTATGATCCAACAGCCCAACGCCTTGAAGCAGAGATGGCAAGGATAACGGGCAAGGAAGCAGGATTATTTGTTCCATCTGGCACTATGGGTAACCTTATCAGTGTGCTGACTCATTGCCAAATTAGGGGCAGTGAGATTATTCTCGGTGATTATTCCCATATCCATATTTATGAAAATGGAGGCATTTCCACCCTTGGAGGTGTTCATCCAAGGACAGTGAAGAACAATGAAGATGGTACAATGGATCTTGATCTGATTGAAGCTGCGATTCGAGATCCTAGCTTTGAAATATGTTACCCGACCACTAGGCTGATCTGCTTGGAGAATTCACAAGCTCAGTAAGAATATTCTCTCACCATTAACTCTTTTTATGGCAACCCTCATGTTGGTGCATTCTCTGGTAATGCTATTGGTTTTGTGCTAGTTTTTGTTAGAGCTGTATATATCTAGTATATTGTGGACCATACAACAACAACTATGCTTCACTTCCAAGCAAGTTGGGATCGGTTATATGATTCTTCACCGATCATGTCACTTTGTTAAGCCATATCAGTCCAATATTATAAAAGCACTAGTGCCGCTAGCATTAGAAGTTCTCTACATGTCAATTGGCATAAATCTCTAGCAAGATTAAAAGACTCCTAGCAAACATTAGATATAAACCATGTCTAAAATTTATATAGATCTTTTTCTTCACATTGCTTTAGTCAGTTTCGAGTATTGTCTCTCTTTATAATGCAAGTTCTTAACCAATAACATTCTATGAGTGCAGCTCAGGGGGCAGATGCCTTTCTGCGGAGTACACAGACAAAGTCGGAGAGCTAGCAAAGAAGTATGGTCTGAAGCTTCACATTGATGGAGCTCGTATATTCAATGCATCAGTTGTGAGTACACAATTTTTTGCTTGTTAGGAAACAACCTTTTGTTTGGAGTCTGTCAATAATGCTACCTTGATTCGGATGGATCTTCAAATTAGAGTGATTTTCAGTAGTTTCTATAAAGAATATCCTAATATAGTTCAATGCTATATGAAACAAGAAGCAACTTTGTGAATTGAGATCTCATGGGACTTGAATGATAAATAAAGAGCTAAATTTGAACTCAGATAGGTTAAAATGAAAAATATTGGATTCAAATAAATGATGAATGTGCAACATAGCTAGGTGCACATTTTTATTCTAGAAGAATACTTATGCACAATAGCTTAAGTGCCTGCTTAGTATTTTGACAGATCTAATAATCATCGTTCTTTTTTATGGACATATGACTTCATGGATTTTAAAGTTTTATAGGAGTCATAATTACTTTTAAGGGCTTCTACGTTTGTCTTTCTGTATGCCTTCTTTTTTTATGTTCATTCTGATTAACAGGATTAATCTGTCATTTAGGCACTTGGAGTGCCTGTTCATAGGCTTGTACAGGCTGCTGATTCAGTTTCGGTAAGTGATATTATTGCCAAAAATTTAGATGGCCTTTTCTCTTTATTGTCTCTAGTTGTTTCTGATCCACTTATTGAGTAACAAACAAATACATTTTATCCATAACATGGTATCCTAAAGGAGAAACGAAGAGATATTCCTATGCTTTAGGTTGTAATGTATAACAAGTTTGTTAGTGTATTTTTCCCGAATTTCTGCTCATTTAAGAGTCTGTGCAGGTATGCTTATCAAAAGGTCTTGGTGCTCCAGTTGGATCTGTGGTTGTTGGTTCGAAAAGCTTCATTGCCAGGGTATGTATGCTTTTGCATAAAAAAATTATTTGTTCCTTGCCACATAGCTCATTGTTTCCTTCGGTTTCTAGGCCAAAATCCTGAGGAAGACTCTAGGTGGTGGAATGAGGCAAATTGGTGTCCTTTGCGCTGCTGCTTTTACCGCTTTACAAGAGAATCATGTTAAGCTGGAAGGAGATCACAGAAAGGCTAAGATTTTGGCTGGTAATATTTTCTCCATTCGATAAGAGTTAATTAACTAACTGTATTCATCTGTCTAATGATTCCCATTTACTTCTCAGTGGAACTTAACAAAATCAAAGGGCTTAAAGTTGATGTTGCAACTGTAGAGACTAACATTGTAAGTTGACTCATCAAAATTATGCTTAATTTTCTTTTAATTTAAAAGATGATGCTTACTTTTAAGTTTTTAACAGCTGATACGTGTTTCCAGAAATATGTGCAATTCAGTCAGATGAACCATTAACAAGATTCTGACTGAACCCTGCATTTCTGCAAGAGGTTGATTCAAGCCATGGAAACAGCCTCTTGCAGAAATGCGGGGTAAGGCTGCATACAATAGACCCTTGTGGTCCGGCCCTTCCCCGGACCCCGTGCATAGCGGAAGCTTTAGTGCAGTGGGCTTCCCTTGAACCATTACTGCTCTGACATTAATTAAAAAGCCAGCCCGGCTAACCCCCTCTCCTCATAGACAACTACCTCACCTTGCTTGTTGCCCGACGGAGTTCAGACTTAATCCCCTATAGAATAGATGAATCCAGTGATACAAAAGTTCTCATGAGCCAGTCATCATGTTCCATTAACTATTTTACATTCGAAAAAACAACCTCCATAAAGCTGAGATCAAATTGCAACAAGGAAATTTTGGCTTCCGGTGAGGGATGTCTTTCCTCTGGAAGGAATCTCTCCTCTCTAGTAGTCCACAGAGAGAAACCCCATATTGCATTACCAATGTAAAATTTTCTTTCAGCTCCTTACGATTCCTTTTGTTATCCTTAGGTATATTGCGATATACTGAAGGGGTCAAGGATCAGCGAAACAGAGTTGGTCAAGACTTTGGAACAATATGGTTTACTTATAATACCAGAAGGCCCACTGAGGTGC
This sequence comes from Solanum appendiculatum, assembly GCA_018342035.1. Classification (NCBI taxonomy): domain Eukaryota; kingdom Viridiplantae; phylum Streptophyta; class Magnoliopsida; order Solanales; family Solanaceae; genus Solanum; species Solanum appendiculatum. The sequence continues at coordinate 424,851 of JAGDQO010001434.1, forward strand.
ACTTGCCTTTTTATTCTTCAAATCTCTATCTAAGCACATCTACACATTTTCCTTGATTGTTTATGCATGTTAAGCTCATTTGGAGTTCAACTATTGAGAAATTACATAACATGCATGTTCAAGAGGTACACATGCTTGGATTATCACATCGCACGAGATGCTTATACATGTGACACCAAATCTTTTCCTTTCTTGATGGGAATGTTTGTATAATTGATGTTTCAAAAATGATGTCGAAACAAACACTACTTTTAGAGGATCTGACATGCCTCCGCTGACTTTTTTGAAGAGTCCATGCAACATAGGGATAATTGAGATCGTTAGCATTTCCAGTAGAAATGTTAGGAACTCGTAGCGCCTTAACGATTTTTTCAATTCAAAATCTGCTAGTAGTGCTCAAACTTGCATATGTTGCTAAGATAGAAGATTGACAGCACTACAATGGTTTTTTCCCATAGTTTTGATATGTTTCGAAAGATTTGGTTGTCTATTCTCCTTTAGTAGACTTATTTATGGAAAAAACGAAACCTCCAAATATTGGTATCCTCCAGCTCGTAATAGACCTTCCGAGACTTAGAAATGTTCAATATTCCTATTGCAGAGTCAGATTTGTTCTACACCACCAGATTTCAGAAAGTGATGTGCACTATGCAGTGTCTTGCCTTCAGGTAAGAAGTTAAATAAGTCGAAGCATCTACGTTAACAAATGATCACCCAATCTTCGCTTACATTTCTTCTCGTTACATATCTGCAGCGAGCTTTAGCAGGAGTGGCTGAAGAAAATGGTGACAAGTAACCAGATAAACGGTTTCAGACATGATCTCTTTCTTGTTAGAAGAAGGTCCAAATGTTACATGAGAGAGACCAGTTTCATTTGCAAATTTTAGTCAAATCTTTAAACTTTTCATTTTATGTTCTTTTTGTGATAAAAAAACTTTGTTTGTTCTTCATATGTTTGTGGTTGGACTAGTTTTAAAATTTATCCCAATGATTTAGTAAGGGATGAATGTTGGTTCATATGCAGCAATGCTGATGTGGTATCTCGAAAACTACAACTTAACGATACATCCAATACCAGTGATTGCGTTAAGGGACTTTCTTATAGGGACTTTCTTATGTTATGAGGTCTCGAAGACTGAATTTAGCCGTCAACCATAGTCAGCAAGTTGCCTATCTGATTTTTATTCACAATTATGTTAGTCTAATTAAATCGATTCTCAACTTCAAATCTCACAACATTTGAAGGTAATTTTATAAATTTTAACCATTTTTTAAATTAAGACATAATACATCGCTAGGTTTCAAACCTGTGGGATATTTCGTTTAGACACTAAACTAAACTCTATTTCAATTGAACCCCATTGTGTGTGCGCAATCAAATCCTTATTATGTTGTATCTTTTAACCAATAAAAGTAAGTGAGTTAAAAGGTTATTATTGGAATAGATTGAATTGAAATTGGCTAAATAGCAAGCCATATCACAATTAAGTAATTACACAAAGATCTTGAAAATGAATAGTTTTGAACTATTGATCCCTGCTTACTTTATTGGCAAACAATCAACGTCAAAAACTGAAACATATTAAATTTAAAATTTCTACTCACGACATTCACAATCATTCTTATAAATCACTAAAGCACAAACCGCTAAAGCTCTTACTAATAAGTTTAACCTTTTTAAATGAATTCTTATAATTTGCTTAATATCTAATAAAAAAATTTCTTTATAATTATTATATAAAACATTAAGTCAAAAAAATATTTTAAAAATAATTTATAATAAAATTTCTCAAATCTATAAATCAACCTAACTTTTAATTAAGTTGAATTAAGCAAGCAAACCAAAAATTAACTAAGTTAATAAATAAATAATTCATTAACCCATCCAAATTTAAGAAATTGGGTTAATCATATTTTTCATGAGTTAAAACTCAAAAAACCAAAAAATGAAGAATAAATAATAGGAAAAAAATAAAGAATAAGCAAAACCTCCTTCTCCACATTTCTGCTGCCGCTGCTGCGCCTTCATCCCTACTATTACTCCTTCCCCACGCTTAAAAGAAATCTTTAATACTCTCATAATTTGCTTAGTTCTCCACAAAAACAAAAATTCTTCTTCTGGGGTTAGTAAAAATACAATCTTTTTTGGTTCTTGAATGTAAATATCATTGTTTCTTGTTTTTTTTTGGTTCTGAACTTTGCCAATTTGAGTTAGTTTTGCTAAAAGAATCGGCCCCATGATGTTGAAGTAGATGTTCAGCGTAAAAGTTAGTGTAAATTATATGAACCCTTTTGAATACTGATTAAAATGGAATGAGTTTGGTGGTGTCGTGTAGCTGATTTTAGCTAATTTTTTGGGTGTGGGGTTTTGAATGTTGTTTGTTTGTTGATTTTGTTGTGTTTTTTGGCTATATGCTAAAATGGGTTGTTCCTAATGTTGGTCTCAGCATTTTCTGTGTTAATTTCTTGCTCTTTCTGCTCTTGTTTTGTTAAAAAAGGTTTAATTTTGGTGCCTGGGTGGAGCTCAAATATGTTTCTTTTTGTGGTGTATCTGCTGTATGTAAATATTGCTTTTTTAGAACGTTGGACCTTGGGCCTAGTATTAGAACAGGACCCATCGCAATTACTGTTTGCCGATGATGGGTCCTTGATTAAATTGCCCACACACTAGATGTCCAGCCTGGGCGGGAGATGGGTGTTGAAGAGTCAGATGAAAACGGTTGGCTTGGGCAATCCACTTTTGGCCATGAGTTAGGCACATTTTTTTTTGTTCTGAACTCTGCCCATGTTAGCTAGTTTTGTGAAATTGAATCGGTCCAGAGATGTTGCAGTAGATGTTCAGCGTGAAAATTAGTGCAAGTATAATGGATCATTTCAAATACTGAATAAAATGGAATAGGTACAGAGGGCTTTGTGTAGCTGATTTTAACTAATTTTTTGGGGTTTGAGGTTTGATTGTGGTTCATTGGTTGATTGTTGTGATTTGTTATTTTGTTCTGTTTTCTGCTGTATGCTAAAACAATTTGTCCCTAATGTTGCCCTTAACACTTTCTGGGTCAGTTTCCTTGTTCTTTCTGTGTTTTTCTTCTTCTTTTTTGGTGACTTGGTGAAGACGAATTAAGATTTTTTTGCCCTTTGGTTGTAAACTGTAAATATTGTTTTTTAGAGCATTGTTTTTGGTCTGAACTCTGTCTATATGAATTAGTTTTGCTAAACAGATTCAGTTCCGAGATGTTGCAGTAGGTGTTCAACGTTAAAATAATGTAAGTATGATGAATCCTTTTAAATACTGAATAAAATGGAATGGGTAGAGAGTCTTCATGTAGTTGATCTTTACGAATATTTGGGATTGAGGTGTAGTTTTGACTTGTTGATTGATATCTTGCTGTTGTGATTTTTAATTTGCTCTGTTTTCACTTGTATGCAACACCAAATGTTGCCATAAACATTTTCTGTCTGTTTTTTGTTCTTTTTGTTCCCTTTTTTTTTTCTCCCTTCTGCTGTATGTAAATACTCTTGTTTTCTTTTCACCTTTTGTTTCCCTGGTTTTTCTTTCAGCATTAATCGTCATATAAATTTTTGGGCTAGGTGGCAGCAGATATGTTTTACCTATTTTGACCTATTCATTTGATAACCGTTTCCCCTCTAATTTATTGAAGGCCTAGTTTTCCCTAAAAGATAAATTAATCGGTATTGGAATGAAATGGTTTGGATAGTGCGGAATGGATTAGAGGATTCATGTAGTGGACCTTAGCTAATCTGGGATTGAGGGTAGTTGATTGATTTAGTTTGGATTGGGGAAGGAAGGAGGGGCTGAGAATCAGAGGTGGAGAAGCACCGAAAGGTCGACACCGTCATTTTCAGTTTCTTCAACTTAAATGACGGTGACGACCTCTTGCATTTTAGGAGCCAAAAGATTTTGGCTTTCTAATCATTTTCTCCTCCTTCCATTGTCAGGGGCTCAGGGAATGCTTTTCTTATCATATCTTATTGTTGGTTATGAGTTTTTGTCATTTGTCAAGATTTCGAGAGAATTTGAACTGTTGATGTAATGCTAAAACTGCCATCAATCTTCCAGCTTGAGCTACATTTTTGTGGATATATTATAGTTTTTAGTGCCTATGAAATGTTCAAATACACGTCTTTCTATTTGATTTACCTATGATGCTTGTTATTATCTAGTTCTAGCCTTCATCATATACCTTAGCAACTAATTTTGTAAAGTCTATTGATACTTATTGAAAGTGTAATAGGCTATAAAGAGATTCAGCTCCATATTAAGGCAAGTTTATGTGGATTTGTCGATTGATCAAGCTGCTGGAAAATCTTACTTTTGAGCAAAATCAAATCAAGATTTTCCCAGCCATCTTTTCATTCACCTCTATCTATAAGTCACTTCCCATGTTTTATTATATATTTTGGATGGAGGATGCTATGTTGCCTTCTGTCTGTCTATATTCGTCTGCTTACTGTTATGAATTCTAACCACTTATGTCATATTAACCTTTTAGCAGACCCCACCATAGTCGGGAATTTGAGGTGTAGATAATTCAAATGTTTTCTTCTCCTTCTCTAACCTCTGGAAGTTATTGAGTCTGGTGCTTTCAAATGAAAATGCATGCAGATTATGTGGGCCAATGGAGGCAGCTAGGCCCTGCTATCTTTTTTTAATTGATTTCCTTCTCGAAGTTGATTGTCTGATTCTAGTTTGACTGCCTTAGTAACTTGCCTTACTAATTATTCAGAATATTTTAGAAGATGGAGATAGTTGAGTCCATTCCTGATCTTGCTGTGCAAGATCCACCTGGTGAAGACTTCTCAGCATCTGATTTGAGTTGGACCAAATTTGGAAATGAAGAACGTCATGATGAAGTTGCCCTTATTCATTATGATCGAGTTGATGCTTTTATCATTGGAGAGTGTTGTAATGTGGAATTCCCAACAAGGTTTCACATTGAGAGGGGAAGGAAAAGAAGCAAAGGCAGTTTAAAGGAGTATAAGCCTGATGAATATTTGGAGTATAGGCTGTAAGTGTTTCAACCATTTCAGGATATATCATTCAATATCTTCTGCCCTTCTTTCTTTTTTTGAAATGAATAATGTGGGTGATGCTGACCTCTTTTTTGTTCTATTTGTTTTAACTAGTAAACTATGTACTCGTTCGAATTTTTTATTACTTGATCTCTTGGTGGATTAAGTCAGGAATGAATTTTCTGGGCAAATAAATCTGAATGTAGAGGACTGTTTGTAAATGTTTAACTCTTGGGGGGGGGGGGAGGAGGCACTGCAAGAATCTAGGTAGTGGAACATCCTGTTTTGGGACAAAACAAAAAATGAAATTAAAGGGCTAACTATGAAGACTTTGCTTAATTTAAACAATGGTGGATGAAGAAATACTCGGTCTTCCTCAGTAACATTTGTGTTGTATTAGTAAGTTTGAACTTTTTAAAATTTACTTTATATAACTAAGTTATATATCCGACATATGTTGCTAAATTCTCAATTTCAGTCATTCATGTATTTAGACGTTGTTGGACTTGAAGTTTAAGTCTCCATCTAGTCAAAGATGACCCAAAATTTGTTAATTTTCTGAATCTAATGGAAATCCAGTGCCGGAAAGTGGTACGAAGAAGTACTCTATTACCAGAGTTCAAAAAATAGACTACCAAAGAACTGTCTCTGCCTAAGCTACAAAATCCAAAATCTTTAAGGACTGAGTCATATCTTCTACCATGATCTTCTTATACCAAAAGTACAGATTCGGTAACGTCTTTTTTTAACAAAATATATATGTTGTTGTTTCCCCTCAAAACATCTTTTATTCCTTTCAAATGAAATAGTTCACAAGATGCACATAGGGGTGGGCCTCCAGATCTTCTTCATCTTCCTTCTACCTTCTGATGTTGCCAGCTTCTCAGAACACCAAAAAGATTAAGATAAGTGTACCAAATCTGCCATGTCTGGCTGCAATGTGAGAATTGATGACTATAGATTCCACATAATTCACCCAAAAGAAACACCTGCTGCAGATGATATGACCCCTTCTTTTGTAAGTTTACCTGTGTCAAAGATTGCATTTAAAGCAGCAGTGTCCATCCAAAGCATGCAAATGTGGAGGAGCTTTGTTTGCCACAACACTAAAATGGCCAATGCATTCCCAGTCAGCATCTTTGTTTCTGGATAAAATTGTAACAGCTCCTTACTGAAAATTTTCCATACTTGCTTGGCAACCTGATTGGAGAATCTTTTCTGTTAACATCCAGGGTATGGGTTCCAATAGATTTAGTAGTTGACTAATATCTTCCAATTTCCAATCATTAAAATTCCTTCTAAATCTTAATTGCTAACCAGTGTCAGGATAACAATCAGCAACCGTAGAATGCCTGTTAACAGCTTAACTGTACAACACAGGATATTTCTCCCTTAACATCCCATCACCAACCCAAAGTCTGTTCAGAACTTAATAGTGGATCCGTTTCCAACTTTTTATTTGAAGTTCTGTCGTAGTTCTGTCCAGAGTTCGCTGATATACGTCCAAACAACCCATTTTGTGGCCATTGACAGTATGTTGGACTGCAAGAGTCTTCTTTTTTACCTTATTTAGTAGTTATAACTTCTGTCCACAACTCTTCACCATCACAGTTCAGTTTCCACCACCATTTAAGCTACAAGCTTTCATTGTGCAACTTAAGGTTTTTAACACCCAGTCCACTTCCTCTTCTATCTAACATTACAATTCCCATCTAACCAAATGTTATCCTCTTTCTGTCTTACATTCACAGGGAGAAAATATACCCTTTGCAACTGATCGACAAAAACAATGATTAGTGATGAAAGCAAGTCAACAAATGCCAAACCTTGGTTCAACATGTCAAATCTACCTCAAAAGATAGATAATCTAGTCTGTAGGCTTCTTGATTTAAAAAACAAAAGAAAAAACATATTCTGCTCTGTAGGCCTTAGTAAATAAGAAGTTGCACTACTTCTATGGAGCTAGAAAGGAGCTGCATTAGCTCAGTTGTGCATCCCTTCACTTGCTTGATCAATTTCTTCTTTGTAGGAACCTGTCCTTGTGGATATTGCTCGTAACAACCTGGCTTGATCATTCACTGCTGCTTCTAGAATTTCCTTCAAGCATAAATTTATTTTACTGAAGTTCATTGAGTGTATATATTTCTTTCTCTGTCTGCATTCCAGTATGTTTTTAATTAGTAAAAAAATGGAAATATATAATGACTGGAAAGGCTACCGCAACTTACTCAAAATTGTAAATCTCTCTCAAGCTTTTTCAGACCTTTGATTTGTCTAGTTGTTTCATCATCTTTTTTACAGATTTGAGCTCTCCCTCTCTTTCTCTCCTCGCTTTCTATCTTTCTATCTTTCTATCTTTCTATCTATATCTTTATATATACACACACATATACACACACACTACATATATATTTAATCTATCTAACTATCTTTCTTCCTTCCTTCCTTTCTTTCATTCTTTCTTCCCTTTTTTCCTTCTTTTTTTTTTCACAAGGAACAGATTTGAGCTTTCTACAGCTTCAAGTTTGAGTCACTTCTCATTCTTTACTTGCTTATGGCTTCCTGAGCATTACTACTCTTATGGTAAGAAGAGAATTAGCTCAAGATTCCTAGGTCACCACTATTATCCCTGGAATACTTACCATTTCGACCAATATGTTATTCCTTTGCCCCATAATTGTTTACCCATATTTGACTTTCTAAAGTCAAACTAGATCAAAGTCATCCTAGGACTAAATTTTGCAATGGTTAAGAATAAAGCTCATACTATGTACTATTGTAAGAAGGTTTCTAACTTTCTGCCACATAAAAATATATAAAACATCCTTAGTGAAATCCTGTTTGACTTTTTAGGGACAAATATGGGAATAAGGGCGTAACACGTAGTTGTAGCTGTATGAAAAGTCATGACTCATGAGATTTCGATAATCGTAAGGATTGACTCTTATTACAAAATATATGACCTTTTTTCATAACTTTTGGTATAATATGAATGTGAAAGCTAAAATTGTTTACGAGTTTCTCCTTCATATCTTATCATGCTGTTATTTCAGGTATTGGTGTTCCTTTGGCCCGGAAAATTATGGAGAAGGAGGTGGTATTTTACCAAGTCGACGATATAGGCTTAACACTCGAAACCGTGCCGCTAGACCCCAGTCCATGAGGGGCTGCACTTGTCATTTTATAGTGAAGCGTTTGTATGCCCGTCCATCTCTTGCACTTCTTATATATAACAACAGGGGTCATGTTAACAAGTCTGGTTTTGTATGCCATGGGCCACTTGATAGAGATGCTATTGGTCCTGGTGCAAAAAATGTACCTTACATTTGCAATGAGATTCAACAGCAAACTATGTCTATGATCTATCTTGGCATTCCCGAGGAGAATGTTTTAGCAAAGCATATAGAGGGTATTCAACGCTACTGTGGTTCTGACGCCAAAGTGAACAGCCTTGCTGCTCAGTATGTCCACAAACTTGGCATGATTATTAAAAGATCTACTCATGAGTTGGATCTAGATGATCAAGCTAGCATTAGATTGTGGGTTGAGCGCAATAAGAAGTCTGTTTTCTTTTATCAGGATGCATCAGAAAATGATCCATTCATCTTAGGTATCCAAACTGAATGGCAGTTACAACAAATGATTCGTTTTGGACATCGTAGTCTCATAGCCGCTGATTCAACATTTGGTATAAAGAAACTAAAGGTAATGAAGCAATTGTTTTTCTTCCTTTAAACCTTGAAGACATCTTCCATAGTTCTAATTTATTCTGCGTAAAATGGCAGTATCCTTTGTGCACACTTCTTGTGTTTGACTCAAGACAGCATGCCCTTCCTGTTGCTTGGATCATCACCCGCACAATTGCCAAGCCTGATGTGAGTAAATGGATGAAAGCTCTACATAATCGTGTCCTTGCTGTTGATCCAACATGGAAAGTCAATGGTTTTCTAATCGACGATGCTGCTGCAGAAATTGACCCCTTAAGGCAAAATTCTTGTAGTTTACCATTTCTCTGTATCTAGTTAGTAACATGGTTCTATAACTGATTTACATGATCTTAATGTCTTTTCAGGGAGATATTTTCATGTACGATTCTATTTTCACTTTGGCGGATCCGTAGATCATGGTTGAGAAATATCATCAAGAAATGTAGTAATATTGAAGCTCAAAGAGAGATATTTAAGCGTCTAGGAAACATAGTGTACAACATTTGGGATGGAACTGATCCTTTTGTTGCTTTAGAAGAACTTTCTCAAGATTTTGTTGATCAAATGGCCTTCTTGCAGTATTTCAAAGCCACATGGGTGCCGAAATTTGGTTTGATCATCTCTTTGTTTGTTATCTACTTTTGTTACCTTGAAAAAGTTTTTCCATCACAAAGAATGAAGAAGAACATAATCTGTCATATACAAAACATATAAATCAGATAGAAACAATATAACTCTACTATATATGCACTCCATTACTTACATGTATATTTAGTTTATTTCACCATACTATATGAAAGCATATGTTTTGAATAATTTTCTATCGTTTCCCATTATTTAATGTGTAATAATTGCTTTTTTCCTAGTACAGAAATGTGGCTTACTACAATGAAGACGTTACCTCTTGCGAGCCAGGAAGCATCTGGTGCAATAGAAGCATATCACGTCAAGCTGAAAGTCAGACTATATGATGATTCGCATCTTGGAGCACTCCAGAGGGTTGATTGGTTAGTTCACAAATTGACAACTGAGTTACACTCTAGCTACTGGCTTGACCGATATGCAGACGAGAGTGATTCTTTTCAAAATGTGAAGGCTGAATATATTGCCACCACTTCTTGGAATAGAGCTCTGCAGATTCCTGATGCTGCTGTGACCTTGGATTGCAAGGATAACTCCTTTGCAAAAGTTTTGAGCCAGAAAGACAGCACTATAGCACGACTAGTTTGGAATCCTGGATCGGAATTTGCCCATTGTGATTGTGAATGGTCAATGCAAGGAAATCTGTGCAAGCATGTTATTAAAGTCAATATGATATGTGGGAATCTTCAATCTTATCGACCTTCTATGTCATTTCAATCATTCAATGAGATTCTAGATAGTCTGTCAAAAAAACCGGTGGATGATTCAATCGCATTGGATTTGTCAACAGCATGGACACATCAGATGCTTGATCAAATTCGGAAGCTTGTTGAGCTAAACCAGGCAAATAATATTGGCACCATAGTGAATAATATGCCTTTGAGATGGGTTGCTAAAAAGGGCAGAACATCTGTTGGCAGACCATCAGCTCTTGCTCTTCTCCCCTCCAGCGCCAACAATAATTCAACTAGTTCTGCTGCTAAAAAGAAGCAAAAACGGAAGAGATTATCAAGATTATGCTGATTGCTTGTGGAAGACGGACAAATTCCTCAGACGAAACTTTGCATGGGTGCGAATTTTTTTTCCCCAAGCAGCTACCAGCCCTGGCTATTTCATTTGGCAATGACTATTCTGTGCTTAATTCCTTGATCATATCCCATCAGTTGGTTCCCGGAATACCTAATATTCCCATTCATGATTGTGGGATTGGTTTTGGTGCTGTTTTAACCAACATGATGCTGCCACCACCCAGACAGTCAGATCGATGCCAATCCTCGTGCATCCAGCAATTGACTGATTTCAAGAAATGACCAGAGAAATTTGCTCATCCAGCAAGAAACCTACCGGTGAATGTGAATTCCGGGCTTCATTGGTGTAGATGCAAGGTGATTTTGTGGCTACATCAGAAAATTATCTGTGAGTCCAGTCCACTTCTAGCTTAAGATAGAAATAAACTGACCTTTGAACTCGCTATGTTTTCAGCTTGTCCTAATCATCTACACGAATTTGAAAGCAGAAAATTTTGTAGAAAATGAATGTCCATATGGATAACTATCTTATTGTTAAACACAATTGTGGCTTACAAGTTACAACCATTAGAATAATTTGTTCATGATTCACTGTACATATGCTGTATATGGGTTTTGTTCCAGATTCAGATGAGAAACAGCAGGTCTAATTAGTTGAGCACATTGATTTAGATACAACTTTCACTATAACGGTTAAGTTTTCTTTGAAACTGACTTTTCATGTCATGTTATATTATATATTCTCTATAACAACATTTTGCTCTAACATTCAAAGTATCTTGACAAACAATGTTGTTATAGAGAGGTTTGATTGTATTTGTTTCCCTTCTGGATAGTTTGTAAGGGAAAAAATAACTTGTTCTTTCAATAAAAAAGGAGACTCATGAAGATTTTGTTTTGGTAATAGTAGAATTGTATGAATGATTCTACGTAAATAGATGTTTGTGGTTCGACCTTTTCTTAGACCCAGTGCATAGCGGAAGCTTAGTGCAGTAGACTATCCTTTTATGTAAATTATTATTGTCACTTACACATCTTTGTTAGAAAATTGCACTGAAAATAGATAAAAAAAAACTCTTTTAGACTCCATCACTAGGTCATATTGTTATAACGGTATTGTTTGTTTGGATATATTTCACATTTTAAAATGTTTCTAAGACAATTGGTTGAGTAGTTAATATAAATTTGTATATCACATTTTATCTTGCATAACAACTGATACATATATATTATATAGTATATGCACAAGTTATATAGTAAAATCCTAGACGCACCTGATGTTTACATCAACTTAGAAAATATAAGATACATATCTTCAAATTCACACTCATCACTAAACTATAGCTAATTAATATACATTCTCTTATTTTAAGTGCCAACTTAACTAAGATATAAGATAAATTAGTATGATTTGGTGTAAATATTAAATATACGGATTAATATATTGTTCTAAACTCATTACTTAACTATCAGCAGGGGTGAATTTCAGTTATTTTTGCAATAGTTACTTAGAGTCACTATAAAAATTCATAAACTTTAAATTTAGCTGCCAAATTTAAAGACCATTTATAATATAGTACTTTTTGTTGTTTTATTTATGCCATAAATTGTAGTATGCATATTATAAGAATGAGAGAATTAGACCAAAATTCTGCGAAATTTCTTGGAAATGGTCCCCTATTCAATAATGCTACTCAATTAATACACTGCAAACGTGTGTATATCTAACAATATTATACTATTTACTTTAAAATATATTTAATTTTCTCCTGCATATATTTATCTAACCACTCTTATTTTATTATCTTTATCTTCTGCACATGTAAGTTTTAGACTGATCAATCGGCACTCCACCTCGTATAACATAGTTGACCTAACAACCATGCACTCAATAGAACTTACATGTAAGTCTCGCTAAAACATTTTTATCATATAGGACATTGGATGTTAGCATTAATTTCAATACGATGTGTGATGTCCTGATCGGTATCTTAATTTCATTGTATTTCAGAGCAAAATACTTGAAGTTTCTTTTCTTTGAGATGACTTGTGTATCAATCCTTACTTCCCCATTCTCTCCAGTAATGCGACATTGAACTTGCATTCATGTAGTTTGTATTAGTCATGCTCAGCTTGGTGCCGTTAAGCTCTAGGGTCTGTCTCCAAAATAAATCTTCAGTCTATCGTTAACTCTGTCGTGTGTCTTGTTAATCAATACTATGTCGTTTGCAAATAACATACACTGTAGTATGTACTTCCTCTTGAATATATCATGTCAATTCATCAATCACCAAGGCAAATAAAAATGGGATCAGAGTTGATTGTTGGTGCAACCTCATCTTGACTAGGAAGTGTTTCGAGTCTCCTTTCATTGTTTTCTCTCTGTCTTGGTTCTATCGTACATGTACCTAATCACTCTAATGTATGTTAATACACCTTTAGACTCCAAACATCTACATCAAACCTTTCTCAAGATTAAGTTGTATATATGTCCTTTCAAGGACGATGAACCCCATACTTAAGTCTTTTTTTCTCTCCCTATATTATTCCAATACTTTCGTTGTCGATCGTCCCAACGTGAATCTAAATTGTTTCTCAAAAATAGATACGTTTCTGATCCTTATCCTCATCTCAACCACAAGTTGGTTTACTAGTTTAATGTCCTTGCAGTTATTGTAATTTAAAATATCACCCTTATTTTTGTACAACTAGATCATTAATTATACTTCACCAATTCTTTGGGCATTCTAGTTGTCTTGAAAATGACATTAACCTAATTAATTAGCCACTTCAAACACACTCTGCTTGTGCTCTTCCAAAATTCAACTGAAATCTCGTCTGGCCAAATCGCTCTTCTCCTTCTCATCTTGTGAATTGCCTCCTTAACCTCCTCAAACTCGATATACCTATAACACCCAAAATCTCAACGACTTTCAAAATACTCTAAATTACCCAATACAATACTCTTGTCTCCATCTTCATTTAAGAGTTTATGAAATTATGTATATCGATCTCCGTTTAATATGTCCCTATGTAAAAAAAAAAAAAAAAAAAAACTATTTTCCTTAGTACCAAACACACCCTAGCTACATGTTGTTGCTATGAAGTTTCCTTTAGAGTTGTTGGGTTGTAGTTAATTTATTATATTAATCCTTTAAGAGTTGTTGCTTTCAAATTATAATACACGTGCCCTCATATTGAATAATATTAGTAGGGGTTACAATTTACAAGCAAAACTTAACCATTCGTACATTATAATATTAATGCAAGTTGAAATAAAATGCCAAAATAAGAAGATATCCCTTTCTGAATCACAATATAAACTCTTTCTACAAATGTCACTCTCTTCACTTCTCACTATTTTGTCCCCCCATGTCTGTAATTTTGTTCTAGATAAAAGCACTAATATACGACGAATTTTATTTAGTGACATTTTTGTACTATAGTTTCAATCTTTATATTCGTTGTAGCTAAGAATTCATAACTATATAATGTTTAAGTGTCATTAGGACACGACTCAGACCATGATAAATTTGATTTTTCATTGGCCTTGCTATCCACAGATTGATTATATATATTCTTCAATATTTTGCCATTTTTGAAGAATATGTGGTGGCCAAGCTACACTAGCTAAGTTAACTACATGTTTGAACCCCCCACCCCCACCCCTACCCCCTACCCCCTACCCCCACAGTGCAAATTTTTCAGTTCAATAAAAGGGGATTTTTCTGAGTGATTTTCTCATTGTGACCCTAAAGCCATTGGCTTTTAATTTTTTTGGGTACATCTGTTTTCTTGTTCGTTAGCGTTTTATTTATAATAAAATAGAAATTAAAGTATATTTCGTGCTTATTCATCACCACCATATGGATGTTGTAAATGTTAACCTGAGCAACAATGTTGTTAGCATTCTCTCAGCTCCTCCGTTGAGTCGATATGAGAATCAGAAACGTCGTGATTGGAACACGTTCTGTCAGTACATAAGAAGTCATCATCCCTTAATGTCACTTCTTGAATGCAGCAGCATTCATGTTCTGGAATTTCTAAGGTACGTATCTGTTGAATAATAATAATAATAATAATCCAAACTTTTAACCAACAATTCTTTTTATAGTATAGTTTGATATTATTCCATACTTTTTTAAATTTCAAGTCAAATCAAACAAAGCAGACAAATTTTAAAAAGGGAATATTTCTTTTGTTTTCTTTTAATTGTAGCTAGGTTCTATTTTTCACAATTTGTTAGTCAAAATAAGGATTAAAACATATGTGCTTAATTTAAATTGTGGTATCAGTTAAGGATTTTTCTAGATTTTAAATTTGCATGTAAGCCTATATATAAATAGGCATGTTCACTGTATTGTTTTTTCATAGTTAGGGACGAAGCTAGAATTTTTAAGTCAGAGTGCTCGACTGCATTAAATCTAGATTTACTTTCTAAGATTGGGTTTATCAATAAATACCTTTGTATGTTATTATATAATGTTTGGAGCTAGTATGAACAAAGGGGTTCAATTGAATTCCGTTATCGGAGAATTATAACTTTTTTTTATTATATATATATATATATATATATATATACTATTGTACCCCTTGACACAAGGAACATTTATTGTGTAGTGATATAAAAGAGTTCAAAAAGTTGATTTTGAACATTTATTTCTTTTGAATAATTTTATATAAATTTCAGATTCGACCACTATCTCTGACAATATACTCTTATTCTAATAGGTACTTGGACCAGTTCGGCAAGACTAAAGTCCATAACCTAAATTGTCCATTTTTCGGGGTGGTAAGTCCTCCGGCACCCTGTGTTTGCCCTTTAAGGCAAGCATGGGGAAGTCTGGATGCTCTTATAGGGCGTCTTCGTGCTGCTTATGAAGAACATGGAGGGAATTCGGAAATGAACCCGTTTGGGGCTCGAGCAGTTAAGCTATTTTTAAGCGATGTTCGTAATTTTCAGTCCAAGTCTAGAGGAATAAGCTATGACAAAAAAAGAAAAAGATCAAGAAAAAATCAGAAAAATATAATGGCAATTAAAGAAGTTGATCATCAGATTCATGATAATAAGAATGTAGGTGCAGATATTGTTATTGAGTAATTTTCTTGAGTTAAATTAAGTATTGGTACAATGTAAAATAAGAACATCATTTTGCATATATTAACTTCTTTTCATTTTATTTGACTGTCGAAACAGTAACTAAGACAAACAAATTAAAGCAGAACAGAGAGTACTATATATCAAGCTCTCACACTTGTTTATTTGTTGTTGTTGTTTCTTGAGTGATAATTGAGGTGGATATATATTAACGATGTTATAATGCTATATATCGTCTTTCTTGTCAATTACTTTTTTGTTATATTTTAATTTATGTGATGGTATTTGGCTAGATATGATGTTCAAAAAGAGAATTGAAACTTGTGATCTGAAATGAATCATATATGTTTTGTTTGTCTATAAAATCATTTCATTAAAGATAAAATAAATAGTTTTAAAATGGACTTTTTTTTGCTTTTTGTTCTTTATCAAGGGTCAGATTAATTAGGTTCTAATTTTGGAATGCATTATTAGAAATTAGATACTCTCATAGTCCATGTTGTAAACACATGCCAGGACTCTCCCTCGATTTGGTAGTCTTTGCATGAAGATTATTGGAATGAAAATATGTATGGGATTAAGAATAACGATAAAATTATATTTTTTTTCTTATATATGTCACCATGTAATATAAACAATGAACGTACACCTTTAATCTTTGTGAATCAAAGGTACTTTAGCTCACGCGTAAACCACTCTGATAACTAGGAAGTATGACTGCAAGACCGAAATTCAAACGAGTACCTAACAAAAGGATACACAATTGGTAGAGCATGCAATTTAATTCGATACAACACTCGAATAAAAAAAGAGAATCGCGATAGACTAACAGTCAACATAAAACTTATCAATTCATAATAACTCCTCACTATAGCAACTTATAACCTTCTCTCACAAATAAAAATTCACCAACACTATAACTTAAATCCATTTCAACTTGTCAATGTCTAGTAATTATCACATTAGTTGGTTATTATTATTTCTCCTTTTTAAAAATATTATATTATGTACTCCGTATTATTTTTTATGTCTTTTTTATTTCTATATTTTTCTTTTAATTGATTTTATGTGCATGTTTCTCTCGATCGTCAAGCCTAATCAACTAGACTCTTTTTTATGCCTTCAACCTCTTACTTCGTCACTCAATTAACTGATGAACTTTCAAAAACAACAATTCAACGTAGAAATAACATATGTGTACCCCCCTTTTGATAGCTAAAAGCACCATTTACCAAGGATATATGAAATGCACCTTTCAACCCTAAATTTGTCTCTTAAAGAAAGGCACAAATACACCAATCTCCCACAAATTTACCAACATCCAATAACATAAATCCCTCAATCTATGGAACTAACATGCCTCTAATGCTGACACGTGTCCAGTAGTAGGGCCACCAATCCAAATTCTTCCCACATCATGTCCACTTGTTGGGTAACAAAAAATGGTCGCGACTTTCGAGACCAAAATCAACGGTTCTCCTTATGACACGTGGAAGTGTTGATGAATCTCATCCGTAGAATTATATCCGTACAAACACTTGCATATTTCCATCTTTGGCTTTATCGCATGTTTGCTATTTAAGGGTTCTAATAATTATTTGATACAAAAAAAAAAATTTATTTAGTTTAATTTATATTATTAATTATTATTACTTCTTGATTTAGGGTTTCTATATTATTTATTTAATTTTTTTAGGGTTTTGGGTGAAACAAAATGTTATGATTATTGGCCTTGTTTGGTATGGGGAGAATGTGGTCCTCACATCTTTGGAATTTGCTCAATGAAAATAAAAAATATTTTTTAAAAAAAGAAGTGGCAAAGTTTTAAAATAAAAATGCTAAAGTGCATGGGCACTAATTTTGATATCGTTATTTAACTTGTATTCATCTTTAAAAAATAAATATATTATGTGTGCACCTCGGATAACTTCATACGTCTAATTTTAGATTTTGTGTAAGATATATATGATTGAAGTTTAAGCAAAAATTACTGAAGTCCATTTTATCTAAATTTCAGAAAAAAATGACTGAATTTCAATTATATAAAACTTCAGAGACTGCATGTTGATTACATGTGCAGAAATATTTAAAAAGACGAATATTATTGTTCATTTTTCATATATGTTTTTTCAAAAAATATTTCCTCCTTACAATCCAGCAAGTTGGGCTTATTTATAGGTTGCAAAGTTGTTGGGCCAAATCCTTGCTGAATCAATACTTCGAAATTAAGTGAACGCATACAATCTATAACAACCTAATAATAATTGAACAATAGCTATAAACGAATAAAAGTGAAATAAAAGCGAATAAATACAAGTATGATACAAGCTGATAACTAACAATTGATAAAGTAGAGAGAGTCAGTACAAGTGAAATTAGAGTAAACAAATACGATGGAAACAAACTGATAATAATTGATATAGTAGAGCGAATAAAAACAAGGAAAATTAAAGCATATAAAATACAATCCCCTATCTTTTAGTTGTTTACCCATTGTTGTATTTGTTTTTACAAATTGTATATATTGCACAAACAAATTCAGTTAACAACAAACTATAAATATTTGTTCTGTGAATGAATACAGGGCAATAAAAAATTTGCTAAAACTGATAAATATTGAAATAACAACATTTGAAGGTTTCTTATCATTGTACTTGCCTACTTGGCCCTTAAACAAATATTTATTAAGGATTTAGTTTACTAAATTAACTTAAAACTTACTTTAAGTCATCCATTGCAGCTAGAAGAATAAAAGATTAAGCTGTTCTTAATTTTTCCAAAAAAGTTTCAGCATGAAATTAAAGATCATCCTAACACCCATCAACAAGCACTCGAATCGCGAGCCATGTAAACTTGTTCTTCATGGGAAGCTCAACCATATTCGTTCACTCGTTCAAAGGATTGTTTCAGACCACAAGTTTTTCACATTTCCAAGTATAAATTAAGGAGTTTTCTATAGCAAAGATTGGAAAATGTATTTTCTATTTTCAATCACCCTCCTCAAAGAATTTCAAGAACCAAAAGTCCAAAAGTAACTATGTGCCGGCCTTTTTTCTTTTTCTGTCAAGAGCCAGTGCAAAAATTCAAGAAATGGGGGTTAACCTAATGCAATTTAACCTAAAACTAGATTGTGACTTGAGCATTTACAGGGTTAACTCCTTATGAGACGTCCAGGCCTCGAGAGGCTGAACATCAAAATCATCTACCTCGCTTAACGATCTCTTCATTAAGAAGCCGAGTCATTAAGCCTTGATTAGGGGTCAAGTTATTGGTTTTGAGAAGATTGTTCAATGCATGAAGTTCTTCACAGTTTGCCTTCTTAAGTAGGCCACTCAGAACTGTATCAGCTCCGGTTGGATCATTTGAGATCTCGGATTTTATATTGAGTTTTGAACGGTCCACAGCTAGGGAAGATTGTACTGTCTGCATCAAAGGTTTAGATTTCCAGAATTCAGAACATACCCTGTCTATATCCATATCTTGAATGGCCTGCATTGATATGAAAAGATAATGTCAAGACGAGATCATTTAAGACTTCCCTTCAACTTTCATTTTGTTCCGCATTTTTTTGATCTATAAGATAATAGGCAACTGAAATCTTTCTCCAGATTAGAATTTTGTGAATACTGGATCTAATATTAATTTCAAGAACATATGTGAAAGGACCTGTACAATCTCTGTTGTAGAAAAACCAAACATTTCCATGCCCTCAACACTTCCAGGTGGTTGCAAAGGCAGAAGCTTCGGCTTTCCCAACTTATGTTGCTTTAATATTTCTTGGTTCACTCTCTCGCGGACCATATCCCAGCATTTGACAGGGGATAAGTGAACAAACACTTCATTTGGACAACGCTCTAATGAAACCTGCAAGTTCATTTATTTGCTTAAAAAGAGGATACCAGAATGGCAGGAAATAACATAACAATATGACAACACAACGGCATGAATAACCAAATAATACACAGACATAGAGATGCCAACTAAGCTGGCACGTGAAGGAAAACAAAAAAAAGGGGCAAAAAAAGGAAAACTGTGAAGTGACCCTCACTACTGTAGGTTGTGAATGTTATCCCATTGACAAGACTAATTCATTTAAGCTAATATAGACCTCTGGTCTAAAGGGATGAAAACTTGTAGAAGTCAAACTTTCCCTTCACAGCAAACTACAACCGAACAAAAACTCACAAAACTTTTGAAAGAAAGAATAAATCAGACTTGTAGCCAATACTTGGAAATCTGCTGGAGAGATAAGCAAAGCTTCATGGAGAAACCCCTTGATGATAAATGTTTAATAGACATGTTATCAAACTAATACGAAATGAAGTGCAGCTCAACTCTACATGCAAAACTTGATGCAGAAGAAACATGAAAGAAACTGCGGCAGAATAAAGTGCACCACAATATCCAAAAATAAGAATTAAAATGGCACAGGCAAAAACAAAAATCAAAATCTGACAAATAGCTCCATTCAAACAGATAATCAAATACCATAAACAATGGGCCATCTCGTCCTGCATCTAGAACTTCAGAAACATAGTGAGACATATTTGTTGGATCTAAAACATCAATGTATCTGACCCGGCTCCTGAATCCTGCATTTAACAAAAGAACAAAGTTGTCTATCATTACTTCCAAGAGTAGAGTAAAAATAATACAATTATTTCACATGTATTATACCCTTGGGATAAATAACCCGGTTGTCACACCATAACTTGCCAGGCTGGATAACTCCAATATCCAGAGGTTCCACATTGCAAGCAAGTCTCCTCACAACTTTTGCAATCCGAGGACCTTTCTGGCGAAAACCTCTGTCCAAATTGTTTTGAGAGACGGGAGAGTCACCTGATAAAGGTTGTGCACACTCCATTGCCTTATTTTGGCTACCTTCTTTATTTGGTTTACAGTCAAATGGTTGCCGGGACTGGGGACAAGTATCTGCATCTCTGATATTACCGCCAGAAGTCCCTTTTGTAACCTGAGAGCCTTGGGCATGTTTATCAATATCCATATTTACACACGAACCTCCAACGAAAGAATGAGTATCTTGATTAGGTTCATGATGTATTTCATCTTTTGAATTATCCTCAACTTTCATGCTCTCTGAACTAGGTGAACCATTAATTCCATCTTTAGTGACTCTCGCATTATCCATGGATGTTGTTGGGACAGGTTTATCACTGTTAACCATGTTCACTGTCTGCTTTCCCACAGTATCTCTCGAAGGAATTGAATTGTCCATCTCATCTCCCTCATCATCACTGAGCAGGATCACAACATCATCACCAAGACTTGAAGTTCCCTTCACTTCACGTTTATCTGTTGATAATTTCTTATGACACGAACCACCCTCAACGGACAGCTGAGTAACTGGAGTTCTATAAGCAGGAACCACCTTTAAGGATTCACTTTTGCTCTGGAAGTCATTCTGTGCCTTCTCAATTCCATGAGAAGTGTTGTCAGGCATAGAGGATGCCTTGATTGATTCCAAAGCTAATGGCTCCCTGGATTGTTTATCTTTATGCAATGAAAAAGCACTGCTGCTGGCCTTCATCAAGAGTGTTGGAGTTCCATCATCTTTTTCCTTTTTCACGGACGCTATAGAGGGTCCTGCGCTTGCCTCTTTTAGCACTGATTCCTCAGGTTTAAGAGATAATTTACCAGCAATCCCTACAACTTGCCTCTCTTTATTTACATAAGAACTCAAAGCCAATCCAAGATCTTGTCTTGCCCATCGATAAATTGCACTTAATTTCCCTTCTAAAGCGTCAACTAGTACATTTAATTCATTGATGTCATAACGGAAGAGGAAAAATTTGGCACCCCAGGAACAAGTACACAGTTGTTTTGCATGGTTCAAGCATGCATATTTGTCGGGCGAACAATTGTGACAGCCGGCCGCGGACAGGTGTAGATCAAAAAAACACACACTACATTCCCTCTCATTAGTAGCATCAAAAGTGCTCTCCATCTTTAGTGCTTGTGAAGAATTGCAAAGAAACTCCCTCCTGACTCTCTCCATCTCAACACGGTTCTGCAAAAAACATAACTCAGCAGTGAAGTTGAATAAAGAGGTACTAGGCTTAGTAACATAATTTATATGAACATAGAACTTAAATGTGGTATCAGTGTGACAACCTCTATAAGTATCAGTCTAACCCCAATAACCCCCCCCCCCCCAAACCCTTCTCTTTTAAAAAAAGAATACAAGGAAGAAGATAGGAAAATATACCCTCAATGCAACAGAAGAAAAAACAGAGGAAAATGGAAATGGAATTAAGGACTATCCAATGATAGAATATTGGTGTCACTATGTGCACATTTGCCTAAAGAATGCAGCTATTTTATTCGAAAAATTCTACCTTTAATGCTTTGGACAAAACTCCATCTTTTCCGCAAACATCTTTCCATCTTAAATTATTTGAGGTATTTTTCCTCAATAAATTAAGCTCCCAGTGCGCTTTGACTGCATCTCGAGCTGCTCCTAATAATAGTTTATCATGGGATATGGAAGTTTTCCGGCCTTGCTCGCGGTAATGCTCAATTGCATTCTGCCCATGGGGTAACCAATCAACAGGAGCAACATTTACTGCTTCAGCACAATTGAAGCCACAATTGAAACCAGCATGATATGCTCTTGGGAAGGTCAAAACAAACTCTCCAGGATTTTGGACACAACGATAAACTGGGACTCCCTCAGACTTCAATATGGAGGGAGATAGTTGTGTAACCTGCATAAATAATAGGTTATTATTAAAAAATAAGCCACCTATAAGAAGATGTTCCAACTTCTGTGAAGCAAATCAACTGTCACAGATTTGTAAAGAATAATCTACTACATGACTCATCAGACAGATATTCCACAAGAAGAGTAATATTTACAGTTAGACAGTTTCTTGTTTACATTTCAATTTGATGAGGACCCTATAGCATTGCAACACTATGAATGGGATCACATATCACCTATAGGCTATAGCTCAAAACCCTAAACAGACAAGGCAGTAGAAGAGGTTCTTTAGCCAAATAAGTCATTCTTGAACAGGGATAACCAACAAAGAGACATGTTATTAGGACTCAATTACTTTTTTGATCAAATGAAGATTGGGCTCACCAGCTTGTGAAGAAGGTCAGGCTGCTCTTCAAAGAGATCAGGCAAGTGTTTCCTCATAGCAGCCTCCAACTTTGATGCATCTGCTCCAGGCACACCATACCACATTTTTGGAGCCCCAAAATGCATGTAATTTAATGAGTATAAATGGTGATCTTCAACATGCTGTTGGGTAAAAATTTAGAAAAGAGAATTGGTAAGTAAATAAGACAAAAGCCCAAGGATTGTTATATTTTCAGGTTATTAAAGAAAAGAATGATCATCCAAATCATATATTTCAAGCAAACTAAATTACAGTGCTACCCAATTCAAAAGAAAAGGATTATCAAGAGCTAACCCAATAACAACTAGTACTTCTTTTAAAAAAATATGAACTCAAGAAGACTGCCTTTAAGAAGCTCCTCCTCAATGCAAAAGGAAGGAATAATCACAATCAAGCAATCACTAATACCACCCATCGATAGTTCGAATAAACATGATCAAGAGATTTACTCGATCAGCACTTATGCATATTTATAGTCTTATTGAAGGTTTTACAAGTTCTTTTTCTGAAAAAATATTATTTATAAGCTCTTTAGCAAAAGTATAAAATTTTGTAGCAAAGAAGCTTACGGGCTCAAAACAAAATTGTAGGAAAGAGGCATATGATAAAGGTATGTGCTAATTATATTTCAGCATGTCAGAGAAACCCTATTAAAAAGAAATAAGCACCTGCAGATCTACGCAGTCAACAGAAAGACTTGCTGAGGTAATTGCACCCAATAAACTTCAGTTTACCACAGTACATTATGAAGCAATTGAGGGGAACTATTCCACTTACCCAACAGAACGATGAAAAGCACATTCCTATGTACAGCCAAGGCACCAAGACACCAGATATATCACTGCTCTCATATGTAAGAACAGAACCTGTAAGCCTTGGAAAATTATTCAAGTTCCACCCTGAGTTCACATACTTGGTGTCAGAAGAGCCAACTTGATGGTCATGTTTAGGGAACCCACTTCCAAATACTCCAGTTTCCAAGTCAGCCCCATAAAGCACCTGGGAAATGATGACAAAGGAAGACAGAAAGGAGGAAAGTGTTATACATCCTAGATGGTTTCCATAAGAAGAAAAAAAGATAATCAACAACGAATGCCACCTCAATCTCTTCGGTGGGTTTCTCGACCATCCGCCAATATTCACCCTCAATGTTCTCCAATGAGGGACATTGTCCTTCATTTTGCCTGAAGTACTGGGCCTTAAAATCATCAGCATATTTCTGAAATGCATCCAGAGTAAACTCTGGACCAGGTTCAAATCCAAACCTCTCAGCATCACCAGCGTTCCTATTGTCAACACTACCATTACCCAGGTCTACTCCAGGTTTTGAGCATCTTCTTCTTTTCTTCTTCTTATGAATATTAGCTTCCCACATCCTTCTCATCGAATCTCGATTCTGAAGTTTGTCAATCCTCTGAATACGGGTAGCAAATTTGGATTTCTCCCATATAATTTTTTCCTCAAGAGAGCATGGAGGTTTCCACGAAGCAGGTGGTACTATGCGACAAATTCCATATGCCTCTGCTTTGGTGCGTATGCTAGCCATATATGTTAGGGTATCTTCAAATTCCTGGAGATTGGAAAAAGTTATTGAGAAAACTTGACCAGGCAAGACTCATAAAACTACTTTCAAATTATGGGATAACAAAAGTGAATGTGTGGTGTGTTTAGGTAGATACACTGAAAAGCCAGTTAAAATAAGACCTCTTCAGTTGGATAGAACACTGGAGCATCCCCAAGATCGGGCCTAGAAGGTTCCTCTGGCCGCCATCTCGCAGTTACCTGTTCCAAGCTTGAAACTTTAAAACAGCATATACATGTGATAGACCTACAACTCTCTATTTTGTCTCATATCTCCTATAGCTTTATGCTTGTGATTCAACTCCATTGGCAGTTGAACACTTTTTGGGACCAGAGTGTTAAGTGTTGTTCTTATGGTAATTACCAAAACGCTTAATTAAGATAGCCATAATAGGCTGATAAAATGAAACACAAATAAAGCAGTTCACTCCATATACTGACCCTTTGGCAATTGAGACACCCTTCACATCCTCGGATGACCCCTTTTGGAAGTAAAGGCCTTACAGAGGTATTCTGCACAAGAGGAAGAGAATATGAGAGGTGCGGAAGTAAACTTTTTGGAAGTAATAGGCTAGCTACTCAACCTGATCAGAACCAGATTCATCTTCTGAGCTTTTCTCATATTTCCCATAATTTACCCCAGGTTTACGCCTAAGTGACTTCATCATCTTTCCAACTCCATTACCTTCAATATTTGTTTCTACCTGACTTCTATGTGATTTTGACTCGCTCGCTGTGGATGACTGATTAATCATGAGTCGATTATTTTCCACCTGTTTTAGGGTGAAGGGTGCAAGTGACTCAAAACCAGGTGGAATTGCTGAAATGTCCATATCTTCTTCTTTGATGCAATGTCTAACAAGTTCGGTCCCCATCCTCCAGACTGCGAGAAATCAATATACATGTCAGAAATCAAGTCAAGAGACTGCACTCTCGAGTTCCCCTCATAAAATATGGAAGAAAACCGAAGGTGTACATGCAGACTCAAGAAGTACATATAGCTACTTGAGACAAAAATCAGACAACCCGAACTGAATGCACAAATTGATAATTATGATTATTCTCTGATAATCTTTTTAACATATGAATTCTCCCACGTGAAGCTTAAAATCCATGTAAGGACAACAACCAAATATATGATAATCTTTCAAGAGTGGTTGCTGCTTGTGCACAAATATATACATACAAATACACAAAAGAACACTTGAATCAATCCACCAACTTTATCAGACATAGATTCCAAAAAAAAGTACAGATCTACGAAAACAATGAAATGCAACAACATGAAGGCATGACCCTCTAGAGTTGAGCAAAAGCATCTGACCTGAACAATGTGGGTACAAGCAAGTTGTCGTTCGTTCAAGAATTGTAATGGAATTAGAAAAAAATTCCCTATACAACAGATTTTTCTAAGGAATTTACCCAGTAGAGTTTTCAGCCATAGCACAAATTCATTACTCAGTAATAGTTTTGCTTAAATTAAACAACAACAACAACATAATAGAGTCTACACCTTACCCCTACCTGGGGTGGTAGAGAGGTTGTTTCCGATAGACCCTAGACTCAAGGCAAAGCATATCAAAGCAGAACAAAAAAGGAACAACTGTAGTGAAACCCTTCACGGCAAAATACTATAGAAAGCATGATAAAACACTCTGAAAAAAAAAAAAAAAACAGAACAACTACACCAAAAAAGTACAATAATCGAAGTGCAAGCGACAACAGATAGTAACAAATATCAAAGCACAAAATTAAACAGCAAAACACCCTAATAAAACTATGATCAATTTTAGGATGATCATC
Source organism: Solanum appendiculatum (assembly GCA_018342035.1). Taxonomy (NCBI): domain Eukaryota; kingdom Viridiplantae; phylum Streptophyta; class Magnoliopsida; order Solanales; family Solanaceae; genus Solanum; species Solanum appendiculatum. The sequence continues at coordinate 450,889 of JAGDQO010001434.1, forward strand.
AACTCACCAAAAATTATCCAATTAATCAAAACATTCATTCATAGACACAGTGAATTCACCAAAATAGCCTTTCTTAGAAATTCAGAACAGAACCATATATACTTACATATTCTTGATCCACTGATCTAAGAACCTTCAACTCCAGTTCCCTACAACCATTCAAACAAAAAAAAAATCAGTACCAAAAAAAAAAAAAACAAATCACAAAACAACAACAACAAACACAACATAATCCCACAAGTGGGGTCTGGACACGATAACATATAAGCAGACCTTACCACTACCTTCATCAAATCACAAAAACAGCTCAAACAAATAACTACATAAATTTAAAACAGTAAAAATCAAACATAAACCAAATATTCATAATCAGATTCAACAGATCTAAGCTTTAATCATATGCACAACCTTTTATAAAAAAAAATTAAATTAAAAATAAATAAATAAATAACCCTAACCCAGTACTGAAACAAAGATGGTACCCACCATAACAGCTCCTGGTCAACAAAAAAAAATTCAATCCACTTGTAATTTGCTTTGAATTTTTCGCCCAGAATACCAAAAAAACCCTAATTTTTAGATGAATCTGTAATCCAGAAAAATTAAACACTAAATTATAAATTGTGAAAATAATTTAAGAAATCCAAATACAGATGTATGAATCCTCTTTTAATTTTTTTTTTCCTTTTTTTCCTTTTTTTTTCTTATTTTGGTAGGCTAAATTCAGATAAAAGATCGGATAAAGGTACACCGCTTGAAAGAATTATTTTTGATTTACCTTAAGAGGAAAAAAAAAAATTGTGAAATAATAATAATAGTAACAATAATAATGAAAGAAAGAACCCTAAGCACTATAAATGAACAGACCGGTGTACTAAGGCTCTCGTTATGTGTAGGATTCGAGAAAAGAAGTCGGGTTATAAAGACCTGTAACGATAGCGTTAAAACTCTCGATATGTGTGAAATTTGAAAGAGAGTCGAACCATGAGGATCTTACTTTTATCTCGTAGATAGAATAAAATTAGAAATTTTTTAAAAAAATTGTTATACAATTTGTTAGGTTTTCTGTGTTCTATATAATCTATGGGCAAATTTCCACCTTGAATATCTACGCGTGTTTGAACGTGCCCAATTTATTTAGTGAAACGTTTTGTATTTAATTTATTATATGTATAATAATATAATTCATGTAATAAAAAAAAAGTTGTTATTCCAAGTACTAGAAGGATTTGGTTGAGAATTTAATTGAGTAATAACTTACTTTGTATTTTATTAGGTGGAGAATTTATTTACTTATTTTTCTTTATGAATGAATAAAACGAATGGTTCTGAATATATAATAATAATATACTCAGTATAATTATAAATAAAGTTTGAAATAATAAAAATGTACACAAATTTTATCGATAGAAAAAATCTTTTTATGATAATTTAAATAAATAAAAATGAAAGAATTAATGAACTATTCTTACCGATGATTATTGGCATGAATTGTGGGGGTTGAGAGAGGGGGGTGTGCTTTATTGGAAGTGGAACCTTTGGTTCTAAGTTTTATAAAAAGCATATAATATATGTGGATAAATATTCTTTATTTAGAAAATATCTCTAGGAAGTGGGCAATAGTTTCCTTTGTTTAATAGGATAAATGAAAACTTTTATAGGATTCTTTTTGCATAGTCAAAATTGGTTATGGGCTTAAGCCCAATTGGATTGGGATTTGGTACTTGAATTTGCTTTGGAGATAAAATCAATTGGATTGTTTAGGGATCGCTTGGTAGAGTGTATTAGTTTTGTGTTTAGTAATATATTGTTTGGTATAATTTTTTTATGTTATTTATAACTAATACAATCATTAGTTATACATTTTATTATGTATTACTAATAGGCATAATATATAAATATGTCTTTTAACTTGATCGTAGCTCACATTTATATTTTCCAACTTTAGGTGTGTACAAGTAGATACTTAAACTTATATAAAGTTGAATAAATAGATACACACGTCCTATGTGGCATCCTACATTGCAATCTATATCCTACATGGTGTTCTACGTGTAGTATGCCATGTAGGACTCATGTGTCTATTTGTTCAATTTTATACAAGTTTAAGTGTTTACTTGTGCGCATCCAAAGTTAGAGGACATAAATGTGAAATAACGTCAAGTTAAAAGGCTCATTTATGTATTATGTCTTACTAATACCATGGATCTCTAGATATTAGTAATGCAAGCTTGCAAAGTGATTTAATGCATGCATTTACATTGTTAAAGATTCAATTAACCGCTCAAAGTCCTTTTTTCATCTTTTTTCCACCATGATTGTGAATAATATATTTGTAAATAAATTTTTTTATGCAATACGTGTTATTTTTAATATATCAAACCAAACAATGAATGGAATAATCTATGTATAATTAATGCAAGCATGCGAACATTACTAATGCAAATATAATTAATATTTGCACTACTAATACACTCTATTTTACATTATTTTTATATATCCTACTAAACGAAAATGAATTGATCTCTAATTTTGTTCTTCAGATGATCGATGGGTTATTTTTGAATTTTTATTCTTAGCAATTTAATTTATATTTAGTAGTGCATAAGTTTTCTAAAAACATAGAATATAACTTATAGATATTATCCAAAGAAAAAATTATTTGTCTTAAAAAGGCTAAAATTAAAGACTAACACTTAATAGGGGCAAATAACCCAAAGTTCACTGCATAAAGTATCTTTCGGTAAAAGTATATACGGCCTCTCCCTCAATTTATGTGACATATTTCGAATTTTGAAATTTAAACAAGTCTATCTTTGATCGTAATTTTTTCATATATTTTTTAAATATTTTGAATTATCAATTATTGTAACTTATAATATTATTCACGTAGTTTACAAATATATAAATTTCATTTTAAAAAATTTAAAGATTCGATAAGCAAATTCTCGATCAAAATTAAAAAGTTTAACTCTCGAAAAAAACGAAAAGAAATGTATTGATACAGTGTAAGTGTACATAGTTTTATGACTGATATTTAAAGAGTAATCAAAAGTTTTTTTAAAAAAAAAACTGTCGAGTATTAAGATCTGATCGGTGAGATAAGTGAATAATATTTGATTTTCATCCGAACTATTTAGAGCCCGTTTGAATGAGATTTTAAGTTGGTCAAACTAACTTTTAAATCAGTTTTTGACTTATTAGAACTTTTGACAATTATAAGAATAACTTAAAATAAGTCAAAACTAACTTAAAATAAGTTAAAAGTAGGGTGCCCCCTACTTATTTTTTTAACTTATAAATCATTCTACTTTGACCAAGTATATTATTTTTTTACCATTAATTCTTTTATAATGTTAATAACTTTAATGGTATTTCAGACATTTTGATTTAAAAAAAAAGTGACTTTCAACACTTTTTTGCCAAATACATCAATAAACACATAACTACTTATTTTTAAAATGAGTTTAAATAACTTTTTAAAAGTTATTTATTTTAAGTCAATCCAAACGGGCTCTTAATCCAATCTCCCTCCAATCGGAAAACCCTATTTCAGTGGTGTTGCAATGTCGGCGGCAGGACTAAGTTGGGAAGATCCTACCCTGTCGGAGTGGCCAGAGAGTAAGTATAATTTCTTGTTTGTTATGTATCGTAACGTATTGTTTTGATGAATACAATGTTTGTATAGAATGTATTGCTTTCCGTAGTTATATAATGTCATACACACCTCACTAATTTGAAGGACAAACCTACAAGAAAAGCAAGGTACTGGGTAGAACTATTAGAAAAAAGGTAGGGTGATCACACCACTATTCATCATTAGGTAATGATGGATTTAACAATACAATACAATAAAATTTAAGTAACAAGCAAAATAAACATTATATTTAAACTAACAACACAGTGCAATAGGTAACAAGTAACAACCATCCAAACAAGCTATTAGTATTCTAGTGTTTTGTGTGGATTAGTTTATTTCTCTCCCATTATAGTCTTTGATAGTTTATGCATCAATGGAAGCGGATACTACATTGTTAGATGGTTTGAGCATTGTAAATTTGGTCATACCGACCCAACAATCTTGCAGTTTGGAATTTTGGGAGGAATTCAAAGACTTCAGTTATATTAGCCTAGTGTAAATTGTTTAACATCATTGTAAAAACTCTAATTGAAAGGTTGAAGTTAATCATAAACTATTATTTCAGACAATGGAAATAGTCGTGATGCTGCTAACCAATTATTGTCTTGATTCTTGATGTTCGAATAGAGGGGTATGAAGCAGGCCTAATACTTCGACATTGTGTGCATAGTGTTTTGCGTCCTAAAAACAATTTAGGGAACAATAACAACAAACCTACTTTAGTCCTACAAGTGGGGTCTAGGGAGGGTATCTTTGAGAAGGTAAACAGTTATTTCCGAAAGACGCTCGACTGAGCAAACAATGATATCACGGGTCATGCCCTCGGTGGGCTGAATTTGTGGCGTATCGTGCCTAATTACCTATCCTGTAAAAAAATTGTGTTAGTTAAGTCATAGAGCATTTTGTGTCCTGTCTTTTGAAATGCACTTCTTTTTCTGCTTTTCCCCGCGGTGTTTAGGAAAAGAAAGTGCAGGAGATAAACTCTGTGAAGTTATCTATCAGATTACTTGTCAGAATACCATGAATGCTTATTGGTCCACTTTCACGGTTATGGTCTAGCAAGTAATTGTATCCGCTTTTGATATCATATATCTTACTCAATTATCTTTCACTGTTAGTTCTCCTGTCGCTTCCTTCCATGAATGTTTTTTGCACCTGTTTTTCCATCATTTGTGCCTTTTGCTGTTAGAATTGGTGCAAATCCTAACATAGTGAAATAACTTTCTGTTCGAATGGTGTCACAGATGATTATCGTCTACTTTGTGGAAATCTTGGGAAAGAGGTCAATGATGATGTCCTATCAAAATCCTTGTCAAGGTTTCCAACCTTTAACAAGGCTAAGGTATGTTTTGTTAGATTTTGTTTCATTTTCTAATACTCTTAACACTTTTATGCTTCAATTTTGATTGGTATACATGAGCTCTGGTAATTTTGGTCATGAAGGGAGAGAGACTACTCACTGCTTACTGTTTTCAAATTGGAGTTCAATTGCTTTGGCAATTAAAGAGACATATTAGTAGTATCAATGTATTCATAGTGGGAAATTACTAAGACAAGTGAATGCTACTAACATTGCACTTATTCCCAAGGTGGATTCACCAGAACAGGCCAGCCAGTTTAGACCAATTGCATGCTGCTATGTAATATATAAATGTATCTCAAAAATGATCTGCCATAGACTGGAAAATGCTGTGAGCCACTTAGTTGCAGACAATCAAGCTGCATTTGTGCAAGGGAGATCAATGATACATAATATCCTGATTTGTCATGACCTGCTGAGGCACTACAACAGGAAGACTACTCCTAGGTGTTTGATGAAAATAGACCTCAGAAAGGCCTATGATATGGTGAGTTGGGAATTTCTAGAGGAAGCTATGCAAGGGTTTGGATTTCCAGCAAGATTTATTAAATGGATAATGGTATGTGTATCAACTCCAAAGTACACTGTAAAGATCAATTGAGAGGGCTATGGCTACTTTGAAGGAAAGAGAGGATTGAGGCAAGGAGATCCTGTTTCACCTTTACTCTTTGTGTTGATTATGGAATACCTTTCAAGACTACTCAAAAGCATGTCATGTCTGCCAGACTTTAAGTTCCATCCAATGTGCAAAACTCTAAGATTGAATCACCTTGTCTTTGCTGATGATCTTATGATCTTCTGCAAAGGAGAGATCAAATCAGTCACTAGAGTTATGGAAGCGTTGAATCATTTTAGTGCAACTACTGGACTGGTGGCCAACATGGAGAAGTCAAATTTATTTTTAGCAGGAGTGAATGAAGATGTTAAGGTGCAGTTATTGAATATTACTGGATTTACAGCAGGTTCCTTTCCCATTAGATACTTGGGACTCCCACTCACATCAAAAAAATGGGGTAAAATGGAATGTCATCAACTTGTTGATTAGATTACAAACAGGATCAAAAACACCTATGCAAAACAACTCTCTTATGCTAGAAGGCTGCAAGTTGTGCTCGCTGTGTTGTTCTCAATACACAGTTTTTGGGGATCAGTATTCATACTCCCTAAGAGTGTAGTAAAGGAGGTAGATAGGAAATGTAGAGAATACTTATGGGGGAGCAATGGGGAGAAGAAGAAAGTAGCATTGGTAGCTTGGGATAAAGTATGCTTTCCAAAGGTGCAGGGTGGACTAAATATCAAAGGTTGTGGGAACTGGAATGTAGCCTCTGTAGGAAAGCTAGTCTGGCAGATTGCTATGAGTAAAGAGTTTTTATGGGTGAAATGGGTGCATGGTGTACACATTAAATCAGAGAATATTTGGAATCATAAGGCACCAGCTGATAGCAGTTGGTACTGGAGGAAAATTAACTCACTAAAAACCAAAATGCAGTACTGGTACACACAAGGGCAACTCAACCTTACTGCTAATGGGGATTACTCAATAACAAGAGGGTACCTTGCTCTGTTGGGGCATCAAACCAAACTGGGAATAGCTGAATTAATTTGGAACTCTGTGGCATTGCCAAGGCAAAGATTCATCATGTGGTTAGCAACACAAAAGAGGCTGCTCACAAAGGAAAGGCTGCTACACATGAATATGCCAGTTGGAAATAGTAACTGTTGTTTATGTCAAGATGCAGTGATAGAAACAAATAAACATTTGTTTGTAGATTGTGATTATGCCACAAGGGTGAGGAATGCACTCCTAAGCTGGACCAACACCCCCATGCCTGCGAAAGAACTGCGTCATACTTTGGAGTTGATTAAGAAGAAGCACTGGAAGAAATTCAAGAAGGAAGTGATAGCAGCCATATGGGGAGCTATGGTGTACCACATATGGAAAGCAAGGAACTGGAAACAATTCAAAGGAGTTCAAGTCAAACATACAGATATAGTGAGGGAAATTACACGTGAAGTTGTTGCAAGGATAGAAATGTATAAGAATACTAAAAGAGCTAGCAGATGTAGGAGTTTTTGGCAAAAGCTATGTACCTAGTTTGTTTTTCTTCTGGTTTGAGATCACTCTTCTATCCTTTTGAGGGTATTGAAAGGTGGTGCTTGTAGATTGTATGTGGCCTTTTGTTAATAGTAATATTCACATTGGTTGCCAAAAAAAATGTAGGACCAAATATTATATCCCTCAGGTTGTATGTTTGTGTGTCTGTGCTGTCTTTGTCTTTGTGCGTTCTTTTCCTCTTATCGTGGGTATAGTGCAGACATGCATGTTGACGTTGTTCTATATGTGCCTGTGTGTATTTGCATAGATTGAACAATATAAGCCAATAAAAGAGGGTGTGCATCGTGCTATGCTTCTCATTTACTATAAAATCATTATCTACCTGCTTAAAAAAAACAGGGTGAGATATCTAAAGCAGTGAGCATCTAATTGACGAGATTCTAGATTGGTGGCATCTGATTGAGAAGATTGCAATTGAGGTGATACCTTACCTCTTCCTTTTGACATATCTAATTGTAATTTGTTTAGTACGCAAAAGCGCAGTAGTATTATAGTAATGTGTTATAAAGAAGTGTCGCTTAGTTATATTTCAAGATCCATCATGCTGATGATATTATTCTTTCCGCCTTCACCTACAAAAGGAAAAAATTAAGAGGTATTATATACTAGTAAAGGCAAGGATATCTTGTTTTGACCAACAGATAAACATTTCTATTGATCTTATATGTAACCTTGTACAAGGACATTCTGCCACCATGAATGATATTTTTCCTCCTCTTCCATAATTTCCACAAAATGAAAGCAGGAAGTGCTTTATAGATAGACTTTAATTTAGTTGAGCAGTCTGCTGTCCACCACTTTTTCACAGTTCGATAAACCTGATGGAAAGGTCCATGTAATCCTGCACCAGCTGCAAAACTTGTCCAGACTCTAGCTGCAAAGCTGCATGTAATAAATAGATGATTAGTAGTCTCCTGGTATGACCTTGTGCAACAACAACATTTGGAAACCATAGCAAATCCCATCCTTGCTAGTAAATCATCTATTGGAATCCTCTTCTTCCACAGTCTCCATATGAAAAACGATACATTCAAAGGTACACCTTTAATTTCACTTTATGCCTCTCAAGGTGAAAATTCTCAGCACCATCTACATTTTCTACCGCGAGAACACAACTTTGGTACCTCTTTTTTGGCTCAGAATACCGATCTTCTAGGGTAAATTGACGTGACAATCACCTAATCACTTATTGAAGAATTGGTAGAAATGCACATGTATGAGTCTAACAACATACCTCCACATTTGAAGATTCTGTCTTGATATGTTATTCAAAAAATAAACTAAAATATGAAACTATAAAAGAAAAAAAAATAAATTAAATAGTGAAATCAACGAAACTTGATACCAGAGGAGGAACAACGAAGTTGACTGGATGAAGTACACCAGGTAAGAAAAACATAAAACATGATTTGATGGAAAATCGTCTTCCATTAAAACTAAATATTCATAAAACCAGTGATAAACTGATAAAACAGCTTTGATATAGTGAGGGCTTTCACACTGTGATTGTCCTATGTATATGATATTGTAGAAGCTTCATCAACAAGTGTTAAGAGTTGCGGGTAGTTGTTTTGTTGAAGTCATAGATTGACTTGTTAGACACTGTCAAATAGCTTTATCTCGTTGGGATTTGTAAGAAGACGTCTAATGTTGCTTTTATGTTCATATCAAATTAATAAATGCAAGATCGAAGACGTATTTTGATGGACAAAGTTAGTCAATTCCACTATGAGTTTTTGATGGACAAAGTTAGTCCATTCCACTATGAGTTTTTTTAACTAAGAATAATATTTGTTGTCGAATTGATTATGTCGAAGATGAAGAAACAACATCGTCAAACTCAGTATATATCCCTTTTAACAATATTATTCACAATATAAAATGTATTTTAATCAAAATTTAGACCTCATGTTTGAATTAAAATTGCATTTGATTCAGATATAAGGTGTGAACTATGAAGTAGAGTTTGACATTTTTATGATTTGAAGTTAAAATCTTCATGTGTCGAATTAATTATGGGATGACTTAAATTTTAAGAACTTTGTATATTTTAGTTGTTCTTTAAATATGGGTCTAAGTTCGGGTATTTGTGCATGTCTTGTCCCATCTTTCATTGTTTTAGGCTTTTGAGTATTTTTGAAATAATTACTCACTAATTAATAATTTTGTAAAATATTTTAAGTTAAATACATCATTCCTTCAGATTTCAAGTTGAGTAAATTTTATGAATAACAAACATAAAAATCATGTTAGCGTTCTATAGCTACAGTTTTGCTATTTGTGCTATGTTTGCTATGGAGCATCTGATTTGTATAAATCGCAGGCATCTGATTTGTATAAAATCGCGGCGATTTGTATAAATCGGGCGTCTATGTCTATGAAAATTGCGTTTGTATATGTATATGTTCTTTGTGTTAGGCTAGAGTGACGAGCGAGATTAGGAGAGAGAGGAGAGAGGCGAGCGAGAGAGGTGAATTGTATGTGTATATTGGTTAGATAATTGTATATATGTAACTATTATGTATATGTATCAATGATTGTGTTTGTATATCGGCATAAAATTTGAATTTGCATACAATTGAATCGAGTTAATATACAATTGAATTGAGTTAAAACATTTGTATTTGTATAACAAATCTCTCTCTCGCTTTATACAAACACAAATGGTACACTGTATTTGTATAATTTGTGTTTGTATAAAGCGAGAGAGAGAGAGAAAGGCAAAAGAGAACTGGGCATGGGAAGATTTGTATTAGTATAATTATAAGTGTATAGGATGGAGACATATGTATTTGTATTTGTATATACAGTCTCTCTCGCTTTATACAAACACAAACACAATTTATACATTTGTGTTTGTATAAAAGTGAGAGAGGCGAGGGAGAGAATGAGAGTGGCGAGCGAGATTCAGAGGAGAGAGGCGAGAATGACAATGTGTTTGCTACGAATTGGAATTAAATGAAACTGTAGCTATATCATTTATTTTGAATTAATAGTTTGCTATAATGCACAATTTTCCCAAGTTAGATACATATATCAAAGGTTCTAAATACATGTATCTTTGATACTAAATATATTATGAAATATAGATACATAGAGAGAGGCGAGTGAGAGTCGATATGTATCTTTTGAGACTATATACATGTATCTTTAATACTACATACATTCTGGAATACAGATATATAAGAAGAGAGGCAAGCGAGCAAACGAGAAAGGCGGAGCGATATAGGAGAGAGGCGAACGAGACAGGAGACAGGCAAGCGAGAGTCACCGTGTTTCTTTTGGTACTAGATACATGTATCTTTTAATACTAGATACATTCTGAAATACATATACATAAAAAGAGAGGCAAGCGATATAGGACAGCGGCGAGCGAGAGAGTGGCTTTATCCTAGATACATGTGAATCAAGCTTGTATATAGTATATTTGAAATTAATTACACTCGCATGTATTTGCGATACATGTATGATATATCTGAGTGCGACGAATACATGTATCTTGCAAAGTAAAAGTTAATTTCGAAAACTAAAGTTAAGAAGAATTAAGTCCTAAACTAGTGAAATTTTATTATTTTGGGCTTTAGCTCATTTCTCCATATTGTACCGACTTTCAATCAATTACTTTTGTATAAGTTACATAAATCACATAGTGTAAAGATGAAATTACTATATATCCCTACTTTTTTTCTAATTACAATAATCCCTTAAAATTAACCCAATCTGGATACATTAATGAAAGCGCGGATACATTAATACATTAATACAGATACATTATTAAAATAAGGGATTTCCCAATCCGGATACATTAGTGAAAGCGTGGATACATTAATACAGCAATCCAGATACATTAGTGAAAGCACGGATACATTAATACATTAATACAGATACATTATTAAAATAAGGAATTTCCCAAACCGGATACATTAGTAAAAGCGCATTAATACGGATATATTATTAAAATAAGAAATTTTAGAGATTTTTAAAAGATATGGAGAAATATGAAAAATAGTTACTATTTAGTAATTTTTCATGTCATTGTTTTGGGCTTTAGCCCATTTATCAAGATTATATATTCGGATTTATATTTATTTCTTGATTTTCGTTTCCCCGTATTTGATCTTTCCTCTTTTGTAAAATTTTCAATCACAATAGTTCCCAAATCCCTAATTTAGCGATCGGAAAATCCCAATTCACCGGCGTTGCGATGTCATCGGTGCCTTCAACGTCGGCGGCAGCTACTTCATCGTCGTCGCAATTCACCTACTCGAACGGCACCTACTTTCCGACGCCTTTTCATCTCCAACAACAACCTCCTCAGCCCTACATAGGCGCTGCTCCTCCGTCCGTCCAACTTCCTGCTCCTTCCGTCTATCCTGCTCCTGCTGCTATTCCTGGCGTTTACACTTTGCCTCAGTTTCAACAAGTAAGTATTTCAAATATTGATGGCAAAAAAAAAAAAGGACAATAAGCGGAAGTTATAAACACTTATATCTGAATTTCACTCTTTGTCTATTCGTGAAAATTGAAATTGGTTGTCAATCCTTACGTTTGATTGCGTTAGAGTCAGGCTAACATCCATAGAAAGTTTACTTATATGTTAAGTTTGCATTTTTCCCATCTAAACAAGTTGGTTATATGTAATTATGCAAGTGGTTTTTTTCCTTGTTCGCTTTTCTGGTTGATTTGGATTTAAAAAATTAGACTTTGGCGGTAGTTTTGTAAAATTTCCTGTGAAATTGTTGAGAATGATTTCATTTTAAAAAATAAAATAAGGGTGTTGTCCAGACCAGCTTGCTTGTTGAGAGCATATTAGCTTCTGTATGTGTGAATAAGTGCTTGATAAGATATCATGACAGTCAATTATAAGCTTGTTAGTTTCCTCTAGGAGGAGAACAGACGACAATTTCTGTAGAAGTATTTGCAGATGACCTTTCTACATATTTAGCTTTGACAAGGTAAACTAGTGAGATTTTTTTGGAAAAAAGAAGGTATCTTTGTCATGTTTGTAATGAATGTAATTCTTGTGGACAGGCTCAGCAGTTATTCCAAAGAGATGCACAAACAATCACACCTGAAGCACTTGAAAATGTGAAAGCTGCACTTGCGAGCAGCGAAATTGAGCACAAAGCTGAGGCCAAGAAGAAATCTGTGCCTCGTAAGGCAGCAGGACAGAGTTGGGAAGATCCTACTCTGGCAGAGTGGCCCGAGAGTAAGCCTAGTTTCCTATTTCTTTTTCTTTCCTTGTCTGTCTGTGCCTCATGCTGTTAAAGTCTATTTATTATTCTGTTTTTTGGGGGGATTACTCTAGTTCTCTCTCCTTGTAGTTTTCAAAGTTTTAGGCATCAATTGAAATGGATACTAGTATACTACCTTGTGCTGAAGGGTTTGGCATTATGAATTTGGTTCAAAGCGACCCAACAGTCATACAATTTGGAATTTTGGGAAGAATTCAAAGACTTCAGATTCATTAGCCTAGGGTGAAGTGCTTAAGATTATTGCAAAACGCTCTTGTCTGGATGATAGATGCTTGAAAATATACAGTATGAATTTGTGCAAGTTAAGTTGTGGGGAGTTATTTTGTCTTCTCTTTCTAAATTCACTTCTTTTTCTGCCTTTTCTGGAGGTTTTTAGTAAAAAAAGAACTCTGCGAAGTAATCTATCTGATCTTACTTGTTTTAGTAGTATGCTTTTTTTTCTTTTCTGATAAGATGTTCTAGTATTATGCTTTGTTGGTCCACTTTCATGCATTATGGCCTGCTGCCAATCGTTTTTCTTACCCAATTATCTTCACTATGGATTCTCTTAGGCACTTCATCCTGTGATGGCTGTTTGCACTTATTTGTTCCTCTGTTGTTAGAATTGGTGCAAATCCTAGTACAGCGAAATAACTAAGTTACTGTTCTGATGGTGTAACAGATGATTATCGTCTATTCTGTGGCGATCTTGGGAATGAGGTGAATGATGATGTCCTATCAAAAGCTTTTTCAAGGTTTCCAACTTTTAATATGGCTAAGGTATGTGCCATTTATATTTTCCAGTAATTTTACATGTTTATGTTTTTGATTGTTATACATGAGTACTGGTATTTCTGGTCATGAAGGGAGAGAGAAATCCTTCTATATGCTTAGACTGCTATTGATAGTGTGGGTACATCGAAAGTGGTGTGCATGCATCTAATTTTGAGAGACTTCTCCTCACTTTTAACTTCTTTCAATTTGGACTTCAATAACTTTTTAGTAGTATCATTGTAGGATAAAAAATTGTATTCCTCAGGTTGTCACCGGTCCGATAATCTCCTTCTCTTCTCCGGCATAGAATCTCACCAGCGTCTCATTCCAGATTTGGGTAATATGCCCTATTCTTTCAAATTCGATTCTCACTTCCTTCGGAATGCTATTTCCCCCACCCTTCACTAAAATTCTCACCCATTTTAGGTGATTTCGGAGTTCTGTCTCCTCCTCCGTCCTTATCCATCCTCCACAAAATTCCCCTACTGCCTTGAAAACCTTGTCTGACTACATGTGAAGAGGTAAACATACCAGTCTGATCCAGGTCTGTTTGATGGCTGCTCTAGATTGGATAGCACCTACAGTTGTTGTCCACCATTGGAGTTGGAAGCTCTGTTTCTTCCACGACCAACTACCTCTGTGTACATGTTCTGCAGCTTTCATGGAGGCGAACACAAAAAGGAATCAGTTTTTCCCCATGTCATAGATGTTCAGACCATGGGATTGGTTCCAGTTCGAATTAGCCCATCTTCGAATCTCCGAGAGGGTCGGGATTTCAGACCCATTAGTTAGAACCTGACCATGAAGGCTCCTGCTCAAAGCCTCATAGTGAGATAACTTGGTGTCACCATCAATACGGATTATATCTCCATCTTGTTTGGTGGTTCCAGCATCTAACCCTCTGGAGGTCCATTTACTTCTCCAGACTGTTTCAGCATACAGAATCTCCTTATCAATCAAAGTGAGAGTTTTGTTGGTTATCCTTGTGGCATTGTAATAAATGAACCTCTCTATTTTGTTAGCCAAATCCCACCAACCTACAACCTACATTGAATGCTGTTTCTGGAATAATTATTACTGCTCTGTTTTTGCCCTGTACGCTGATTATACTTATATATCTCCCCCTATTGTTGAATTTCTTGCACAGAAATGCTGGGTAGATAGTTCCTGTTATTTCCATCTGCAAACAGTATTGGCTTTGACCTTTGAAGCTTCTTTGAGGGTCCTGCACGCATTCAATTGTGTTCTGACTAAAACTTGACCTGCTCATCCTATTTCTTCCACGTTCAGTCCAGTTATACCAGCTTTCTCCATGAGAGAAGCTTCGTGAAATGTCAAATGATTTGAATCCCAACGCAAAATAGATTATGTTGTTTTCCATGATATGAGTCAAGGAGAGAGAAAGAAGGGGTTGATGGTTAACACGTAAGGTGTTAACTGAGGTACAGGAAGGAAAATTTTCCAAAGGGCGGTTCTACCCTCCTAGGAAGTAGGAGAGAGAACTATCTCGGTATTCGTGTCTGGGAACATTTTTTTACACTATTTCTTCTCTGTTTCTTAACACACATCAATTTTTATTAAGAGCCTTTTCAAAATAAAGATAATGTGATCTAGACTTGCATCTTCCTATTTAGCTGTGGATTACGTTTTCCTATCCATCATGGTTTCTGTTCCTATGGCTGTCACATTCTATGAGAAGTATTTTATTTTATATTCTGTCTCGCTCTCATGGAACTTTATTGTATAATTGTATGCATGTTGACAGGTTGTGAGAGACAAGCGGACTGGTAAGACCAGGGGATATGGATTTGTGAGTTTTTCCAACCCATTGGATCTTGCTGCAGCACTTAAAGAAATGAATGGTAAGTTATCTGTTAATCATTATATAAATGTGTAGTCTCTTAGTCTCTTTAAGGTACTGCCGCATAATCATTATTTTAATATATAATCAATATTTTTATATAGTTTTCTTGGTTCCCCTTTTCTTTGATATCTTTATGTCAACTGATTCAAGATTAATAGAAAGTGTGCCCTCTATTGGGCCAATGGTTTTTGTATTTGAACGTGTAATCCCTTGCCCCCTTGCCCTCTCGCCCCCTCCCCTCTCCTCTCTCCACGAAAAAGAAGGAATAGTGGAGGAAATAAGTAACAAAACTCTCCTGAGGACACCACTTTGGACTGCTTTTGAAGTCAGTTTAGGTAAAGAGAAAATTAGTAAGGAAAAAAACAACATCAACCAAACTTGTATGAGAGAATTTCAGAAGTCTGTTTTTTGTGGAGGTTTGTAAAGTGGGGAAGTTCATGAATGTCTTAAGTGGCAGTTGTTTTAGTTATTGAATTGGTATAATATTATACCTAGATGCCTACTAATGATGTGGTAATTCATGCTATTTTCAGGGAAGTATGTTGGAAACCGGCCTATTAAACTTCGCAAGAGTAAGTGGCAAGAGAGGATCGACTATGAGGCTGTGGAAAGTCACAAGGTGAGGTTTTTTGCGTGGTGATTGTCCTACTTTAATGATATTACATCTTGATAGTTGGCATTAACTGACTACTTTTTTTGGATGTTGGATCTTGTGCAGAACCGATCACATAAGAAACCGAAGCAAGCAAAGAAGGGTATATTTCACAAGTGAGCACCAACCATGTTAATGACTCAAGCAGCTAGATACTTGAGATGTATTTTAAATGTGTATTAATCAATTTCTTCACCATTGTCCCTGCCTGGGAAAGAAGGGACAAATGATAGTCCCAGGATGCGAAGAGACGATTTCAATGTCTGCAATTTGTTATTCACAGTGGTATATCCATCGGTTGCTGGTTAATGTATTTCTTCCTCAAGAGCACTAGGAGGAGAGCTCTGGATGATCCTTTTAACAAAAACCATATATTGATGGATTGGGAGAGAAACTAGTTGTGGTTTGGAAACTTAGGTTTCATACTTTCATTAATAATGTACTTGTTGGATATTAAACCTAATGTAGGTGTACCAAAAGATGATTTAAGTTTTATATTTAGATGGTGACTCCATTGCATCCGTTTTGTTTTTCATTAATATGGTCATTTGGTTTGCGGATTAAATTATCTCGGGATTATAGTATGAGAAAGAAAAATACCATATACCTTGCTGCTAAGCTATGTAAACACCATATATGATCTTTTGATTACATTTTAAGAAACTCAAAATTTCTTATTTCAGAAACTGAATTCCTTAACTTCACCTAGCACAAATAAACTTTCTGTTACCTTGCTTTTTTGGTAGATTTATATTTGGGAATTTACATAAGTCCCACTAGTTTAGGAGCTAATTCTTTAGACACACTCTAGTTTGTAATATTATGTATCTTACTAGATTCTGGTGCCTCTAGATACGTCGAAACATATGTATCTCAGATACATGTAGTCAAATTTAGGTATAATTTGTTCTAAATATATTGTATCTAGTGGATTCGCATGTATTTAGGATACATAGCAAATCTCCCTCGCCTCTCTCTCATCTCACTCGCCACTCTCGCATGTATATGAATCACTCCAAATATATACAGATATATAAGATACGTAATGTGTTGATTATAAAAAGGTTTCTTTAGTCCCAAACAGTTTTTAGGGTTGAGTTAATATTTTTCTGTGAAAGCATGGAAGCTAAGGAGAAATCCGGTGGATTGTATGGTTATTTACAATTCTCAATTCCTCATACTGTGTTTGTGTTAGCAACCTAATAATATGAAGTAACAGTTGATCACACTCATCTTTTCTACGTGGTGTTGATAGGGTCATTGTTTATGATTTGCTACAACAAGGTATGTCCTGTTTAGATTTTGTATTGCTAGTCAACGAAGAGTATATTTAAACCGTTTCTTATAGTATAGGGGCTATTTGACCTTTTTCCATATAATATATAACTAAATGCAACAAGAATCGGGTATTTATGACTAGGTATGCCATAGACACGAAAATAAAATCATAAGATGTGGTTCAAAATTCGCTAGCCAAAACTTCAAAATCGTATGTCCGAAGCACTTGCCAACAATAGCAAGCATTCTCTTAGTTGGTGAAATTTACAAAACTCAAAAGTACAATTAAGTATCACAAAAAATTGTTTGTTGTCATCTTTGACGCCCCTACACAACACACACTCTTCAACCTTCCAAGTTCCAACACAAAAAATTCCTCAAGATGTACAAAAACTACAACTCTCCATTACGCTATTCTTGGTGTTCACGTGCCTCAGAAGCTCCTGCACAATACTTAAATGATTAAGCTAAAAATGACTTAAAATTAGGTTTGATCAACTTTTAAGCCGATCCAAACAGGCTCAAAATCATCCAGAATATAGACAAAGACAAAATGTCAATACAACAATCATCCGTGCAAGATGGGGGTATCACCTGTTATTTAGGGAAGTGAAAGTATATGATCCAAACGTCTTTTCCTCAACCCCATGGTGGGGTAAAATGAGAGCTTTGTAAAGGCAACAATTTCATGAATATGTCCTGCACTTGGAGTGACAGAGGTATATTATCCACTTTTTTGGTAACACAACTTAATAAGAGGAGCACAATGGAAGAAACCTTTTATTTTTACTTGGTATGATATGATGACAAAATGAACTGAGTTTACATGGAAGCACCATTACTATCTTGCTACTTAAGAAGGGAAACAAAATGAAGCCTCAGCTTCAAAGCACATTCAGTATGATGACACACTCAGATGGTCTCATGCTTTTCCAAAAAAGTAAAAGTTGACTAAAATAAAGAACGTAATAATAATAAAAAAGAAGCAAATAAGAGTGCAAGGAAGCAAAATGATAAGTAAGAGGTCATCGGAAACTTACTGTGTTCCAAACAAATAAATTCTTTGAACTCTTGTAAGTTTGGAACCATACTGATTGTTTTCAATAAAAATCGTCACACTGGTCCAACAGCAATACAGAAGATCAATGCCATTTTACAAATGAATACTTCAAAATATGAAGACAAGCTATTTAAGCATACCTGTGGATGCTTTGAAACTTAACTTGATTCAGTGTAACTGCTTTTCCCTACAAAAGAACAACAAGCTACTTGAAGAATGAACATCGAACATCCAGGGAAAATCTTAACAACTTCTACGAGCACAACCCCATTAAGTATTTTTGTTAAACATAGCCAAAGAGCAGAACTCCTGAACCAGGATTGGCTTACCCTGAGATTATTTTCAGATAAAATTGCTGTGTCACTCGGAATGGTTTCTTCAGCATCACTGCAGATAGGTCCAATTCAATTAGCGAGTACACATGTTAAAGGTGAAAAATGTGCCCACAAATGGCTCAGTCCAGGAAAGGACACCAAATATTATGAAACTACAGAACTCACCTGAATGCAAAGTGCTTCTTGTTAGCAAACAGCTTCACAGTTTTAGGACCTTTAATGTGGGAAAAAATGTGTTAAGGCATGGCATCAGTTTATATAGACTTATTAAAGAAACTTTAAAAGAAACATCAAAGACCCACTTTCACAGTAAGTATGGCATGTGTGACAGCAAAGTGAAAGACATTAACCATAAATATCAATCAGGAACTATTACTAAGACAGCATTAAAAAACAGCACGTAATTACATCATTGACTTGCGACATTAAAATGTCAACAGATAATCTACCACTCAACTGTATACATGATTGATCCATATCTTTAACTTTATGCCTATACCAATATATAAAAAAGAGCAGAGCAATTGGTAAACCCCATTATAGAGAAGCCTGTCACAAATTTCTTCCTGAACTGCACTCTCTGGCTATCCCACTAACAAGAAATGAAAGAGATTTTAAAAAGTCACTGCGAACAAGGTAGTTTTACAAATTATCCATTTTTTCTTGCTTTCCTCCAGATTTATGCATAAATTTCAACAAGATTTTACTTAACAAGACATAGTGGTGTATCCATTAACTAGTTGATGCATCATTTAGCAACATATCCATAAAATAAATTATGAAAACACGCCAGAGTAAGAATTTGTTTATCTTAAACAGTAGACCTACAAAGGTAGATCTTCCAAAAAGCTGAAAATGCAAGAGGTTAAACTAAAGGTCTTACGCACCTAACAAGAGATTACCGAGGGTAAAAAAGAAACGAAATCTATTGCCTACCTTCCTCCACAGGTCCTCCAATAACCAGTGAATGCAAATTGATAGGCTGCTTAAAAGGTACGTAAATCAATAGCTGATCATCTACAATGCTCTCCAAGTTCAAGCCATTGAACTCTCTGTAATCCTAATTTAAATATTCAAAATAAAGTCAACGCCATTAGTTTAAATAAAAAACAAAACAAGGCGACCTTTTTTGGATGAAGGAGATTTCATTGATAGCATCAAGTAGAAGCAGAAGCTACGACAAAAGATTATGTCAACTCCAATTTATAAGAGACTAAGCGAGCTTCCATTAAAAAGAGCTTAAGCTAATATTGTGGAGCAAACAAAATCCAAAATAATGATCAGTGATATTTAAGCATGACAAATTGATCAAGGTAAATAGATCTTTTTTATACAAAAAAACAAAGCAGATTCAAATTGATCTACATCTGATATACTTTTTCTTTGTTAATAATTTTATCCTATCCTATTCACTGCTCAATGTAAAATTCCTCAACTTGAAAAATATATGGAAGACAGAAGCATAATCAAGCCCAAATTTTAAGAAATGAACAAAATCTTCTCCAAGAGAATCTTCTCCTTTTTTGCTTAGTCCATTAATTGTACCTTTTCTAGGGCATTGCTAAGACAGTGGATGGGGCTTTCATTAAGGCATCCAACACCCTGCAGGTCCACAAACTTCAACACATCAACCTGTTCATCACCCAGAAGTCACAACATCAAACATTTATATATGTTAAAACTTACATATGATAAAATGGCGTAGAAAACGAAAATATGAGGATCTCTAAAATAGTTAATACATCTTACTTTGAGTTGGGGAATTTTTACAACCAATGCATCCTCCTCAACTTCAGATTCAATACCGGTGGATGCACGTTCATTAGTATCCTCACATTTATCTCGATCAATAACACCATGAAGTTCTTGAGGTTGAACCTAAAAACCAAAAGGAAACTGTAAATTTAGAAAATGCATAAAAAGAATAAAACAAAGACAATATAAGTGTCGTACATACCATAGAGGTAGTACCATCAGCCCATGTAACCTCAATGTCGCCATCTTTGAAGCCAATTATACTCCCAAAGGAGGACAAATCAGAATTTTCAGCTTCTTTTGTAATTCGGCGGAACACCAAGTTGCCCAGGTGATAGTTAAAAAGACGGTGTCGATTCAGGTGGCAAGAACTAATTATCTCCTCATTCGGGAGATTTACCCATTTAACCGTTGTGGTTTTCTCCTTGTGATCAACAGATTTGACGACTCCCAAACCTTCAGAATTATCCAAAACCACATATTGACCGATTAAGAAATCGTGAACTCCAATATCAGAAATGGGTTTCAGTTTTGATGGTGATAGGTTTTTTTCAGTTGACCCATTTTGCCAAGTCACATCAACAGAAGTTTTGACATCACTAAGTAAAAAAACAGTTTCAAGATTTGACGACACATGCCGGCATACATTTCCATATTTCCAAGTGGAGCGAGATGAAAACACTAGTGTCAACCTGTTAGGATCCTGTTTAGCAAGGGGAGCAGGGGAGTTGTCATTGCCATCAGAATTAACGATCCATTCAACATATACTGATCCATCGACCAGATTTGTTACTGTACATGGCTGTTTTCTGGAGGCCATCACCTCCTGTCCAAGTTGTAGTGGAAGACCATCCCGTTCAGGTAAACGTGGATAAAGACCCATCCCTCCTTTAAAAGTGCGTGAAGATTCATTCATGAACTTTACAGTAGCATCACGGGTAACAAAACCTACCTTACCCAACCAATTGGTAAGGACTACCAAATCTCCCTCCAAGAATTTTGTTACACGCTTCAGTTGGTCAGATGGAATGTCTTGCAAAATAATGTTGAGCTTTTTAGAATCACGCAGATGAAATAATCGATTAATTTGAACTACTTGTCCAAGTGTTTTATCTGGATTAGAAATGGAAGCAACAAAGTCCCCCTGTCTAAACTTTCTTTCCCTGTCATTATCCAATTCTCTTTTTCTCTTACGAGTATAGTCCTTGTCGGAGACAGAGTCATTGTCAAATGGAAGGCCTGAAGGAGAGTCTAACTTGGCATTATCTTCACCTTCCATCTAAAAATCTAACAATGTGATATATAGTTAATCACAAGAACATTAAGTAACTACATTACATGTATAACTTAACCGATTCACAATAACCTCAACAAAACAGGCACAAAAATCGTATTCATTATAACATGCATGTCAACTGTGGCACGACCAATCACTGTTCATCACAATAATAACAAGCCGGCGGCAAGGCTCGAAGAGACAAGCGCAACAGAGTACAAAACCCTAAAAAAATTTCAATCACCATCAAAATCCAACTATGAGAGAAGCGCCGAGTAAAACTCATAAAAAATTAACAACGAAACTCAACAATACAGCCGGTAAGACTGAAGATACAAATTGATCAACAGATCAGTACAAAAACCCTAACGTAAAAATTTTCACAATAACATGCGCACATTTCTTCTCAAACAGCATTTCATAGAAATTAAAACCGAGAGCCAGTTAAACATGGTCAAAACGTCACAAAATTGAGAGGCCGTCGGGCGTCAGGTCCAAAGCAAACACAGGGGTAGGAAAATGAGAGCTAAGAAGAAAGAGAAACAAGGACGGAGAAACTTACAGAGGTGCACGGAGATGGCAGTCGCCGGCGAGCAGTGAACGGAGAGAATGATCGGTTTCGTGGTGAGAAAGTAACAAAATAGTAAATGATTATAAAATTTTTGACTCAAGTCTTAACAGGGTCATTTTAGTCTGTTAATTGTATAGCTAAGAAGTCAGTTATAGTTAATTAGCTAATATCCTAATCAGTTAATTAAGGCTAACTAACTTACTAGTTAGTTATAGAAGTTTCCATCAGTTACTATTATATTGAAGTACTATTTTTCGGATAAAATTTCTATAGTAGTGTCAGAGCTTCGATTAAAATCTGAATAGATCGAAGTGTTGTGCACTGAATTCGATTAAGAATTCTAAGAATCTAAAGACAAAGCTTCTGCGAAATCAAGTTTTTAAGTTTCAAAATTTAATCAAAGAAAGTGAATCAATGTGAACTGCAAATAGAAATGCAACTTTAAAACTATTAAGAGGTTTAAATCCTGGTATTAATGCAAACATGGAGTAGATCATTAAGACTAAGCCAACAATGGAAGAATTTCGAAAATATCAATTTCACTCCACAAATGAATTGATCTATTCAAGGTATCAATTATAATTACTTGGGGCAGAAAATTATGTTTTATGGAGTAGATCATTAAGAGTAAGCATTGTTGGGTAAAAATAAAATTGATCTAGTTAACTTAAGTCTTACTATTAGAAGGAAATTAACAGAGAAATTAAAAGGCTTTGAGGCGTGAAAGATCACTATATTTCAAGAGTTATTGCCTGTGTATTCTTTTAGGGATGACAGACAGTTCTCTATCAGCATACAACAAAGCCAGAAACATATATGCAATTAAATTCGCTACTTCTGGGAATGTTTCGTATTTATAGAACTTAAGAGATGACTTTTCATAATAGTCATATTCTTTCATAAACATAGTTGACTTTTCATAATAGTTATGTTCTTTCATGAATGGAGATGACTTTTCATGAAAGAGACTCATTTTCTGAACAATCACAACATTTAGTTGTTCCCTTTTTGAAAAGACAACTTTTGTTGCTCCCTATTTGAACAAACAAAAGTTTTTGTTTCATTTAAATATTAAATATTAAATTCAAATTTTAAATAAATAATTTGTACAAAATAAATTACGAAAAAAAATAAAGCTTTAAATTTAATTATAGCATAGTGAATAATCATCAGTTCCTTTAGGATCAATTTTTATTGCTTATCAATGATATTTTTTTGGGGATTGAATTAATACTTGCTAATCAGATATTCACTTATCTTGATTTTATCTTTTTTGAAAAAATAATTTTCTAGAAATATGACATCTCATAATTCAATTTTAATAATATTTTCATACTTTAGTTCACCAATAAAAACACACATTTTGGAGTGTTATAAATATCTTATAAAAATACATTTTCTTGATTGTGGACTTGATTTTGCCAATTTTCTTTCTTATAATGTTACCTATGTTGCACAATCCCAAAATCGTAGATCATTCAAATTAGATTTTATGATTAGTCCAAAGTTCATGAAAAAGTGAAAGTATTATTGAAAGACATTTTATTCAATAGGTAGGTTGTAGTAATTAATATTTCTCTCTAAAATTAGATAGATAAGTCGTTTATATGCGTAATCAGAACCTTGTCATATTTAATAGTAGTTTATTTCTCTTTTCTATTATACTATTATATTGAGGTGTATAAAAATACTAGTTAATTGTATGATGATGTCTTTTTTTCATTACATAATTCTTCAAACTATTTTGACAAATATTCACGATTTTTATCCTCTTTTTTTTTTTATACCTAATTGATTCTCAACTTCATTTATATATCTTTTAAAATATTCAGCCACTTCAGATTTATGAGAAATCAAATAGACATATAGAATCTTTTGATTACATTTTAATAAAGAGAAATCAAAATTTCTTATTTCAAAAACTGTATTCCTTTACTTCATCTAGTACAAATAAATTTTATGTTACCTCGCTTTTTGATAGATTTATTCTTTAAATTGTTGATTCGTAATATTATATGACAACAATAAATAAATAATTTATCTAAGCAATATATTCATTCAAACGATACAATACAATATCATTAATTATGAAATAATATGTAATAATTTCTCAAACAAAATATTTCATATAATATTAAACATTGATTAATAGGATTAGTGAGGTAAAATAATGATGTCAATTATTATTTTTAATCCAAATATGAGGTAAAAGTGAATGGGAATATTAAATTTGATAAATATGAAAAGTATGTTAAATATGGTAATTAGCTTCCCAAATCTTGCTATTTATGAAAATTTCTCCTTCTCTAAATAGTAGTCGTGAAAACAGTTACTCCTATTATATAATCCCAACCCTTTGCCCATAATCCCTAATTTAGCGATCGGAAAAAGTGTTGACATGTCACCGGAACTTTCATCGTCGTCGGCAGCTACTGTATCATCTTC
This sequence comes from Solanum appendiculatum, assembly GCA_018342035.1. NCBI lineage: Eukaryota > Viridiplantae > Streptophyta > Magnoliopsida > Solanales > Solanaceae > Solanum > Solanum appendiculatum. The sequence continues at coordinate 475,249 of JAGDQO010001434.1, forward strand.
GTCGCAATACACCTACTCGTCGTCGGCATCTACTTCATCGTTGTCGGCAGCAGCTAGTGTATCGTCGTTGGCATCTACTTCATCGTCATCGTCGCAATTCACCTACTCCAATGGCACATACTTTCCGACACAAATTCATCTCCAACAACAGCCTCCTCAGCCCTACATAGGCGCTGCTCCTCCGCCCATACAACTTCCTTATCCTTCCGTCTATCCTGCTATTGCTGCTACTCCAGGCGCTTACACTTTACCTCCGATTCAACAAGTAAGTAATTCTAAATATGTTCTAAGCTTTCTGAATTTTTCTTTGGTTGTATTCTAACAACAGGCATAATTGCAATTGATTTTCAATCCTTACATTTTGCTTGCTACTAGTACAAATAGCTTACATGTAATCATGCATGTAATTTTCTCGCTTCTCTGGTTGATTTTGATTCTAAAAAACATTGAGAATTTGGCGGGTAATTTTGTAAAACTCTCCTGTGAAATTGTTGAGATTGTTTTGTGCTTGCTTGTTTAGAGTATATCTGCATCTATTTGTGTATATGTTCATTATACTCGTATCCTTGCTTACTAGTCAATTAAGTAAGGTTTGAAGTCATGAGGTCTCACGTTTAAATCTCTATTTGTGTACATGTTCATGATACTCGTACTGCTTACAGGTCAATAAAGTGTGTTCGGAGTCATGAAGTTTCATGTTCAAATCCTAGAGGTAACAATACTAGGTGACTTCTTCACATTTGTCAAGCCTTGGTAGATTGAGTTACCTGGTGTCTGGTGAAACTAGTCGAGCTCAGACACCACGGTAATTAAAAGAAAATCATGACGCCAGTTATATGCTTGTTAGGTTCCTTTTAGGAGAAGAACAGAAGAAAATATCCATAGAAGTATTTGCACCCGGACTTTGTGCTATGTAGCTTTGTCATGTTAAGCTAGCGAGCTTGCTTTTAAAAAGAAGCTATCTTTTGTCATGCTTGTAATGTACCTAATTCTTGTGGACAGGCTCAACAGCTATTCCATAGAGATGCGCAAACAATCACACCTGAAGCACTTGAAAATGTGAAGGCTGCACTTGCGAGCAGCGAAACTGAGCATAGAGCTAAGGCCAAGAAGAGAGGTGTACCTCGTAAAGCAGCAGGAAAACGTTGGAAAGATCCTACCCTGGCGCAGTGGCCATTGAGTAAGCCTAATTTCCTATTCTTTTTTTTCCTCTTTATTGGCTGTGGCTCAGTAGTGTTCAAATCTGTTTATTTATAAGCCTAATTTCTCTCCTATTATAGTCTTGGATAGTTTAAGGCATCAATCGAACTGCAATTCATATATTGATTACATATCAACTACTAGAAGCCTATGACAAGTGTGTATGGAAGGCCTAATTGCTGAATAAACCAATCTGTGTGATAGAAGTATGAATAGCAAATACAACAATATACCCAATGTAACCCCACAAGTGGGGTCTGGGGAGGATAGAGTGTACCCATACCATACCCCTACCTTGGGAGTTAGAGATAAATAGTAAATAAACATACTATAAAAATTTGTGTTATTTAAGTTATGGGGTTTTTGTGTCTTTTCTTCGAAATGCATTTCTTTTTCTGCTTTTCCCTGAGGTATTTAGTAAATGAATGTGCAGGAGACAAACACTCTGAAGTAATCTATCAGATCTTACATGTTAGAATACTATGCTTTATTGGTCCACTTTCACGGTTATGATCTAGCAAATAATCGTATCCGCTGCTGATATCATTTATCTTTCACTGTTGGTTCTGCTGGCACTTCCTTTCATGAATGCTGTTTGCACCTGTTTTCCCATTATTATTTGTGCCTTCCTCTGTTAGAAATTGGTGCAAAATCATAGTATAGTGGAATAACTTACTGTTCGGATGGTGTTGCAGATGATCATCGTCTATTCTGTGGTGATCTTGGGAATGAGGTGAATGATGATGTTTTATCAAAAGCCTTCTCAAGGTTTCCATCCTTTAACATGTCTAAGGTATGTTCAGTCAGACCAAATATTATATTCCTTGTGTAGTATGTTTGTGTGTGTGGTGAGCTTGTGTGTATTCTTTTCCTTTCTTGGTGGGGTACGTGCAGACATGCATACAGACTTAGTTCTGTATGTACTGTGTGTATTTGCGTAAATTTAAGTAACATAAGCCAATAAAATTGGGCCAGATATTGCCAGTTTTTGGATATCTGAAGTGGTGACTATTGAGCATCTAACTGAGGAGATTCTAGTTTGGTGGCATCTAATTGAGATGATCGTAATGGTGGTGGTGATACCTTACCTCTTCCTCGTGACATATCTAACTGTAATTTGTTTAGTGCTCAAAAGTGCAGTAGTACTGTAGTAAAGTGTTATAAAGAAGTGTAGCTTAGTTATATTTCGAGATCCATCATGCTGATGGTATTACTAATTTGATTCTTTCTGCCTTAACCTGACAAAAAAGATCAGAAAGAAATTAAGAAATATTTTATATTCGCCTTGCTGTCTTCGAACTTGATTGTGTAATGGTATGTTGTAGCTTACAAGGTTCAGTAACAAAGGGTTTTTACAATGCATGTTGACAGGTTGTGAGAGACAATCGGACTGGTAAGACCTGTGGATTTGGATTTGTAAGTTTTTCCAGCCCATTAGACTTTGCTGCGGCACTTAAAGGAATGAATGGTAAGTTATCTGTTAATGAATATATGCGTTAGTCTCTTATTTTGCTTGAGCTATCAAATGACAACGTGATATAGTGGGTGTGTCACAGTTATGTGATCAGCTTTTACCTTCTTGAAGGACCACCAAGCATAAATGATATGGATGATAGCGTTTCCTTGATATGCCATTTGGCTTGATGAGTTGATGTCCTTTATGTCAAATAATTCGGGTTGATATAAAGAGTTCCCTCTATTATGCCACTGGGTTTTGTATTTGAAAGTGTAATCCCTCCCTCCCCCTTCCCTTTCCTCTCTCCACGATATGATGAAGGAATACTGAAAGAAACAAGTAACAGAACTATGTACCGAAAACAACATTTAGAACTGCTTATAAAATCAGTCTAGGTAAAGAAAAAAATTAGTAAGGAAAATGAACAACATCAACCAAACTTGTATGAGAGAATTTCAGATGTCTGGTTTCTTGTGGAGTGGGGAGTACATGAATGTCTTAAATGGCAGTAGTTTTAGTTATCGAATTAGTGTAATGTTGTTCCCAGATGCCTAATGAGGTGGTAATTCGTGCTGTTTTCAGGGAAGTATGTTGGAAATCGGCCGATTAAACTAAGCAAGAGTATTTGGCAACAGAGGAATGACAATGAAGCTCAGAAAGACACAAGGTGAGGGTTTTCGCATTGTTATTGGTCTATGTATATGATATTACGTCTTGATAGTTGGCATTAACCAGCTAATATGAACTGACTACGTTTTCCGTATGTTGGATCTTGCGGCAGAACCGATCACATAAGAAGCCGACGTTAGCAAAGAAAGGATATTATTACAAGTGAGAACCTACCATGATAATGACTCAAGCAGCAAGATACTTTAGTGTACTAAAGATGATATAGTTTTAAAATTTAGTTGGTGGTTCCCTTGCAATCCGTTTTGTTATGATAAAGTATTTGGGATTTTTTTGACACTGTTCATTCATGTGAAAATCGTGTTTTGACAAAATCAATCATCTAAGCGGCAATTGTATCATGTCTTGTCTAATATGATAATCAAGTATAAATACATTAAGCTTAAAAATTCATGAATGAGCTTGAAACACCAATATGAAAAGGACTTGTTTATGTCTCAATTCTTGAGAACATTATCAAGTTGGGTTTGAGAAAGATAGAGTGTGTAAAATTTTAATTTATTTTGAAAGTAAAAAAATTGTTTATGATAGACTTTTGACTTAAAAATAAATAAATAACGGAAATGATGAAGCATGGCAAAATATTCACATTAATTTTATTCTTGAAATCTTTTCACTTGTTATAATATCATAATTATTTTACTACTGTTATATAGTTAGAAGGAAAGAAAAATATGTACATTTTTATACATTTAGGCGTCGTTTGCTTGGGTTAAAATGTGATTTATTTATGTATTAAATTTTGCATACATGTTTGCTAGTATTTTTTGTTAGAAATAAAATTCTACACAATAAATACTATATTTGGTTAGATTTTAAATGTTTGGTTAGTTATTTAAAATCACGCATAATTATGTTTCCTTAGTTATTTCATTTGTTTAGAATTATGCATAACTAATTTATAAATTATAAAAAAATATTCAACATTTTGGTGGACAAACAGAAATTTCATAAAATTAATCAAGGTGTGTGAAAACTAGCTCGAACATCACGATCATAAAAAAGTTTAAAATGATGACAGATATCTCGTGAAATCGGCTCTGATACCATGATCATAAAAAAATTTAAAATGGTGACAGATATTTGTACATTAGGTACCAAAACACATATTAAAAGTCGAAAAGAGGAGTCAAATGCAAATATCTTCAAACTTCAACCCTAGTTAAACGTCCCACAATCCCACTTCATAACCAAACCCCTTAATCCTTATATTCATAATTTTGCCCCTCAAATACTGCATCTGCTCTGTTTTTAACGAAAAATTCTGTAGGTATGTTCATGGCTGATTGCTTTCTTAATACTTTCTCTTTGTTGTGTTCTCCCCCCCACCCACTCCACGTACGTACCTGGGTGGGGGTTGGTTCTTTCTCATATTTTCCAATATTACTACTGTTGAATTGTTAGCTAAAATTTCCCCACTTGTGGATTACACTGGGTATGTTGTTGAATTGTTAGTAAATTTTGTAGTAAAAGGTGAACATGTTGATGTTACTTAAATGTTTCTTTGTGGGGTTGGCTTTTTTTTTTTACCTCATTTTTTCACAAGGTTAGTTATGGTTTTGGATATTAGGTTGTTGAAATTTAGCTAAATCTATAGTAAAAGGTGAAACTTTGTGGGGTTAGTTAATCATTTTTTCACAAGCTTAGTTATGGTTTCGGATATCAGATTGTTGAATTTTAGCTAAATTTGTTGTAAAAGGTGAAACTTTGTGGGGTTAGTTTTTTTTTATGATTTTTTTCACAAGCTTAGTTATGGTTTCGGATATCAGATTGTTGAATTTTAGCTAAATTTGTTGTAAAGACTGAAACTTTGTAGGGTTAGGTTTTTTTTAATCATTTTTTCACAAGCTTAGTTATGGTTTTGGATATCATATTACTGCTGAAGAGGTGAACAAATTGATGTTACTTCAGTGTTTCCTGTGGGGTTGGGTCCCCCCCCTTTTTTTTCACAAGTTTATTTATAGTTTCGGATATCAGCTATTACTGTTGAATTTTAGCTAAATTTGTAGTAAATGGTGAACAAGTTGATGTTACTTAAGTGTTTCTTTGTGGGGTTGGGTTTTCCCCCCCTCATTTTTTCACAAGTTTAGTTATGGTTTCGGAGATCAGATTGTTGAATTTGAGCTAAATTTGTTGTAAAAAGTGAACAAATTGATGATTCCATTCCCGTTGTGTTTTCCATGTGAGCAAATGGTTTGTGTGTGATGTTACTATTTTGCATTTTGAATTATATGGCCTCACATAGAGCTGAATGGTTAAAGATGATTTGTATAGCTGGCTCTAACTAGTTTGCAATTGACATGTAAGTTGATTGAGCGATGTTACTGTATGGCATTTTGACTCCCTTATGAGTGATGGATGAATTTCATCATGGATCTCCTTAACTGATACTCATTAATTTTATTCTTTTTTTGAGAAATGTTCCGAATCAAGTCAAATTTGAATATGAAGTTCTTTTTTCCGAGTGTAGAGTTACTGGTTTGGTAGAAGAGTTTTTTGTTTTTTTGGTAATGACAAGATATTGCATATATATAACCAAAAACTACAAGGGAGCACGGTGTGACTTAGACACCGAAGAGTTACAAGTACTTAGTACTATAGTAGGCACTATAGATACATCTGGGAGTAGACTAACATTAGCTACTAAAGAATGATCTCTTTCAGATATAAGTTTAAATATGGAGTATCTAAAAAGATTTCCTGATACAAGATGTTGAAGATAAAAGATGTTAATTTTTAACCTTCTCCACCAAAAAGTTGTCTTGCATTTGCTATTCTCTCGTAATGGTTTTTATTTGGAAGACGATTGTCCTCTTACATCCCCCTGACCTCTTCTTACCTTTTTCAGTTGACAAGACCGGGATCAGTGGTGCTTCTATTTTTTCCAGTTTGCCTAAGATTGCATGCCACCTTGAAGATATGCTATTCAAGTATAGCACATATGCCACTGCGATCCTGCTTACCTCCATTTCACAGGAATAACACAGTAGTTTCTGAAGAAATGCACTTTTTCTCTTGAAGGTTGGTGTTATCGTGAAGAAAGCAATGTCTACGCTTGTCCCAAAACTGATGATTGGAACTCCTACCTTACATATACAGAACTCAAGCTCCAGCCAAATAGACCTCCAAACTGGAAGTAGTCAATCCTTGCTAATAAAAACTCCGGCTATTCTGTTAAGACATTCATTCAGGGGTAACTTTAGTAGTCCTTCTCTGCAATGGCATGGAGTTCTTGGTTCAGGAAAAACTGGCTCCATATTATCCTGTAACAAGCAGGGAAGTGTCTGCCTTGAGAGAGTTAAAGAGGGTACTAATGGGAGCTTAAATAGGGATGTTGAGAAGAGATCAAATGAGCAACAGTTAAAGAAACTTTCTAGTTCCTTAAGGTTGTCTTTAGATGGACCATTGGTTGAAAATGATGAGACAACTAACAACAAAATCCTTAGAAGTTTTTGCAGTCACGGAAAATTGCTTGAAGCATCAAAATTAGTTGACCTGATGTCCCGTCGATACCAAATTCCAGACAATCCTTCCTGCATAAACTTGATTAGGGGCCTTGTCAATGTTGGACAGACAGACAAAGCAGTGAATATTCTACAAACCATGGTTATGTCTGGTGGGACTCCAGATATTATCACATATAATATGTTAATCAGTGGTCTCTGTAGAAAAGGGCTTTTGAACTCTGCCATTGATTTCTTGGACTACATGAGCATGAGTGGTTGCCTTCCCGATGTTATCACTTATAATACTATACTGCGTGCGATGTTTGACCGTAGTAAATATGATCAAGGAATTCAGTTTTGGAAGGATCAGTTAAGAAAAGGATGTCCTCCTTATCAGATCACCAGTACAATTCTTGTTGAATTAGTCTGCAAACATTGTGGTGTTATACGTGCCCTTGAGGTAATGGAGGACTTGGCAGTTGAGGGGTGTTCTCCAGATCTCGTGACCTACAATTCCATGGTAAATTTTTCTTGTAAGCAAGGGAACTTTGAAGATTCATCTTTACTAATCTATAATCTTCTATCGCATGGCCTTGAGCCCAATGCTGTGACTTACAATACTCTTCTCCATTCCTTTTCTACCTATGGATGTTGGGACGGAGTAGATGAGATTCTTTCCATTATGAATGAAAGTTCACATCCTCCTAGCGTTGTGACTTACAATATTTTAATCAATTGTTTGTGCAAGCATGGGCTTCTGGATCGTGCAATTGACTTTTTCACTCAGATGGTCTCTGAAAACTGTACACCTGACATAATCACCTATAATACACTTCTACGTGCTCTTTCTAAGGAGGCAATGGTGGACGAGGCCATCCAAATTGTTCATTGTTTAAGTGATAGCAGTTGTTCCCCTAGTATAATCACTTACAACATAGTCATTGATGGCCTTGCGAAGCTTGGTTTTATGGAGATGGCTATGGATTTATACCATCAAATGGAAAAGCATGGGACTTGTCCTGATGATGTTACATATAGATGTCTAATTTGGGGATTCTGTCGAGCTGATCTTATTGAAGAAGCTGTGGAGTTACTAAAAGAAATGGGTAATAGCAGACACAGGGTCAGAGATAACTGTTACAGGTTTATTATTCACAGATTGTGTCAAAATGGTAAACTGGACTCTGCAAAACAAGTGCTGAAAATGATGATATCAAGTTGCCACAAGCTTAAGTCAACCGTATATTCCAATATAATTGCAGGGATAGCTGGTGCGGGTATGAATGAAGCAGCTATGGAATTGCGTGAGAAGTTGAAGGAATGGAAAATTCTCAAGGAATAGATTTTTTCCCAATTAGACGGTACCCATAACTCAGTCATTGTTATTGGTGGCATGGCTGGTGCAAGTATGAACAAAACAGCAACACATGGAAAAAGTTGAGGGAATGCAACTCTCGAGGAATGGAGGTTTTCATATTGGAAAGAGATTATCATTAACTCAGCACATCAAATCATTCGACATATCACCTCAGCACAAATGGAAATTTAACTCCTTCATTAGGTTTCTTTCCATGTCCATTGTCTGTTCTATTTTGTGCTTGGTAAAATTTTTGACTCTGTCATGCCTGTTTGACAGTTTTGATTAGTTATGTATTCTAATTCATATGGCAACTTTTTTATTTCTATATTACTCACATACAGAAAAAGCTATGGATCAGTGCATTTGAGGCATATTTTTATCATATGGCATGAATATATTTAGGTAGCCTTGGGTTTTAGTACAATGTCTTTGTGATATTTCCCAGTACCCTTGTTATCAGTATGGACTTGTATTCTGCTAACATCTTAAATTCCAAAGTTTTTATCTCTTCTTTTTAGGTGTGTATCTCTACTAGCTATTTGTATTTCCATCACTAAGTTCATATACCTGTGCATATCTTTGAACCTATTTATTTCAGGAATTCTTGATGTTAATTAGATGATTGTTATTCACCATCTATTTCATCGCATCCAAGGTATGGCCTGGTAATCAATGAAGTGGCGGGAGAATCATGAGATCTCGTGTTCAAATCTCATTCAGATTATTTCTTCTCATGTGCTTAAGCCTTGGTGAACAGAGTTGTCTGGTATCTATGTTGGTGAGGAGGTAGCAGACCCTTTGGAATAGAGGAGGTGTGTTCCAAGCTGACCCAGACACCAGCATCATGAAGGAAGTTCATCCCTTTCTCAGTTAGAGGATTTTTTCTCGTGTGCCTAAGCTTGGTGAACAGAGTTGCCTGGTATCTAGGTTGGTGAGGAGGTAGCAGGTACCCCATAGAATAGTGGAGGTGGACACTGCCATCTCTCAGTCAGATGATTTCTTCTCGTGTGCCTAAGTCTTGGTGAATCTACTTGTCTGGTCCACATGTTGGTGAAGAGGCAGCAGATGCCCCATGGAATAGCGGAGGTGCGTTCCAAGCTGACCCAGAAACCACCATCATGAAAAAAATTCATCATCCTTTTCACCAGTCGACCTCTTTTCATAATATAGAAGATGGTTTCTACTGATTTTGGTAATGAGTAACTTTGATGTCCAGAGACTACTTTGTTCGGCATATCCTCACAAATTTATGGAGTACAACTGGAAATTTGCTGCTGTATTCATTCATCAATGGCACAGATCAAGGCCTGGTGAGAGTGTTCAGCAACCAGCATTATGTTATAACTTGTGATTTGCAAGATCACGTGAACACGTAATGGTTTTCTTCCACTTCCAAGAGAACCATTTGATGCTTATCGGAAACAACCCCTCTACACCACTCTCTCCAAACTCGACTTGTAGGATTACACTGGATATGTTGTTGTTGTGTTGGTGCTGCTGTGGTAGCAACTTATCTGATTGGAAATGAAAGATATCCATGTAATGTGATCAATTTTCTTTTAGTTCTTTGAGCATGTATTGTATGTAAGAATGCTTTGTGCATCGAGGTGCCCTTTTAAAGTTGATTTGTGCATTGAGGTGCCCTTTTTAAAGTTGAAGTAGCAGCCTTTTACAGATGATTATCAATGAACTTCCAAGTATTTTGGGTGTAAATACTGGCGAAAAGCTCCATCATTCCCCTAAGCAATATCGCGCTTTTACTCTCTTGGTGGTCTTACCCAGTGTGAATCTGGATTAGTCAGACCAATGGGCTTCCGATATCGAATAGTTAAAACATAACTTTGAATTCGAAAAATATATATTGGTTGCTATTTGCCTACAGTAAACAAATGCCTTAAGTGTTGCCAAAAAGCACAAATTTGGGCACATAGATCTTTAAACTATTTGTCAAGCACAATTTCAACAAATAAAATACACAAAGTCCATCAACTGAATAAAAATATCTCTAAAACCAGAATGTACTAATGCATTTCTGGAACTTAAAATCTTGGAAAATATTATACTTGCAAAAATACAGCAAACGAATACATACTTGTTAGTTTACAAATACAATGTAAAGAGTGCAGCCAGAGAAATATGATGTCTTTATTACTGTCATTGATGTACAAGTATTGAACATTGATATGAACGAAACAAAACTTGTCCCTTCGTGGACTTTATGATAAAATTGGAACGATACAGAGAAGAACATATCAGAAACAGATTCAACAAAACTACTTTCTGGTTTCTAAGATAGTAGTAATATCTTTACTATAAACATCAGGTACTTGAAAGGTTTTTCTCAACCGTTGAAGTGATTCTTTCGAGATAGCATTCTTTTGATAAATCGCGCTAGCCATCTCCATTGCTTGAACTTTCCATCCTAAAAAACCAATACCTTCAATCAATAGAATATACGTTGTTTCATTTGGACGACGACCCTTTTCTACCATCTCTGCTAGCACTTCAATTGCATCAACAACTCTATGAGCTTTGCATAATCCAAGAAGAAGAATGTTATAAGTTATAACAGTAGGTGGAAAACCATTCCCCTCCATATCTCCTAACAAATCAAGTGCCTCATTTACCATCCCATCTCTACATAAACATGAAATCAATGAATTATAAGTTATCTCATCAGGATCAACGCCTTTTTCTATCATCTCTGATACCATTTTCAAGGCCCTAGCTCTCCCTCCATTATGCCATAACGCGCTCATCAATGTATTATAAGTACTTACATCAGGAGGACATCCTATTTCCGCGAGCTTCTCAAACACTTGCATTGCCTCATCAGCTTTCCCCTTCTTACACATTGTAGAAAGTATAGTGTTATAGTTCACTATATCAGGCAAGCAACCGTTCGAGATCATGTAATCCAAGAACTTAATAGCCAAATCTAATCTCCCTCCTTTACAAAATGCAGAAATCAATGGATCATAAGTAAATGTATCAGGTGTTAATCCTTTATCCATCATTATCTTTAACAAGTTAATCGCATCGTCTAATTTCCCATCTCTACATAAAGCACTCATCAATATGCTATAAGTAACCACATTTGGTTCACATCCTGCAGATAACATCTCATTCATTAACTTCTCCCCATCACTCCATTTTCCCTTATGATGCAACAATGCCCTTAACAAAATGTTATAGGAGATCACATCGGGCTTACAACCCTTAGATGGCAAACTCCTAACGAACACGTAAGCTTGATCCATCATCTTTTCTCTACACATTCCCCTGATGATTGCATTATAAGTGTACATATCAGGTTGAAGACTTCTCGATAACATCTCATCGAGAAGCTTCATTGCTTCATGAATTCCGCCTTCAAGAATCGTTGCCTCTATCAAGATTGTGTATGTAATAACAGTAGGCTTACAATTGTTCTCTTCTTTCAACTGATCCAACAGCTTCAATGCTGATCCTAACTTCCCTCTATCACAAAGACTACCTATCAAGATATTATACGTAACAGAATCCGGAGGAAAGCCATGAGCTTTCATCCGATTCAACACCTTATTAGCTTCTTCAATCTTGTTCATTTTGCAAAATCCACTTATAAGTGCATTATATGCAAACACATCTGGTTCACCAAATTGCTCCAAAATTTGCATAACTTTCACTCCTTTATCCGATTTTTTCGAGTTGCAAAACCCCTTAATGAGTTTTGTACACAGGATAACATCAGGTTTATAACCACTCTTCACCTTACATTCAAGTAGATACAAAGTTTCATCATATTTGCCTACTTTACATGACCAATTTAGCACTTTCATATCATGTGTAGGTCTATTTTCACTAGAAATTTTGACCCTTTGAGAATTTCTAGTCTTCACTTTACTTTGCTCATTGCTACTACTACATCTTACAACAAAATTATGCTTTGAAGATTTAGATTTTGGCTTCAAATTATTGGAGAAAAAGGGACATTGAGGAAATATTTCAGCTGAAATAATCCTAGTCATTTGGTTCAAGTAGTATTAATTAGTAGTCTAGTCGTATCAGTGAAAGTCTCTCGCACAATATCTCACAACAACAAAAAACTACGCCTCAATCCCAAATAAGTTAGAGTCGGCTATACAAGATTTTCCGACCCCTTGATATAACTACAACTATGCCTCAATCTCAGACAAGTTAGAGTCAGCTACATGAAATCATTACTGACTTTCGAGACAAATCATGTTGAATTGAATTAAAAAGAGAAAAAAGTACCTGTTATTCTTGTTTGTAAGTGTGAGAAAATTGAACATGAGCCATGAATTGAAGTATGAAAAAAAAAGAAGATGTTGGTATTTTTATTTTAGTTTTTGTACATCTCAAAAATCTTGTTATAGATTCTTTTTGGATAACATAGAAAGTTCAGATAAGACCACAAATAGTTATAACCCATTGGATAAACCGGGTCGGTCTAGTTTGTGGCTTGCACTTTTTTGAAGTTGTCTAGTTCTTGAATTAATTGAAAAGGGGGAAAAAGGACAAATATACCCTTTAATTTTGCGATTTACGACAGGTATATATCTCATTAAGAAAATGATGGATGTATAGTTATATATCCTCGTCGTTTAAGAAATGGTACATATGTATTCTTGTTGTTTGACAAATTATACATATTTATCTTTTTCGCTAATAAATTGAATTAAAAAAGCAATCCTAAAACTAGTTTTTAAATTTAAAAATTGTTATGTGACTTTGAAATATTACCTAGCTCTTTTATATATCCCTCAAATTCGATCCAACTAAAAAAATCTCTCTTTTATTCAAACTTGATTCAAACTCATTTGATGACTGAATAGAAGAGGAATTGGATTTTTTTTATTTGGGTAGGGTCTAAAGGGGTGAAAAAATGGGTGATGAGAATTTTTAAAGCAGCATGACATATTTGGAATTAAAAAATTGATTTTAGGTTTTTTTTTCTCTTCTAATTTAGTAAATATATATTTTGTTAATAAAAAGGGTAAATATGCATCATTTAATAGATAAAGGAATTATATATGCACCATGTTTTTATGAGAGGGGCATATCCACTCTGCATTAAAAAATTGAGGGATATATTTTATCCATTTTCTTTTGATTTTTTTAAAAATATGTCCTTTAGACTTTGCTAGAAATGGCCGAACACTAAAAAACCGGTGGAAAACCAGCTTAAGCTGGTTGTACTTTGAAGTTCGTTCAATTCACACAGTTATATGCAGTGACATTATAAATAATTTATATATTATCAAAATAACTTATGTTTGACTAAGTTTTTGAGAAGTCAAAAAGTGTCTATTATCATTTTGCCATAAAAAACATTTATTTATTTTCAAAATAAGTTTTTAGTTTATTTGGATATTAATGTTTGACCATGAAAATATCAAATCAAACTTGAAGTTATATTTCAAATTTGGAAAAGAACTTATAATTTGTTTTTAAACTAACCTTTCATACTTGAAGTTGTATTTAAAATACATACAAGTATGAACATTATTTCAAATATTTTTTGCAAAAAGTATAATAAAACAGAACTCCATCTTTAACTTCATCTTCATAAATTTCAAATAAAATGAAAAATATTTGAAATGTATGATCTGCCACCAACTAAAAATTAAGAGTTTTTGAGTAGCAAAATGAGTTTTTTTTTTTCAAAGCTGAAAAGAGAGTTTATTTTTAAAACATTGATCATATATAAATTATGCTCTAATATTTATAAAAACATTTTTAAAATTGAGTAATTAAACACAAACTATCAAAATAGTATTATATTTAACATGCTACAAACAATTTATTTGAAAATTTTGCACAAAATATAAACTTTTTAGATTTTTGAGAAAAAAGTCAAGTCACATATTTACAAATCACAATGAAAAAAAAATTGGTAAAAATAAAAAACTCTGGTTAGTACCATATGAATCTCAACCAATGTATTTTTTTTTTTGTAACGTCACACTCTTTCACAAAAGTATATTTGTATTTGGTCCCCTTTATAAGTATGTGTTGTCTAAATTAAATTATGAAATATACCATGTATTTTTTTTAATTACAAAATAAATAGTATAAGAAAAGGAAGAAAGGGATTTATGTGAACTCAATATTTATAATTCAAAATAGAGGGTTACTTATTAAAAAAAATATGTTCTTATTAATTGAGTTTTATAATAAGAAATTAATCCATAATTAGTTGACTCATATAATATTTGGGAATTGTTGGGAATAAGTCAAAATATTATTAATGGATCAAGAAATATTTTATTTTAGTGGACTTTAATCATCTAGAATAATAGATACGTGCCTAAGCGTGCATAATTTCTTCTTCTTTTTTTTCTTTATCTTTTGATTGTATTTTATTTTTTATAATATTTTAAGGAGATTTAATGTCAACGATTGAAAATCAATGCAAATCAAGATGAGAGACTCAATAACCATTCTATTTCAATGATATTATATTCAAAAGATGAAAACTTTAAAAATTCACATCTACTTAAATCAAACGGTTAATAAATAATTATATTTACCTAATAAATTTTCATAATTATGTGATGCTAATTTTCATGAACATAATTTCTATTCAATTCTAAACATCATGATAAATACTTTCTCAAAATCTATAAAATTTTGAAAGAAAAAACTGATGATATAATTATCATAATATTTTAGCATCCTATAATTTTATATTGTATTGCGATTGCAAGGCCATGAACCGCAAATCATAGCATGATTAGTCAACCTACACCTAAAAAAAAAAAGATATACTTTTAGGCTAAGTGACAAATAATATTAAAGTTCGTAATGCAACACTTAAAAAATGATAAAATAATAAATGTAAAATTTAAGTTCGTGATTCAACTGAAGAGATGAAGATTGCAAATAAGTTCTCAATAGGTTTCTCAAATTCGCTAATAGTATTCAAATGACTCGATGATTTCCTTCAATGACTGTCAAATTAGTTAGGAATTAAGTGTGGATTTTGATTAAAAGAGACAGGGGTATAAGTTGATTAAATTTGCGAGAGTGTTTTAGTTTTTTTTTAAAAAAATATTATTTTTTGCTGATTTTTTTTCATTTGTTGGACTTAAATTGGTGACGTGAAAAAAATATTATTTGAAAATCAACTATATTTTTCATTAATACACAGTGATATAAATGGACACTTTGGGTCACGACATTGGTATATGTGGTGAGCACAAATTTTAACAAATGACATTAGGTTGCGTATCGGTCGATTCTGTTTGATTTTGAAGTTTATCGGTTTGGTTATCGATTTGTAGACCTGCTAAATCATTATAGAAATGATATTGACTTATCTGTTATTGGTTTATCAGTTTAATCATTAAGATTTGACACAAAAAAAATATTGAAAATTACTTAGAAACAAGATGACAAACCAAATGAACCATCTACATGAGTTGACTGATTACATCTTGTTCAAAAGCGAGCACTGTCACACAGTAAAATAATCTAGAGTTTAGACAACCAGAAATAAAAGTATGAAACTAAACTCTAAGCCAAGAACTTCATACACCAAATAGTATAAATATAATTATATAATTTACTATTGGGTTATCGTTTAACCCGTTAAGAAAAAATCTCAAACCGTTAAGAACCAACAACCTAATAACAAAAAAAATCAAAACCATTACTGATACTGCTAAATCAATAACTTTCTTTGGTTCGGATTATCAGTTTCAATTGGATTTTGAACAGCCCAATATGACAAAGATGAGATGAGTCTTTCCTTAAAGTTCGATGACATATTTGAGCTATGCTCGTACATTTGTTCACATGCTAGTCACGTGATCAATATACAATTGTATTTTGGAGTCACCTTTGGGTGCTTCTTTTTTGTGGATCATGTATTTACGTTTATTATACTCTTCTCTTTTCTTCTTCTACATCTCTTCTTCTCCTTTTTTTTTTTCCCTTCACACAAAACACAATACTTAGCTTCCAGGGTTTCGTTTTTCTCCTCTGTAAATTCTCTCCCCTCCGATCTCATTGAATTTTCAATCCATCTTAGGGTTTCGCGAACTTCCGATTCGCAAAGATCCGGTTACATTTTTTGTTTTTTTTGGTTGTTTGGTGACGGAACCCTAATTTTTTCGGGATTGGGAAGATTTCGTGCGATGCGAAGAGCAATTGTGGTTCATTTAGGTGTTTGAAGATCTTGAGGTTTTGGTTTGGTTTGATTTGATTTGATTTTTGAAAAAAAGAAGGAGGTATCGCGATTCGCGATGGATGTGGATTTTAATGGTGATGTAGGGAGTTTGGATGCTGAGCTTTTGCAGTTACCTGAGTTGTCTCCTTTGGCTATTAAAACTAATCCCTTTGTTGCTGAGAAGCTATTTGATCAATGGCTTTCGCTTCCTGATACTGCCGCTTTGGTAATTTCCTCATTTCTAATTTTGTAACGTTTTTTTTTTTTTTTGTTGGTGTAGTTGGAGTTAGCTGTCAAAATTTCAATTTGGATTTGCTTGTAGGCAGGTATATTTATTTGGAAATGTGTCAACCTGTACTGTGTGAGAGTACTTACTGTTTTATAAGTTACCAGTGGTTTGGTGGTGTGCCGTGTAAGGAAAAAATTAATCTTGGTGTAATACTATGCATTACGGATAAAATGCTTGGCTTCCAGTATAAACTCTGCATAAGTGTCTCCTTCAAAACTTATGGTGGAATCTATATGTTGTTTTATGTGGGAGAAAATACGGTAAGAATAGATGTATTTGCAATACTAGGATAAGAGTACATGAAATGTCTAAAAATACCCTTAAAACTAATTATTGAGTTTGCTATTGCAATCTCACATAACAATATATGTATTATTATCTTATTTGAGGGTACTAGGTGATTAGCCTTGGGGGTTGATTACCTGGTAGTTGTGCTAGTGGAAGGTATCATATCCGGTAGAATAGTTGAGGGGTGCGCAACCTGGTCCTGACACCACAACATTTATCAAAAACATGGCTGTCTTCGCAACATGGTAAACTTCGCATTAGAATCTGTATGAACCAACCAATCATTAGTTTATCATATTAGGCGGCCTTTTGGCATATCCTTTTATTTTTCTTGAAGCCATTTTTATCGTTTTACACGAGAGGGTTCTCTTATGCTGTGAATATGCATTAAGGTGACTGAACTTGGTAGATTTCTCGGGTTGTTTCCACTTTCATAGTTCAATTATATGCCGAATTCTGTGGGTAACATCTTTTAAAAACTAGTGTAAATGACCTGGCTCACCAATTGGTACCGCAAAAGAGCGTCACTTCTTTTAGAACATTACCTACAAATACAGTTGTCTAGCTATGCTCAGTAAACTATGGTAGCAATCTATGAATTCTATTCACGTATAAACTCAGAGAATTGCACTCAGAGATGGAACTCCTACATTTGGCATTATCTTTACTCCAAAAAAGGGATCGGACAGTTTGTCTTAGTATTAACTATCAAGATAATTGGAAGTGATCAAATCATGGAATCTTCAGCCATTAAGAATTTTCAGTTTGGTCGGTGAAGCTGTTGGGAACAGAACGTTTCTTTGGGTAAAAAACCTTAGTCCTTTATCTAAAATCTCTAAATATGTAAAAAGGAGCAGTGTTCCGATAAGTTCAGAGATGCTTCCTTATTCTTTGACCACTTCAGCTAGTGACAGATTCTTTCAGAGTCCTTGAAATTACCAATTAGGCTCCAAAATGATTAAGAAACTGTCAAGCTGGAGAGTGGAGAGTAATGCAGGAACAAATGGTTTATGGGCTTGGCGGATTTCTCATACACCACTGCAAGTGATTACCACCTTTCCTGCAGATTATGGATGGCAATCCTACCAAAGCATACCACTTATAGTGGAGTTTTATCCTGATAAAAATTTTTTCCTTGATCTAAAAAGCTTTAGTGGGGATTTACTTTTCTTCAACATTCTCTTGATAGTTACCTTTCCACCATTTTTGTGGTAAGGTAAATAATTTTATTAACAATTGTGAGAACCTCTTATACAAGCCATATACCTAAAAAAGGAGAACCTACACCATAATATGGTTCTCAATAAAGAGGTCCAATACTTATTATTGGACTTACTTTACTTTTTAGTACAATTTACCAATTTCAAAAAAAATAAAAGAGGTCCAATCCTCTACAAACATGAACGTCAAAAGGAAACTAGAGACAATAAGCTACTTTGCAATTTTATAAAAGCTTGCTCCACTCCTTCAAAAAAGCCCCCTTATTTCTCTCTTTCCAAATAACCCACATGATGGCTAAGGGGCCCACTCTCCTTTCCCTTGGGCCTTTCTTCCTTCTCGTATGAGTCCAACTTCGCAAAACCTCCTCCATTGTGCCTGGCATCACCCATTGCATCCCAAACAAGTTAAAGCGCCATGACCTTTTTGTTTTCCCTTGAGAGCCTAGACAATTGTTTACCATAAACCTTCTAGAAGTAAGAAACGTCATAGTTCATGGTAACTTGTGAAGAAAAATTGGAACTTTCATTTTTGATGTTGTAAATTTGTTATGTCATTAGTCTACAATAGCCACAGAGTTTATTAACCAGTAAAGTGCTGAAACAATGGAAATAGAAGGCTTTAAAGCTTTTTGGATGGGAAAAAAGATGAACTCTTGACATTCCAAAGGAAAAAGTAGTCGGTAAAGTTAGAAGTCTTAAAAGGACAAGAGGCGTGCTATTTCTTCAACTGTTCACAACAAAAACTTCCACAAAATCAAGATGGTTTAATCATGATGAACATGGACCTCCAAATGCATCAATGGACACATAGAGGATAAAACCAAAGAAATCGTTCTAGATTGTTTGGTTAATGAACTGCATAAATTCCAAATGCATAAGCAAGTAGGTTCTATGTGATGATTGAAGGTGTTAAACTTCAATGAGATAGACTTCAAATCACTTAGATAAATTGTCTCGAAAAACCACTCTTGTCAAAGGCTCGCTTAACACTGATGAGGCACAAAACATGTTGAACGCTTCGTCTTGCGTCATGGGCACTTCAGTGTCATCATCAAGATTCAAGGCTACAAGTCATACTTTTCCTTGCCAATGAGCGTAATCCTGAAGAGGCGACACTAAACAATTCATATTTCACTTTATCGTAATCTTTTTTTTTTCAATTTCTTGTCCATATATTTGTTATTTTTTATTACAACTAGTTGTCTTGGACTACACATACATATTTCTATTTTTCCTCCATTTGCGCCTTTCTTCATTAAGGTCCACACTTTATATGCAATTTGTGCTTAAAGCATCAATGGATCTTTGAGCTTTTTTGTGCTTTTCACCTTTGAAAACACTTGGAAAATGTATAATTTTTAATCAAGAAAAGCAGATTTGCTAAGAATAAAACATAATGGAAGCAAAGGTGTGTATGCCTGTGTAGGTACAAAGGTGATTTAGCGAACTTATATTAGGTCCTATGTTTGTCTAAAGTTGTTTTAGCATATGAGGGAAGGTGTATATGCCTGTGTAGGTACAAAGGTGATTTAGCTAACTTCTAGTTTTGGAGAACCTCTAACCTAACTTAAAAGACATTATTGAGTGTTGGAATGAATTGTGCTCATATATAACAGGACATATATAGGGTTTCTTATTGTCTCCCCTGAATAGTTTGAGATTGAGATGCCGTTTATTTATTTGTTTGGCGAACTATAGAATTTTGATATGTTAGTCATCTACCTATTAGTATGGAAGGATTACCAAGAAAAACATATACAATTTTATTGCCTGACTTGTTAGACAAGTAGACCTTTGGATATAATTATGTTCTTAAAAAATCAAATTGCTTACTTAAGACTCGTTGATGGAGCTCGTTCACCATAATAGAGCTGTAGAGAGGTACTTTATCGGTAACTTGTTTATCTCATCATAATGATATGCATAGTGCTTTTACCAAAACCATGTCTGATGCATTTTATTCCTTTTCTCATTTTGTTATATTGCTGATTTCTATGTATTGGTAACAGAAATATTTATTTTCTCCGCATGCAGGTGAAATCTTTGCTTAAGAATGCCAAAGGTGGCGGTTCATTGAATGTGTCTACTACATCTTCTGGGACAAATGTCGCGGCAACTAATTCTTTGCCGTCCATGTTTCCTGCTGGAAGTACACCTCCACTTTCTCCAAGAAGTTCATCTGGTTCACCTCGAATCTCAAAGCACAGGGCTGGACCCTCTTCATTGGGGTCTCCTCTGAAATTAATTAATGAGCCAGCAAAAGAACTGATACCACAGGTATGGAATGCCTAATTCTGAGTGGTTCTTTTATTTGCAAACTGTTGAGATTGTTGTGATGTTTTCTCGAAAATGCTTATGATGGCAGTTCTACTTTCAAAATGGCCGGCCCCCTCCAAATGAATTGAAGGAACGCTGCTTGTTTAGGATAAACCAGTTCTTTTATGGTCACACAGATGGGCTACAAATGGACGGTAAGTTGTGCTTTACGAATTGATTTCTATGAAGGCTTTTAAGATGATTATGGATATGTTAGCGACCTTCCGATTTGAGACTTCTTGTTCTTAGATTAAATCCACTTCAACTGTTTTCTTTTGCAAAAAAATGGGGTGGAGGTATGGGTGGGTTGATCTGTGATGGGATTTTATTCAATAAACAGCACCAAGTAATTGCTAGTTCAATACAAAATTGCTAAAAATGAACTGTCTTCCTTTTAACTGAAGGTCATCATAGTATATAGTGCTTTTAGCTTTGAACTATGTAGTGCTTCAATTCTTCCTTCAGAGCAGCTGTGAATCCTTTTTTCCCATACCACCCACAAGATGCACATTTTTTACTTCAGAAGTTTTTAATGGACCGCCACAAGAATTAGTTGCAGCGACATTTGTGCCAGAAGATGTGGTAGACACATTCAATGGACCACCCACCTTTGACATTCTTAAGCCAAAATTTCACTTGCATTTGGAGAAAATAAATACTTCCTGTTGCCTATCCATTGAGATTAACAATCATGAAATAAGAGAAGGAATAAATGCACCAGGCATGGTTTTGGACTGTTACAGGGTTATATAAAGCACTATGCATAGCATTATGATGAGATAAACAAGTCACCAATTAAGTACCTCTTTATACTTATATATTTATAATACTTTACCCTCTAAATACAAATTAACTTAAGTTGAAAAAAAGTGAAAACGTGTATCTTGTGGGTGGTATGGAAAAATAAGTATCCTTCCGTTTGAGCTTGTGAGGGCATCTTTCAATGATCTAGGTATCACCCACTAAACTTCAAACAGGTTTAGAAATATGTTTCGAGTCCGCCTGACTTCAGTGTCTTACAGAAAATTTTGTTCCTCACCCTCCTCATATATGTAACATCTATCCCAGTCAATCTGTGGCATGTTCACTGCGTTGCAATCCAGCCCAAGCTGTGTATTCTAAAGATTGCCCTGAGGAAACGTAGAGATGTTGACTACGTTATCCATAATATGTGGAACTATTGACATCAATTCGTTATTTATGGCAATGAGATACCATTGATACAAAGCCAATTCCAGTAGACTTATTGAAGGGTCGGCATGCATCCATGGGAATTGAACCCACCAACCAATTCGCCAACTATGAGTTGCATGCTGGCATACTACCTGATAGTCCCCAATGTGGGTATGTCCAGTGCTGAAGTTTGCCACCGTTAGAGGTGCATTGCTCTTCTTAGCCCATTTTTGTTTTGCTACTGTCAGGTTTGACAATATGTTATGGCATGACCTCAGAGTAAAACTGCCCATATTCTCTACTTCCCATACAGTGAGTCTAATTAAAAGTTAGCTCCTCCAATTTCCCAAGTTGAGCCAATCTGTCTATTCTCTAGTCCTGGCAGTTATTGTCCCAGCTATTATCTGTTTTATACTGAACTGTGACGGCTTCAGCTGGCAAAAGTCGAGAGAATCACAAAGAATATCATTTACTTTAGATAGCAATTGTTATGTTAGTCAGGAGAACAATACAGAATTTTCTAAGTATCACCTATCAAAAAAATTAAGAGTATCTTTTTAAAAAACAATTAGGCCATAATTGAAATCCCTGAGAATTGGGAACTTTATTCATGTAGACCAAAACTCTATTCAGGAGCCCTCTCGTATGTTGTTAACAGAACCAATCTGATAAGAAGTTTCTTTCTCTCTTTTTCTGTTTTACCTTATGTTTCGTGTGCTTCAGTTATCACATTATTTTGCTCTTGATGTTATGTTATGCTTTCCATATTATTGCTATGACTTAGTTGCTATGTCCTATATACTGCTGTATTCGCCTTTTCAACTGCTTTGTTATGATTTACTTGAGTCAAGGGTCTTTCAGAAACCTCTCTATCTCCCCGAGGTAGGGGTAAGGTCTGCGAACACTCTACCCTCCCCCGACCCCTCTTGTGGGAATATACCGGGTATGCTGTTGTTGTCACTTTAACCTTTTCATGTCCTTCACATAGATTATTCTTTTATCAACTTTTTTGATTTCATCGGAACCTTCACCTTTGAGTGGCATCTCATTCAAGTTAGTCCCCTGGAAGAATATTATTTTTGGGTTAAAGACTGCTATGTGGAAGCACTACATTGGAATAATTGCTGCATTTTATTGGAATTTTGGAACTAGAGCAAATTGTTTAATGCTAAAATTTTCAATATTGTTTATAATTTGCAAGTGTTGGGGTTGTTGGAATGAAGTCACCTGATTAAAGAGCCCTTTGTTTATTTGTTGTGCATTTGAGTTATGAATTAACTCTAATTTATTTTTAATTGGTTGTTAGAGTTTAAACCAATTACAAAGGAAATATGCAAGCTGCCATCGTTCTTCTCCGCAGTCCTTTTTAAGAAGATTGATGTTGACAGCACTGGCGTCATAACCAGGTACATGTTTCTGTCTTTTTGAGTATCAAGATGATTCATTTACTTTCTGGGTAGGCATACCAAATTGGAAGTCCCAAATTCAAAGTGCAATCCATAATCCATCATTTTAAAAATTAAATCCGAGATTCAATCCATAATCCTACAATTCAAACAGAAATTTCAAAAAATTGCATTTTGGTTCAGATTTCTATTTTTCCCAAACTATGCCCACCTGAATCACCTTCCTGTTGTGTTATATTCGGAATGAACATTTAAGAGGCAGAAAGAAAACCCATGAAATGAAACCAAATGTAGGAGAGTTACATGCAATGTGCCTGAGGCATTTGTGAATTAATGTGAAATATTTCTGGAGCGCTTGAGGAGTGAGTTGAAATGCAATTTGCTTCACATGGCTGCAGGGATGCCTTTGTTGATTATTGGATACACGGCAACATGTTGACAAAAGATATAGCAACTCAAATGTACACAATCTTGAAGCAGCCAGACCTTAGATACCTCGTGCAGGTACTTTCTCTAGTTCCTGTTGATGTTTAAAATTCCTTCTGATTCGTTCGCACTGTATCTTCTGTGTCGTAATTCAGAAGATAAAATGATTTTGGTTTGATTTATGATTCTGTGCGCACAAATCTTTTAAGGCGCACTAAGGTTTTGTGGATTACTGAATTATCCTCTTCTTTTGAAATTAAATGATGAGGATTCATATAGCTGACCCCAACTTATTTGGGACCCAGGCGTAGTTGTTTGGAAAATAAATTGTCCTCTTCTTTCCAATGAATTCTATCAACTGGATTGCAGGATGACTTCAAACCCATTCTTCGGGAACTTTTGGCAACACATCCAGGGTTGGAGTTCTTACAGAGCACACCTGAATTTCAAGAGCGTTATGGTACCTTCTCTGTCTCACATGCTGCATTGATTCAATATGATTCACTGCACTCAATCTGCAGATGGACTTTTTGGGCTGCAGAATGTTAATGTCTTCAAATGTTTATAACTATTGTTAGAAGTTCTCAATAGAGATTCTGATCAATTTATTTCTTGAGAGGACTATTATGTTAACACAAAACATCTTTTCTACCCCTCCCCCAAAAAAAAATAAGGAAGAAAAATGGGCTGGTGCTTAATTAATTCCTGAGGTTGGCTTTTTGGGATTGGGAACTGGATCAGTGGAACTTGAATTGAGTGAATGTGTACTCACGCTTACTGGATGTAAAGAAGGTGATGAAGGACATAAGGGTTCCCTTTTTTTTTTAGTTATAAAATTTTATAATGGTATGGTCCATCTTACATGCATCTAGACTATTTCACTGGCAACAACTACCTCTCACCCGCATAAGAACCAGGTAACTTTGTCTACCAAGCTTGGGTAAGTAGGAAGAAATCAACTTGTGTTTTTTTGCCTCAACTGAGATTTGTTCCCTGGTCTTCTATGATATTGCAGAACAAGGGGTGGGTATTGATTACCAGCCTCCAGCACTGATAAATAAACTGCTTTTGACAAATCCAT
Source organism: Solanum appendiculatum (assembly GCA_018342035.1). NCBI lineage: Eukaryota > Viridiplantae > Streptophyta > Magnoliopsida > Solanales > Solanaceae > Solanum > Solanum appendiculatum. The sequence continues at coordinate 499,773 of JAGDQO010001434.1, forward strand.
TTGTATTCTCTTGTTTCCTAAATGTTTCTATATGTGTTCTATATTGTTTCTGTTGCGTCCATCTCTTATGTCATCTGATGCTTACTTCATAAATGAACTTTTGAGACGGTTAGCAATTACAAAACGTTTGACTTGCTTGTACTTGAAAAGCTGTTTCTTGTCAAAGACCTTTTAGGAGGATCTTTATGGGAATTGCTTTTCTATATAAGTATTCTACAACATCCCCAGTTAATGTTTTTATTGAAGTCCTTGGGGATTTTCATTACTTGCTCCCATTAGAGGAATCATCTTCCAATTAAATTTAGCCAACTTCTTCTGCCTTCACTTTTCTGTCTTTTTTATTTTTAGGATAAGTCTGCCTTCATTTTTCTTTCTTGCAGCAGCCTATTTTCTTGACAGTTAATTTTGTTGCATTTGCCAGCTGAAACTGTAGTATACAGAATATTTTATTACGTGAATCGATCGGGTAATGGTCGTCTTACCCTCAAGGAGCTGAGACGTTCTGATCTTATTGCTGCAATGCAACATGCGGATGAAGAAGATGACATTAACAAGGTCCTAAGGTAATCCTTGCTTATAATATGGACACGAAAGAAATGCAAAATTTATTTGTGAGAAGTTTAAGAGACTCAGTTCTGTTACATCATTTGATATCATTTATTCAATATAGTTTCACCATGTAATTATTCAAATGTCTTTTCCGTTTAGTTTAATTACAAGCATGTTCATGAGACACTGATTGTAGGAAATCATACTCCATAGGATGTGTCAAAGACAGAAACACGGAAAAAGGCATTATTTGCCACTAAAATTGCAAAATTCTTTTTGCCATCCAAGTCTTGGTCTAGTGTTAAAGAGTGTAGTTCATAATGTATGGGTTAAGAGTGCACTTCACGGGTTCGGATCGTTCCATAGATAAAAGTCTGGCATTAATTGTGGAAGGTAGAGGCGCAGGCTCATTATCCGTCAAGTTTCGAACCGTGCACCATTAATACATGGAAATTTGGCGGTTATTAAAAAGATCAAATGCTAGTTTGAAAAGTGGGTGCTAGAAAACTACATAAACTCTGTTTTTGTAGATTTCTTTAAAATATTGGATTTTTGCGGCAGATATTAAATACATTCATATTTCTTCTTGAGTTTGATACACTTAATCTAGCTTGACATCTTCTCTATTAAGTTCTTGAGCACTTTATTTTTGCTACAGGTACTTCTCGTATGAACATTTTTACGTGATATATTGCAAGTTTTGGGAGCTTGACACCGATCATGATTTTCTCATTGATAAAGAGAACCTCATTCGATATGGCAATCACGCCCTTACTTACAGGATTGTTGATAGAATATTTTCTCAGGTCCGAGTCTTTCATGTATTGTTTGTTGTTTGCAGTTTTATCTTACCTGTTTTGAGTTTATAACTCTTGTATTCTTAAGAATGCTTGCTCATCACTTCATAAGGAGTTCTATGATTTATTTGCTATCAGGTTCCAAGGAAGTTCACCAGTAAAGTTGAAGGGAAGATGGGCTATGAAGATTTTGTTTACTTTATATTGTCAGAGGAGGATAAATCATCAGAGCCTAGTCTTGAATACTGGTCAGTTTCTGAATTGACATTCAACTTTCTTGCAATCTTTGCACTTTTAGTGTGACTCAAGAGTTTGGTTTCTGCTGAGTAGAGATTACGTTACTGAAGAAATTTCCTTGTGAAAAAGCAATTTGTTATAACCACCCTTCCCAATCAATATTAGTGACTGACGTTGATTGTGGATTCACTTCTGTATTGTGCTCACTGTTTATGTGGCGCTGTTTGATTGGGAATAGAGTTGAGAAATTAACTAGGACTTTTGACATGTAAGCCATTTATATGTAAAGTACAAAATTGTCTTTTTAAATGAGTGGGGATGAGGATCCCAGCAAGTAATGTCATTAAGGGTAACTTGAAAGTTTAAAGTTAAATTGCTTCCGAACATTGAAAGGTGCCATTTTTTGGGACACACTAAGGGGGAGTGGTTAATTTTTTTTGATTGTATGTACATTAATTATCTGTAAAGCATCATACAAAACTTTTGAAGCAGATGATTTGATAACCAAGTAGGATTTTCTATATTTAATTACACAAAGCATTGTTGCAACTCTCTTGTTTGTTCACTGTTGAGTGTTGGTGAAACATTATGACTTGTTTGAATGTGCTTAGTTAAATTGCTGGTTCTGTGCTGCTTATCTTGGGTATTTCCTTGTATACTTGTTGCAACCATCAGGCAAAAGCTCGTTGATATGTGTTAGGCTGAGTAGAGTTGTTACAGATTGGTCAATTCGCTTCAGAAAAGTAGTATTTGGGAAGTGTATTGTTATGTAATTTACGCACACATGCACTGTTGACACTGCTTCTGTTTGTTTGTTATTTTTATTTCTTGATCAGGTTCAAATGCATAGATATGGATGGAAATGGGGTTATAACTAGGAATGAGATGCAATTCTTTTATGAGGAGCAGTTGCATCGAATGGAATGCATGGCCCAAGAGCCAGTACTTTTTGAGGATATTTTGTGTCAAATAGTTGACATGGTCAGTCCAGAGGTAATGTTCGAACTTTTCACATTTCCCATCCTTTCTTATCTTGTGTCATTTCCATTGTTGTAATTATTGCTCCATAATCATCTGATCGGTATGAATACATGCGATGATTGGACATTTTTCATGCCAAGTTAAATTTTGTGTGTAAGATTTGTCTATATATAATCCCTTTGGGTGTGGTGAAAGGTTTTAATTGTATTTAGATTTGTGTTTTCATTAATGTTTACTAAGTCTCTGTCTTATTGATACACCCACTTTTTTTTTTCTTGGGTGTTTGGCTGTTTGCTATATTTTTTTTTTAGTTTGTTTAGAGGATTTGCATGTTAATATTTTTATTTACACTCTGTTTGTTGTTTGTTGTATATTAATACTAAATGTAGAGAATCTCAAAATCTCTAGTCCTACTCTAATTGGTTTAAAAGACAAATTATTGAGTATTGAAATGAAATGAGGCCCAGATAGAGCAGAATGAATTTTGAGGATTCATATAGCTAACTCCGACTATTCTGAAATTGAGGTGTTGTTGTTGTTGCTATTGTTGCCTTGAGATGTATGTTATGGCTAACTTGAACTTGTTAGGCTGTTTGACAAGGTGTACTCTATGTTAAAAAAACGTGTAGTTTTAATTTGTATCATCTGCCCTTTTTTCCAAGTACAATAACAGATGTAATTCAAGTTTCTTTGTTGCAGAATGAAAGCTATTTTACATTACGTGATTTGAAGGGAAGCAGGCTCTCCGGTAGTGTTTTTAACATACTTTTTAACCTCAATAAGTTCATGGCTTTTGAAACCCGCGACCCCTTCCTAATTCGTCAGGTAATTGATAGGCTTATATATAGTTTATAATGTTGTTCTGGTGTTACTTGGCTATTGTTACCAATGGTTGACATGAGTTTCTTCTTGTTTCCAGGAGCGTGAGAACCCAAATCTGACTGAATGGGATCGCTTCGCACACAGGGAATATATTAGGCTCTCAATGGAGGAAGATGCAGAGGATGCCTCCAATGGAAGTGCAGATGTCTGGGATGAATCACTCGAGGCTCCCTTCTGAGTTCTAGTCTGCGAGATAGAATGGTATGGAGAATGCAGTTACTTAGAATAACCTAAGCCTGCATCTACATACATCGATAGTTCTGCCAACCATTATTTCTTCTTATGCCATGTCTCCGATGACGCTGTAAAACATTGTCCACTGTTGATGCATAATACTACTTCTGGAAGAAAGTCTAATACTTGACTAGATTCAATTTCTCTCTGAAAACAGCTAGTGAGACTTTCTTGACACATACCCAACAGCTGTAATATGCGCATTTGTGGAGTTGCATATAATGTCAAAGCATGCTCTGTTATAGTAAAAAAATAGATGCTTTATAGGAGAAAAATACATACCCCTGACCGAACATCAATATCAAATGATGTCAATTACTGAAAATTCATGAAACAGAATGGATTGTCAGTTGTCACCCAAGTTAATGTGTATCCACTTTTAAAAGAGAGATTTTAGGTGACTCAGGATAGTATCCATGTTTTGTTGATGTTTCAGTCGACACAAAGTACATCTATTGTTCATGCCACATTCAGGATGCAGTTAGTTTATGTGGCAGGTAGATATTTTTATGACTTGGCCTCTTCCTGCTTGTAGATATAATACCACTTCTTATTACATATGTGAGTTGTAGTTGGAAATGGCCAAGGTAGACATGATGTTGATATATTGTTTCTCCATTTGTCAAGCAGCCTGACCTCATGCTGTTCTTAAAAGCTCTGTTCTTTCTCCAGCCAGGTGTGCCTATAGCAAATCTTGTTTCAAGCTGGCTAATTGAGTTGCAAAGAGTTAATTTGCACGGACCAGTCAAGTGGGACAAGCTTATCCGTGTGTTTCACCAAGATGTTTTTATGAGATAGCAGAGGAGGAAATGTTTTGTTTGCTCTGCATGGAGCATGCTCTCATGAAGTATAAGGACATGCTAGTGTTGGAAGCTTCTGACTTGAAATATCAAGGGCTTTGCAAGTGCGCCGATTGGTGATATAGATGATTAATGAAAAACTAGATTCCAGTAGTTCAGAACTTCTCTCCGCGCTTGTTCCCTCTTTAGCTGTACGAAGTTCATATTCTTATTTATTTGTTCTAGTGCCGATTTTTGGTGGTTGCAAATACAGTTTTTCATGGAGAGGTTTAGTATGGCTAGTCCCACTGTCCATGTGATCAGCTTTTTGCTCCTTTTATTATTCTTTTGTGGATTAGACTCTTCTTTTAGTGGCATGTGAATCATGGTAGCTCTGTATTGACTGTGTAATGATATGGCTTCTCTATTTCTGTCTGCTTTTCTAATCTGATGTTAATATCAGAAGATGGATCCATTTACTTGACTGATGGTATTTGAACAGTTACAGGCCATCAACACATCTGCATCAAGATTCATCAACAAAGCATATTCATGTATTGCTATAGTGAAACCGGAAACAACCTCTCTACCCTACAAAGGTAGGGTAAGTTTTGTGTATATCCTACCCTCTCTGAACTTCACTTGTGAGATTACATTGGGTGTGTTGTTTTACTAAAGTAAAACTGGCATCGGCATCGTAACGAGGTTGAAGTATCAAGAGAATATACGATACAAAGAAGAGTGAGGAGAGATTATGTTTTGAAGGTTGCAAATTAAGGATTAGCCAATAATAACCAATTACTGATATTCCCATCGTTTCAAATTTAGGTAACATTGTTCGATTGAAATACAATGTTGCAATTTAAAAATAACGTTTGGATATTTGTGTGATAATAAATCATCTTGCAAGGTAGATAAATTGAGAGGAAAAAAGTATTTACTTAAGTATAAATAAGATTCAAAGAGCAAGTATTACTAATTCAAGGTCTAGTTGAATTATAACAATTTTCACCCGTCTTTATTTTTCTTCTCATCAAACTTGAAATCGGTTTGTAAATCAAAGTAAATTGCGAACTTTGAAAGCGCTATTGAGTTCACAACTTTTCAAAGACAAATAACTAAAAAAAAAGTCAACTCCATCAACTAATGAAAAGGAGGAGGAAATATCTGCTGTTCCTTATTGTTATGTTGATGATAATTTGATACATTTGTAATTAGTCAATTACTCACACGCTAACTGATTATAAAAAAGAAAAAATCAAAGAAACTGAGACGTCACAAAAACCAAAAAATCCACGCAAACATATTTACTATACTCTTTAGTCAAACAAAGAAAGACAGAAATAAGCAGCATAAACTCCCCTCTTTTTTCAAAAACCCTACTTCGCCGGCGCTATCTTGTCGGAGACGGAGACTGTTACAGGCCGGCGGCGGCGGTGGTAAATAATATGAAAGTCGTCGCTTTAATCAGTGGCGGCAAGGACAGTTGCTATGCCATGATGAAATGCATTCAATATGGTCACGAGGTTCTCAATTTTTGTCTCTTTGCCCAAGTGTTTAAAGATTTTGTCGCTTGTTATTGTGCTCTTATTTTGTTAATTTTCAGATTGTTGCGTTGGCTAATTTGATTCCTGCTGATGATGCAACTGATGAGCTTGATAGCTACATGTATCAAACAGTGAGCTTTTTTCTTTTTTTCTCTTTAAATTCTGAAAAAGCATCATTTGTTGCATAGTTATTCATAGGTGACGCTTTTGTAAGCAGGAGCGGAGCTAGTGCTTCGGTTATGAGTTCGGCCAAAGCCAGTAACTTTGGTCCAAACCCTGAATTTATATTAAAATTTACATTGAAAATGTACATATTATTACTTCCCCTTTCCATTTGTTTGTCTTACTTTCCTTTGTTTCAAAAAGTATGTCTCTTTCTTTTTTGGGGGCGCTACTCTTTAATTCTAACTTTGCCCGTGACATGTTTTAAGACCACAAGGTTAAAGAGTGTTTTGGTACATTCTACCTGTCTTTTGTTTAAGACCACAAGATTCTAAAGTTTTTTTTTTTACTTTTGCCAAGTCAAAATCAGCAAACAAATTAAAATGGAGGGAGTAGTTTAGAACCTTAACTTTAGGATTACAATCTTTTTTTTTTTGATAACCGAGAAATCCGTGTGTGACCCGCCCTTTGAACCAATCACAGCTTTCTAAACTCGGTGGATAATGGGCCCGCCCCTCTACCCTTCTCCACTTAAATACCGGGCTTCATTTTGCATGGTGTGGGGCTTGAACCTGCAACCTAAGCCACAAATCCTCCACCTTTTGCCACTCGAGCTAGGCCTTGGGGGCTTTGAATCTTGAACACATAAACTTCAAATTCTGGCTCTGCCTCTGCGAGGCCTTGTAAGTCCCAACACATGAATTCCCTATATGCATAACATTCAGAGGATTTGTCATAGTTGGATTTTTTTTTAATTGAAGGGGTGTTGAAGTGGAGAAGTTCATTTTATATGTATGTGAAAATGCCACTAATGCTTAAGGGGAACGTCCTTCTTGCACAACTCAAATCTGATTGAAGCTTATCAAAAAGAAAAAATTGATCTTTTGGTTAGTTATAAGAGGAACTTTCTATAATGTATCTGCTAGAAATGTCTTGATGTATTTTTCTGCTAAAACAGTTGTGACTTGTGAGAAAATCAATGTTATGAATGTTGGGCTTGTAAGGCGAAAACATCCACAGAGAGCAAATGTTGTAGAAGTTCTGATATTAAGATGGATGTGCAGTCATACATGCTTGATAAGAAATAAATGATCACATCCAATAGAGGGTAAAAGTTGTACATCTTGAGGATAAAATGAGAGCGTGTCCCCTTAAATGGGCTGTCGATTGCCCATGTCCTATATAAACCTCTAGATGCATTGGTTTATTGGTGTGGTCATTTGATGATTGAAGATTCTAAAAGGAATGAGTGTAGACCTAAAGTCACAGAGAGGTAAGTTGTTTTAGATTTCCTAAAATCTCTCAGAATCAGTGTGGACCTAACTAAAAGCAAAATGCAGTTGAAGTAAATTATCTCTATAGACGATAATAATAGTTGAGTTAGTCAGTTTAACACTTACAGCATGTCTAGTGTTTTTGAGGATTCCTTTTATCCTGGTTAGACTTGTATGTTTCTGTTGCAATAGTATGAGACTGACTTAGAGAATCCAACATTTGTGTAAAAGACAAATTAATTAGTATTGGAATGATAGAACCTGAATGCCGAGATTTCATATAGCTACACGTAAACTAATTTCAGATTGAGTTATAGTTTATCGATCCACTTTCTAGTATCTTGATGCCTCCCATCTATTAGTGGAAATTTCTTTTCTTATTTACAAGAGCTCTGAATTCTGATCATAAGTTTTGTTAATAAGAAAGATAAACAATATTCTCCTCCTCTCCTTAATACCATGTTTTCATTTAGAATGTTTGGTAACTGTATCTGCAGGTTGGGCACCAGATAGTTGTTAGCTATGCTAAATGCATGGGACTCCCATTATTCCGGAGGCGAATTCAAGGATCCACAAGGCAAGCCTTTTTGCAGTCAATTGCCTAAGTTTGAAAATTTTATTATAGGGTTTACGCTAAAGAACCGGAGAGGTGAAGTTTATTTCTTGTTGAAGGATAGAGATGTGAAGTTGTCTTAATTTTGGTTTGCTTTTTAAAAAAAAAGATTAAAAAAAACAGATAGAATGGGCAAATGATGTTTCCCTAATACTTCTACCTGAATAATCTCTTTAAAATGTTATATTATTATAATTGTTAACTTGCATATGCCTAAGATATATAAGTAGCTTCATACCTACAACACAATGTTTTATTTATTTATTTATAATTTTCTATTTATAACTTCTCTAGTTGGATTTCGCAGGCATCATGACCTAAGCTACAGTATGACTCCGGGTGATGAAGTTGAAGATATGTTTATATTGTTGAATGAAGTAAAAAGACAAATACCCTCTGTTACAGCAGTATCTTCTGGTGCAATTGCATCTGACTACCAGAGATTACGAGTGGAAAGTGTATGTTCAAGGTTAGGGCTCGTTTCATTGGCGTATCTATGGAAGCAAGATCAATCAATTCTTCTGCAGGAAATGGTAAATTTTTGGTAGAAATAGAGAAACGTTAATTGCTTTTATAACTTTAATCTGAAGTTTTCTTCTTTTCTTTTGTCCCTCCACTACCATGGCAGATAAGAAGTGGAATTATTGCAATAGCAGTGAAGGTAGGAATCTCTGAGGTCTTTTTTTTGAGATTTCACATGTAAATATTATACTTGTGGGATTCATGATTGTTTTTTTGGGTCACTCTAAATGAAATCAATAGTTGACTTGAAATTTGCATTTACTTTGGATGAAAAGTGATGCTTTTCCCTTTGTTTGGTTGCTATACTTCTGAATCTTTTCAGGTTGCTGCTATTGGACTGAACCCCTCAAAACACTTGGGAAAAGAGATATCATACCTGGAGCCCCATCTCCACAAGCTAAAAGAGTATGATATGGTTAGCAAAAATTTTGGCTTTTTTTAGTCTACTTTTTCGCTTTTTTATTTCTATTTTTGGCAGGTTATATGGAATAAATGTCTGTGGTGAAGGTGGAGAATATGAAACATTAACGCTTGATTGCCCTCTATTTAAGGCAAGTTTTCCATCTCTCTCTCCTTTCGGATGGTTCTGCCTAGAGAATATATGGTTGCGCTTTGTCTTCTCAAAAAGAAAGTTAGCTTTACTACTACTTCTGTGATAAAGTATTACCAAGTACCTTTGGAGAATATTTATCCATCTGATCCATGATTTTTGTGTATGTCACGTTTTCAAAAAATGCATTTTCGTAGTGTGATAGTACATCTTTATGCATTTATTTTTGCATATTTTGTTGGGATTAATTATTTTTTAAATTTTGGTGGGAAAAATTAGAGTGTAGTCCTCTATATGGATGTAGTAAAGCTCATTGTGATTTGTGACCTTCAAAAGTCAAATGAAGCAAAAAGATCTGAGACAGAATGAAATTTGATGCTTTAAAATTACTTACTTCTTCTTTCTTTATCATGTCTAAAATTTCAACTCTCCCAGATGTTCGAATTGAAAGCTAATTTGACCTTCAAAGTCAACTGAAGCAAAAATGATGTGACGTTGAGTACGAATTTAGTGCTTAAAAGCTACATCCCCCTTCTTTTATCACTCGTCTAATTTTTCAACTCTCCCAGAATGCTCGAATTGTGCTGGATGAATTTCAAATCGTCTTGCATTCTTCAGATTCCATTGCCCCTGTTGGCATCCTCCACCCCTTGGCATTCCATCTGGAAAATAAGGTAGAGTCAATATCTTCAAATGGCATTGACAAAGGCAACAATGTGGATACAGTATTTGAAGTGCAAGGAGATGTCCAACAAGAAGGTGAAGCTGCTAGTGAATTTGTTGCTATAAGCTCGGAGCGATCAGGTGTTACTAAACAGGAGCTCAAAGTTTCTAAAACAATGAAGGATAATGCCTTTTCTATTTCTTGCTGGCTCCAAGACTCCTGTAAAAATTCATCAGGTAAAACATTGGAGTTACTGTAGAAGGTTAATGTTGTAAGTGGAATCATATTGGAAATTCTGCTATATATTAAATTTTCTCTATGATCTAGTTCCTCTTTCGTGTCCTTTTTGGATCTCTTTCGTTTTCAATGCTTTTAGCCTTGTTATTGCCAGATCTGCAGGAGGATCTGGAGGTTGTTCTAATGAGAATTGAAGCTCTGCTCGTGGAAAATGGTTCCTCTTGGGAAAATGTACTGTATATCCATCTTTATATTGCTGATATGGATGAGTTTGCCGTGGCAAATGAAACCTATGTCAGATTTATTACTCAAGAGAAGTGTCGTTATGGTGTACCATCACGGTCCACCATTGAGCTCCCTCTATTGCTAGTTGGTTTAGGGAGGGCATATATTGAAGTTTTAGTGGCAAATGATCCTACTAAAAAAGTCTTGCATGTACAAAGTATTTCTTGCTGGGCTCCTAGCTGTATTGGTCCATACAGTCAGGTATTGATCTTCGTAAATAGTGAACCATTCATATTGTTCTGGGACCAGCACAATCATTGTTTTTTAATCTGTCTTGCTTTTGACTTGAATATGAAGCATATAATTAACTAGATATTTCTAGCTTCTGTTACTATCAGGAGAATAATCATCTTGAAAATTTGCTTCTGATTTATTTACCACATCTCTATGTTGCAGGCAACTTTGCACAATGAGATACTATACATGGCAGGACAGCTGGGGCTTGACCCAGCAACTATGTTGCTCTGTGAAGGAGGTCCTGTTGCGGAACTTGAACAGGCACTAGAAAACAGTGAAGCAGTTGCTAGAAGCTTTAACTGTTCAATATCTACGTCAGCCATAGTCTTTGTGATATATTGTTCAGAATCTATAGAAAAATCAGAAAGAATTATTGTCCAAAAGAAAACAGAAACACTTCTTAAGCAAATGAAGTCGAACCATGCTGATGGCTCAAAGAAGTCCAAAGTCCTAGATCCAATTTTCCTATATGTTCTTGTTCCTGATCTGCCGAAAAGGTAATTTGTGTCTGGGGTGCTCCATTAACCACAGTATAAATGACACTTTAACATTTGTGCTTCCAAGAACTGTTATGTGAATAGTTAGCTGTAGTTTAATCGGATATCTGCTATCGTCATTTTAATTCCCTTTGTATTTGTGTTTCTTGTTATGCCATATGTTGTCTATCTCCAGTCAGTATGACATGAGAATAAAATGGGCCTATTATTTATCTGTCTTTCTCGTAAAATAAATTAATTGAGTGCACTTCCTCTATGTAGAGCTCTGGTTGAGGTAAAGCCTATGTTTTACACGGGAGAGTATTTGCCGGGTCTAAGTGACTTAGCCAAGCAATCACAATCCACAGAACAAGATTATTGGGGGCATGACATTTGCCTTCAGAAATGTGTTGCTTACGGCAAAATATGCACAGCAATTCTTTCAGTTACTGAAGAGCTTGCAGCAAAAATTTGCTCCCTCGCTATTGTTGCATGTCCTGCCAATGTTATGTCCAAAGGTCTTGTTGAAAAGGAACAAGTCATATTGATCGCAAGATTTTGCATTTCTCGTCTCGATAAAGTCCTTTCGGAGAATAATTTCTCTTGGGACGACGTAATGGTTAGTTTCTTTTTCCTGGCCCAACTGTTTTATTTGACAAATTTTCCTGGAGTGATATCCTACTTCTACTTATAAATCTGTGCAAGGTCTTCTTGATTAAATAGCTAAAAATATTACTTTCACTTTTCTTTCAAGAAATGACCAGGAAAAATACTTGTCAGGGGCCTTATTAAATAAATACTTCTTAGGGAAAAAAAAGAGACTAGGAAGGAATCATTTCTTGACCTTATTATGCAATATGGATATAATTGTTTGTAGTTGATAAACTACATAGGTGAAATTGGAGTGGCTGCGGCGTAGTATACCTTTTTTTTCTTCAGAGGTAGGAGGTTGAAGAGCAATATACGGGAATGAACTTCAATAGCAAGTCACTCTATGCATTAGACATGCTATTGATAATATGGGGAAGTTCTCTGTTAGATGCCTACACAGATTTTTTTCGAAAGAGATTCTGCCTTGAGAAAAAGCTCATTTATGCCATCCGTTAAAAGTTTGGCTCATCTATGCCATTGCTGTTAAAGAAAAGGCTCATCCATGCCATTTTTTTTTATTCTTGTTTTGCAAAACCACTTTTTAAACCCCAAACAAGGTTTAACACTTTTCAATTGAAGTTTTTGGATCAAATATACTCTTTTTGCTTGTTTTTCCCTAAGAACACCAAGAACACATGAAGAACATTAATAATTCCCAAATTTCAAACTTCTTTAATTCTTCATGAAATCACCTCAAATTTCAAGAGTAGTTTCCCTCCGAGCTAGATACCAAAACTCAATATCTTTTTAGCGCGAATTCAACCTAACTCAACAAGATCCACTCGAAATTTCTTCAAAGTTTCAAAACTTCAACATTCTTTAATGGTAGAATTTTCTCCACAACTTCAAATCATTTGAAACTTTGAACATAGACTCAAAAAACACTAGGGAACAAAGATCTAATGTCAAAAACAACTACAAAAACACGAATCAAAACAAATTTGGGGACTGATTTTCATTTTTTGGAATATTTTTTTAATACGGGTGAATTTTTTAAACTCTACAAATGATTTAAGAATTTTGGTTTTTTAAAAAAAGAAATTAATGATATATGTAGCCGAAATTTGAGATGATTTCATGAAGAGAATTGAAGATGTTTAAAATTTGGGAGTTGTTTATGTTCTTCATGTGTTCTTGGGGAAGAACAAGCAAAAAGAGTACATTTGATCCAAAAACTTCAATTGAAAAGTGTTAAACCTTGTTTGGGGGTGTAAAAAGTGGTTTTGCAAAACCGGATTTTAAAAAAATGTCATGGATGAGCCTTTTCTTTAACAGCAATGGCATAAATGAGCCTTTTCTGAAAGTTCAATGGCATATTTAAGTCTTTTCCCTTATAGCTATTACTATGAACAATTAGTTTTAAGCTGAAGGAATGAGAAAGTGGTAGAAAAAAGTATAACTGCGGAAAAAAGAAATTTCTTGTCCTTCCAATCCTTTGAAAGAAAAATTGTTTGAAAGGCTCTGTTACTTCTCAGTAGAGAGAATGGACAAAGTTTGAGCCACTAAAGCTGGAGATTTTTCTCTTATAGTCTGCACTTCAAAAGACTCCCCTTTCTTGCTTTGCTGTTCTTTTTTTCCCAGATGAAGTATTCTAGCCCTCTTAACACTCTCTCCTTTTTTGCAGAATTTCCGTCTCTACTTTGCGAGCAACCTTAATATCTCTCATGGAACATTGTCTCAAATCTTCTCTGATGTGTTCAATGAACTTGTTCAGATGAGTCGAAGAAATAAAGTAGACGCTGAGCCTATTTTAAATATAGTTCCTGTCTTGGGTGCTGGGAGGTCTTTATCGACCTTGGATGATATATTCACATGTGAACTCATTGCTAGCAAATGTTAATTCTCATTTAAATTAGGGAATGATATATTTTATGTCCAATTCAGAAAAAAGAGAGCTTTGAACTTGACCAAATTCTTATTATGTTATTGCCATCCCCAAATGTTGCAATTTACACTTTATACACGAAATGAATGTGTTTCGACTCGAATTGAAGAGATGGTGACTCGACTCTTCCTTAGTTGTTCGGTATCTCCATTAGAATTTCAATTAATTTGTATTCCTAAAGCGTTAGAGCTTTAGATATAACATTTTTAATGAATTTCTAGGTATGTATTTATACAACATGTTGAGATTGGGAAATTTGAAATTTTAGATCATTTTCATTACGTTTTTTGTGCAAAAATTTGCTATTAGTCATCCCCTATGATCCACCCATAGTTCTAAAATCATGCAAGGCATCTCGATTGAAATTGGTTAGACTTAAGATTGTAATAGTTTTGTACAACTATATTATTTTGTTCATTGTTTTGATATAAATACATTAAACTATATACACAAGAAATAATCAAGATTACTACAAACAAGCTTCAACTCTTATCTATATTGTTCAATATGGTACCAGAGTTCAATATGGCTTCAACTCTTATCTATATTGTTCAATATGGTACCAGAGTTCAATATGGCTTCAACTCTTATCTATATTGTTCAATATGGTATCAGAGTTCAATATGGTATCAGAGATAGTCCGAGTGCGATGTATTTGTATTTAATCGTTTGGATCAATTTTTAACCAAACTATGAGCACCCTACTTCAAAGTACTAAAACCAGTTTAAAAAGGAGCCACTACACCAAGTGTAGTTGCAACAAAAGCATCATTCAACTCAGTAAAAACTTATCTACACCAAGTGTTTATACCAATTCAATAAATACATGATACATGTCTTCACATACGCTCCTATCATTAAACTAAGTTAATTAATACACATTCTCAGAAATCACTGAGTGCGGACTAAATTTTTTCCATTTAATTCCACCTGTAAAATCTAGGCATAAATTTTTTCCTTTAATCCAAATGAATTGCAAACTTGAGCCCTAGAACTGAGTCCATATGCAATTACTTGATGGCTAGAACCTTCCTCTCTTGTTTTGACTGATTTATAAGAATGACTATGGAGACAGGAAAGGCTCAATAAAATGGGGGATTAAAGCCAAAATTTAGAAAATAATGTTATATTTATTTAATTTTTTAATATAATTTATTCTCATAAATTTTAAAAATATATGATAATTGATTATAATTTATTAATTATATTTTTTAATTTATAGTATAATATTTCTTGTAATATTTTGTAAGACAAGAATAAATATATATAAATTATTGTACGTTACATAACAATACAAATGTTTAAATCTTTCTTATTGATTATAGTTTTGAAATTTTTTTCAATAAAATCAATTGTTACATAAACTATCAAAATTATTCTAAAAGTGTTAAAAAATAAAAGTAAGACTTCAGTTCATTGAGTATGCCAATTAGAGAATCATTTTTTTACTTATATAATATTTTGTAATACTTTTAATAATAAAAATCAATATTATAGTGATTTTTACTTTTAGAAGACATTCAAAGTTAAGAAAATAATTTTTTAGATTTAATTATTTAATAATATAATTAGTTTGAGCTTGAAATGCTTAATAAAATATCTCAAAGAATTGAAGACAATCTTACAAAGCCAATATTAAAACATGTTTGATTCAATAACTATAAATTTAACTGTATATGATTTTTAGTTATAATTACATCAATAATAAAATTTCAAAAATATGTGCATAATAATTAATACTCCCTTCGTCCAACGATAATTATCCACTATACTATTTTTGGATGTCGAACATACTTCTCCACCTTATGAAATCAATGGATAATTTTACACTTAGTTCTTAATTTACTCTTATCATTAATTATAGTAATTTTTCTATTACATTTTTCAAGACATCATATTTGTTACTCCCTCTGTCCAACAATAATTGTCTCACTATTGACTTTGCACACTTGAAATTATAAATAGAAAGGGTAAAATTATACTCTAGTGGATAACTATTATTGCACAAAGAACAAAGAAAATATATTCAAAACGCGATATAGTAAATTTATAATTTCTTTAGAAATATGCAAATTCATTAATAAGTATTGTTGAACGGTGGGAGTAGTAAGAGATTACCAACAAACAAGTATTTTAAGAAAATTTTAATCAATAGTAACAATAAATACATAATATTTATATATTTATATATATATATATATATATTCTATTTAGGGTATGTTGTTTTTCTTCCTTAATACGGTGCTTCATCAAATTTTATGTATGTAATTTATCTTCTTTCTTCTGCTTTCGGTTCTTCGTTTAATCTTGCCTCTGGCTCGAATTTCTTTCTTTTTTTGTGCATCTTCGGTATGTTTTCGTATTTGAGCTTGCTTTTTCGAACTGAATTTGGGGGATTTGTAATTTTGGGGCCTAAAGCCACTGATTTAGTGGCTTTAGGGTTGAGCCGGGCCTTGTACGGAGGTTGATGATCTTGAACTTTTGACCCGCACTTACTTCATGGACAAATCTTCAAGGTCAAAACTTTTTGAACTTGAAGCAGGGTTAAAGGTTCAAGACCACACATTTTCTAGGTCATTGGGTGTAATTTGCTGTTTTTTGAGTTCTATAGCTTCATTTACATTGTTAATTGCTTCTGATGTGATAAAATGGCTCAAAATAACCCTGGGATGATGTACTATTTGGCGTCTTAGTATTGGGTGGAAGTTATATCTTTTAAAGCATTTTTACTATGTCATTCTAATAATTGAATTGGTGGAGTTGAAATTGGTTGGACTTAAAGTAGCACCTTTATTTATTTGCTTGCTGATATGGACTCTTGGTACCTGTCATGATGTACTATTCGGTCTCTAAATATGGGGTGGAAGTCATAACTTATAAAGTATTTTTACTATGTCATTCTAATAATCGAATTGGTGGAGTTGAAATTGGTCGACTTAAAGTAGCATCTTTATTCGTTTGCTTGTTGATATGGACTCTTGGTGTTTTATTTTCTTGTCCTGGTTACCTTTCTTGTGGGCGTTTTTATTTTCTATTTCTTCGTGAAGTGAAAGCTTATAGATGGTCTTAAAATTAGTTAGTAATAAGAAGCTGAAGAAGGTGAAAAGATTGCTCCTTTCCTGTGTTATTAGCAAGGGAAATGCATATGATAGTTTGTGAGGAATGTGTGTTATAATTCTTGTCACTGCTTCCTTTTTTTGAAACTAGAAAATAATAGTAATACTTGTCTCTGCTTTTCATTCCCTAGCTCTCCCGCAATGGTTTTATATCTGAAATTTAAGGGTGTCCAATGTTGTTGTGTTCCTCCATCTCATAAATTTCAAAACAATTATGGTTCCATTATCACCCATCTTGAAGTGGAAAAAGGAACCTAATTGATTCCGTTTAATGTACTTTTTGGTATTAAGCTGAGTGTTTGTTTGACCTCAACAGGATTCAATTAGACAGATGGAATTTGGGTATCGTTTTATCTTTTTTAATTTATTTTTATTTTTTCCTTTTCATAGTGTTCTTACTTTGTACCTCTAAATATTTTACAGATTTTGCTCTTTTGCTTATATGGAGAATAGCTTGTCTGTTTGATGAATGTCTTTCTGCTTAAGCTTTCACTCTAATTCTTTTCAGAATATTTACCATTATGTTTTACAATTTCCTGATAATAACTAGTAGTGCATCCCATCTCCATCTCTATCTGGTTTCTGCAACTCTATATTGGCACCACTGAAGTTTATGGAATGATGCTGATGGTTGATGGTCCTTTGTAGGTTGAACCTTGAAAGAAATGGCTGAAGGTGGAGAAGAGGACTTGCCAAGGGATGCAAAGATTGTCAAAACGTTGCTAAAATCAATGGGTGTTGATAACTATGAGCCTCGAGTTGTGCATCAATTTTTGGAACTGTGGTATCGCTATGTTGTTGATGTACTGACGGATGCCCAAGTCTACTCAGAGCATGCAGGGAAGGCTTCCATTGACTCTGATGACATCAAGCTTGCCATTCAGTCAAAAGTTAATTTCAGCTTCTCCCAACCCCCGCCGCGTGAGGTACTAAATCTTATTAGATCCTTCATTGTTGTGCTGGTATTTCATTCTTCCAAGAATGAACTCATATCTTTCTTAGAGACCTTTTAGGTGTATGGTGAAACTGATAACCTTTAGCGCTCTCTTGTCTAGGAAGGATAAGTAAAATGGAGACTCTCTGAATCAAAGAATTATATGATGTAACTAAAAATTTTGGCTAGGAGTTAAATGTTGTTCCCTTGTAATGTGTTTCAGAACTTCGGTTGACATTTGGCATAATTATAGGTTTTTAATTATTACTGAAAACAATGAAAAGGTATCAAACTAATAGTTCATAGTTTGGTGCTATCATATGTGGTATATTACTGTGTCTTTGAGAAGTTGAACAGGAGGTATTGGTGGCTGAATGTTGGGGTAGTGGTGTGGAGATTTTCAGCTTTATGAAGAACAGAAGATGCTGAAGGTTCTACGGGATTTTTTTAGGTGTTTATGGACTCTGGCAATTGGAGTTCTTAACAGTTAGCTGTTCTGGATCAACTTTCTGATGCTAGCTGACTAACCCATTTTACCATTCAAAGTAGTATAAGGAGATTGGTCAATTAGACAACCAAAAAAGTAGAATAAACACATTTAATATGCATAGACTGCCAACTTAACAAAGTCAAACTGATTTTTTTTTATGAAAAAAATAAAATTAGAACATTAGCTTTCATAGACCAAAAGATTTCCAAAAATCACCTTACATATTTTAGGTATTCTTTTCTTTTGAAATTACCTTGTTCTTGGCTTCTTTCTTGAGTAGGATTTGTTGGATGACTGGATCTGTGACTTCTTTCATTGCAGTTTAGAGGGAAAAGTTGGTTACACTTTTCTTACATAAAACCTTCTAGCTCTGAATCATGTTCTAATTTAACTTGTTCATTCTTATTGACTCCCCATTCATTAGATAGAGAATAATTTATGATCCGCTACCGAATTATTCCAATTCCAAGAGCTCGGATCGAATCAGTATATCAAATTTGTTTTGAGCTCTCTTATCTAGAATGAAACCAACCAGCAAAAAGCATTGACGCTGCAAAGACCAATGCCCCAATTGTTGTACAATAGTGTTGTAATTGATTAGTTATTCTAGATGCTCTATTTCGCGAGCAACTAGCAGTACTACGCATGACCTCTTGGAAACATGCTCTATCTGCTAAATCTTTGAGTATGATGGGAATGACTCTTATTTCAAGGAAGATTACAATTGTTGAGCATCTTCTCCAAATATTCCTTTTTCTTCTGATGGATGAGTTTTCTCAAGTTCGTTTGAATATTATTAGTAAGCTTGAACACATGAACCAGGTGATTCGAATTGATCTGCGTGCCCAATCGTTTCTGCTGGTTCTTGTTGAACTTACGGAGGATGGTTCAGCTTGCAATAATAGAGTTCATCCCTCTATTGGCGAGTCAGTTGGGTGTTGTCTTTTGCAATGACAGACTTGGTGCTCTTATCTATGCTATATCAGTTCACTACCTAGTTGGATTAACACACTTTACATCGAAGGATTTCATTCTCATGTCCTGGCTACTTGCACACAATCCAAGTCTATTTAAGTATCCATTTGCATATTTCTTCCTTAATGAGTCTGGAGGAGAGAAAGGCCACCTACAATGCATACGGAAATTGGATGTAAGGATACTGCTCACCAGTGGCTCTTAGTGCTCAGTGGATTTGACTGGTCTAGTAACAATCTACTTCCTCCTGATATGTTGCTCTTGCTTTACGTAGTATTCCCTGGAAAGTCGAAGGTTCCTCCAGATATCATGTTCGACAACTTATTGTACAATTGGATGACTCCGCACATGCTTTTTTTAATCTGACAAACTATATTATGATCCTCAATGAGGTTGTTTCTCTTCTTGGATTGGTAACTGCGGCACGGTCTATCTCAGGTATTAATGGGTTCATCTACAACTTGTGTGTGAGGTACTACGTCTTATTAGATCATTCATTGTTGTGCTGGTAATTCATTCTTCCAAGAATGAATTCATATCTTTCTTAGAGACCTTTTAGGTGCATGGTGAAACTGATAACCTTTAGCCCTCTCTTGTCTAGGAAGGATAAGTAAAAGGGAAACTCTCTGAATCAAAGAATTATATGATGTAACTAGGGGTGGCAGAATGGGTAATTTATATGGGTATCCACTCATATTTACCCATTTTAAATGGGTTGGGTACCCAACTCATTTAAAAATGGGTAAAAACGAATAATACCCATATTACCCATTTAAAAGTGGGTAGTTAAATGAATAAAATGAGTAAAAGATGTCCATTCATAAAAGAAAGAAAAATGGTAAGGGTGGGATGGTAAAAAAAACTCTTTAAATTTTTTTTAACATTTTTTTGGGATAGGGGGTGTTGGGGGGGGGGCTGGTAGGGGGTGGGGTATTTAAAAAATTTTAAAACTTTTTTTTATAAAAAAAATTAAAATTTTTTACATTTTTTTTTTGGGATGGGGGTATGGGGCGGGGGCAGATAGGGGGGGTGGTAAAAAAGACTTTTTAATTTTTTTTACATTTTTGGTAGGAGGTGGGATGGTAAAAAAAAAATTTAAAATTTTTTAAAAAAAAATTTATAAAAAAAAAATAAAATTATTTACATTTTTTTTGGGGATGGGGTGGGGTGGGGTGGTAAAAAAGACTTTTTTAATTTTTTTTACATAATTTTTGGGATGGGGGGGGGGACTGGTAAGGGGTGGGGTGGTAAAAAAATATTTAAAATTTTTAAATTTTTTTTAATAAAATTTTTTAAATTTCCTAAACATTTTTTTGGGATGGGGGTGTGGGGTGGGGGGGCTGGTGGGGGGGGGGTTCGGCTGGTAAAATTAATTTTTTTAATAAAAAACAAACTAATTTTTTTTTACATTTTTTTGGGATAGAGGGTAGGGGGCTGGTAGGAGGTGGAATGTTAAAAAAAACTTTAAAAGTTTTTGTTTTTAAAGGTTTTAACAAGATATCTACTATAATATGGGTACCCATATTTACCCATATTATCCATTGGGTAACTCGTTTTTACCCATTAAAATGTGAGTCGAGTCGAGTACTTTATCCATTTTTATTTAACTCGTTTTCGATCGACTCATATTCGATTCGACTCGCTCGTTTGCCACTTCTAGATGTAACTAAAAATTTTGCTTGGAGTCAAATGTTGTTCCCTTGTAATTTGTTTCAGAACTTTGGTTGACTTTCGGTATAATTGTAGGTTTTAAATTATTACTGAAAACAATGAAAAAGGTATCAAACTAATAGGTCATAGTTTGGTGCCTATCGTATGTTGTTTATTACCATGGCTTTGAGAAGTTGAACTGGAGGCGTTGGTGGCTGAATGTTGGGGTAGTGGTCTAGAAATTTTCAATTTTATGAACAAAAGACGATGAAGGTTCTACAGGAAAAATTTAGGGTGTGAATGGGTTCTGGCAATTGGAGTTCTTGACAGTTTGCTGTTCTGGATCAACTTTCTGATGCTAGCTGATAAACCGTTTTCACCATTCAAAGTATTATAAGGAGATTGGTCAAAAACACAACCAAAAAAGTAGAATAAACACATTTAATCTGCATAAACTGCCAAATAAGCGAAGACAACTTGACCAAATCAAACTGATTTATATTTTTTATGAAAAAAAAAAGTTCGACCATTAGCTTTCAAAGACCAAAAGATTTCCAAAAATCACCTTACATATTTTAGGTATTCTTTTCTTTAGAAATTACCTTGTTCTTGGCTTCTCACTTCAGTCGGATTTGTTGGATCTGTGATTTCTTTCATTGCAGTTTAGAGAGTAAAGTTGGAGATTTCCTAAAATCACCTTACATATTTTGGGTATTCTTTTCTTTAGAAATTACCTTGTTCTTGGCTTCTCACTTGAGTCGGATTTGTTGGATCTGTGACTTCTTTCATTGCAGTTTAGAGAGTAAAGTTGGCTACACTTTTCTTACATAAAACCTTCTACCTGTGGATCATGTTTTAATTTTTCTTGTTCGTTTTTATCGACTCCCCATTCATTAGATAGA
This sequence comes from Solanum appendiculatum, assembly GCA_018342035.1. Classification (NCBI taxonomy): domain Eukaryota; kingdom Viridiplantae; phylum Streptophyta; class Magnoliopsida; order Solanales; family Solanaceae; genus Solanum; species Solanum appendiculatum. Next base: position 521,402 of record JAGDQO010001434.1, read on the forward strand.
GAAGATTTCGCGATCCGCTGCTGAATTTAATCCAATTCCAAGAGCTCGGATCGAATCAGTATGACAATACTGAGAATGAAACCAACCAGAAAAAAGCATTAACGCTGCAAAGACCAATTCCTCAATTGTTGTACAATAGAGTTGTAATTCACTAGTTATTCCAGATGCTCTATTTCACGAATTAGCAATACTATGCACGACTCTCTAGCCAACATGCTCTATCTGTTAAGTCTTTGGTTATGATGGGAATGACTCCTATTTCAAGGAAGAATACAACCGTTAAGCATCTTCTAAAAATATTCCTTTCTCTTCTGATGGATGAGTCTTCTCAAGTTCATTTGAATATTATTAGTAAGCTTGAGCACGTGAACCAGGTGATTCGAATTGATCGCTCTCCCAATCCTTTCTGCTAGTTCTTGTTGAACTTACGGACGATAGACATTGGATGGTTCATCTTGCAATAATAGAGTCAATCCCTCTATTGGCGAGTCAGTTGGGTGTTGGTGTTTGCAATGACAGACTTGGTGCTCTTCTCTATGCTGTATCAGTTCACTACCTAGTTGGATTAATTCACACACTTTACACCGAAGGACTTCATCCTCGTGTCCTGGCTATTTGTGCACTATCCAAGTCTATTAAGTATCCATTTGCATATTTCTTCCTTAAAGAGTCTGGAGGACAGAAAGGGCACCTACGATGCATACAAAAATTCAATGTAAGGCTACTGCTCACCAGTGGCTCTTAGAGCTCAGTGGATTCGACTGGTCTAGTAAAAATCTACTTCCTTCAGATATGTTGCTCTTGCTTTACTTAGTATTCCCGGGAAAGTCGAAGGTTCCTCCAGATATCATGTTTGACGACTTAGTTGTACAATTGGATGGCTCCGCACATGCTATTCTTTATCTGATGAACTATATTATGATCCTCAATGAGGTTGTTTCTTTTCTTGGATTGGTAAATGCGGCACGATCTATCTCAGGTATTAATGGGTTCATCTACAACCTGTGCTTTGCTGGTGTGTTCTTCGAGTGATATATAACAGGCCAGGTTAATTTTGGTGCATCACTAGCTATGTTTAGTCAAGTTGCTCATGAGGCTACAAATGTGAACAAAGGGGCCTCTTAGGATTCTCGTAACTGTTTTGAAATCACTGAGACACTGGATAGACAAAGAATTATTTTATTACCATGACAATTTGAGTGGAGGTAGTGTTAGAGCTGTGGAGATTATTCATTCCCTCTTATTCCCAATGATGAATTTAGTCGAAGAAGATATGCCAAGATATACATCTGTTGCTTTTGAGAAACGAGAAGAACTAAGGACTGTGTTCACTGCGATGCTAGAAGATTGAGGCACTCATCATGTTAGCATGGATTTTGAGCAAAAGTCCTACAGAATTACAAGCAATGAATTATATAGGTGGAGGTTCAGCAGTGCATTATGTTCCTATGGTGGCAGATTGTGCCTTGAGACTTCCTTGGCATGAATTCAATTCTGGTGATGTATTTACAATGCACAATGAAGCTGGGAAAATTCGTGAGTATGAGTTCCCTGACTCGAACCTTGAGGACAAGGTTCTTATTGAGGGCGCGAGTATTGTTATGATCTCTACTCAAGGGTTGGGCCTGGAGAGCATGAAGATCAACTTGGGCCTGCATAGAAATTAAGATGCAGTACTAGGGATAACAACCCAGTAAAAGAGTATCAGATTATGATGAGTGGAAGCCTGGTTGACTACACATGTCTTGAGCTATAAAAGGGAAGCAACCGCAGATAGCAAGGCATGGAAGAACTTGTATCTTTATTTTCTTAGCTAAAGTTTTAGCAGTCTGGAACCTCCCTTTTCTGTTTTATCTTTTAGTGCAGTACTAGAAATCATCTATAACTTCTTCAGTAAATATGGACCCATTACACAGAGATTGAAAATTTGTTCTAGTCATCAACCAACTTGCACTTGGTAGTTCATGGAGTTCAACTGACCATCTAGCTCCAACTAAATCCAGTTAGTACTGCCCATTCCATGTATGTATGTTTTCTCTTTCGGATATGGCAGACCGCAACCCCCTCACTCACCCCAAAAAAATGAAAACCATTGCCTAGGAGTATTTCCTTTCGGAAAGTGCTTTTCGTGACACGAACTCTTGATCTTTTGGTTGGAAAGAAAGTGCTCTATCTACTGGAGCAATCTCACTTGTCTTCCCTGCTCAAATTTTCTCTTTTGCATTCAGAAATTATAATGTTGTCTTGTTTATCAGGTCCTACTGGAGTTGGCTAGGAACAGAAACAAGATTCCATTGCCGAAATCAATTGCTGGGTCTGGAGTACCACTCCCTCCTGAACAAGATACATTGATCAACCCTAACTATCAGCTAGCTATTGCAAAGAAGCAAACTAGCCAACCAGAAGAAACAGAGGAAGACGAAGAAACTGCTGATCCAAGCAAAAATCCAAGTCTTTCTCATGAAAAGACAGATGTACCTCAAGGTACTCCTCAACGAGTATCCTTTCCCCTTGGCGCTAAACGTCCAAGATGATGCCTTATGTTTGATCAGCTTTAGTCACAAGAGCCTTTGTAACCGGCTGCCTATGTATTTAATCAAAGGCATTGTATAATTGCTGTTTAAACATGAAGTATGAAAACTTGAAGATCCTTTTGTAACAGTGAGTCTTAGTTTAAATGCTCCTCCTTCCAGTATTTATTAGACACAATTAGCCAGAGAGTTGAGCTGTGAAATGAAGAATTACCTTGGCACTATCAATAGTTTTCCAACATATTCATTTGATAAATGGTCATTCTGTGGGATATGCTTGATTCTGTGTTTATTGTCTTGTAGCAACATCTATGGATGAATTGTATGATGAAATCAAATCTTTTGTAACTATGTTTCATTCAACATGATCACGAATGAATTCAGAGAATTGCATAAATAGAACTGAACAAACAAATATTATTGTTGTCCTATTGTCTAATTTCACAACTGGCTGCTGCAAAAATGAAAGCTAACTAGTTAAAAGAGGATTTGCCACAAGTTTGGCGTTTGCATCACTTCATCTTTTCTTCCTTGAACAGAACATGACAATTCACACGAGGATCAAACTTTCTAAATTCAAGCTTCGTCTGATTTGTTATAAGCGTTTTGGTCTTCTTCTTCACATAGAAAAATCCAGTTCCAGCAGTTGAAACAAGCCTCACGAATAGAGCGCCAGCCTTCTTCTTGTCACCCATTAGCTTATTTGGTAGAGACAACTGAAAAGAGAATGAAGTTTTAATTTTCCAACTATATAATGGCTGAAAAACTAACAATTATCACAGATATAAGTTTAAACTTATAAAGAATCTTCAGTTCGGATTTAGTGGTTCTCAATGGTTTAGAGGTTGGGTAGGCTGGCAGTGGCTCGAGGAGCTACTCGAATGTTGATACAATTACCAATAACAACTAACAACTATGCCTCGATCCCAAACAAGTTGAGATCAAATACATGAATCCTCACTGACCATGTTACACCATTTAAACTCCATCTCACGACTATTTGTTAAGACCGCGAAATCTATCTAATGCCAACCCTTAGGACCTCTACCACAAACCTATGAAACTCGACATAACAGGCACACCCTTTTACCCATCACCACTTAAAGCTGCTTAGAGCGTTGATGGCCAGAGAGATTTTACTGCTTAGTCAATTATTGTTTTTCATTCCAAAACACGCGGACCATATATCCAAACATGCACAAAAACACGTTTGAAAACTTCTCTCCCATGACCATATAAAAGAACACACACAAAATAACAAAACAACACTGGCATTATAACAAAGCTAAACATTTCATCCAACCCAGAAAAGACCAGTTAAAGGAATTACAGAATTATGCATACACTAATGCTTAAAACATATTAGATTAGTGAAGCTTTTTACTCAAACATCTCTAGGACAAAGATGTACAATCATTGTAGTGACCAGAAAGAGTCTGGTTCATTTTAGACTTTTCACAAACCGCTAGGGGGCAAAAGCTCTTCACATGCTAAAAGTATCTGTCCTCAAAGTCATTACTTTACTCGAGAAAAAGAGCGAGCTCATATTCAAGGCTCAAACTCAAGACCTCTGATTAAAAACGAAAGACACCTTGTTGTCAGTGAATATTCTTTCAACAACACAATGCTAAAGATTACATTTTTCTTTAAGAAATAAGCAGTCTGCAGATATTATAATCCCGCTGTTAAGAGTTTACTCCTTAATTTTCAAGTTTTAGTTTCTCTTCTTCATCTTTGAGCACACTAAAAAAACCGCCGCCGCAGCAGCACATACAACAGGTACACCCACCACCAATTCTCACCACAAAAGTTTATACTTTTTTCACAATCAGCTATCGGAGAAACTAGAAAGCACCAAAAACCAAACCGAATTCGCACATTCCAGGTTAACAAATCTCAATTAGGAGGGACATATACATCTAACACGCTAGAATCGCACATCAATTCCCAATACAAGCAACATCAAACACAAAAACAGAATTCAAATCAAACTATAAAAACCAAAACAAGAGGATTCATAGGAGAGAACTCACCGATGTTAAACGAAGAAGAACCCTAATGAAATCACTCCAAAAGACGGAGGAATATCTCAAAATGACCGCTTGATACAGCTTGGAACCGGCCCAATATATATGTTGCTCCATTTTTTTTTGTTTTAATTTACGTGATAGAGATAAAATTTCGAGTCAAACATTTAAATTGTGACTTATAATAGGTTTAACTTATGTGATTCGTAGAGTTCACCTCATATAGGTTTAATGTGCTTTATATATAGGTTACAGATTTAAATTGTGAAAGTAGTTATTAATACTTGCATTAGGTGAGAAAATGATCAAAATTGTCCTTTATCTTTGAGTTAAGAATCAAAGTAGTCCTAATCTTTTAACATAGAGCACTAATAGTCCTCCATGTTTTAAGAATTGGTACACCTTTAGCCTGCTTTCAAACAACCGTCTATTTTTTAACGTTTTCTTTGCCCATGAGAAAGTTTTCCTTCAAAACTTCCTCTGTTTCCACCACGGCTAGATAACAAATTTTAAATGGATCGATACTACCAGAGATTTGTTGGTGTTACGGAGTAATTGATTTTGTTAGCACGATAAGAATATTGCAGGTGTAATGCTTGAACATATGATAACATGATTGGATTAATATAAGCAAGCATGGAAATATATTAAATTTCTGGTGAATCCATTCAATATATTTGAACGTTTCTCCTCATTGATCGAACAAGCTGGAGAATGCAATATATGACTTCCATTGATTGTTTGTCTAGCTTTGACTTGACACATAATTTAAGAAGATTTTAAAAAACACCATATAAGCTAGATTCGAAATGTTTTTGCATTTAGATAGTGAAGTTCTTCATTCTCTCAAGAGCAATCGGAGAAATCAAACAGCTCCGCAATTGGTTATCCTAGATAAAGAAGTTCTTCCTTCTTTGAAAACGGGAGGAAATCAAATTACTTCGCACCGCAACAAATCTTTGACTATGTCGATCGGTCCAGAATTGGTTATCCAACAGTGATGGAAGCTGAGAAAGTTTTGGAGGAAAATTTTCTCATGTGCAAAGAAAACCCCGGTTAAAAAATAGACGGGTATTTAGAAGAAGACTAAAGGTGTACCAATTCTTGAAACATGGAGGACTAAAAGTGTTCCATACTAAAAGACAAGGATTACTTTGATTCTTAACTCAAAGATAAAGGACAATTTTGATCCTTTTCTCCGTTAGGTAGATTAGATTGTCTATATCACATCTCTAAACTCACATTAACGAAATGCTTTGTGCATCAAATTACCTTTATTTCATTATAGCTTTTGCTTAATTGCATTTATATGGAGACAATAGTTATACTTAAGCAAGAACCATCTCCAACTCAAAAGTTTTTGCTTATTTCTTCTATTTATACTAGAAATTAGAAAATATACTAAATATGTATAGATGCTAATTACAAATTCAATAATCAAAATGAGTCATGGATTTTAACAACAAATTCAAAACTTTTAAACTTCAAATTGTGATTCCATCTCTGCATATTATATGAGCCAATTCGTATAAGCTTAGATTTTTCTTAACACGACTCATTGAATAACTCAACTCAATACATGAATGTCACAAATCTATCGACACTGAATAGATAATCTCTTTTACATTAAGCTAATTGTGCAAAGTTTGTCTAATCATTCAGATAAACAATGTATTTTAGAATCTTTTATTACTCAGCAAGATAATTTGAGCCGATCATTTTCTTATTAAACAAACATAATAGTCTTCGCCTAAGATATATTGCTCTGAATCTTTAAAAATATTATCGCATCCGAGTCAAATAGAGTCCGACCAACATAACTTATAACTAGTCCATCACTAACCAAACAAGCTAAGGCCAAAAAAAATGGCAGAGTCCATAGACTCAAAGCTCCAAATAGTGATGTTTCCATGGCTTGCTTTAGGCCATATAATCCCATTTCTCAACCTCTCTAATGCACTTGCTGAAAAGGGTCACAAAATCTCATTCTTGTTACCCAAAAATGCACAAATCAAACTTCAAAATCTCAATTTCTACCCTAACCTCATCACTCTCCACACACTCAAAATCCCTCATATCCATGACCTTCCATATGGAGCTGAAACTACTGCTGATGTTCCTAGATGTTTGGAAAGTCTACTAGCAACAGCTATGGATGAATTGTATGATGAAATCAAATCTTTTCTTCGAAATCATAAACCCCATTTCGTTTTCTTTGATTTTGCTTATTGGGTTCCTCAAATAGCATTAGAAATTGGGGGTATCAAAACTTTATGTTATAAACTTGCTTCCCCTGCTACATCAGCTGTTTCATTGATTCGATCACCGGAAAAGAGTGTTTTTATGGCATCAACTGCAGCTGAAAAAGTTAGGCCACCACCAGGTTATCCTTCTGCCCCCTCCCTCTCTTTTTTTTCAGAAAATTTTCAAAAATAGCTGTAGCTTGAGGCTAACAATCATAGTGATAATTTGCTCTGTATCAGTGAGACAAAAGTTTCTAAAATTTCGCGAATTGTTGTGACTACATAGCAACACAATTTAAAAGGCCAGTCCTTTACACAGGACCTTTTCTTCCTGAGCCTGAAAAGAAGGGGCCTTTAGAAGAACATCGATTATCGATTTGGCTCGAGAAATTTGAGCCATGATCAGTAGTGTTCTGTACATTTGGGAGGTAACTGAAACTTGAAAAGAGGCAGTTTAAGAACTTGTCTTAGGCCTTGAACTAACTGACATACCATTTCTTGTAGTTGTTAAAACCACATGAATCCCTTGACCTGCCAGTTCTTATTTTGGCATTATCAATAGTTTTCCAATATATTTAAGTTTTTTCTTTCTTTATAGACTTCACGAGGGGAAATACTAGGTTCATAAACAATAAGTATTTGGCCACACTTGATGCGAAAGTCATTAATAGAATAACGATAAAGCTATTTTCCGTGTGATCTATGTATAAGTTAGGGATTCAAGTTGTGAAAGCAGTTATTAATGCTTGCATTTGGTAGACTAGACTGTCTACAACTCTACATTACATCTTTTGTGGTGCAGTCTTTCTCCAAACTCGCGTTAGCGGGATGCTTTGTGCACCGAATTGTCCTATTGGGGCCTATATGACATGACCGATCAATAGATCCACCTTTGTCATATATTCCATACATCTATAGCTTTTGATTAATTGCATTTATGTGGAGACAATAATTATAACCACCACTGAGAGTTTCTCCATATTTTGATTTATTCATCATCTTTGATGGTTCATGTCATTGGCTTAAGTCTTTAATTTGGACTTTATTGGGGAATTGTGTGGGCAGAGCAGAGTTACATTACCAGAAAGGAACCAGACAAACTCAAAAGTTTTTGTTTATTTCTTGTATTTGTATTAGAAAATATATTAAATATGTATAAACATTAATTACAAATCCAATAATTAAAACGAGCTATGGGTTTTAATAGCAAAATTCAAAATTCGTGAACTTTAAATTCTGGTCTCATCTCTACATGTGAGTCAATTCTCTAAGCTTGGATTTTCTGAATGTGACTCATTTGACAACTCAATACATGAATGCCATAAATCTATTGACATTAAATAGGTAATCTCTTTTTACATTAAGCTAATTATATAAAGTTTGTTTGTTTGTTCATATAAACAATGTATTTAAGAATCTTTTATTACTCAGCAAGATAATTCGAGTCGGTCATTTTAGTATTAAACACACATGATAGTCTTCATTCACCTAACACATATTGCTCAGGCTTTTCAAAAATATTGTCTCATGCTAAGGCCAAAAAAACAATGGCAGAGTCCATAGACTCAAAGCTCCAAATAGTCATGTTCCCATGGCTTGCTTTTGGCCATTTAATCCCATTTCTCAGCCTCTCCAATGAACTTGCTAAAAAGGGTCACAAAATCTCATTCTTGTTACCCAAAAATGCACAAATCAAACTTCAATATCTCAATCTCTACCCTAATCTCATCACTTTCCACACACTCAAAATCCCTCATATCCATGGCCTTCCATATGGAGCTGAAACTACAGCTGATGTGCCTAGATCTTTGGAAAGTTTACTAGCAACAGCTATGGATGAATTGTATGATGAAATCAAATCTTTTCTTCGAAACCTAAAACCCCATTTCGTTTTCTTTGATTTTGCTCATTGGGTTCCTGAAATAGCAATAGAAATTGGGGGTATCAAGACTTTATGTTATAAAGTTGTTTGCCCTGCTACATCAGCTTACTCATTGATTCAATCACCGGAAAAGAGTGCTTTCATGGCATCAACTGCAGCTGAAAAAGTTAGGGCACCACCAGGTTTTCCTTCTGCCCCCTCCCTCTTTTTTTTTCCGGAGAATTTTCTAAAGTAGCTATTGAGGCATAATTAACAAACATAGCGATAATTTGGTTAATTACCAATGCAGCTAGGGTTTCTGAGATTCGTTCTGTATCAGTGATACAACAGTTTCTGAAAATTCGCTTTGTATCATTGATACGAGAATAGATACAGAGCGAATTAACCTTTGGTGACTACATACATAGAAACACAATTTAAAAAGTCAGTCCTTTACACAGGACCTGCTCTTCCTGAGCCTGAAAACGGGCCTTTAGAAGAACATCGATTATTGAGTTGGCTCGAGAAATTCGAGCCAGAATCAATAGTGTTCTCTACATTTGGGAGGTAATTGAAACTTGAAAAGAGGCAGTTTTAAGAACATTTCTTGTAGTTGTTAAACCACATGAATCCCTTGACATAAGAAAATTTGTGTATGATAACGAGTTAACGGGGTTTCGAAAGTTGTTTTAGGTCACAAGTTTGAAATTCAGCTATTTTTTGAACCCTTTATTTAAAAACCTGACCACGCAACTGCTTCCAGCTTGTTCGAAAAAAACAAAGGGGAAACTGTCAAACTTGTAACTTTAGTACCAATATTATGCATCATATAGTGCCATGATTTGCTAGTAAATTTGCAACTTTATTATGCCCTCTAAAAATGTGCTCAATTGGTGGATCTCCAGGTTACCCTTCTACTACTGTGGTGTTGCATGAACACGAAGCTAAGTTGTTATCATTTCTGTTTCATGAATATGGCAAGGGAGTGACAATATACGAACGATTGTCGAAGGGAATGACACTATGCAATGCAATAGCTTTGAAAACATGTCGAGAGATTGAAGGAACATTTGGTGACTACATAGCAACGCAATTTAAAAAACCAGTCCTTTACACTGGACCTGTTCTTCCTGAACCTGAAAAGGGGACTTTAGAAGAACATGGATTATCGAATTGGCTCGAGAAATTCGAACCAGGATCAGTAGTGTTCTGTGCATTTGGAAGCCAATTGATTCTTGAAAAGAAACAGCTTCAAGAACTTGTTTTAGGCCTTGAACTAACTGGTCTGCCATTTCTGTTAGTTGTTAAGCCACCTGAAGGAACAAATTCAGTAGAAGAAGCCTTGCCTGAGGGATTCAAAGAAAGGGTTCAAGAAAAAGGATTGATTCTTGATGGTTGGGTGCCACAATTGAAGATTTTAAGTCACAAATCAATTGGTTGTTTTGTGTCACACTGTGGTTATGGATCAATGTGGGAATCTTTAGCATTGTGTGATTGTCAATTAGTACTTCTGCCAAGTGCGAATGATCAAACTTTAAGTGCTAGGCTGATGGAACAAGAACTTAAGGTTGGTGTTGAAGTGAAGAAGGATGAAAATGGTTGGTTTTCAAAGGAGAGTTTGTGCAAGGCTGTGAAATGTGTCATGGATAAAGATAGCCAAGTTGGTTGTTTAGTGAAAGAGAATCATAGAAAATGGAAGGAGGTTCTTTCAAGTCCTGGTTTCATGAGTAACTATATTGATAGTTTCATTCAGAATTTGCATGGACTTCTAGTTGAATAGACCTAGAATTGGCAGGTGGTTGAAGTTACAGGTTAAATATTTATAAATAACATATTCTAAACTCATAAACTTAAAACTCTGAGTCGCCTCTTGTCGGAGAAAAATGTTTGTACTTTGTGTCATACTCCATTTTCTTCTGAATAGATGTGCTGCAGTACAATAATTGTACTAATGTTGTTATGGTGACCACCTGGTGTTTATTTGATTTATTAATAGTTAAATTTAGTCTTGATTCCATGGGGAATTTTGAATTTTATGCTATACATATGCTTCTTGATAATATACATACCGAAATCAAACCCTCTAATGATAAACCATTGCATTTGGATTGGACGTTTTAATGCAGGGTTTACGAGTAATAGAACTTTCGTTCAAAATATTTTCCGTGGAAAACGCTTTTCTTCATACCAAACACACCCTCTAAAAACACTTCTAAACACTCGAGAATTAAAGTGTCACTGGTGTTTAAAAGACGAGTATGTAGAGAGATGAGTGTTTTATATATCCTTGGACAGGATTAGGTCTCAAGTCACAGTTATGTTACCTTTTTTTTTTTCTCCAATAATATTGATATTTAAACTAAATTGCAACTTCAACATTTCCTTAGCAATTCTACTTATCAAAGCTTAGGCAAATGAAAAGAGTACACCTTGTGTTTTTACATACCAGAGCTTGAACTCTGATATTGCAAAGTTTTTACCAACTCCATTGACTGCTTCTTAACTGCGAACTTCCATGTATGCAACTGAATATGCTGTACAAATCAGAAACTCCTTTTAAAGTTCACATCATTATGAATTTTCTGCTTGCATGCAAGGATTAGACTTGGTGGTTCCCATATATACAATTGTCCCATAAACATGAAGTTATGGCAATGAAAACAGAAACTCATGAAATGTAAGCCTTAACCAGCTCTGTGTAGTTGCAGGTGAGGCCTGTCCTAGGACATGTGATTCTGCCATCATTCTTCTTCGACATTTCTTCGAGTGCCTGCCATCACATAGATATAAGTCAGATTATCACTGAAGGAAGCACAAACGTGAAAGCAAATAAAGGCATACCTTGGTGCTATAGACATAGCCATTAGGCAATACAAGGGGTGGATTTTCAGTATCCATCAGTTCTTTGGTTATATAGCAAACAAGCTTCGAGTGATGCTGCTTTGAATATGGTAGCGGCGATGCTAATTTACGGAAGCTCTCCTGTGACAATGGATCCTCCTTTGTGCAATCATCTTCGTAACAGAATCTATAGATTCGGTCAAGGAGAAGTCATGGAGCAGATAAATTAAAATTTTTCCTTAGGTTCCTCTTTTCCTTTTCCCAATGAATATCTGTAACTTTGGCCATGGATGGCAGAGGGAGTTAGAAAATATCAGCAGTTAGTAAATCTGAAAATCACTACCAGCTGACACTTCCTAGTTCCCGCATGTAAAAGCATATACAGCCGACCACCCTGATTTTACCGTCATGTATGTAATTGATCATTTATATTAACTTGATTCTTAATAGTAAACTACAAAATTTGTATAGTGATCATCTGTACGCTATATTTCCCTAGCAAAAAATCATGTGTTAAGGATACGGAGTTTTCAATGCAGACAGTCCTGCTTGCAGATATATATTCAGCAAAGGCTCAAGAGTCATGCCATATAACTTGCAGAACTCTTGTTTGAATTGATCAATCAGGTAATCCCACTGCTTCGGTTCAAATAAAACCTGTAACAGAAACTGAAAACTGTCAAGTAACCTCCTGTTGGTGCATAATTATCTTGAACTGAGGTTCACAAGACCAATGAGGGAAAGTGAAAGCAAACAGACATAAGAATTTCCATACATGATATCTGAGAATTGCAGAAGCAATGCATAAAACATGTATACATTATTACATATAGTAGAATAGTCCATTTTTCTAGAAACACATTGCTCTAATTTGTGCATATGCCACAAACTTATACTGCATCAAATAATGAGTTACTAGAAATATGGACTATATGTAATAATTCTTGAAAGCGTTGATGGTGAAAGAGTTGAACCAGATTGAAGAAACTAACTAAGAATTCTAAACTCACAACATTCCGACAAAAAAGTGCAAATATACAGAAAACTAGCACGAAAGACCTTAACCTTGTAAGTTGTACATTCAGTATTACTCTTGAAAGCAAGTGTCGCCAAGACTCGCTGCAACTCTTTCATGTGGGTAGAACCCCAAGGTGCAAGATATTTCCGAGCATATGTAATGGCCCGCATCATGTTTTCAGCTCTTACCAACTCTATGAACTCTTGCAGTCTCAACTGGAATTCAAATTTGCTCTGTCATCAAGAGAAGCAATCAGCACCTTGTATTCGCAGCACAGTTATACAAAATGCAGCGCTACAACTAAAATCCTTAGAGAACATTGTTATCCAAAGATAAAACTCCCAAATTGGAGTTGAAAAAAATCCTCCCCATCTTCAAATGCTTGACATGTTCTGCATTTTCACCTTTTTGAAATAAGAAAAATTGCAACTTACTTTATCTTTTTGTATATCCTTTTAATATCTACATTTTAATCAAAAATAATTAATCAAGAGTGAGTAGTTTCAAAAAAGGGTCAAACTGACCATTGATATAGCAAAACATGTCGCATAAATTAGCACAGGGGGAGTAGTTAGACACACAGATACTTAACTCAGTTCTAGCTCAATGATATGTACGTTGTGACAACATTCTGCAGTAGCCATCCAATATCTATCCACGAACAGAGCCTAACTTAGAGACTCACAGGACCTAGTCGACTAGCAACATTACTTTCATGACCATTTATCCTTTTTATTTGATAAGCTTCATGATCATTTATCCCTCTGACATGTAAGACTTGAATGAAGCCTGGTATAAAAGGAAGAGCAAACTTTGTAGATACATCTGACTTTTCATTCTAAAGTATGCCGAGAACAGAAATAAGAGACCACTAAGTGGATGGCTCTCTAAAGCAACTTCATCCAACAAAAAGAGGATGGATTTCCGCATTACAGCTCATACAACTTTATATCCAGGACAAATGTAAACACAACTCCGAGCAAACATCCAGTTACATCTCAATTAAAAAAATGAATCTAAAGTATTTAAACCAGTACATCCTCTCTCTTTTTTAGTTCTTTTTAAATAAGGTAAAGTATTATTGAAACAGGACCAAGAAGGTACACAGGATACAAGAAACGAAACAAGACCCGACCAGACAATCTGCTATTCTACTTAACAACTCCAGAAAATCCATGTACATCCTGATCAAATCATTGAAATGATGAAAAGAATGCGGATTTCCTATGATTAATAATTTCAATCAAGACAAAGACAGGATTCACCACTAGCCTCCAATATAGTTGTTGTTACCAGCTGCAATTATGCTTTGTACTACTAGTCTAAAATGCAACGGCTATTGGTATTACTACCGTTGTTATGCCTTCACAACTCTGCTATGACTACTACAATCATCAACATTTGAAATCAAAAGGTATTGCATTGTAACAGCAATTAATGCATTTGATGAACATCATCCAATGGCAGATACTCTTTTTAAGCTTTGATCTCCTGAAGCAATTGTATCATGCATAAAACTGTTCTATTGATAAGAGAAGATCAAGTGCTCTACCCATTGGACCGCTGCTTTAAACGCGAGACATTAACAAAATGACAAACCAGAAGTTTCACATCAAGCAAGCAGTCCATCCCTCAAATATTATTCCAAAACTGTGTAAACAATTAACGAAGTAATGCATGACGATAATGATATACCCCCAAACCCCTTTTTATGCTATTTTTACATCAATAATACCAACTTTACTGAAAAAAAAATTGAACCCCAAATCCATATTCTTTCCTCTGTGGATCTCATAGCAATCTGGTGGACTATGCTACAGTTAAGAGGGCAGATGCAGAGTCCTCATGTATGCTTTACCAAGTTAGAATTAAATCCCAAAGCCATCATACCCTGTATATTGGTCAAAGATTACCCCATTCTAACTAACTTCACAATATCCAAGAATATGATAACTCAATTCTGCTGGTGTGCATGCTCAATGTATGCTTCACATGACATGTTTCACATTTGATGTATTATATTGGACAAGATTACCTCTGACTGGCTTCAAAATATCCAAGAATATGAATACTTAATTCTCCCCGTGAGTATGTTTCACATCTGATGCAATGATCAAAAAGAAAACTAAAACCAGTAACACCAGGGGTAGACTGCTGTTAGACAACTCTTAAATGTCTGCTCTCCACAAGATATACCAGGTCAAGAAGATCCATCTGCTTCTAGTATAGCCCAACAGATTTCATGCCCAGGGGTAGGCAGTACAGATTGATGTTGCTTCAAGCTTCAAATTACACAACAAAATGGATATCATTTCTTTTAAGTAACAGAATTTAAGATCCATTTAGATGCTCAATGTACAGCACATTGCACATTTTCTTGAGCTAAGAGTCCCCTGAGTAAAAAATCTAGTACTTGAAGATTAAAATCAATCACGAATCATCAGCTGGCTGCCTATGACCTTTTGCATTGTCTGCTCAAAGTTGAAGAGATATTGATGACACTTACTTCACAGAAAGGTGAAGAAGTATTACATTTTTTGCAAGTTCGTGCTCAAGAACTTCTAATCAGTATGTTGATCAAGACGGGCCCTTCCACGAACCCATGCATAGGGAGAGCTTTGTGCACCGGGCTGCCCTTTTTTGTGTTAATCAAGACAGCTGAGAAAATACAGATATCAACACGTAATTTGAGATTCCAGTTGTCAATAAATTTTCCTCCCTTATCGTTACTTTCTTCGAGAAACCCTTTAAGGGATTGTATTCTTATTCCGTTGGTAAATAGAACACACATTTGACATTCCTCCCTTTTTCAGGGAATTCAGAGAGAACGTATTCTGATGATTATGTAGTTCCTCATCAACCAATTGAGTCATATGCATCCATTACTTCAATAATCAATTCATCATGTTTTCCATCTTCACAAAAGCAGTACAGTGATTATCTAGCTTCATGATTCAGAAATCTACCATACTAATTAAGAACGAACAAAATTTTCTGGTCTAAGACCACTCAATCTAAGAAGCAACTCATAGCCTTCCACAAGAGAACACTCTTCATCTACACCTCTTTTTTGACGTAAATTTCTGCAATTCAATAATGAAATTATTTGCCCACTGGCAGCTTTCTGACAGTCTACCCTAACTATTCCCAAATAATACCCAGATTAAAGTTTCCATGATCTCAGCAGAGGACGGATTTGAAAGAATAACCTAATCCACACAGCAAAAGCATGCATGACATAGCTGGCATCTATTCTGGAATCCATGGCCCATGAGAAACTCAAGAGGTGACGGTCAAATTAAGGTTTCCATTATCTCGCGAAGATGCGGTCCAGAATGGACATCCCAATCTTTACAGCAAATCAAGGATGGCACAATTAATTTCTGCAATCCATTGCAGATGAGAAAGCTGAAGAACTTGACAATCAACTAATCTAAAATCTCAATTGATGAGCCTCCATCTTATAACCTTGCATCGACATAAACTGAACTGATTTGTCCAAAGAAATTTCTTTAAGCCATGAAAAGCAAAGCACAAAAGTTCAAAACTCACCGTCACCTTAAGCATATTATGCTTGAGATATCCTTTTTTTGCTGAAGGGAGCTTGAGATATCCTTCATCAGAAACCATGAAATGAAACAAGTAGACCCAAGCAGAACCTCAGTTCACTCTATTGGTTTCAAAAAGGGATATCTGACGCTTTACAAATGCTAACAAACCATCGAACACAGTGGAAATGCCTTTCTCAATAAAAAACCATCAGGCTTCACATAGGTTTTCACCCTTTCACTAACTTTTATCTATGTTCTGCACATTGGCAGCCCAAAACGTCTGCAGTCATCAAAATGCTATCTTTCTCTGACATACACTAATGGAATCTTATGTCCATCAAAATAGTCAGAAGAAGATCCACTCAACCCGGTAAACATGATAAGAGGCTGATATGAAACTTTTCATGCTTTTTCTCATTTGAGCTACACGATTGAATAACATCTTCTTGAAACCAGAACTAGTGGTTAGTCATATGAAGAAAATATGTAATATTAAAATAATGTTATACTGATGGATACTCTGGTTCTGCACAACAAATATGTAAAGGACTAGAATGATTATATTACAATACAATCATAGGATTATTAAATCAGTAATAAGAATATTAAAGACAAAAGCTCAAAGAAACAAAGATAATTGTACGGCGTACCTTTGATTTCTTTAGCCTGGATTTGTTATCAGCACACCAGGCTAAAGCAGGAGTTACCTCCTTGTTTTGGAGAGCATCAATGACCTTTTTTGCTTCGTGAAAGACATCAATGTCAACAAGATCCTAGAATAGAAAAGACCAAACTTAATCACAATGGGTCAACGATTTTGCAGCTAAAGAAATTCACAAGCTCAATTGACTCTACAGAAAGAAGCATCAATGCTGGGTAGCTCAAATAGTTACTGCATTATTCAAGTCAACACATCAAAAAGTTAGATTAGACCAACTGAGAAAACCATTTCAGGCATTGCAACACCTAAAAGCTGTATTAAAATTTAACTACACGGCTTGAGCCTCCAGATCTTGTATGGATTAGGTTTAAAATGTCTATATTAAATGTCATAATGAGGTCACAGTGGAGTTCTCAACGATAGGATATATTGCTTCACTGATGAAGACATGAAGTTAACAGTTTGTTAATGTGATGGGAGTAATCCACATACAAGGGTGTACAACAAAGATAGGACAAAATTGCAATCAAAATGATAGTTGACTTCTCATAAAAAATTCAATGATATTCCAAAATGGAATATTTGTTGACTACATACGACAAAACCCAAAATACTCCTAAAAATATTATGGAAGCACAAATTACCAATTCTTGAGTAAAAAGTTGGGAAATAGCGGCTTCTAGTTTAGAACACACATTTTTATAATAATCAGGAGATGATCATAACTAAGGATAAGAAAACATAAGGTGTTGAGAGGTAGCGAATTGACACAGTAGACACAACAAAGCAAGACTAGTGGATTATAGGCCGCAAGGATGAATATACAGAGAACAGACATTATAGTGCATGTCAGTCAATCATGCTCACTTAAAATCCTTGTACACCCTACAGGCAAACAGATTATAGTTTGGCACCACGAACAGATTATGCAAGTGCCGTGAACCATTTGAAAAAGGAGTTGGCACCATTGCAATTTAACCAAACTTGCTACATGGTAGTTTCTATAGGCAGAAGAACCAGAAAGGAAAACCACTAAACTCAGTACCCTATCGCTGAATTCCTTCTTTAGCCTTCCTGGTTGGGACCTTTCCCCGATGGATGAGATGTCCCCAGATCACCATTGTCTTCACGTGACTTGCAAAAAGCATATTCCGGCAGGCCGTCCCAATTTCACTACAAGTTTCGATCTTGGCAAGGAATCCTCATTATTTTCTATGTTTGTCTTGTTTAGAAAGGTTAAATATCCTCATTATTTTCTGTTCTCCTTTATAGTTATTTATATATGTAGACACTTAGATGACATGTGGAAAAATAATAGATATATTACCACAAAATGGACAATTTTAAAACATATCTAACATATATAATGGGTAACTTAGAAAAAATGAAATCTGAATGGAAATATTTTTTCCTGAATCCTGATAAGCTAGGTTTGAATCTATATTTAATGCCTTGAATCTTCCATAGAGCTGGAATACTTTGAAAGAACAAGGAAACTGCATCCAGAAACATTTGTCAGCGGTAATGTATCTGACCCAAAAAGACAAACATATTCAAGATAATTACTTAAGATTGGGAGCAGAAGCACATCCTAATCTGAGAAAAGTTGTTCGTACAGACAACAAAGACATACAAGGAAAAAATGAATATATGGAACATCATGCGCAAAACACCCTATGTCAACTTCTGTTTAATATCGAACAAGCTAAGGTTTTCGGAGAAAGAAGGATAAAAAAGCTTTCTCTTTTATATTTCCACCTTCCTCTCCAGTTGTTCCATAACAATTAACAGATAAAGCAAAATATCAATCCTTCCAATGCAAAGTTGCATTGGTATGCCTTCAAAAAAAATTATATTACTCTTCTTTTTTTTTCTTTTCTTTTAATTATTATTATTTTGGACTGAGACAGACTTAAATGGAGCTGCATAGACAGTGAATACTCAAATAGCTGATCCTAACTTGCTTGGGATTGAGCCTTGAGGCGTAGTTCTTGTATCATTATTATAGGTCAGTAGGCACCTGTAGTCGCTACGCTCAACTTCAGTTAAATAAAAACAAGAGTTAGTATTGCCCTTTCCATATCCATTTATCCCATCAACTGTCACCCAATAAGGGGGGAAGACGATATAAAACCACACAAACAAGAAACTAAGAGAAAACTAGAAATAATTTAAATTTTACTCATGACGAAACATAGAAAACTAGAAGGAATTCTTCCCTTCCTAAAAGTATTAAGAATTTTATTATTTGTAGCCCACAGGGAGTGCTTTTAGAAAATTATTAGGAATTCTAGGTGTAAGATGTACAGAGATCAATGAAGAAACATTCAGATACATTCATATGGAATGAACTCGTTTTTATATTATGCTATGTTTGGCAGACGTGAAAAGAGGAAAAGTGAGGAGCCTAAGGAGATACACAATGGTTCTCCTGTTCGATAAGGAAGTAAATGTGGAGTTTGATACTCCTGCAGAAAAGATTTAAAGAGGAATTAATTTCTCAAAAATAAATCTAAAGAGATTTACATATCTATCACTTCCTTCTAATCGCACCAAACATCCAAAGTAAATGATTAATCCTCCATCTAAGAAAAGTAATACAATATAGTTCCATTTCTTTACCCGTCCTATTCCCTTGATGGTTGCAAACACAGTTCTAATGTACCTCCTAAACAACAAACGACCATTGGAAGTTGAGATATTAAGTATAGTTTTTTGGGATCAGGTAAAGAATGTCATTTCATAATTCAAAAGGCCAAAATCGGCCATATACAAGAAGTACACCAAAAAGTAAAGAACCAAGATCTTAAGTATAGTTATATGCTAGATCCGAGAAAGTTCTCAAATAAGGGGAGCTTGTGTGACTCAAAAACTGGAACAACATGACCCTTTAACCATAATAATTGATACCACATAATAAAAGGTAAAAGAATAAAGAAAACCCACCTGGATGTTGCTGCTTTCAGCAAGCTTTACAGCAGTGTTATAATATGACATCCGCAGCATGTAATCGACCAGTATCCGCTTCAAACGGGTGTTATGCCAGTCTGATAAATTTTCTGGATCAGCAGATTCTAGATGGTCGAGCCGTGCTCTGCATCTTTGCGCTTGCAGGTTCTCTGTTCGACTCCCCTCTTCCGACTGATTGTTCTCACAATACAAAATTATATGATACATCATTTTTAACTGATTAAAAGGATTACTGAAGTTTTCAAAAAGCTTCGTGTTGGGTTGTTTTAGCTTTTCAAACATATGTTAGTCACTAACAGACTAACTAAATGAGTAAATGGGATACATTTTAGGATCCAACATTCAATTTTAAAAAAACAAAGAAATCAAAGACACACATACACACATATAGAAGTTTTGTTTACTTTATCCAATCTTTTACAGTAAAATGATTGTTCTCACAATATAAAACCACCTTCAACTAATTTGAACCACCTTCATCTAATTTGAACTGGTCAAAAATCAATCTGAAGAATTTCAAATCTACCTGTTGGAATGTAATCAACTTTACAACAGATTAATCACTTCATGCTCTCTCTCTCTCTCTCTCTCACACACACACACATACACACAAATATATAGAGAGAAGTTTTGATGTTGTCATCCAATATCCAATCTTCTACAGTCAAAGTATGATACACAGTTACAAACACACGTGTTTGGGTAGAAGTTTTGCTTCCTTCATCCAATCCTATGCTCTAATCGAATCTGATATATACACAACAAATAGGGGAAATTTCGCTACCTTTAACCAATCTTACATAGTAACCAAACAGAATGGCATACCAAATTATAGAAGTCTAGCTTCCTTAATCCAAACTTATACAGTAAAACGAACAGAATATCGTAATTGAGCTAATCTAAATACCTTCCTTTTGAGTCCTTGCAATCTGGATACAAGTGAATTAAGGTGATGTACAGCATCATCACGTGACATTTCAGATTCAGCAGCATCTGAAACTCCATTAATAACAGCGGAGATTTCCTTCTCGACAATACGATGATTAGCACGGATCGCCTTCTTGTAATGCTCGAAAGGAACACGAAGGAACTGGTGCTCCAATTTGAGCGATTCGGACAGCTGGTTCAGTTTTGACGAAGGTGCGTTAGGTGAGATGGCAGCGGCCACCGCTGCTGCGGAGGCGGCGGTTGGAGTGACGACGGCGCTGCTGCTGGTGGTCGATGACGGCGAACTGCCGTTGGGAACCGTTTCCATCTCCATTAATGGAAGAACTGAAGCTAGATCGGAGACGCTAGAAGGAGAAAGATTATGAAAGAAGGACGATTTGCTTCGTTTCCAAATAGATAGAACATCGAAGGTGGTACAGCAGTACGACGTCGTTTTGGCTTAGGTAAATTATTTTTACTTCTATTTTTCTTTAGGGTAGGTGGAAAATATCATATTCAAGATTTATAATCGGTGGAATATATCAATAACTCTTAAATTTATTAATATATTTTATTCTGATACTCAAATTATTACATATTTTAATTGAACATCTAAAAGCATGATAATGTGATATAGTATTCTTATTCATTAGACATTTTCAGTTCAATTTTTTTTTAAAAAAACTTTTGTTCGTATTTTCAAACATTCGTTGTGTAAATAAATTAAAGAAAAATACTAACATTTTTAGTCGTTGAGATATTCATATTTTAGTATTCTTATTATTTATACTTTCGGATTACAGGTATGCTTCTTTAACTGCCAACTTTCATGACGATTTAATACTGAAATATTAATATTAAATTAATCTACTATTATATAAATTTTACAAATATATATCATTTTATTATATAACTAATAATTATGTAATCAATATAAATATCAAAGCAAATTGAAATTCAAACTAAAGGCTTAATAAAATTCATTAATAAGTGATTTGAATTTATATAATAAAATTCATTGTATTTATAATGTCAATATTAAACATTCAAGATTAACGTAATATTCTCTAGAATTCTCATCATTTAGTAATTTTGATTCTTACCATATGCATAAATAACACATACATTTCAAAACTAATAACATTTCGATACCTAAAACATAGATGAAGTTGGTAATTGTGAATGTGACATGTGATTTAGTAACTAATTACATGAAAAAGAGAATAAAAAACTTGGTAACTATGGAAGGGTTGTGACTTGTTGTGAGGTATAAACTATGAAACGTTGGCACTATTTATTTTGTTGCGATGGACCTTTCTTAAGATGACTTGATAAAATTGAAAACAAATGGAGAAGAGAAATTAATAAATAAGACAAATTAAATCACATATATAAAAGAACGTTTACAATTAGATTAATATGTGAAACCAAAGTACATAACATTCATAAATATTACAAGTCAATAATACTATCATCCTTAGCTTCACGTACATTCAAGATTCGAATTTGCATGTGCCATAACCTAGGAAAAAAATACACATAAGTAGTTAGAAATATCGTATATATAATGGGTAAATTTCATAAAACGATCACATAATTATCGGTCAAGAAGCAGATAAATTCAAAATCTTCCTTCAGTTCCTCTTTTCTTTTTCCCAATGAATATTAGGAACTTTGGCCGTGGATGACAGAGGGAGTTAGAAAATATCAGCAGTTAGTAAATCTGAAAATCATTACCAGCTGACACTTCCTTAGTTCCCACATGTAAAAGCATATACAGCAGACCACCCTGATTATACAGTCACATATGTAATTGATCATTTATATTAACTTGATTCTTAATAGTGAACTACAAATTTGTATAACGATCATCTGTGTGCAATATTTACCAAGCAAAAAATCATGTGTTAAGGATACAAGGGTGTACAACAAAGATAGGAGAAATTGCTATCAAAGTGATAGTTGACTTCTCATCAAAAGTTCTATGATATTCCAAAATGGAATATTTGTTTACTACATAAGACAAAAACCCAAAATGCTCCTAAAATTACCAATGCATGAGTAAAAAGTTCAGAAATAATGAGTTCCATTTTTTATGATAATCAGGAGATGATCATTACTAAGGATAAGAAACCAAGGAAGTATTGGGACTGAGAGGTAGCGAATTGACACAGTAGACACGACAAAGCAGGACTAGTGGATTCTTTTTGGTAAAGACAAAGTAGGACTAGTGGATTATAGGCCACAAGGATGAATATACCAAGAACAGATATTATAGTGCATGTCAATCGTGCTCATTTAAAATCCGTACACCCTACAGGCAAACAGATTATAGTTTGGCACCACGAACAGATTATGCAAGTGCCGTGAACCATTTGAAAAAGGTGTTGGCACCATTGCAATTTAACCAACTTGCTACGTGGTAGCTTCTATAGGGAGAAGAACCAGAAAGCAAAACCACTTAACTCAGTTAGCTATCACAGAATTCCTTCGTAGACTTCCTGGTTGGGACCTTTCCCCGATGGATGAGATGTCCCCAGATCACCATTGTCTTCACGTGACTTGCAAAAAGCATATTCCGGCAGGCCGTCCCAATTTCACTACAAGTTTTGATCTTGGCAAGGAAGCCTCATTAATTTCTCAAAAATAGATCTAATTAGATTTACATATCTATCACTTCCTTCTAATCGCACCAAACATTCAAAAGTAAATTATTAATCCTCCATCAAAGAAAAGTAATACAATATTGTTCCATTTCTTTACCCGTCCTATTCCCTTGATGGTTGCAAACACAGTTCTAATGTACCTCCTAAACAACAAACGACCACTGAAAGTTAAGATCTCAAGTATAGTTTTTTTTAGATCAGGTAAACAATGTCATTTCATAAATCAGAAGGCCAAAATCTGCTGTATACAAGAAGTACACCAAAAAGTAAAGAACCAAGATCTTAAGTATAGTTATGCTAGATCCGAGAAAGTTCTCAAACAAGGGGAGTTTGTGTGACTCAAACACTGGAACAACATGACCCTTTAACCATAAATCCATGATAAATGATACCACATAATAAAAGGTAAAAGGACAAAGAAAACCCACCTGGATCCGCAGCATGTAATCCAATCCACCAGTATCTGCTTCAAACAGGTGTTATACCATTCCGATAAATTTTCTGGATCAGCAGATTCTAGATGATCTATTGCAGGTTCTCTGTTCGACTCCCCTCTTCCGACTGATTGTTCTTACAATACAAAACCAAATGATACATCATTTTTAACTGATTAAAAGGATTAGTGAAGCTTTCAAAAAGCTTCGTGTTGGGTTTTTTTAGCTTTTCAAGCATATTAGTCACTAACCCACTACCTAAATGAGTAAATGGGATACATTTTAGGATCCAATATTCAACAAAAACAGAGAAATCAAAGACATACATACACACCTATAGAAGTTTCGTTTACTTTATCCAATCTTATACAGTAAAACAATTGTTCTCACAATATAAAACCACCTTTACCTAATTTGAACTGGTCAAAAATCATATCTGAACTTTGAAGAATTTCAAAGCTACATGTTGGAATGTAATCAACATTACAACAGATTAATATCTTCATGCTCTCTCTCTTACAGACGCACACAAACTATATAGAGAAAAGTTTTGATTCTGTCATCCAATATCCAACCTTATACAGTCAAAAGTATAATACATAGTTACAGACACACGTGTTTGGGTAGAAGTTTTGCTTCCTTCATCCAATCCTATAGTCTAGTCGAATATGTGATAAACACAACAGAAAGAGGGGAAATTTCACTACCTTTAACAAATCTTACATAGTATCCGAACAGAATAACATACCGAATTATAGAATTCTAGCTTCCTTAATCCAAACTTATACAGTAAACGAACAGAATATCGTAATTGAGCAACTCTAAGTAGCTTCCTTTGGAGGCCTTGCAATCTGGATACAAGTGAATTCAGGTGATGTACAGCGTCATCACAGGACATTACCAATATCATGCACTCTACCAAACCAAAGTGCATAAGCTTTTCTAACATTTGAATCAAAAGTATTCAATAGAAATACTTTATCATGCTTTAGTTCAAATTATTAATCATATATGACATTATGTGACACTATTAATATGTAATCAATTCAAATATTGATATAACATAACATGATACATTAAGAAACTATAGTTTAAAACCATCCAAACAAAGGAGTAAACATATTTAAAACAGAACCAATTGAAAAAAAAAATGAAAAAAAGCAAGATATAAATCTTCAAAGAAAAAAATATTGCATTTCATCTCACAATCTTCACTTAGTTTTCATTGCCACATTTTACACTTGCTTCTTCTATCCCTTTGTTCTATACTACGATTTACTCTTCAACCTTTTTCCGGCGCCGGCGGCCACATCGGGAGAGGATGTTGCCGTTAGTGATCGTCTGCGTTTGATTTTTCTATGAATTTCATGGAGCTCACCGAACGAACTGGATAATCGGTTCAAGTACTTCGCAATGGCGTGAGAATGTCCGGCGCCGGCGGCTTCATCGGAGACGAAATTTGATATCACTGAAGCGGCTTTAGAGAGAGATATCGGCTTCGTTTTCGTCGGCTTACAGGAAACTGTTTTCATGGCGAATATCTCGATTGGTAAGAACACTGCCTAGGGTTTGCATGCTAATGATGGATCGGATTTAACCACAAGCTAAAAGGGTTGGACTGGGCTTTGCTTGACTGATGTAGTTTATGGATTTTCTTGGCCCACACTATAAAGCATAAATGAATACGCATCTTATTTAACTTGGCTTCAACTGACATTTATGCTCTCCAATTTTGAGTATGCATAAGTAGACACTTAAATTTATATAAAATTAAATAAATAGACACATTCATCTTAGCATATTACATGACAATTATGTGTCCTATGTCACGTAGGACGTGTATGTTTACTTGTTCAATTTTATACAAATTTAAGTCTCAACTTGTGCATACCCAAAATTAAAGAGCCAACTGAAACCAAATTAAATGACATATTTATATATTATGCATTTACATTAAGTTATTTTTAAGTATAGAAATGTGACATTTATTTTGATATAGGCTAAAAAAGAAAGTATACTAAATAAATTGGGATAAAGAGAGTATATGATCTTATTCTCTTACTATTTTTTTATTTTTTTTTATTAGTATTATATGTTTTTTTTTTGTTACATTACCATATCATTCGTTATTTCTATTGTTCTTTTTTCATTTATTTTTTAGCATGACTTTTTATTACTATATTTTATATTCATACTTGATTTTGATATGTTTACTGAGTTAATAATTTATAAAAAAACATGTTCTCTTCGAATCTACATTTTTTATAAAATAAGTGTAAGACTACATAAATTAAAAACAAGCATAGGTTGCCCACCTAAAAAAGTTGAACAACTTCATTGACTACTTAGTTGGTCCAACCAGATTGGGCCCGCTAGAATCTTCAAATGTAATTTTGGTCTTATATGATTAAGTCACGTAAATCACAGGGTAAAGATGAAATTACTATCTATTCCTATTTTTTTCTAATTACAATAATCCCTTAAAATTAACCCAATCCGGATATATTAATGAAAGCACGGATACATTAATACAGATATATTATTAAAATAAGGGATTTCCAATCTGGATACATTAATACATTAATACAGCAATCCGGATACATTAGTGAAAACGCGAATACATTAATACATTAATACAGATACATTATTAAAATAAGGGATTTCCCAATCCGAATACATTAGTGAAAGCGCGAATACATTAATACATTAATACGAATAAGAGATTTTTAAAAGACATAGGGAAATATGGAAAATAGTTTACTTAAAGCTGTGTAATTTAGTAATTTTTCCATATATTATTTTAAAAAATCTCTCATATTTTAAAAATTGAAATTTTCATAAATTTATTTTACTATGTTTCAAAATGTTGAAGCACTTTGATTTTAAAATTTAGCAGAATACATTTATATATTTGCGTATATACAATATCTTATTCTAATGGAAAATCATTTGGATATATTATCAGATTATAATTGTATATGTATGTATATTTGATCAATTATATATATATGTGTATGTGTTCTCAAAATAAAAACGGCAAAGGGTCATATTTGCCCTTGTACTCTTAGAAAAGGGTTATATTTGCCATTCGTCATACTTTTTAAATATATTTGCCCTCACCATCCAACTTTAGGCACACATTTACCCTTGGTTGGTTAAGTCTCATGTCACCACTTTTGTCCTCCTACGTGGCGCTTACATGGCACGCCTACATGTATATATATATATATTTCATTTAAAATTTATTTCTAATTTAATTACTATAACTAACTCAATATTATATTCACCCATTTAAATCATAAAACCCAAACTCCTACTACTTATTTCATCCAACAAATATGCATCAACAATCATTGTCAATCTGTAACTCGCCGTGAAAAGGGCTCCATCAGAAATCGAAACGGCGAAAAGGGTAAATCGTAAAAGCTTATGCCGATACCGGAGAAGGTGAAAAGTGGGGGAATCAAGAAGCAGAGACCAACGAAAACAGACTAAAGGCGAAGAAGGATGTGAAGAATGAGTTACCCTTGATAGACATCTAAGAAGAAGGTCATCTGGGAGTATTGCAAAAATGGTGGTTCCGGTGGGTAAAAGGGTGGTGGTTCCGATGAGGGTAGGGTGGTGGGGTGGTGGGTGTTGGTTGTTGGGGAAACACGATTTCATTAGATGTGAAAATCGAAGAAAAAAAATTCCTGCTTTTTCTTCAAATTGCTTTCAGGTTTTGAAGATTTGTTTGAGATCTCGGTGAAAGGTATTTGAGGGGTTGGAGTGGGTATAGTAATTAAATTAAGATAAAAATTTTAATTAAAATTTTTTTTTTTTTTAAAAAAAAATATATATATCCATGTAGGCGTGCCACATAGGCACTACGTAGGATGACAAAAGTGGTGACATGAGACTTAACCATCCAAAGGGCAAATGTGTGCCTAAAGTTGGATGGTAAAGGTAAATATATCAAAAAAGTATGACAAAGAGCAAATATAACCCTTTTTTGAAAGTACAAGGGCAAATATGACCTTTTTCCGAAATAAAAATTGAAAAAAATTGAAATAGACAAATATATGTATGCTCATAGAAGATAAAAAAATATTAAAATATGACTGATGATAGATTTATATAAATTTTCCCATGTTTAAAGTAAAATGTTTATTAGTGTCCATGTTTTATATATATAAAAAGTTATTGAGGTTTAGCTATATTTCAATGTCTAGAAGCATTTTAATTTCAAAATATAATAGAATATATGTATTTGCATTAATTAAGGAGCGTGCCTAATTACGAGATATAATTAAAAGTCATTCATTAAGGAGAAAATCACGATTGTAAAAAAATAAACAAAACAACTAGAATCCTTCTTTCTTTTCTTTTTTTTGGCTATTCAACAAAGTTTTAGACTTATTAGATTCATGAAATTTTATTTAGATACATGTGCGTGTATATATATATATACATACCTACATACATTGATAAAAAGTAAATAATGTGTCAGATACATGTTAGCAGCATGCATTGTCATATACAAGAACTCTTACTCAGATATAAGTATATATTTTGTCAGATACATGTTCAATTATCCATATACATTGATAAAAACTAGATACATTACGTCTTGACTCAAAAACATGTATACTTAATCGGATTCATGAACTCTTATTCAAAGATATGCGTATATTTTGTCAGATACATATACACTTAATTAAATATATTGATAAAAATTAGATACATATAATATTAACTCAAAAATGTGTTAGATACATCAATAATGTGCAAGATGTAAGTATAAATCTCCACTTATTATTTTCACAAATATTATTTTTTTGGACAAAAAAACATTCATAATTTTTTACCTTTATGTAAACTTTAGAATATCCTCCGCCTTGTTATCTGTGACATCAAAAGTCACAATCAATTTATTATAGAAAATAGTCAGTAGTGCAATTTTAATGTTATTTTTATGATAACAATAAGCCTCGAAGTACATAGGACTAAAAAATGGCCAACGAAGGTTAATCCTTCCAAGACGTTGAAGGATCTAAAGGGCTCATGCCTTTTGATGCTATTACGCCATTTGCTGATCTGATAAAATTAATCTTCAAAATATATTATCAATATGCATATATATATATATACGCGTATATAGACGAATTTATGGAATAAATTAGTGAAAGGAGAGAACAAAACAAGCATTTGACTCTTTTCTTCATGCGGAAAGCGCAGTAATGAAGGTTAGTAAGGGTGTGCAAAAATCGAGTTGATCAATAAATCGAATTGAAAAAATGTTATTGGGTTTTTAACGGGTTTATAAAAAAAGTTATTGGGTTATTGGTTCGATTTCAGTTTTTACTATTGGGTTATTGGTTAACCAATAATCCAATAAGATGGTAAGTAAATCGAAATTCGAACTGATAAAGACCAAAAATCGATAAATCGAAAACCGATAAAAAATATTTATTGATTTGTTATTGGGTTAGCATATTTAAAAATCGAAAATTAATAAATTGAACCCAACCGAACCGATCGATGCACACCCCTAAAGGTAAGGGAGAAGGAGGAGAGAAAATGCTGAATAAAACGTAGGAGAGAAAAATTAGGAGAGTGAGCGTGAGTTGATTTATAGTGAATGCAGAAATTATAGAGAGAATTAAGTTAATTTTAAAAAATAATGCATCTCAATGTATTTAACTTCAAATATGGTATGAAGTTTTTAATTAATAGAAATATATATAATTATTTGAAAGTATAGGTAGAATTAGTACATGTGGTATGAATATATAGTTTTTCTTAAGAAAAAAAAAAAATTACTAAGAAAAAAGAAGAAAAAATTGTCATTAATAAAAAAAAGGGAAAAGAAATTGAGATGGAGGAGAAATAAAGGGCCATAAATGAGAGTAGTATGCAATTATTGAAAAATCCACAAACCCTAACTAAGATTTATATAAATGTAATAAGAACAAGAATTATCTCACATTATATACTATAAAGAAACATCAAAGAAAATTCAGCAAGTAAAGTCTTTCTCCCCTTTTTTAATCTCTGGTTTTTTCACTCTTTTTGCTGTTTAAGAACAAAGAAAAAGGTTCTCATTTGTTTCCTACATACATATATCTGTGTGCTATTTAATTGTTGTTTTTTTTCAGGTAAAGTTTTGTTTTTTATTTGAATTTTTGTGTTTTTTTGGTTTTTTTATACCTGAAATAGGATTTGATGAGTGATAAAATTGGTTTTGTTGTTATCTATGGAGGTTTTTTCGATATGGGGTTTTATGGAAATTGATTAGTTTTTGGATTATTTGTGACTGTCTTTATATCGTGTTTGTTGATGGATTTTGGGTAGAGTTGGAAAATCGCCTTTAAGTTTTATCAACTAGCACCTATATATGTTCAATCAATCAATGAACTATGCCTCAATCCGAATCTAGTTGAATTTACTGGTAATGGTAGGATTTTTCTGTCTACTTTGCAGAATTCTGATGATTTTTTCCGATTTTCGGTAATTTAGATCGAGTGATTTGAGGTTCGAAACCTGTTAGTTGTTAATAGTAAATTAGTTGTTTGATTTGTTTTTCTTTGGAGGGTTGTTACTATTGCATTGTTAGATATAATATTTGTTTTGATTCGTTTATGTTTTTTTTTTGGTGAGTATGAATGTTCTGTTTCTCTTCTTTTGTTTTGTATTTGATATTTTGGCAGATCTGGTTGCAGGGTGCTACTAGAGGAGTGTGATCTAGTCTTTGAGTTGTGTTCTACGACTTGATTGATATCGTCTCGAGATGAAAAGAAAAGCTTTAGCTTTATCTGATTCTGGGATTATGCCAGTTTCCGGGAATGAAGAGGTCTCAATCTGATTTCTTATTTGCTGCTGTAAATAGGTCTAACTGTTGCTTTGTTTTTTAATATTTTACTCTATTTCATCATGTATTTGCAGCCTGGAGTTCTTGCCCGGCAATCTAGTAACTCTTCGTATGTTCTTCCTATTAAGAAGAGGTACTCTATGCTCTATTCTCGTGCACCTATCCATCCTGAACGCTCTTTTTCTAATGAAAATGAATCCAAGACCAAAGATTCTGGCTTGGGACAAAGATCGACCTTGAATTCTTGTGATAGTACAGGTAATTCTAATACTCCCAATAAGTCTCTTCTAGAGGTAAAAGAAGAAAGGCCTTTGGGTGTGAAGGTTGACTCTCAGCCTACTATGCTTCCATTTTTATCTGTATCTCCGGAAAAGAATCCTAATACTAGTTCCGGTCCTTCAAGAAATGTTGATGGTCTAGTGAAACCAGCATTGGCCGAAAAATTAGCTGGCCAGGAAGCTATAGGTACAGCAAAAGTTTCTGTCAGGAAAGAAGTTATTGCCAAACAAGGGGAAAGCCACATTAAACTTGAACTTCCTGCCCATTCAGGGCACGTTGAACTGTCATTAGGCCCAAAGAAACCTCATGTTTCTTCTTTGGTTGATCCAGATGCTAAGGAGAGTTGTCTGATGCATGGAACTGTAAATCCTTCAATGCCTTCTCTTTCCTTGAATAAAAGGAAGGACATTTCCAAGGAAGGAAGTTGCAAGAATAGATTGAATAACAATGATGCTGATGATACTGCACACACTGATAGATCTAACTGGGATCTGAATACTCCCATGGATTCATGGGAGGGTTCTGGTGATGTTGTTCCTGTTCAAGATACAAGTCAAATTGATCTGTTACATAAGACATCTAGTTCACTAGACAGAAAGCCGCCTAGTAGTTCTTCTGTTATTGGTTCTAATGGTGATAAAGGGAAGCAAGTTGTTGGAGCTAGTGAGCAGGAATTTAATTTTCCCATTTCATCAATACATCCTAGCCTACGACACAAGTCTGCGGATGTGCTTCGTCTTAGTCTTGGTAGTACTTTACGAGGGTTTGACTCCTCAGGACTGCAGACATTGGCTAAAGTAGACTCCAGCAGGGTTAGTCCAAACTCGAGTTTGCTGAAAAATCTGGCATTGGATAGAAATATGAATTCCCCTACTTGTAAAACTGTTAAGTCAGAACCTGTTTTAGAAACCTTGGTACAAGCTAATGCTGGAACTGCGGTTCGTTCAGCTGTAACATTCGAGGCTAATGTTGTAAAAACTGAGGTTGTGAGGCAGAATCTGCAGTCTACTGAGTTGTCAACTTATGGCCCTCCAGAATTACTTGAGCAAAAACCAATGAAATGTGAATCACTCCAGGAAATATCCATGACATTAGATGTGATTGCGCCCCAATCAGTTGGAAGGGTTTTGCAGCTTCAGGAGAGTTCTTCTTCTTCTTCTACACTGGCAATGCCTTTGACCCCTCAACAGGGATGCACTTCTAGATTGTCTACCTGTTCAGATTTGTCTGTGAGTGGTGGGGACTTGTCTACTCCATCTGAGTACTCTGTTCATACTAATGAAGCTAATAGGAGTAAAAATGCTCTAGATCAGGCAAATGCTTATATTGCTGCTCAAAATGCATACTTTGACCTCAAAGAACTAAATGTATGCAGTGATAAAGTGGAGGCATCTGTTTCCGCGAGCATGAATATTGAAGATCACATGGTATACAAAAAGACACAAGACGCACATAATTTGGTTGCAAGTGGTGAGGGGTCGGCAAATGATGGGGAAAAGATAAGTATATCAGCTTGTACAGAAGAAGAATGTTATGGTTCTGATTATGAATCTGATGGTCATCAGGCTTTTGCGGGACATGTTGACACTGAGAGTGTGGGGTGTGTCGGAGAGGATGAGGAATATGAAGACGGTGAGGTCCGAGAACCAATGATGCAGTCGATTGCAGAAGACCCAATTGCTGAGGGGATGGATTCAGAAAAAAATAAAAATGATCATAAAGACATTAATCTGCGAAGTCCATTATTAGATAAAGAGGAAACAATCGGAGATGATGAGCAGAGGCCTATTGGTGCTATTTACCAAGGATCAGTTGATCAATCAGGAAGAGCAGAGGGATGTGAAAAGGATGTCTTTTGTGTTGGACCATCTGCTGGGAGCAGAGGAGCTGGCAGGAATGTTGGCGAGGCTAATAATGAGTGTATTGGAAGATCTGATACGTCACCAGCAGCCCTTTCATCTTTGCAACATGCTGATACACCTGTTAATACTACCTGTAGTAAAGATTTGTCAAATTTTGGAAGCAAGAGCCGGATCATCAGTTTACCTCGTGCATCCGATGTGACATTTCCTAGTAAATTCAGAACTGTAACGGGTAGGTCACTGTCTTCAAGAAGTGGAAGAGATCGGTATTCTAATAAGGAGGAGGAGAAATTCCATCTACGTAGGAATAGGTGATTTTTTCTTTTTATTTCTGTTTGATTTGTTATTTTTTTATAATGCTGCTCAATTCTTGACTATTTCTTACTGCACTTTTTCCAGAGATGAAATCTATGGTCATGGTTCTAAATTTGTGCGAGATAGGTCTCTAGACCGTTCATTTGGTAGCTCAAGGGAGGACTTCATGCATGGAAGAGGGAAGGGCTCGGACCGATTTCACAGATCACGTAGAAATAGGGATTCTGGGCGTGGTTTTGAAAGCTATGGAGGTGTAGCTGATTATCGCTTCAGACATAAACATACAGCTGCTGTTGGGGAATATGAAAATGAACGTAATGCCTATGATAGTAGACTAGATGGTGCTGCCTTTGGTAGTAATAGGAGGAGGAAGCCATTAAATGATGACTTGCCTTCATTTCGGCATCCACCTGCACGTCGACTGTCCCCCAATGGAAGGAAAGATGCTGCGGCGATGGGCATTCAAATGCTTCATAGAGCTCCCAGGAATATCAGCCCAAGCAGATGCACTGGTGAAGATGGCTGTGAGTATGTTGGTCTTAGGCATAGTGAGAAGTTTGACAGAGACTTTCCAGCAGATATTAGTGATCCTGTTTATAGTCACCAGCAATCTATGTATGATAGACTTGATGCTCATTTCGTTCAGGGTAATACAAAGTTTACCGCGATGCAGAGAAGTGATTTCCCTCAAATTCAGTCTAAATCTCCTGTTAGATCCCGTACTTGGTCGTCTCCTCGGAGGAGATTGACGGAAGGATTGAATGGTCATCAAGATTCATCTCAGCACAGGTCTCCAGTTATGTACAGGGAAGATAGAATGAGGTCTTCTCCACGAACTTCTTTTACTGACGAAGCAATAGCTCCTCAAAGGCGTGACTCTCCATCTTATACTGCTCGTCGTCTGAATGATATGAGGGATGTGGATGCTATACAGGAGCACAGGCATCCCAGGTCTCTTTCTAACAGAAGAAGTCCACCTGATCAGGTATTTACTAGTACCAATAGGAGAGTTGAGATTTTAGATCATCGGGAGAGGGCTGATGGTGATGGGTACTTAGATGGGCAGAGACACACTGGTAGATTTCCTGAGCTTCACAGTGGTGAAAGTACTGACAAAAGAAGGAAGTATGGCGAGAGGCAAGGAGGACCTAGGCAAATGAGAAATGTCGAAGAGCAAGATGGTGGTAATTTTAGACAGAGCAAACAACTTTGGCATGAAGACGAATTTGATGTCTCCAGATTGAAGAAAAGAAGATTTTGACTTGATAGCTCACTGAACCTGGGAAACATTGTTTTATAGAAGACGGGTAACAGTAACATGCTCTTGTATTATAGAAGAAGAGAGAGACACCTGAATGCATCTAGATGAATGATAGTTGTAGAAGAGATAGATCGCTACTCTAGACACAGTGGGGTATCTCCTGATCGAAAAACAGTTTTTGACTTAATAGATGATCAAACCTTTAATCTATGGCGAAGTATGCATTTATACATGTTTTTGCTTCAATCTTGCTGCGAATTGGCTGTCCAAGGGGCGCGCTTCTTACCATTGCTGCCTGCTATTTGTTGTTCCAGAAGGTTAAAAAAATTAGTTTAAGTTGCTACTATTCTTGGCATGAATACTGGTAGTTTATGTTGCTAATGTGCATGCAGGCTTTGTGTATTGGTTATAAGGCCTTATAACACAGATCTTAGCCAACCTTAACATAACTTGGAATGGAGCAGAGACCATTGGATAGTTTGGGAAGCTTAGAATTCCTCTCTGAGTTTTCTACAACTTCAACCTAAGACTGATGAACACTTACATTGACTCCTAGCAATAACAACTTGACAACACTAATTGCGCGGGGTAAATGACAGGTTTATAAGTAGGATAGTGTGCATGTAGACCGTACCCCTACTTTGGAAGGTAGAGAGACTATTTGCGATAGACTCAGCTTAAGAATATGCATAACAAAAGAGTCTAAGAAAAAGGAATAAGTTATAGTAAAATACTAAACATGACAAAGCATTCTCAGGAATAGTAAATACAATAAAATAGGATAATAGTGCACAAGAAACAATAAATCAAATTAAAGAAACGTCTACAAGAATATTACTATCACTAAAGTATGACAAGATAAGATACAGCATACTCAACAACCCACTAATATTCTAGTCAGTCAACTCGTTCCATGTAGGTTGGAATATTACTTAATGTATGTAGTATCAAAAAATAAGAGCTCTGGCCAAATGGGAAAATATGACATATTTTTTAATATAAATTAATAATATCCCTTAATCGTATATCACTATTACTCCCTCCGTCTCATATTAGATGGACATGTGACTAAAAATAGTTATCCCATATTACTTGATTACTTACTAAATCAGGATAGTATTAATTAAATCAGAAAATCAATTTGCCTAGCTCCTCCTTGCCTCTCGCCATACTTCCCTCTTTCGTCAGTACTTCCACCACTGTGAAGCTCAGGAAATCTACCAGTGTGTATCGGCCCATCAAAGTACCCAACACCATCAACCCTCTCCTGATGATCTAAAATCTCAACTCTCGGCCTATTGGTTCTAGTAAATACCTGATCAGGTGGACTTCTTTTGATAGAAAGAGACCTCGGATGCCCGTGCTCCTGTACAGCATCCACATCCCTCGTATCATTCAGACCACGAGCAGTATAAGATGGAGAGTCACGCGTTTGAGGGGCTATTGCTTCTTCAGTAAAAGAAGTTCGTAAAGAAGACCTCATTCTATCTTCCCTGTACATAACCGGAGGAAGGGACCAAGTATGGGATCTAACAGGAGATTTTGACCACATTTGAGGGAAACCGCTTCTCTGCATTGCAGTAAACTTTGTATTACCTTGAACGAAATGACGATCAGGTCCATTGTACATAGACTGTTGGTGACTCTAAACAGGATTACTAATATCAGCTGGAAAGTCTCTATTAAACTTCTCACTATGCCGAAGACCAACATACACAGAACCATCTTCACCGATGCATCTGCTTGGGCTGATATTCCTGCGAGCTCTAAGAAGCATTTGAATGCCCATCATGGAAACATCTTCTCTTCCACAGGGGTACAGTCGACGTGCAGGTGGATAATGAAATGAATGCAAGGCATCATTTAATGGATTCCTCCTCCTATGACTAGCAAAGGCAGCACTATCTAGTCTATTATCATAGTCATTACGTTCATTTGCAGATTCCCAAGCAGCAGCTGTACGTTTATGTCTAAAGCAATAATCAGCTACACCTCCACAACTTTCAAAATCACGCCCAGAATACTGGCCATGGCCCCAGCCCCAGCTCCTCCCTCTTCCACGCATGAAGTCCCCCCTTGAGCTACCAAATGAACGGTCCTGAAACCTATCTCGCACAAATTTAGGACCATAACCATAGATTTCATCTCTGGAAAAAGCACAGTAATAAAGAGTCAAGAGTTGAGCAGCATTATAAAAAAATTACAAATCAAACAGCAATAAAAAGAAAAATCACCTATTCCTTCTTAGATGGAATTTCTCCTCCTCCATATAAGAATACCTCTCTCTTTCACTTCTTGAAGACTGAGACCTACCCGTTACTGGTCTGAAATTACTAGAAATGGTAACATCGGATGCACGAGGTAAACTGAAATGACTAGAAAATGTCACATTATAAATAGCGCCAATAGGCCTCTTCTCATCATCACCGGTTGTTTCCTCTTTATCTAATAATGGACTTCGCAGAATTTTTTCAGCTTTCTCATCACAGCCTTTCACAAAGTCATCATAAGGCTCAGTATGAAGTGGCATACTGTAACCTTTTTCTTCATTAGTGAAGCAAAGAGAAGAATGAACATTTTTACTTGAAGATTCATTATTTTTTCCTGAATCCATCCCCTCAACCATTGGGTCTTCTACAATCGACTGCATCATTGGTTCTCGGATCTCACTGTCTACACATTCCTCATCCTCTCCGACACACCCCACACTCTCAGTGTCAACATGTCCCACAAAAGCATGATGACCATCAGAAGCATAACATTCTTCTTCTGTACCAGCTGATATACTTATCTTTTCCCCATCATTTGCCGACCCTTCACCACTTGCAACCGAATTATGTGTGTCTTGTGTCTTTTTGTATACCTTTTGATCTTCAATATTCATGCTCGCGGAAAGAGATGCTTCCACTTTATCACTGGATACATTTTGTTCTTTGAGGTCAAAGTTTGCATTTTTAGCAGCAATATCAGCTTCATTAGTATGATCAGAGTACTCAGATGGAGTAGACAAGTCCCCACCACTCACAGACAAATCTGAACAGGTAGAAGAAGAAGAACTCTCCTGAAGCTGCAAAACCCTTCGAAGTGATTGGGGCACAATCACATCTGATCTCATGAAAGGTTCACATTTCATTGGTTTTTTCTCGAGTAATTCCTTAGTTGACAACTCAATAGACTGCAGTTCTGCCTCACAACCTCAGTTTTTACAACACTAGCCTCAAATGTTCCAGTTGGACGAACCGCAGTTCCAGCATTAGCTTGTACCAAGGTTTCTACAACAGGTTCTGACTCAACTGTTTTACAAGTAGGGGAATTCATATTTCTATCCAATGCCCGATGTTTCAGCAAACTCGAATTTGGACCAACACTGTTGAAGTTTACTTTAGCCAATGAGTCAAACCCTTGTAAAGTACTACCAAGACTAAGACGAAGCACATCCACAGACTTGTGTCGTAGGCTAGGATGTATTGATGAGATGGGAAAATTAAATTCCAGCTCACTAGCTCCAACAATTTGCTTCCCTTGTTTGGCAATAACTGGTCTGCTAATGATTGTTTCACTATATCGTTAACATTTCTTGAAGGGCCGGAACTAGTATTTGTCTTGCATTCATTTTCATTAGAAAAAGAGTGTTCATAGAACATAGAGGACAACCTCTTCTTAATAGGAAGAACACATGAAGAGTTACTAGACTGCCGGGCAAGAACTTCAGCAACAGTTTTACAAGTATGGGAATTCATGTTTGTTGAAATATGGTGCTTCACAGTGAGACGTAGTACCGGGTCGATGGTTTGCTAGAATGCAGTAATAAACTTAACAATAAGAACAAGAGATTTTTATGTGGAAACCTCCTTGCTCAAGGGAGTAAAACCACAACCTGTCACACAGGATTTTCAACTGTTTTCACTAATATCAAGCAACAAGTGAAAACAGACTTCAAATACACCACATGAGATTAACCTCTTAATCTCACACCAAGTAATAACTCTATTACTTAGACAAGCCAAAGCAATGCCTCCATTGCCCACTATATTAACCAACTCTAATTAATATAGACTTCACTTGCAAGACACACACTTAACTCTAACTATGTTCTTGTGATTTGTTCACACAAGATTTGATGCGTTTCTTTATAGAGTAGAAACGAATCTTACAATATAAGCACATTACAAGCAATTACTCAACACAACTCTAAGACACGCTTGATAACTCTATCAGGTCCCTCAGGAAGTTTGGTTGAGAGCTTGAGTTCTTCAAGAGAAAAATTTCACCTTTTTAATGAATGAGTCTCTTTGTGTTGTGTGTTGAATATATCAAGACCACCAAGGATGTATTATCCGTTGAACAAACAGCCTCGTCCATTCTCATTGGAGAAGTACGCTGTCCTTCTCGCCAACCCGCTGACAAGACAAGCTTTACAACTGTTCACCATTATAAACTTGGACTGAAGCAATTCTATCTTGGACCAGGTCCCAGCATTTGTGAGAATCATCAAAACACTAAGCTACAACAATGTTTCTATTCAATGCCCGATTTTTCAGCAAACTCAAATTTGGACCAACACTGTTGGAGTCTACTTTAGCCAATGACTGCAGTACTGAGGAGTCAAACCCTCGTAAAGTACTACCAAGACTATGACGAAGCACATCCACAGTCTTGTGTCGTAGAGCAGGATGTATTGATGAAATGGGAAAATTAAATTCTTGCTCACTAGCTCCAACAAACTGCTTCTCTTTATCACCATTAGAACCAATAACAGAAGCAGAACTGATAGGTGGCTTGTTGTCTAGTGAACTAGATGTCTTACGTAACAGATCAATTTGACTGGCATCTTCAACAGGAATAACATCTTTGGTCTTGGATTCATTTTCATTTGAAAAGGAGAGTTCAGGATGGATAGGTGCACGAAAATACAACCTCTTCTTAATAGGAAGAAGAGAGGAAGAGTTACTAGACTGCCGGGCAAGAACCCCAGGTTGCAAATACATGATGAAATAGAGTGATATTAAAAAACAAAGCAAGTAGTACACAGTTAGACCAATTTTCAGCAGCAAATAAGAAATCAGATTGAGACCTCTTCCTTCCTGGAAAGTGGCATGATTCCAGAATCAGCTAAAGCTAAAGCTTTTCTTTTCATCTCGAGACAATATCAACCAAGTCGTAGAACACAACTGAAACACTAGATCTCACTCCTCTAGTAGGACCCTGCAACCAGATAAGCCAAAATATCAGTACAATACAAAAGAAGAGAAACAGAACATTCATACTCACAAAAAAAATAGAAAAAAGAATCCCCCACCCCTATCCCAGCACATATATAGGTGCTACCATCCAGTTCTACTTTTTTCTTTTCTGCATAGTCAAATAGTTCAAAATCTAATCAATTTCCATAGAACTCCATATCAAAAAACCCAATATTTATCACTCATCAGACCCTATATCAGGTAAAAATAACAAAACTTAACCTGAAAAAAACATCAAAAACACCCCCCAAAAAGGAACAAATAAACAAACTAGTTTACTATCAACAACTAACAGGTTTCGACCATCAAACCACTTGACATAAATTACTGGAATATCATTAGAATTCTGCAAAATAGACAGAAAAATCCTACCATTAGCCGTAAATTCAACTAGGTTTGGATTGAGGCATAGTTGATTGATTGATTGAACATATATAGATCCTATATCGGGTAACAACAGAACCAATATTTATCACTCATCAGATCCTATATCAGGTAAAAATCCAAAAATTCAAGAATAAAAAAACAAAACTTTACCTTAAAGTTTTATTTTTTATTCTTGAATTGTTGGATTTTTACCTGATATAGGATCTGATGAGTGATAAATATTGGTTTTGTTGTTATTTATGGAAATTGATTAGATTTTGGACTATTTGACTGTCTTTATATCATGTTTGTTGATCACTTTTGTTTCCTTCATGCAGAAAAGTAGAAGTGGATGGTTGCACCTATATATGTTCAATCAATCAACTGTGCCTCAATCCGAAACTAGTTGAATTTACTGGTAATGGTAGGATTTTTTTGTCTATTTAGCAGAATTCTGATGATTTTCTCTGATTTTCCAGTAATTTATGTCGAGTGTTTTGATGTTCGAAACCAGTTA
The DNA here is from genome assembly GCA_018342035.1 of Solanum appendiculatum. Classification (NCBI taxonomy): domain Eukaryota; kingdom Viridiplantae; phylum Streptophyta; class Magnoliopsida; order Solanales; family Solanaceae; genus Solanum; species Solanum appendiculatum. The sequence continues at coordinate 561,825 of JAGDQO010001434.1, forward strand.
GTTGTTGATAGTAAACTAGTTTGTTTGATTTGTTTTTCCTTGGATGGTTTTTATGTAGAGAATAGCAGAAGAAATGTATAACCGGGGAGACCTTCTGCTAGCCCAAGATCGTTAACTAAGATCGGAAGATTCAACTAAAGAAGAGGAAGCTAGAAAGGAGAAAGAGTATTTTTGGAAAGGAGAACTTGTTATGGAAGAAGACTCTTTGATTTGTCTTGTTTTTGGGTTGTATACAAATGACAATGGCCATCCCTATTTATACTTGTATAGGGATGCTTCTAGAAATTATTCTAGATACATCTACAAGAAAAATCTAGATATTCCTATCTGTTAACTATCTAACAAAAATCTAGATTTTTTTATAATTCACTATAAATATCTAATTCTCTCGAACATCTACACAATTCTTAGATACATCAAGTACTTAAGGTATTACTCTACATAACTCTAGAAAGTTCTACTAAATATCTAGGATTATTTGTACCTCCAAAAAATCATTTTTATTTTTCACGTTTTACCCATTGTATTGTATTGCATTGTTAGATGCAATGTGTGTTTTGATTGTTACTTCAATTTTGTTATATAGTATCGTTAGATACACTTGATGTCTCTGTATTGGGTGGTGGGGGATTCTTTTATGTTTTTTTTTTTGCGAGTATGAACGTTCTCTTTCTCTTCTTTTATATTGTACTGATATTTTGGCATATCTGGTTGCAGGGTGCTACTAGAGGAGTGTGATCTAGTGTTTCAGTTGTGTTCTACGACTTGATTGATATCGTCTCGAGATGAAAAGAAAAGCTTTAGCTTTATCTGATTCTGGAAGCATGCCAGTTTCAGGGAACAAAGAGGTCTCAATCTGATTTCTTATTTGCTAATGAAAATTTGTCTAACTGTGTAATAATTGCTTTGTTTTTTAATATTTTACTCTATTTCATCATGTATTTGCAGCCTGGAGTTCTTGCCCGGCAGTCTAGTAACTTATCTTCGTCGTTTCTTCCTTTTAAGAAGAGGTTGTATCTTCGTGCACCTATCCATCCTGAACACTCTTGTTCTAATATTGAAAATGAATCCAAGACCAAAGATGTAGTTCCTGTTGAAGATGCAAGTCAAATTGATCTGTTACGTAAGACATCTAGTTCACATATTACGGAGAGATTGGTATTCTGGGCGTGATTTCGAAAGCTATGGAGGTCTAGCTGATTATGGCTTCAGACATAAACATAATGACTATGATAGTAGACTAGATTGTGCTGCCTTTGCTAGTAATAGGAGGAGGATTCCATTAAATGATGACTAGCCTGTTAACATGATGGACAACTAAATAATTGTACATATTAATGTAATTATATACTGCTATAAATTAGTATTATCATAAAGATTTGTTGTAGAATCAGAGAAATAAATATTGTGATAGAATAGCTTATTTGGAGGGATAGCAAAGCAGATTTGGAGGGATTGAATAACAGATTTGTAGAGATAGAATAACTAATCTTTAGGGATAGGAATGGCGGATCTTTAGGGATGTGTAATCCTTATACTCTCTATATAATGGAAAGACTCTCTCACTTTGAGGGGCATTCAGCAGAAAATTGACATGGTATTAGAGCCTTCTCTTGGCTGTCTTGTTTCACAGAGTCATCTGTGGTTCCTTCTAATTTTTTTTTGGAAAATCTTGGTTTTTGTTGACTGTTCGTCGACAATCAGTCTTACCACCTAGGACTTTTGTCCTTGGTAATGCTAGTTGCTTTCTCGAGTCTTTGTAGTTTTCATAGATATTCAAAAGCATGAATTCACATCACTTTGAATCCCTGGAAAAAAATATTCTTCTTGGGAGTTTCAGTTTCAGTTATTTATCACCGGCAAAGAACTATGGGGCCATATAGATGGAAACGATCCTGCTCCTACTGATCCGACAAAGCTAGGTGAATGGAAGATTAAAGATGCTCGGGTGATGACATGGATTCTATGGTCAATTGACTATCTTATTGTTTTTAATCTCAGGCCGTATAAGACATCTAAGGCCATATGGGATTAGTTACAAAAGGTTTACAGCCAAGATAATAGCGCAAGACGCTTCCAGTTAGAGTATGAAATTGCTAATTACTCTCAAGGAGGTCTTTCTGTTCAGGATTATTTTTCTAGATTTCAGAACTTATGGGTTGATTTTACATATATTGTCTATGCCAAAATACCTACTGAATCTCTATCTGTGATTCAGGCAGTTCATGAGCAAAGCAAGTGAGACCAATTTTTGATGAAATTACGCTCCGACTTTGAGAGTGTTCTCTCTAACTTGATGAATCGTGACCCGTCTCCCTCTTTGGATGTTTGTTTCAGGGAATTGCTTCGTGAAGAGCAACGTCTTGTCACACAAAACACTTTTAAGAAAGAAAATGATGTCACTGTTGCATTTGCTGCTCAAGGTAAAGGAAAGGGCAAGAACTCAATGCTACAGTTGCAAGGAATATGGTCATATTGCTAGTAATTGTGGTAAGAAGTTATGTAATTATTGTAAACAACAAGGACACATTATCAAAGAGTGTCCCGAGTGCCCTCAAAATTGTAGGGTCAATGTTTTTCAAGCTGGGATAAATGGTTCCACTATTGATAACTCATCTTCAGGACAAGTTCTTACTCCTGAAATGCTACAACAAATGAACATGTCAGCCTTTTCAGCATTGGATTACAAGGTAATGATGTTATATCTAATTTTTGGATTGTTGATTCAGGTGCTTCCAATCATATGACCAACTCAACGAGCATCTTAAAAAATGTTCGTAAGTATCAAGGTCCATCACAAATACAGATTGCCAATGGTAGTAATTTACCCATTACCAAGGTTGGGGACATTACTCCAACTTTCAAGATGCTCGTTGATCGGTACAAAGCTCGATTGGTTTTTCTTGATAACAGACAAGAGTACGGGGTGGACTATGAGGAAACTTTTGCACCCGTAGCAAAAGTGACTATGGTGAGAACTATTATTACCATTGCTGCTTCACAAAACTGGTCACTTTATCAAATGGATGTCAAAAACGCTTTTCTCCATGGTGATCTTAAAGAAGATATTTATATGAAACCTCCACCTGGTTTGTTCTCATCACCTACATCAGATGTATGCAAGTTGAAGCGGTTTTTGTATGGATTAAAACAAGCTCCTAGAGCTTGGTTTGATAATTTTCGATCTACTTTGCTACAGTTTTCTTTTGAGTAGAGCAAATATGACTCATCTTTGTTTCTTCAGAAAACATCTATAGGTTGTGTTCTTCTTTTGGTGTATGTAGATGACATTATTATCACAGGAACCGATTCTTCGTTAATCACTAGCCTCCAACAGTAGCTTAAATATTCTTTTTATATGAAAGATCTTGGTACTCTTACATATTTCTTGTGTTTGGAAGTTCAAAATGATGCTTCATGTGTGTTTCTAAACCAACACAAATATACTCAGGATCTGATTTCTTTGGCTGGTCTTCAAGATTCCTTCTTCGTAGATACTCCATTGGAATTGAATGTGAAGTATTGTTGTGAGGAAGGCGATCTTCTTCCTGATCCAACTATATTTCGACAATTAGTTGGGAGTCTAAATTACCTTACTATTACTCAGCCTGATATCTCTTTTGTAGTTCAACAAGTTAGTCAATTTATGCAAGCTCCCCGTCATCTCCACTTGGTGGCTGTTCTTCGCATCATTCGGTATCTTCTAGGAACATCTACTCGTGGATTGTTCTTTCCAAGTGGTTCTCCTATTCGTCTTAATGATTTTAGTGATTCTGATTAGGCGGGATGTCCTGATGCTCGTCGTTTGGTCACTGGTTGGTGCATGTTTCTTGGAGAGTCATTGATATCTTGGAAGAGTAAAAAACAAGATCGTGTGTCAAAATCTTCAACAGAGGCTGAATATCGATCCATGTCTACTGCTTGCTCCAAGGTTGTATGGCTTCGTGGATTACTTGCTGAGATTGGATTTCCTCAATCTCATCCTACTCCTCTCCATGCTGACAATACAAGTGTTATTGAGATTGCTACTAATCCAGTTTTTCATGAGAGGACCAAACACATCGAAGTAGATTGTCATTATATACGAGAAGCTGTAGATAAAGGTGTCATTACTCTTCCACATATTGATCTGAGGCAAAAAATATATTTTCTTATCATTAATTTCCTCATATTTATTATTTATATTTGTCCTTTTTTAGCATGAATTTTATGGATTGTGCTAAATAGTGTATTTTATTTGTAGGATTAAATTGGTACAAAGTTGAAGAAATTTGGAGCTAAAATGAATTAATTATGAAAGATTGAAGAAGGAAAATCAAGCAGGCAGCTTAATGGATTAAATTGAATATTATATTTTTTTTTTTGGTGAGTATGAATGTTCTGTTTCTCTTCTTTTGTTTTGTATTTGATATTTTGGCAGATCTGGTTGCACGGTGCTACTAGAGGAGTGTGATCTAGTCTTTGAGTTGTGTTCTACGACTTGATTGATATCGTCTCGAGATGAAAAGAAAAGCTTTAGCTTTATCTGATTCTGGGATTATGCCAGTTTCCGGGAATGAAGAGGTCTCAATCTGATTTCTTATTTGCTGCTGTAAATAGGTCTAACTGTTGCTTTGTTTTTTAATATTTTACTCTATTTCATCATGTATTTGCAGCCTGGAGTTCTTGCCCGGCAATCTAGTAACTCTTCGTATGTTCTTCCTATTAAGAAGAGGTACTCTATGCTCTATTCTCGTGCACCTATCCATCCTGAACGCTCTTTTTCTAATGAAAATGAATCCAAGACCAAAGATTCTGGCTTGGGACAAAGATCGACCTTGAATTCTTGTGATAGTACAGGTAATTCTAATACTCCCAATAAGTCTCTTCTAGAGGTAAAAGAAGAAAGGCCTTTGGGTGTGAAGGTTGACTCTCAGCCTACTATGCTTCCATTTTTATCTGTATCTCCGGAAAAGAATCCTAATACTAGTTCCGGTCCTTCAAGAAATGTTGATGGTCTAGTGAAACCAGCATTGGCCGAAAAATTAGCTGGCCAGGAAGCTATAGGTACAGCAAAAGTTTCTGTCAGGAAAGAAGTTATTGCCAAACAAGGGGAAAGCCACATTAAACTTGAACTTCCTGCCCATTCAGGGCACGTTGAACTGTCATTAGGCCCAAAGAAACCTCATGTTTCTTCTTTGGTTGATCCAGATGCTAAGGAGAGTTGTCTGATGCATGGAACTGTAAATCCTTCAATGCCTTCTCTTTCCTTGAATAAAAGGAAGGACATTTCCAAGGAAGGAAGTTGCAAGAATAGATTGAATAACAATGATGCTGATGATACTGCACACACTGATAGATCTAACTGGGATCTGAATACTCCCATGGATTCATGGGAGGGTTCTGGTGATGTTGTTCCTGTTCAAGATACAAGTCAAATTGATCTGTTACATAAGACATCTAGTTCACTAGACAGAAAGCCGCCTAGTAGTTCTTCTGTTATTGGTTCTAATGGTGATAAAGGGAAGCAAGTTGTTGGAGCTAGTGAGCAGGAATTTAATTTTCCCATTTCATCAATACATCCTAGCCTACGACACAAGTCTGCGGATGTGCTTCGTCTTAGTCTTGGTAGTACTTTACGAGGGTTTGACTCCTCAGGACTGCAGACATTGGCTAAAGTAGACTCCAGCAGGGTTAGTCCAAACTCGAGTTTGCTGAAAAATCTGGCATTGGATAGAAATATGAATTCCCCTACTTGTAAAACTGTTAAGTCAGAACCTGTTTTAGAAACCTTGGTACAAGCTAATGCTGGAACTGCGGTTCGTTCAGCTGTAACATTCGAGGCTAATGTTGTAAAAACTGAGGTTGTGAGGCAGAATCTGCAGTCTACTGAGTTGTCAACTTATGGTCCTCCAGAATTACTTGAGCAAAAACCAATGAAATGTGAATCACTCCAGGAAATATCCATGACATTAGATGTGATTGCGCCCCAATCAGTTGGAAGGGTTTTGCAGCTTCAGGAGAGTTCTTCTTCTTCTTCTACACTGGCAATGCCTTTGACCCCTCAACAGGGATGCACTTCTAGATTGTCTACCTGTTCAGATTTGTCTGTGAGTGGTGGGGACTTGTCTACTCCATCTGAGTACTCTGTTCATACTAATGAAGCTAATAGGAGTAAAAATGCTCTAGATCAGGCAAATGCTTATATTGCTGCTCAAAATGCATACTTTGACCTCAAAGAACTAAATGTATGCAGTGATAAAGTGGAGGCATCTGTTTCCGCGAGCATGAATATTGAAGATCACATGGTATACAAAAAGACACAAGACGCACATAATTTGGTTGCAAGTGGTGAGGGGTCGGCAAATGATGGGGAAAAGATAAGTATATCAGCTTGTACAGAAGAAGAATGTTATGGTTCTGATTATGAATCTGATGGTCATCAGGCTTTTGCGGGACATGTTGACACTGAGAGTGTGGGGTGTGTCGGAGAGGATGAGGAATATGAAGACGGTGAGGTCCGAGAACCAATGATGCAGTCGATTGCAGAAGACCCAATTGCTGAGGGGATGGATTCAGAAAAAAATAAAAATGATCATAAAGACATTAATCTGCGAAGTCCATTATTAGATAAAGAGGAAACAATCGGAGATGATGAGCAGAGGCCTATTGGTGCTATTTACCAAGGATCAGTTGATCAATCAGGAAGAGCAGAGGGATGTGAAAAGGATGTCTTTTGTGTTGGACCATCTGCTGGGAGCAGAGGAGCTGGCAGGAATGTTGGCGAGGCTAATAATGAGTGTATTGGAAGATCTGATACGTCACCAGCAGCCCTTTCATCTTTGCAACATGCTGATACACCTGTTAATACTACCTGTAGTAAAGATTTGTCAAATTTTGGAAGCAAGAGCCGGATCATCAGTTTACCTCGTGCATCCGATGTGACATTTCCTAGTAAATTCAGAACTGTAACGGGTAGGTCACTGTCTTCAAGAAGTGGAAGAGATCGGTATTCTAATAAGGAGGAGGAGAAATTCCATCTACGTAGGAATAGGTGATTTTTTCTTTTTATTTCTGTTTGATTTGTTATTTTTTTATAATGCTGCTCAATTCTTGACTATTTCTTACTGCACTTTTTCCAGAGATGAAATCTATGGTCATGGTTCTAAATTTGTGCGAGATAGGTCTCTAGACCGTTCATTTGGTAGCTCAAGGGAGGACTTCATGCATGGAAGAGGGAAGGGCTCGGACCGATTTCACAGATCACGTAGAAATAGGGATTCTGGGCGTGGTTTTGAAAGCTATGGAGGTGTAGCTGATTATCGCTTCAGACATAAACATACAGCTGCTGTTGGGGAATATGAAAATGAACGTAATGCCTATGATAGTAGACTAGATGGTGCTGCCTTTGGTAGTAATAGGAGGAGGAAGCCATTAAATGATGACTTGCCTTCATTTCGGCATCCACCTGCACGTCGACTGTCCCCCAATGGAAGGAAAGATGCTGCGGCGATGGGCATTCAAATGCTTCATAGAGCTCCCAGGAATATCAGCCCAAGCAGATGCACTGGTGAAGATGGCTGTGAGTATGTTGGTCTTAGGCATAGTGAGAAGTTTGACAGAGACTTTCCAGCAGATATTAGTGATCCTGTTTATAGTCACCAGCAATCTATGTATGATAGACTTGATGCTCATTTCGTTCAGGGTAATACAAAGTTTACCGCGATGCAGAGAAGTGATTTCCCTCAAATTCAGTCTAAATCTCCTGTTAGATCCCGTACTTGGTCGTCTCCTCGGAGGAGATTGACGGAAGGATTGAATGGTCATCAAGATTCATCTCAGCACAGGTCTCCAGTTATGTACAGGGAAGATAGAATGAGGTCTTCTCCACGAACTTCTTTTACTGACGAAGCAATAGCTCCTCAAAGGCGTGACTCTCCATCTTATACTGCTCGTCGTCTGAATGATATGAGGGATGTGGATGCTATACAGGAGCACAGGCATCCCAGGTCTCTTTCTAACAGAAGAAGTCCACCTGATCAGGTATTTACTAGTACCAATAGGAGAGTTGAGATTTTAGATCATCGGGAGAGGGCTGATGGTGATGGGTACTTAGATGGGCAGAGACACACTGGTAGATTTCCTGAGCTTCACAGTGGTGAAAGTACTGACAAAAGAAGGAAGTATGGCGAGAGGCAAGGAGGACCTAGGCAAATGAGAAATGTCGAAGAGCAAGATGGTGGTAATTTTAGACAGAGCAAACAACTTTGGCATGAAGACGAATTTGATGTCTCCAGATTGAAGAAAAGAAGATTTTGACTTGATAGCTCACTGAACCTGGGAAACATTGTTTTATAGAAGACGGGTAACAGTAACATGCTCTTGTATTATAGAAGAAGAGAGAGACACCTGAATGCATCTAGATGAATGATAGTTGTAGAAGAGATAGATCGCTACTCTAGACACAGTGGGGTATCTCCTGATTGAAAAACAGTTTTTGACTTAATAGATGATCAAACCTTTAATCTATGGGGAAGTATGCATTTATACATGTTTTTGCTTCAATCTTGCTGCGAATTGGCTGTCCAAGGGGCGCGCTTCTTACCATTGCTGCCTGCTATTTGTTGTTCCAGAAGGTTAAAAAAATTAGTTTAAGTTGCTACTATTCTTGGCATGAATACTGGTAGTTTATGTTGCTAATGTGCATGCAGGCTTTGTGTATTGGTTATAAGGCCTTATAACACAGATCTTAGCCAACCTTAACATAACTTGGAATGGAGCAGAGACCATTGGATAGTTTGGGAAGCTTAGAATTCCTCTCTGAGTTTTCTACAACTTCAACCTAAGACTGATGAACACTTACATTGACTCCTAGCAATAACAACTTGACAACACTAATTGCGCGGGGTAAATGACAGGTTTATAAGTAGGATAGTGTGCATGTAGACCGTACCCCTACTTTGGAAGGTAGAGAGACTATTTGCGATAGACTCAGCTTAAGAATATGCATAACAAAAGAGTCTAAGAAAAAGGAATAAGTTATAGTAAAATACTAAACATGACAAAGCATTCTCAGGAATAGTAAATACAATAAAATAGGATAATAGTGCACAAGAAACAATAAATCAAATTAAAGAAACGTCTACAAGAATATTACTATCACTAAAGTATGACAAGATAAGATACAGCATACTCAACAACCCACTAATATTCTAGTCAGTCAACTCGTTCCATGTAGGTTGGAATATTACTTAATGTATGTAGTATCAAAAAATAAGAGCTCTGGCCAAATGGGAAAATATGACATATTTTTTAATATAAATTAATAATATCCCTTAATCGTATATCACTATTACTCCCTCCGTCTCATATTAGATGGACATGTGACTAAAAATAGTTATCCCATATTACTTGATTACTTACTAAATCAGGATAGTATTAATTAAATCAGAAAATCAATTTGCCTAGCTCCTCCTTGCCTCTCGCCATACTTCCCTCTTTCGTCAGTACTTCCACCACTGTGAAGCTCAGGAAATCTACCAGTGTGTATCGGCCCATCAAAGTACCCAACACCATCAACCCTCTCCTGATGATCTAAAATCTCAACTCTCGGCCTATTGGTTCTAGTAAATACCTGATCAGGTGGACTTCTTTTGATAGAAAGAGACCTCGGATGCCCGTGCTCCTGTACAGCATCCACATCCCTCGTATCATTCAGACCACGAGCAGTATAAGATGGAGAGTCACGCGTTTGAGGGGCTATTGCTTCTTCAGTAAAAGAAGTTCGTAAAGAAGACCTCATTCTATCTTCCCTGTACATAACCGGAGGAAGGGACCAAGTATGGGATCTAACAGGAGATTTTGACCACATTTGAGGGAAACCGCTTCTCTGCATTGCAGTAAACTTTGTATTACCTTGAACGAAATGACGATCAGGTCCATTGTACATAGACTGTTGGTGACTCTAAACAGGATTACTAATATCAGCTGGAAAGTCTCTATTAAACTTCTCACTATGCCGAAGACCAACATACACAGAACCATCTTCACCGATGCATCTGCTTGGGCTGATATTCCTGCGAGCTCTAAGAAGCATTTGAATGCCCATCATGGAAACATCTTCTCTTCCACAGGGGTACAGTCGACGTGCAGGTGGATAATGAAATGAATGCAAGGCATCATTTAATGGATTCCTCCTCCTATGACTAGCAAAGGCAGCACTATCTAGTCTATTATCATAGTCATTACGTTCATTTGCAGATTCCCAAGCAGCAGCTGTACGTTTATGTCTAAAGCAATAATCAGCTACACCTCCACAACTTTCAAAATCACGCCCAGAATACCGGCCATGGCCCCAGCCCCAGCTCCTCCCTCTTCCACGCATGAAGTCCCCCCTTGAGCTACCAAATGAACGGTCCTGAAACCTATCTCGCACAAATTTAGGACCATAACCATAGATTTCATCTCTGGAAAAAGCACAGTAATAAAGAGTCAAGAGTTGAGCAGCATTATAAAAAAATTACAAATCAAACAGCAATAAAAAGAAAAATCACCTATTCCTTCTTAGATGGAATTTCTCCTCCTCCATATAAGAATACCTCTCTCTTTCACTTCTTGAAGACTGAGACCTACCCGTTACTGGTCTGAAATTACTAGAAATGGTAACATCGGATGCACGAGGTAAACTGAAATGACTAGAAAATGTCACATTATAAATAGCGCCAATAGGCCTCTTCTCATCATCACCGGTTGTTTCCTCTTTATCTAATAATGGACTTCGCAGAATTTTTTCAGCTTTCTCATCACAGCCTTTCACAAAGTCATCATAAGGCTCAGTATGAAGTGGCATACTGTAACCTTTTTCTTCATTAGTGAAGCAAAGAGAAGAATGAACATTTTTACTTGAAGATTCATTATTTTTTCCTGAATCCATCCCCTCAACCATTGGGTCTTCTACAATCGACTGCATCATTGGTTCTCGGATCTCACTGTCTACACATTCCTCATCCTCTCCGACACACCCCACACTCTCAGTGTCAACATGTCCCACAAAAGCATGATGACCATCAGAAGCATAACATTCTTCTTCTGTACCAGCTGATATACTTATCTTTTCCCCATCATTTGCCGACCCTTCACCACTTGCAACCGAATTATGTGTGTCTTGTGTCTTTTTGTATACCTTTTGATCTTCAATATTCATGCTCGCGGAAAGAGATGCTTCCACTTTATCACTGGATACATTTTGTTCTTTGAGGTCAAAGTTTGCATTTTTAGCAGCAATATCAGCTTCATTAGTATGATCAGAGTACTCAGATGGAGTAGACAAGTCCCCACCACTCACAGACAAATCTGAACAGGTAGAAGAAGAAGAACTCTCCTGAAGCTGCAAAACCCTTCGAAGTGATTGGGGCACAATCACATCTGATCTCATGAAAGGTTCACATTTCATTGGTTTTTTCTCGAGTAATTCCTTAGTTGACAACTCAATAGACTGCAGTTCTGCCTCACAACCTCAGTTTTTACAACACTAGCCTCAAATGTTCCAGTTGGACGAACCGCAGTTCCAGCATTAGCTTGTACCAAGGTTTCTACAACAGGTTCTGACTCAACTGTTTTACAAGTAGGGGAATTCATATTTCTATCCAATGCCCGTTGTTTCAGCAAACTCGAATTTGGACCAACACTGTTGAAGTTTACTTTAGCCAATGAGTCAAACCCTTGTAAAGTACTACCAAGACTAAGACGAAGCACATCCGCAGACTTGTGTCGTAGGCTAGGATGTATTGATGAGATGGGAAAATTAAATTCCAGCTCACTAGCTCCAACAATTTGCTTCCCTTGTTTGGGAATAATTGGTCTGCTAATGATTGTTTCACTAGATTGTTAACATTTCTTGAAGGGCCGGAACTAGTATTTGTCTTGCATTCATTTTCATTAGAAAAAGAGTGTTCAGGATGGATAGGTGCACGGAGATAGAACATAGAGGACAACCTCTTCTTAATAGGAAGAACACATGAAGAGTTACTAGACTGCCGGGCAAGAACTTCGGAACAGTTTTACAAGTATGGTAATTTGTTTAGTTAAATTTGGTGCTTACATGAATAGTACCGGGTCGATGGTTTGCTAGAATGCAGTACTCTTATTGATATGACTGATTGGGATTTTTATGTGAGAAGTATCCTTGTAATTATTGTAATGGACCACCACTGGATATCGAGTGTCCTATTTGTCATAATGTGAAGCAACAAGTTGGAATGGTTGTCCTAACTCTTATTCCCCTCCCCCTCCCCCCTATTATGATTCTTCTGTTATCTGTGATGTTGACAGAGGTGATGAAGTGGGGAATGCCCAAAAAGGTGGAGGTACGCAGAATTATGGGATCACTTATAACTCAAGTTGGTGAACCACCCCAACTTCTCATGGGGTGGAAATCAGAATCAACACCAAAATCAGGCTCAAGGGCAGAACCAATACAGACCACAAGGTAATGGACAACAATTTCAACAGCCAATAATCAAGGTCTTTTGGGGAGACTTGAGTTGTTCGAAAAAATCACAATGAAGAGCACAAGTTGGGAGAAGAGTTGAGAAGCACCCAAGCGCAGAATCTTGGCAAGGCAGTTCGCACAATTGGCTAATGCAGTTAATGTGCGTCCTCCTGGAGGTCTTCCGGGTGACACGGATCCTAACCCAAGGCAACTGAATGCGGTGAGCACAAGGAGTGGATTACAACTGGAAGAACTAGCTCCAAAGAAGAGAAGTTCTAAGGCGGTGAGAGAAGAAAAGAAACCCGAAGAAGTGTTTCAAGATGCGAATGTCGAGAGGATTGTTCCTCAAATAAAACCACCCCCTCCGTTTCCTCAAAAGTTCAAAAAGCAGAACGAGGACGAATGCTTCGGTTTTGGAGAAGTCTGAGTATCCAAAATTTGGAGCTAAGGAGCACGTTTGAGCTTAAGGGTGGGGTGACGACCCTTGATGAAAATTAAGATTCTTGCTACTAGCTAGGCCTAGAGGCCTCAGGGAGTTTTCCTAACCCTTGTTTTAATTTTTTTTTGCTTTGGGGACATAACATCTTTTTAAGGTGGGGTGGAGGAATGAATTCCTAGTTTTTACTGCTTTATCGGGGTTTGTATTTTTAGGTGGGTTCCTCGGTTTTTGTTTTCTGTACTTTTCCTGAGGATAGTCCCTTTGAACCGATAGGGAGTAAATTTTTTACTTTTTATTTTATTTTTAGAGAAAAGAAAAGACCCTTTTGAGTTGTGTGATACTTGTTATTTAGGCCTAATTTTGAATAATACTTTCTTGTGAATGCTTGATTGCTAATAAAATTGCAGACTCTTTGACACTTAGGTTCATGGTTGTGACTTTGTAAATAACTTATTTTATTTTGTAGTTTGTTATGATCATGTCTCTCTTAGAAGTGGAATTGATCCATCTTGATTGATACTTGTGCCATGTGTGGTGAGAATTTGTTTATTCCATGTTTTGCATCGTAGTCTAGAACTTGCCCTGCATGTTATTGAAGCGAAATAAAAAGTGTTGCTCAGTTTAGGAGATGATAATAGGCTTTCTTTGATTTGTCTTGTTTTTGGGTTGTATACAAATGACAATGGCCATCCCTATTTATACTTGTATAGGGATGCTTCTAGAAATTATTCTAGATACATCTACAAGAAAAATCTAGATATTCCTATCTGTTAACTATCTAACAAAAATCTAGATTTTTTTATAATTCACTATAAATATCTAATTCTCTCGAACATCTACACAATTCTTAGATACATCAAGTACTTAAGGTATTACTCTACATAACTCTAGAAAGTTCTACTAAATATCTAGGATTATTTGTACCTCCAAAAAATCATTTTTATTTTTCACGTTTTACCCATTGTATTGTATTGCATTGTTAGATGCAATGTGTGTTTTGATTGTTACTTCAATTTTGTTATATAGTATCGTTAGATAACGACAAAAATGTCCCATTTTGTGTATGGTGTTATCGCGTCGTTACCTTATTTGTTTTTCTTCTCATTTTTTTCTTTACACATTGTTTAATAATCTTATTTGTCCTTTATCCTACCCTTTTTTCTAGTAGGTCTACCCCGTACCTTTCAAGTTGTTGATGTGCGATGTTATATAACGATGGAGAGCGATACATAAAACACAACACATTATGAAACAATGCGTAAAAACCTTCCAAACAGGGTGTAAATATTCATTCATTATCTGGATCTACACTTGATGTCTCTGTATTGGGTGGTGTGGGATTCTTTTATGTTTTTTTTTTTTGCGAGTATGAACGTTCTCTTTCTCTTCTTTTATATTGTACTGATATTTTGGCATATCTGGTTGCAGGGTGCTACTAGAGGAGTGTGATCTAGTGTTTCAGTTGTGTTCTACGACTTGATTGATATCGTCTCGAGATGAAAAGAAAATCTTTAGCTTTATCTGATTCTGGAAGCATGCCAGTTTCAGGGAACAAAGAGGTCTCAATCTGATTTCTTATTTGCTAATGAAAATTTGTCTAACTGTGTAATAATTGCTTTGTTTTTTAATATTTTACTCTATTTCATCATGTATTTGCAGCCTGGAGTTCTTGCCCGGCAGTCTAGTAACTTATCTTCGTCGTTTCTTCCTTTTAAGAAGAGGTTGTATCTTCGTGCACCTATCCATCCTGAACGCTCTTGTTCTAATATTGAAAATGAATCCAAGACCAAAGATGTAGTTCCTGTTGAAGATGCAAGTCAAATTGATCTGTTACGTAAGACATCTAGTTCACATATTACGGAGAGATTGGTATTCTGGGCGTGATTTCGAAAGCTATGGAAGTCTAGCTGATTATGGCTTCAGACATAAACATAATGACTATGATAGTAGACTAGATTGTGCTGCCTTTGCTAGTAATAGGAGGAGGATTCCATTAAATGATGACTAGCCTGTTAGCATGATGGACAACTAAATAATTGTACATATTAATGTAATTATATATTGCTATAAATTAGTATTATCATAAAGATTTGTTGTAGAATTAGAGAAATAAATATTGTGATAGAATAGCTTATTTGGAGGGATAGCAAAGCAGATTTGGAGGGATTGAATAACAGATTTGTAGAGATAGAATAACTAATCTTTAGGGATAGGAATGGTGGATCTTTAGGGATGTGTAATCCTTATACTCTCTATATAATGGAAAGACTCTCTCACTTTGAGGGGCATTCAGCAGAAAATTGACATGGTATTAGAGCCTTCTCTTGGCTGTCTTGTTTCACAGAGTCATCTGTGGTTCCTTCTAATTTTTTTTTGGAAAATCTTGGTTTTTGTTGACTGTTCGTCGACAATCAGTCTTACCAACTAGTATTTAATTCTTGCATTCTTTTATTTCTTTTGATACTCTTAAATAAATAATTAAACTAGTATAATTTAGTAAATAGTTAATTGACAAGTCTCTGTGGGTTCGATATTCCGGTTCTTAAAGAGCCACTTATTACTTCTGCGACCACGTACACTTGCGTGTGCAATTGGAAGCAACAAGTTTTTTGGCGCCGCTGCCGGGGACTTAGAAATTAACTATTCTTCTAGGTTATACTTTTTCTTTTTTATTTATTTATTTATTTTTAATTTTTTTAGTTAATTTTTTTTCTTTCTACACAATTAATTCTTTTTTTTTTCTTTGAATAATTTGGTACTCTTATTGATATGACTGATTGGGATAAATCATGGTTGGGTGAGAAGTATCCTTGTAATTATTGTAATGGACCCCACTTGGATATCGAGTGTCCTATTTGTCATATATGTGATGGTCAATTTGGTCATTGGAATGGTTGTCCTAACTCTTATTCCCCTCCCCCTCCCCCCTATTATGATTCTTCTGTTATCTGTGATGTTGACAGAGGTGATGAAGTGGGGAATGCCCAAAAAGGTGGAGGTACGCAGAATTATGGGATCACTTATAACTCAAGTTGGTGGAACCACCCCAACTTCTCATGGGGTGGAAATCAGAATCAACACCAAAATCAGGCTCAAGGGCAGAACCAATACAGACCACAAGGTAATGGACAACAATTTCAACAGCCAAATAATCAAGGTGCGAAGCAAGGGGGCATGACTAAGGATGAGTTGTTCGAAAAGCTAAGTACAGAAATCAGCAACAAGTTGGGAGAAGAGTTGAGAAGCACCCAATTAGCGCAGAAAAATCTGGAAAGGCAGTTCGCACAATTGGCTAATGCAGTTAATGTGCGTCCTCCTGGAGGTCTTCCGGGTGACACGGATCCTAACCCAAGGCAACTGAATGCGGTGAGCACAAGGAGTGGATTACAACTGGAAGAACTAGCTCCAAAGAAGAGAAGTTCTAAGGCGGTGAGAGAAGAAAAGAAACCCGAAGAAGTGTTTCAAGATGCGAATGTCGAGAGGATTGTTCCTCAAATAAAACCACCCCCTCCGTTTCCTCAAAAGTTCAAAAAGCAGAACGAGGACGAATGCTTCGGTTTTGGAGAAGTCTGAGTATCCAAAATTTGGAGCTAAGGAGCACGTTTGAGCTTAAGGGTGGGGTGACGACCCTTGATGAAAATTAAGAGAACATGCTACTAGCTAGGCCTAGAGGCCTCAGGGAGTTTTCCTAACCCTTGTTTTAAATTTTATTTGATGCTTTGGGGACATAGCATTTTTTTTTAAGTGTGGGGTGGAGGAATGAATTCCTAGTTTTTACTGCTTTATCGAGTCTTTTTGTATTTTTAGGTGGGTTCCTCGGTTTTTGTTTTCTGTACTTTTCCTGAGGATAGTCCCTTTGAACCGATAGGGAGTAAATTTTTTACTTTTTATTTTATTTTTAGAGAAAAGAAAAGACCCTTTTGAGTTGTGTGATACTTGTTATTTAGGCCTAATTTTGAATAATACTTTCTTGTGAATGCTTGATTGCTAATAAAATTGCAGACTCTTTGACACTTAGGTTCATGGTTGTGACTTTGTAAATAACTTATTTTATTTTGTAGTTTGTTATGATCATGTCTCTCTTAGAAGTGGAATTGATCCATCTTGATTGATACTTGTGCCATGTGTGGTGAGAATTTGTTTATTCCATATTTTGCATCTTAGTCTAGAACTTGCCCTGCATGTTATTGAAGCGAAATAAAAAGTGTTGCTCAGTTTAGGAGATGATAATAGGCTTTCTTTGATTTGTCTTGTAAATTTTAGCTTTTTCAGATATTATATCACTAGTTCGCCCTTTTGAGCCTGTAGCCTTTTGTTGGTAGCCATATTTTGCCCTTAACTATTTTGTTGAATCCCTAGTTTTTGCACCTTGCTTCCTTGAGCACTGTAGCATAGACTGATTATAATTGTTATATCTGGAAAAAGAAAAGGGGGGGTTGAATGAAAAAGAAATCAATGATGGCTACAAAGTGGTGAAAAAAGCCCTCTTCGAAAGAATGTGACATGAAAAAAAAAAATTCTTTGAGAAAAAAATAATATTATTACTGTGAAAGAAAAAAAAAATGATTGAAGCATTCTTGAGATGATGAGAATTACTTGTGAAATAATTGTTGAAGAAAGGGCTGAAAATAAAGAGAAGAAAATAATGGGTGATGAAGTCTAAAAATACAAAGTGCTTAGAGAAGTGTGAGTCACTATTATATAATTTTCCTACCTGTCCCTTAGCCTACATTACAACCCGTTAAAGTCCTATTTGATTCTATTCAAGCATGCTTAATTAGCGGAGATGTACATAATGAGCAAGCCTATGGTTCTTTGTGCATACATGTGAATTTTATTTGTGAGTGTGAGAGTTGTTCTTTGACGCTAAGTTCTTAATTTATATTCAATCTTTTGAATTGAGTATGTGGACTATTTCTTCTTGTGAGGGCACTTGTTTCATGATAGATAGGTGATGTTATTAACTTTCTTTGATGAGAGTAGGTGAGCAAACTTAAATTTGATGAGTTCAGAGTCTTTCCTTGAGGTTAGGAGGTTAGAGGTTTGTTGTTTATTTGGATGTCTTGCATAATGAGCTGGAATTGTACTTGATGTTTTCAAATTTCAATATGGCCTAATTGTTTGTATCAACCAAAGTGATGGCTTCCTAGTATGATTTTTGAGATGAGCTTTAATGTTTGCTCGAGGACGAGCAAACGTTTAAGTGTGGGGTGTTGATCTGAGGCAAAAAATATATTTTCTTATCATTAATTTCCTCATATTTATTATTTATATTTGTCCTTTTTTAGCATGGATTTTATGGATTGTGCTAAATAGTGTATTTTATTTGTAGGATTAAAATGGTACAAAGTTGAAGAAGTTTGGAGCTAAAATGAATTAATTATGAAAGATTGAAGAAGGAAAATCAAGCAGGCAGCTTAATGGATTAAATTGAATATTATATTAATATTTATATATATGAAAAGTTTGAGGCGGCACAGTTTCACGTAGGAATCCAATTCCATTTTGGTTTTGGGTTCCTAATTTGTTTTAGACTCAGTTATTTTATTCAGGGTTTTCTACATCTATAAATAGTCCATAGAAATAATTATTTGGGGAGAGAGACTTTTGAAGGAAGACACTTTGCAAGGAAAAATTGTCAATATTTTTTAGGGTTCTTTTCTTCTTCTTTTTCTTAGGTATTAGTAGCTAAAGACCCTTGTTCTGGGGCTGCGGCCATGGGTAATTGTTGAACATCGATTGTTTTTGAATTAATGTTGGTTATCGTTTAAATTACTTTTGTATTCTTGTTTTAGTATTTCATGCTTGATCACCATAGAAATAAATCTATTGTCTATTCTTGGACTCGAGAGATAAAGAGGTAGATAGACCAAAGAATGCAAAGAGCTTGTTCTAACTTTGTTTAGATTCGTGTTCAGGAGTGACACCCGGACGAACACCTCGCTTGGTTACGAAACAGGATGAAATATAAATGCTCGCCAATTAGGACTGTCTATCCCCGCTCAACGATGTAGTTAGACAGCTAGTTGGAGTAGGCGATTAGAGGTCGAGAGATCATGATCATAAAATCAACCCTGTAAATCAGTAATTTGATAACCTTAGTTAATTCATTACATGAGATGCGATACATGAAACCCTATGCAAGCTGCAGCCCTGGAATTGTCTCAATCACTGTAAGTTAATCTTAGTATTTAATTCTTGCATTATTTTAGTTCCTTTGACACTCTTAAATAAATAATTAGACTAGTATAATTTAGTAAATAGTTAATTGACAAGTCTCTGTGGGTTCGATATTCCGGTTCTTAAAGAGCCACTTATTACTTCTGCGACCACGTACACTTGCGTGTGCATTTGGGAGCAACACATATGTCCAATGATCTTCAAATAGCTGATGTGTTTACAAAATCCATGGTACGGCAACGCCATCAGTTTCTAGTAGGCAAATTGATGCTTCTTGATCCACCAACATCAATTTGAGGGGGGATGTTAGCATGATGGATAGCTAAATAATTGTACATATTAATGTAATTATATAATGCTATAAATTAGTATTATCATATAGACTCTCTCACTTTGAGGGGCATTCAGCAGAAAATTGACATTGCCTTCATTTCGTTATCCACCTGCATGTCGACTGTTCCCTAATGGAAGAGATGATGCTGCCGTGATGGGCATCAAATGCTTCATAGAGTTCCCAGAAATATCAGCCCAAGCAGATGCACTGTTGAAGATGGCTCTGCGTTTGTTGGTCTTCGGCATAGTGAGAAGTTTAATAGAGACTTTCCAGCTGTTTATAGTCATCAGCAATCTATGTACGATGGACCTGATGGTCATTTTGTTCAGGGTAATACAAAGTTTACTGCGATGCAGAGAAGCGGTTTTCCTCGAATGCAGTCTAAATCTCTAGTTAGATCCCGTGCTTGGTCCTCTCCTCGGAGGAGATTGATGGAAGGATTCAATGGTCATCAAGATTCATTTCAGCATAGGTCTCCAGTTATGTACAGGGAAGATAGAATGAGGTCTGAAGAAGCAATAGCTCCTCAAAGGTGTGACTCTCCATCTTATACTGCTCGTCGTCTGAATGATATGAGGGATGTGAATGCTGTACAGGAGAATGGGCATCTGAGGTCTCTTTCTAGTAGAGGAAGTCCACCTGATCAGGTATTTAAAAGAACCAATAGGAGAATTGAGATTTTAGATCATCAGGAGAGGGCTGATGGTAGATTTCCTGAGCTTCACAGTGGTGAAAGTACTGATGAAAGAAGGAAGTATGGCGAGGGGAGACGAGAACCTACGCGAATGAGAAATGTCGAAGATCATGAAGGTGGTAATTTTAGACAGAATGAACAACTTTGGCATGAAGAAGAATTTGATGGGTAAATAACAAATATCTAGAGAAGTTACTTAGGGTATGCTTTCTCTC
This sequence comes from Solanum appendiculatum, assembly GCA_018342035.1. Lineage (NCBI taxonomy): Eukaryota > Viridiplantae > Streptophyta > Magnoliopsida > Solanales > Solanaceae > Solanum > Solanum appendiculatum. Next base: position 582,156 of record JAGDQO010001434.1, read on the forward strand.
TCGGTGCAAGATAGCATAACTTGCGCCCACCATGGGTAAGCAAGTTCGTATACCCACTCAAAAGGCAATAATGGCAAAGGAAGCATTACATATGAAGGAGAACTCCCCGCGAGGTCGAAAACCAGATCCGGGGGAAGGGAAATCAACATAATCAAGTCAAAGAGTAGCTGAATCGAGTACAAAATCAGTGGAATCTATAGGAACTGAGGAATTGGGGATAAGAAAGACAGATTTAGCTTCAAATCAGCTGACAAGCAAAGGTACTACTGCGAAGGAGAAATCGAGTGAGACAAGGCAAATGCAGACTAATGGAACAGTGCCATTCAATAAGGAAGTAATACGACAACAGCAAGACCAAGCAGCAGCCTTCTGGAATGGGGTTATTCAGATATCTGAATATGGAAGCCCAGTGGAATCAAGCAATAGTAAGAAGTCATGGGCGGATGAAGTGGAAGAGGAGGCTAACTCAATAGGTAAGAAGAAATCAATATGGGATGACTTTGACATAGTGAAATTGTCTAATGTAGGATACAAATTGGAGTATGTAACTCCAGCAAAAAGGGGGGATGTTAGAGTGGGTAAAAGTCCCACATTGTTGGGGAATGGACTGGTGGTCTCCTTATATGGAATTGGGCAAACCTTCCCTCATGAGCTAGTTTTTGGGGTTGAGTTAGGCCCAGGTGCCATATCTTTACATGGTATCAGAGCCAGGTCCATCCCCGTTTGGGCTTCCGGTCCACGCTCCAGTCGGATCTGGACGTGAAGGGGGGGTGTTAGAGTGGGTGAAAGTTCCACATTGGTTGGGGAATAGACTGGTGGTCTCCTTATATGGACTTGAGCAAACCTCCCCTCTTGAGATAACTTTTGGGGTTGAGTTAGGCCCAGGTGCCATATCTTTACGGGGGATATAGTAGAAATTGAAATGGAGGATATTAGATCTGAAATTACATACGGGGAAATACTGTGGTATGCTATGTGCTAGGAACACATCCTTCCTTTACAGTGATACATGGATACATTCAGAGGTTATGGGGTAAATATGGTATAGACAAGGTGGCTACGTTAAGAAAAGGGGTGTTAGTTGTGAGATCTGAAACAGTGATAGGGAAACAAGAGGCATTACAGGGAGGCATTTATCATTTTGATAATAAATCATTCATTGTCAAAGAATGGACACTGGAGTTAGAATTCACCAAAGAGGAACTACACACCGTCCCTATCTGGATCAAATTCCCAGGTCTGGACTTCAAATATTGGAGTAGAGCAGGGTTGAGTAAAATAAGTAGCTTAATAGGGAAACCTATGGTGGTGGACCACAATACTGAGGAAAGAAATGGGCTGAACTTTGCTCGAATTTTGGTAGAGGTTGAGATGGGAGCACAATTGCCAGATGTAGTGAAATTCAAGAATTAAAAAGGTAGATTGATTGAGCAGCGTGTGCAGTATGATTGGAAACCAACACTTAGCAAGTTTTGTGCAAAATATGGACACGAAGAGGAGGTATGCCGACTAAAACAGAGAGGACCTAAGCCTGTTCAGCTACCTCCTAAACTGGTAGATGGTCAAAGGGATGGAAATACTAAACAGTGGCAAGCAAAAGCAGGACAGACTGATAAAGTGACACCACAACACACTAGAACACAAGATGAGGATAAGGTGACAACAAGCAACAAGGAAGGATGGCAAACTCCTGCAAGGATAGGGAAGACACCTCCAAGGAGCCCTCCAGGAAAAACTTCCTAGTTGGAAAGTGCAAACTCATTTCAGGTACTGCAAAACAAAAGTGTGTTGGAAGAAAGCAAAAAGAATGTGGGTGGCTAGACTACAAAGAAATCTGGGAATGGTGAATCTACTTAGCTGGAATGTAAGGGGGCTTAATGCTCTAAATAAGCAAAAGGAAGTTAAAATCCTTTGCAATGAAGAAAAGGTGAGCTTGATTGGCTTACTTGAAACTAAAATAAAAAGTGGGAAAATTGAGAAAATGGCTGCCAGTATGTTTGATGGATGGGAGTATGTTACTAATTTAGAGAGGCACAATAATGGTAGAATATGGCTTACCTGGAGGCCAGACTACTATATAGTAAACCTCATAGGTATGACTGCTCAACAGATAACATGTGAGGTAAAGTTCATTCCCCCACAACTTTTGTTTGAAATATGTATATCGTATGTATATGCTTTTAATAGTAGGGAAGATAGAAAGGAGTTATGGGACAGCCTATTGATTCAAAGTAAGAGGTGCACAAAACCATGGATAATATTAGGTTACTTTAATTCTGTCTTGAATGCTGATGATAGAATAGAGGGGAATCTAGTGACATGGTAAAAAATAATGGACTTCAGTGAATGTGTTAAAGACTGTGGATTGCTGGAATTTCCTACTCATGGGAATAGATATACATGGAGTGACAAACATGATGGACATAGAATTTTTTTTAAAATTGACTGGATATTCATCACCTGAGAATGGATGGATACAATGCCAACATGCAAAGCATTATTCTTGCCTGAGGGGATAAGTGATCATTGCCCGGCTAAAGTAGTTCTTAATGAGGAGTATAAAACCAGGAAATCATTTCAATTCTGCAATGTATGGACAAAGCACTCACAATTCCAAGCAATTGTACATGAAGGATGGAATATAAGTATAGAGGGTTGTATGATGTACAAAGTTGTGAAAAAATTGAAGTTGTTAAAGAGGAAGTTGAGGGTGTTGCATGATCAAGAATCCCAGAACATAGTGAGTGAGGCAAATGAAGATAGGGCTAAACTGAAACAGGCACAATTGCAATTACATATAGACCCTCACAGCCTTGATTGTCAGCAAAGAGAAAGCCAACTATATCAGAAATTTAGGACTTCCTCATACCTGGCTGAATTATTCCTACAACAAAGAAGTAAGGCAACATGGATAAGATTGGGAGATGACAATACCAGATACTTCTATTCAGTCATAAAACACAGAAAGTTGAAGCAGGCTATAACACAACTGAAGGATAGGTCATGAGAATGGCAAACTGATCCTAAAATCATTGCAAGTTTGTTTGTGGAGTACTATGAGGAAATCTTAGGGAATAAGACGGTGCAGAGATGTCAAGCAGTAGGAGACCTGATAAGAAAAGGGAAGGTGCTTACAGAAGAGCAAAAATGTGAACTAATAAAAAGATTTGAACCACAAGAGGTGAAAAAGGCAATGTTTCAAATTGATAGTAACAAGAGCCCTGGACAAGATGGGTTTGGAAGTGAATTCTATAAAGCAGCATGGTCTGTTGTGGGAGAGGATGTCACCAATGCAGTGCTAGAATTTTTTCAGAATAGTAAGATTTTATGGCAGATCAATTTAACAAGTATTGCACTCATTCCAAAGATAGAGGTACCTGAAGTTGCCAGTCAATGTAGACAATCTCATGTTGCAATGTCATTTACAAGTGCGTATCCAAGTTAATTTGCAGTAGATTAAAAATTGCTGTCAGCCATATAGTAGCAGAAAATCAGTCAGCCTTTGTATAGGGGAGATAAATGATGCACAATGTGTTGATATGTCATGATTTGTTAAGGCACTATAATAGAAAGAATGTATCTCCTAGGTGTCTAATGAAAATAGACCCAAAGAAAGCATATGACATGGTGAGCTGGGAGTTTCTTGAGGAAGTACTAGCTGGTTATGGGTTCCCTGAACAATTTATCAAGTGGATCATGTTGGGAGTAGCTACTACTATGTTCTCAATAAAAGTGAATGGGGAGAATCATGGTTTTTTTGCTAGGAGGAGAGGCCTTAGGCAAGGAGATCCTGCACCCCCCTTGCTATTTGTATTAGTGATAGAGTACCTGTCAAGAACACTGCACACTATGAGTTTATTGCCTGATTTCAGATACCATCCAATGTGTAAGAAGCTGCAACTCACTCACCTAATTTTTTCTGATGATCTAATGATATTCTGCAAGGGCAATGTGGCCTCTGTGAATAGAGTAATGGAAGCATTAGCACACTTCAGTGCTGCTACTGGATTGGAGGCAAACATGGAGAAATCAAGCATATTCCTGGCTGGAGTAGATGAGGACACAAGAAGGCAAATTCTAGCAAGAACTAGATTCTCAATTGGCAAATTTCCCATCAAGTACCTTGGCTTACCACTATCACCAAAGAAATGGACAAAAATTGTCTGCTGTTCTCTGATTGACAAGATTACTCAAAGAATTACTGTAACTTACTCAAAACAACTCTCCTATGCTAGTAGTAGGGATGGCAATGGGGCGGGGCGAATGCGGGGAAGGGCGGGTTTTGCCTTATGCGGGGCAGGGCGGGGTGGTCTTTATGAAGGTGCGGGGTGGAGTGGGGCGGGTTGAATTTTTTCAAAAGAAATTTAGTGCGGGTGCAGGGCGGGTTGCGGGTTAACTAACATTAGATTTGAAATTATGAATATTTACCTATGAAATCAGTATATAACTTGAGTGTAGAAGCATAACGAAAATTTATTTACTTTTCCTTTAAATGTTTGTCATTTTCTTTTTTTTTCTTTTATTGGTATCTCAAATGTCCATTTTCCTTTAATTTTAGAAGTTCAAATATGTGCTGTTTATCATGTAATTCTACAGAAAGGAAATGGCAGAATATTGATTTTTTTTTGGATCCTATACAGTATATAATTACCAACATTTGCTGGATTTTCAAGGAGTGCTAAATCTGTTTTTTTTTTGGGGTATTGAATGCTTATGTTGGATAGTGTTTGCTTCTGCTGAAGCAATTTCTTTTACCAAAATTTTGAAGTGATGGAATATTGATACTAAATTAATACCGCTTATCGAAAAAATAAAAAAAATGTGAATTTTATATTTAATATCAAATTCAGTTTTTAAAAATAAAAAAATTATGTGGGGCGGAGCAGGGCGGGTTGAAAATGATAATTTTTGTTATGCGGAGCGGGTTAAACTCTTCGCGGATTTATGCGGTTCACCCCGCAACCGCTCCATTGCCATCCTAGCTGGTAGGCTACAAGTGATTAATGCTGTGTTATTTTCCATACATAGCTTCTCAGGGGCAGTATTTATACTACTCCAAAGCATTCTCAAGGAAGTTGATAAGATATGCAGAAAGTTCCTGTGGGGTAGCAGTGCTGATAAGCGGAAGATAGCCTTGGTCTCATGGGAAAAAATATGTTTTCCAAAGAGACAACGAGGTCTGAATATAAAGAGCAGTAGCAACTGGAATATTGCCTCAGCGGGCCAATTGTTATGGCAAATCATAGTAAACAAGGAGTCATTGTGGGTTAAATGGGTCCATGGAATATACATAAAGGATGATGCTTCTATCTGGACTCACAAGACACCATTAGATTGCAGCTGGTATTGGAGAAAAATAAATGCACTCAAAGAACAAATGCAGGGCTGGTACAATCAAGATAAATATAAGTTGACACAATCTGGCACCTACTCTATCACCAGGAGTTACTTAGCAATAATGGGCCATAGGCCACAACTGAGGACTGCTGGCCTAATCTGGACATCCTTGGCCCTACCTAAGCATCGATTTATGGTGTGGTTGGCTGTCCAAGGAAGATTACTCACTCAGGAGAGGAAGCTGGATTGAACATTCAAGTTGATGACACTGAATGCTGTCTATGTGATGAGAAAGCAATGGAGACTAATGTGCACCTATATTTGAGAAGTGTAAGTGGACTTCAACTGTGTGGCAAAATATGAATCAATGGACAGGTACAACATTGCAAAACAATGGGATCATCCAGAATTTAGACAGCATTAGGAGGAAGCACTGGAAGAAAAGAAAGAAGGAGATTATGGTGGCTATAGGTGGAGCCGTCCTCTATCACACTTGGTGTGCTAGGAATTGGAAAAAATTTAAAGGGAAGCATGTACATACAGATGAGGCACTAAAACAGATAAAGAAGGAGATCATAGAGAGGTTAAGTTTACTAAATAGTTCAAAGAAAGCACGGAATTGTAAGCAGTTTATTCAGCATTTACTATGTAATTAGTTATATGGTTTTGTCGGAGGCCTAGCTTCTGTTATCAGAAATAGGTGCTCTTTAGTTTGTAATTGTTTCTTGGTGGTAATGATAATCTTTTACAGTTGTTATCAAAAAAAGAATTTGATGTCTCCAAATTGAAGAAAAGAAGATTTTTATTTGTGATAGCTCACTGAACCTGCATTATTAGCAGTTGCCATGGGAAACACTGTTTTATAGACTTATGTGTGGCTTAGATAAAATGAAACTAAGAATTTTTCATTATTGGCTTCATGCAGATTGTGGAATGAACCATGAACTAATTAAACCATCATTGCTAAATAGAAATGTCAGACTAACCCTAAAAAATAACTCACTCAAAAAATCACATCCTTTTCCAGCTTTCCTAAAATTAACTAGATAATAAATTTGGGAGCAATACTTTCTTTCAAATTCTTTACATATGTATATTTATTAACATTAATGACAAGTAGTATTTGTATATAATAAGTTTTGAAACATAACACCTCGTATTATTGCATCAACGAATTACATAGTTTAAACATATCTTTAGCATCCTGTATGATCAACTCTCCCAAGAGATTTCCTTCAACAAGGAGATTGAAAATCTAGCTAAGCTATTAGCTATTGTGTTTAAACACCTAGGAATATATATAGATTCGACATGATTGAACATGCTTGAAAGCTTCCAAATATCTTCACACATCACTTCTATCTCCCATGAAGTAGTCACTCATTTTTGAATCACATCAACAACATTTTTAGCATCAGATAAAATCTTCACTAACTTCCATCCCTTGCTGATAGCATATTCAAGAGCTTTCCTAATAGCAATCGCTTCAATAGTCATGACTTTTTCAATATATGGATTGGGGATCCATGCGCACGAAGCAGTTTTTCAAGGCTATACAAAGCCACAATATCGATACTTGTCCTTCTATCATCATTCTGCAATCCTGCATCCGTAAACAATAAAATACCATCTTGCAAATTTGTTACTTTAATCACATGATGATTTCTAGAGGAGCAAGAAGAAAGAATTTTTGTTTTGGTAGTAAATCTTTATATTCCTCGTACTCAAAAATAGATCTAGAAACAATATCTCTTGGTTCTAAGCTTTCCTGATTAAACAACCAAACATTCCTACCTTTCCAAATTTGGCACATAATATTAATGCTCAAGTTTAACAAGTCCGTAGATTCAGGAAAAGATTTATTTAAAAACAAGTCATACCACCAGATAGTGTTATTGTTTCATTGAATTATTGATTCCATATAGATTGGTAGAGTGTACCATAAACTAAATAATCATTGATACAAAAGACTACGAAAGTTAACCTTAAAAAATAACCATATCTGGAAAATTAATAAATGCTCAATGATAAATTTGGTAAGAATATCTTTAAGATTCTCTACAAATCCTAACTAGGATTTATATATAAGATAGAGATAAGAAGAATTATCTGACATTATACTAAAAGGAAACATCAAACAAAATTCAGCAAGGAAACTCTTTTCTCCCCTATTTTGTCTATGTTTTTTTTCAGGTAAAGTTTTGTTTTTTATTCTTTAATTTTTGGATTTTTACCTGATATAGGATCTGATGAGTGATAAATGTTGGTTTTGTTGTTACCTGATATAGGATCTATATATGTTCAATCAATCAATCAACTATGCCTCAATTCGAACCTAGTTGAATTTACTGGTAATGGTAGGATTTTTCTGTATATTTTGCAGAATTCGATGATTTTCCAGTAATTTATGTCAAGTAGTTTGATGGTCGAAACCTTGTGGTGTAGGGATGGGGGATTCTATATTTTTTTTTGTGAGTATTATGAATGTTCTGTTTCTCTTCTTTTGTTTTGTACTGATATTTTGGCTTATCTGGTTGCAGGGTGCTACTAGAGGAGTGTGATCTAGAGTTTCAGTTGTGTTCTAAGACTTGATTAATATTGTCTCGAGATGAAAAGAAAAGCTTTAGCTTTAGCTGATTCTGGAATCATGCCAGTTTCCGGGAACGAAGAGGTCTCAATCTGATTTCTTATTTGCTAATGAAAATTGGTCTAACTGTGTAATACTTGCTTTGTTTTTTAATATTACTCTATTTCATCATGTATTTGCAGCGTGGAGTTCTTTCCCGGTAGTCTAGTAACTCTTCGTCTGTTCTTCCTATTAAGAAGAGGTTGTCCTCTATATTTTGATGTCTACAAATGCGCTGTACTTCAAGGCGTGTAAAATCCCATAATTTTTTGATCTCCATGGAAGAATTTTAGGATATTCTTGTAAAATTAACTAGAAAATAAATTTGGGAGCAATCTTTTCTTCCAAATTCTTTACGTATGTATATTTATTAACATTATACATTCTTCTTTTGTTAGAATGACAAGTAACAACAACAAGAAACTAGGTGGGGTCTGAAGAGGGTAGAGTGTACATAGACTTATCACTATCTTGTGGAGGTAGATAGGCTATTTCAGAAAGACCTTCGGCTCAAGCGCATCAAACCTAAGTGAAAGAAGGAGAAAACAACGAAAAAAACATTTATAAAAAAAAGAACAATAACAACAACAAAATAGTGTGTGCTATTTAATTGTTCCTTTTTTTTTGAAACAAGAACACTTGTACCCCAAAAGGGAAACTATTTACAAGCAGATACCTCTTTACTTTCATACCCATGTTTTTAACTACTAATTCACCTTTACTGTTTGATACTGTCAAAGTATATATATACTCTGATGGTATCAAAGAGAAAGACGCAGTACTTCAATGAAACTAGTCCGTTACTCTTTGATACCATTAGAGTATATATATACTCTGATAGCATCAAGGAGGAAGAGACAGTGTTTCTGCTCAATTACTGCTTGATACTATCAGAGTATATAGATACCATCAGAGTATATAGATACAATTTTGTTTTTTATTCTTGAATTTTTGGATCCTTACCTGATCATGTATTTGCAGCCTGGAGTTCTTGCCCAGCAATCTAGTAACTCTTCATCTGTTCTTCCTTTTAAGAAGACGTTGTATCTTCGTGCACCTATCCATCCTGAATACTCTTTTTCTAATGAAAATGAATCCAAGACCAAAGATGTTGAGACCGCAAGGACATTTGAATAACATATGTTCTATATCTTTCAAGACCACAAATTTTACAAGTATTATCCACATTATTTAGTATTTTTGCTAAATCACCATGGATGGGTAAGAAGTTAATTAAAAAATGTTTAAGCTTATTTTTATCTCCCAACTTCCATTGGAAGTCCCAAAAACATTTAGGAAAAGATTGACAACTAGCTTGAACTTCAAAATTTTTTACTGTCTCACTGATCAAATTCTTTGCAAAGTAGTAACCTGATTTAACTTCATTGTTTTCTGTTATTGTATGATGCCATATTAACCTATCATTATAACCTGTAATAGAAATCGGGATAGACAATATAGCATCAACATCTTCAGCTTTAAAAATCGTATTTAACTCATGTATTTTTCATGTGTGAATATTTGTTGGGTTTTAAAAGGTGTGAATGGAAAATGAAGAGTTATGACTTTTATGAAGAGTTGTGACTTTTATGGAAAGTTGCGACTTTTATGAAGAGTTGTGACTTTTCTGAAGAGTTGTGACTTTTCCGTAAGGTTGTGATTTTTCCAAAGGTTTGAGACCTTTATGATAAGGCACAATAAGCACCCATTCACACTACCCTTTGTTGTCTATAAATAGAGGGGTTTCCTCTTATTTTTCAACAACGAATCTCTAATCTTCCTTTTATACTACTAAATCTAGTATTCTAAGTTTATTTTACTGTTGTTGAATTACGCTTTTTGCGGGTTAAGCTCAACCCGCCCCGCACTCACCCCGCCCCATTGCCATCCCTAGTTGAGTGGTTCGCTGACACAGTGATTTTAGGTACCGATACATTGGTGAGTAAGATCGTTCTATCCTAGAAGGATATATTCCATTAATCTGTGGTACTTGAGGGGAATAATTTTCTTAAGGACACACAGTGGGCTCGATTTTCTTCTTTGAGAAAAATATTTTGTATATTATTTCTAATCTGTTTCAGGTTTTATTTACTAGTTCTAAGTATCTTAGGAATACATGATGAACAACAATACTTGAAAAATTTAGCATTCTATCCTTTTATTTTCGTCTCGACTCTCTCCTTTATAAACTCTAGCATCTTTTCTTGAAACATCTCACAACAGCCGGTAAGCCCAAATACATAGCCATGTCATTTATTTATCGTTGTCCAAGCAACAAGGATATCTCAACTATCTCCTCAGCTCTCACATTTTTACTAAAACAGATTGCTGATTTATCTAGATTAACCACTTGCCTAGAGCTTTGATTATATTTCCTTAAAATATCGGCTACACAACCTGCATTTTGATTGTTAATTGAAAAAAATATAAAGGAGTCATCAGCAAAAAATAAATGAATTACGCTTAACCCATATCTATTCAACTCTAGCCCTTGGATTTCTTTCAATTGTTGATTCCATATAGATTGCTACACCTCCTACCATAAACTAAATTATAATTTTAATGCTCAATGATAAATTTGGTAAGAATATCTTTAAGATTCTCTACAAACCCTAACTAGGATTTATATATATATGTAAGATAAGAAGAATTATCTGACATTATACTAAAAGGAAACATCAAACAAAATTCAGCAAGTAAACTCTTTTCTCCCCTTTTTGTTTATGTTTTTTTCACTCATTTTTTGCTTATTCAATACTCTTTTTGCTGTCTAAGAACAGAGAGAAAGGTTCTTATTTGATTCCTATATATATATCTGTGTGCGATTTAATTGTTCCTTCTTATTCTTGAATCTATGGATATTTACATGATATAGGATCCGATGAGTGATAAATATCGGTTTTGTTGTTACCTGATATAGGATCTATATATGTTCAATCAATCAATCAACTATGCCTCAATCCGAACTAGTTGAATTTACTTGTAATGGTGGATTTTTCTGACTAGTTTGCAGAATTCTGATGAATTTCTCTGATTTTCCAGTAATTTAGATCAAATGTTTTGAGGTTCGATACCTGTTAGTTTTTAATAGTAAATTAGTTTGTTTGATTTGTTTTTCTTTGGATGGTTGTTAGTTGTTACCCATTAGCCATTGTATTGTACAGCATTGTTAGATCAAGTCTGAATGTTCTGTTTCTCTTCTTCCGTATTGTATTGATATTTTCGCATATCTGGTTGCAGGGTGCTACTAGAGGAGTGTGATCTTGTGTTTGAGTTGTGTTCTACGATTTAGCTGATTCTGGAATCATGCCAGTTTCAGGGAAGGAAGAGGTCTGAATCTGATTTCTTATTTGCTATTGAAAATTGGTCTAACTGTGTAATACTTGCTTTGTTTTTTAGTATCACTCTATTTCATCATGTATTTGCAGTCTATTCTTCCTTTTAGGAAGAGGTACTCTATGCTCTATCCTCATGCACCTATCCATCCATCAAGAAATGTTGACGATCTAGTGAAACCAGCGTTGGCCAAAAAATTAGCTGGCCAGGAAGCTATAAGTACGGAAAAAGTTTCTGTGAAGAAGGAAGTTGTTTCCAAACAAGGGGAAAGCCACAGTAAACTTGAACTTCCTGCCGATTCAGGGCATGTTGAACTGTCATTAGGCCCAAAGAAACTTCATGTTTCTTCTTTGGTTGATTCAAATACTAAGCAGAGTTGTCTGATGCGTGGAACTGTAAATCCTTCATTGCTTTCACCGTGTTTGAATAACAATGATGCGGATGATACTGCACACACTAATAAATTAAACTGGGATCTGAATACTCCCATGGATTTATGGGAGGGTTCTGGTGATGACTTGTCTGTGAGTGGTGGGGACTTGTCTAGTCCGTCTGAGTACTCTGATCATACTAATGAAGCTGATATTGCTGCTAAAAATGCAAACTTTGACCTCAAAGAACTAAATGTATGCAGTGATAAAGTGGAGGCACCTGTTTCCGTGAGCATGAATATTGAAGATCACAAGGTACACAAAAAGACACATAATTTGGTTGCAAGTGGCGAGGAGTCGCCAGATGATGGGGAAAAGATAAGTATATCAGCTGGTACAGAAGAAGAATGTTATGCTTCTGATGGTCATCGTGCTTTTACGGGACATGTTGACACTGATAATGTGGGGTGTGTCAGAGAGGATGACTTATATGAAGACGGTGAGATCCGAGAATCATTGATGCAGTCAATTACAGAAGACCCAATGGCTGAGGGGATGGATTCAGGAAAAAATAATGCAGAAAAAGGTTACAGTATGCCACTTCATACTGAATCTCATGATGACTTTGTGAAAGCGTGTGATGAGAAAGCTGAAAAAATTCTTCATAATGTCGCTGTCTTCAGACCTGTAACTGGTAGGTCGCTGCCTTCAATAAGTGGAAAGGAGAGGTATTTTTATATGGAGGAGGAGAAATTCCATCTACAAAGGAATAGGTGATTTTTCTTTTTATTACTGTTTGATTCGTAATTATTTTTTATAATGCTGCTCAACTCTTGACTTCTTATTACTGTGCTTTTTCCAGAGATGAAATCTATGGTTATGGTCCCAAATTCTCTCGAGATAGGTTTCAGGACCATTCATTTGGTAACTCAAGGGGGAACTTCATTCGTGGAAGAGGTAGGGGCTCGGGATGGGGCTGGGGCCGGTATTCTGGGCGTAATTTTGAAAGCTATGGAGGTGTAGCTGATTATCCCGTTAGACTTAAATGTACAGCTCCTGCTTGGGAATCTGCAAATGAACGTAATGACTATGATGGTGCTGCCTTTGGTACTAATAGGAGGAGGAAGCCATTAAATGTTGACTTGACTTCATTACGGTATCCACCTGCACGTCGACAGTCCCCCAATGGAAGAGAGGATGCTGCCATGATGTGCACTCAAATGCTTCGTAGAGCTCCCAGGAATATCAGCCCAAGAAGATACACTGGTGAAGATGGCTTTGCGTATGTTGGTGTTCGGCATAGTGAGAAGTTTAATAGAGACTTTCCAGCTGATATTAGTAATCCTGTTTATAGTCACCAGCAGTCTGTGTACGATGGACCTGATAGTCATTTCTCTCAGGGTGATACAGAGTTTACTGCGATGCAGAGAAGCGGTTTCCCTCGAATGTGGTCGAAATCTCCTGTTAGATCCCGTACTTGGTCCCTTCCTCCCAGGAGATTGACGGAAGGATTGAATGGTCGTCAAGATTTATCTCAGCACAGGTCTCCGATTATGTACAGGAAAGATAGAATGAGATCTTCTGCACGAACTTCTTTTACTGAAGAAGCAATAGCCCCTCAAAGGCGTGACCCTCCATCTTATACTGCTCGTCGTCTGAATGATCTGAGGGTTGTAGATGCTGTACATGAGCACGGGCATCCAAGGTCTCTTTCTAGAGGAAGAAGTCCACCTGATCAGTTATTTACTAGAACCAATAGGCCGAGAGTTGAGATTTTCGATCATCATGAGAGGGCTGATGGTGTTGGGTACTTTGATGGGCCGATACACACTGGTAGATTTTCTGAGCTTCATAGTGGTGGAAGTACTGACGAAAGAAGGAAGTATGGCAAGAGGCAAGGAGGACCTAGGCAAATGAGAAATGTCAAAGAGCAAGAAGGTGGTAATCTTAGACCGAGGCATGAAGAAGAATTTGATGGCTCCAGATTGAAGAAAAGAAGATTTTGACTTGATAGGGCACTGTTCCTTGCAGACAGAGAAGGGCAACAGCAACATGCTCTTGTATTATAGAAGTGAGACAGATTTCTGAATCCATCCAGATGAATGATAATTGTCGAAGAAAAAGAATGTGACTTAGACACATAATATCTCCTTATCGAAAGCACTTTTTTACTTAATAGCTCATCAAACCTTGAATCTATGGGGAACTATGCATTATACATGTTTTGGCTTCAATCTTGTTGCTAATAGGTTGTCCTTACACGAGCCTTTCTAGAAGGAGAACAGAACTAGATTTAAGATGCTCTACTGTGCTGGCTTGAAAATAACTTCCTTGGCATGAATGTTAATGTGCATGCTGGCTTTGTGTATTGTTTTTAGGCCTAAACGCAGGTTTTAGCCATCCTTAACATACTTGGGATGGAGCAGAGAGACCATTAACACTACCTTGGAGGGTAGCGGGATTATTTCTGATAGTGTGTATGCAGACCGTACCCCTACCTTTGTAGGTAGAGAGACCATTTTCATTAGACTCATGTCAAGAAAAAACATAACAAAATATAAGAGTATTATGCATTGTTTCCATGACTTATGTTGTTATTTTACTTATTATAAGTTGATATGGATGTGGACATACTAGGAGCGATAAGATTAGGAATGAGGTTATGCGAGATAAGGTAAGAGTGGCTTCCGTGGTGGACAAAATGAAGAAGTGAGATTGCGATAGTTTGGACATGTGAAGCAGAGATGCGCATATGTTATATGTAGTAGGCTCGAGGAGAGGTAGAGGTAGGCCGAAAAAAATTGGAGAGAGGTAATTAGACAGGACATGACACTCAATGAGGACAGGACCTTAAAGAGGAGGGTATTAGGGGGTAGAAGGTTAATTAGTAGGAAATGGAGTGTTGCGGTTCTTTCATAGGTTTCAGGCTTGTTAGTATTTGTCGTTGTACTAGTCATTCTTGTAGTTCTAGTGTCAATTATGTCTTGAATTATTTCCTTGTATATTTTAGGAAACTATAATTCCTATTAGTTTAGGAGACCTTTGTCCTAATAGATTTGGAAAAGGAAAATATTGTCCTTATAGGATTGGAAAACCTTTTCCTTATAGGTTTAGGATTATTTGGGATCTACATATAGGGGATATAATTGGGGATTCTAAGACATAGTACAGGATACACAATGTAGTCCTAAGAGCTTGAAAGCATTGTAAGACTTGTTGTCTTTCTTTCATAGTGGAAAGCTCTCTCTGTTTTTGCTGGGAGGAGTAGGCATAGCCGAACCTCATTAAATTCTTCTGTTATTCTTCTTTTCTATTTTCTTTGTTTGTGATTGTGTGCTAGTTAATCCACGATATTTCCGCAACATCTAGTTTTTGATATCTATCATCATCTATTTGGCTACTACGCTATTTAGTCGTTGTTCATATTCTTTTTATAGGCTTTACATTGCTTCTCTTATTAATTGTTATGTTTTCATCATCGCTCTTTTCTTCTTCTTTATACCTGAAATTGTTGTACTTGAGCCAAGGTTCTTTCGAAAACTGTCTATCTACCTCAGTAGGTAGTGGTAAAGGTCTGTGTACACGCTACCCTCCAAGTCAAATACCTGATAATTAGTGGAGTTTATCTAACAAACTTTGACACCAGATAATATGCCTTACTCAAAAGGGGATGAGCCTGTCTCTTTTTGTTTCTTGTTGTTCGAGTAGTATATTGTGATTTTAATTTGATAACGAGACCAGTGTGGTCCTACTCTCCTTTTCGTTAACAAACTCATATTTACTGAATTTTAAAAAAGAAGTCCTAAAATCGATTATTTCATTACAAAAATATTACGTGGGCGCCTTATTTCTTAGTCGAAAATAGACTGAATGTATAAAAATAATTTAAATAGAAAGGCATAAAATGTAACTTTACCTCACAAATTGTGGGCCTTGTTTATTTGAAACGGTAAGGTAATATCGTAGCAATTTCTTTGTGATTGACAAAGCATGAAAACTAGACTTGTAAGTAGGAAATTTATTGGAAATTCTAATGTAATATGCACATAATGGACAACTAAAAGTAGAAGTAGATAAAGGTGCAAAGAAAAAAGAAGATTAATTTCTTTGTCATCAACAACACGACTTGACTTCGTCCATTCATTTTGATTGAAGATAACAACCCATGAAAAATGGATTGGGGATCCATGGGCATGAAGCAGTTTCCCAAGGCTATCCAAAACCACAGTACCAATACTTTCCCTTCTATCATCATTGTGCAATCCCGCATCTGTAAACAACAAAATACCATCTTGCAAATTTGTTAGTTTATTCACATGATGATTTCTAGAGGAACAAGAAGTAAGACTTTTTGTTAATAAATCTTTATATTCTTTGTACTCAAAAATAGATCTAGAAACAATATATCTTGGTTCTAACCTTTCCACATTAAACAACCGAGCATTCCTACCTTTTCAAATTTGCCACATAATATTAACGCTCGAGTTTTAACACGTCTATTGATGCAGGAAAAGGTTTAGTATTTAAGAACTAATCATACCACCGGATAGAAAAATCAGTAGTATTTTCAATATTAGGCCAATTTATAGGAAATTGCTTCCACACAAGTTGAGACCCAGGACATTTGAATAACATATGTTTTATATCTTCAGGTCCAAGACCACAAATCTTACAAGTATTATTGTTATGAACCAGCTTCGGCCCAATGTCGATACCTATATGGATGTCACACAATTTGTTATTGGACCAAGAAGAAGCAACAAAACTGGAAGGCCTTTGCAAAGGCTGATTTGGGACCCAGGCCCAATAAACAACTAGCTAAAAGGATGACGAATGAGAAAGAGCGGTTTATGCAAATGTTGAGAAAAATGTCTAGTCCTCTCATCCCCTTTCTTTGAATCTAAGTTTCTCATCCTTTAATTCAGTCGTTTACATATTTTTATTTCCCAGAATTATTATTGTATCTCTATTGTGTAATTGGTATGCATTTATGAGTTTCTGCTGAGAATTGGGTTCATTACAATTATCCACTTTGTTTAGTCTTTTTGCTAAATTTCTATGGATGGGTAAGGAGTTAAGAACACATTTTCGTAAAAAATATTTAAGCTTATTTTTAACTCTCAACTTCCACAGGAAGTCCCAAAAACGTTTTGGAAAAGAGTGACAACTCGCTTGAGCTTCTGAATTTGTCATTGTATTACCAATCAAATCCTTTGAGAAGTAGTAACCTGGTTTAACTTCATAGTTTCTTGTTTTTGTATGGTGCCATATTAACCTATCATTAGAACCTGTAATAGAAATTGAGATAGACAATATAATATTAACATCAGCTCTTGTATTTTTCATGTGTGCATATTCTTATCAACTAAATCGGAAACCATTAAATCTAAATTTATATGCCCATGGATACTCTTAGGAATAAAACCATTATTATTTGGCATCCAAGGATCGATCCAAAATACTCTTCCATATACATGATCCGGAAGATGATGTTGAAGCTTTAAGAAATGTTGAGTTTGGAGAATATTTGCTTAAGAACTCTTGCTAGTAAAGAATCCGGTTGCGATAGAATTCGCCAAGCTTGCTTAGCTAATAAAACCACATTAAAAACTTTTAGATCTCTTAAACCTAATCCACCTATTAATTTAGAATCACATAATCTTTCCCATTTCTCAAAATGCATCTTTCTTTTCTCCTCTGTTTATCCCCACCAATAATTTGAAAAGAGGGATGTAACTTCCTTACACAGACCATCACGGAGTTGGAAACAAGACAAAGCATATGTAAGAATCACAGTTAGTACAGACTTAAGCACAATCTCTTATCCAGCAATACTTAAAAAATTTAGCCTTCCATCCTTTTATTTTCGTCTCGACTCTCTCCTTTATAAACTCTAACATCTTTTTCTTTAAATGTCCCACAACAACCGGTAAACCTAAATACATAGCCATGTCATTATTTGTCGTTGTCCAAGCAACAAGGATATTTCAACTTTCTCCTCCTCTCTCACATTTTTGCTAAAACAGATTGCTGATTTATCTAGATTAACCACTTGCCTGCCCAGAGTTCTGATCATATTTTCTTAAAATATTGGCTACACAACCTGCATTTTGATTGTTAGTTGAACAAAATATAAAAACTAGGCATAAAAAATAAGCATCACTAGAGAAATTGTTCCCTTATCTGGAAAATTAATTAATGTTCAATGATAAATTTGGTAAGAATATCTTTAAGATTCTCTACAAACCATAACTAGGATTTATAAGATAATTAAGAAGAATTATCTGATATTATACTAAAAGGAAACATCAAACAAAATTCAGCAAGTAAACTCTTTTCTCCCCTTATTTGTCTATTGTTTTTTTTTCACTCATTCAATACTCTTTTTGCTGTCTAAGAACAGAGATAAAGGTTCTCATTTGTTTCCTACATATAAATATCTGTGTGCTATTTAATTCTTCCTTTTTTTGGGGTATTTTTGATGTTTTTTTTCAGGTAAAGTTTTGTTTTTTATTCTTGAATTTTTGGATTTTTACCTGATATAGGATCTGATGAGTGATAAATATTGGTTTTGTTGTTACCTGATAGAGGATCTATATATGTTCAATCAATCAATCAACTATGCCTTTATCCGAATCTAGTTGAATTTACTTGTAATGGTAGGATTTTTCTGTCTATTTTGCAGAATTCTGATGATTTTATCCCATTTTCCAGTAATTTATGTCAAATGTTTTGATGGTCGAAACCTGTTAGTTGTTAATAGTAGATTAATTTGTTTGATTTGTTTTTCTTTGGATGGTTGTTACCCATTGTATTCTTACTTGAAATACAATGTTTGTTTTGTCGTATAGTTAAATCCATCTTTATGTAACCAGGAAAAGTCCCACATTTTTTGTAACAATGAATTTGGTGTGATCGCATCATTATTTCTTCTCATTTCGTCTTTAATAATCTTATTTATCCTTTACCCTACCTTTTTTATAGTACCTCTACTTCATATCCTATTTTTCTTTTATGTTTATCCTTAAAGTTGTTGATGTGTGGCGTTATGTAACACGGAGAATGACACAATATATCCAAACATTATATTCATTAAAATAATACAATACGATATGCAACAACCATCCAAACAGAGTGTAAATTTTTGTGAGTATGAATGTTCTGTTTCACTCCTTTTGTATTGTACTGATATTTTGGCATATCTGGTTTCAGGGTGCTACTAGAGGAGTGTGATCTAGTGTTTCAGTTGTGTTCTACGACTTGATTGATATTGTCTCGAGATGAAAAGAAAAGCTTTAGCTTTAGCTGATTCTGGAATCATGCCAGTTTCCGGGAACGAAAAGGTCTCAATCTGATTTTTTATTTGTTGTTGAAAATTGGTCTAACAGTGTAATACTTGCTTTGTTTTTTAATATTACTCTATTTCATCATGTATTTGCAGCCTGGAGTTCTTGCCCGGCAGTCTAGTAACTCTTTATCTGTTCTTCCTTTTAAGAAGAGGTTGTATTTTCGTGCACCTATCCATCCTGAATGCTCTTTTTCTAATGAAAATGAATCCAAGACCAAAGATGTTGCTCCTGTTGAAGATGCAACTCAAGTTGTTGGTGCTAGGAGCAGGAATTTAATTTTTCCATCTCATCAATACATCCTACCTTACGATACAAGTCTGTGGATGTGCTTCGTCATAGTCTTGGTAGTACTTTACGACGGTTTGACTCCTCAGTACTGCAGTCATTGGCTAAAGTAGACTCCAACAGTGTTGATCCAAATTCGAGTTTGCTGAAAAATCTGGCATTGAATAGGAACATGAATTGCCCTACTTGTAAATCTGTCGCTGGAGTTCTTGCCCGGCAGTCTAGTTACGTTTCGTGTGTTCTTCCTATTAAGAAGAGGTTGTCCTCTAGTTTTTGATGTCTACAAATGTTCTGTACTTCAAGGCTTGTTGAAGTGTAGACTTGATGAAACTCAAAGACGGAAATTGAAGTATCCATAAAAATGCTGGTAGTTTAAGTTGCTAATGTGCATGCTGGCTTTGTGTATTTTTTTTAGGCCTTAAACGCAGCTTTTAGCCGTCCTTAACATACTTGAGATGGAGCAGAGAGACCATTAACACTACCTCGGAAGGTAGAAGGACTATTTCTGCTAGTGTGTATGCAGACCGTACCCCTAGAGAGATTATCTTCGATAGACTCATGTCAAGAAAAAAATAACAAAGTACAGTTCAAGAAAAAGGAAGAAATAGTAAAGTGCTAAAACATGACAACATTCTCAAAGGGACAGTATAAAATAGGACAATAATTGAAGTACAAGAAACAATACAACAAGAGTATTACTGCCACACTCAAATCCTAACTAGAATTCTATCCTAATACGTGTTCTCTTCCTCAGCATTGACTGCATATAAAGACACGAGACCAGTGTTGTCATATTGTCCTTTTCGTTAACAAACTCATATTTACTGAATTATTTTTTAAAAGATAATCCTAAAATCAATTTTTAATTATAAAAATGTTACGTGACTTTAAAAAAGACACGTGAACGCGTGTTACTCAAATACACATAAATCGCACTCACAGAATGCATTTTATTCATTTACTAATAAATCGCATCCACAGAAGGCGTTTTACTTGAAAATAGAATGCTATGAATGAAATAAGCACAAGCAATGATACATATCAAACTTATTGTTCATCGGATATCAGTTATCATCAAATATGGTCATCAACATTGCTGGCTGTACTTTTTAATTAACTAGGTTGGTGATAGGAAATTGTCAATGGTAAATTTTGCAAGTTAAGATGTTCACTGAATGTTAAACTCAGCCATCTATGAGAACCATAACACCATCTATGAGCAGGGGCGGCTCACGCACTTTGGTTGACATGAAGTTTGAAGTTTAATAAAGCTCAAAGTTTTTTAATGGTTTCTAAGTTTGGCAGATTTTAATTTACCAAATAGTGTATCTACGCGATAACACGGCTAGAAATCACCTATTTTTGTGTGAAGTCGAAGCCGCTTCAAAGAGGATGATTGTAAAAGCTTATTTCTCTATACACTCATGAAACTAGGAAGTGTTCATGGCTGAAACGAGCACAACCATGAGAACCATAGATGGTTAAGGATTAATTGTGTGACATGTGGTTGTCTAGGTATACACCAAAGCTCGACATCAAATCTACCGATTGACCGAGTATATCCGACATATATTCACTACGAAAAGTTCAAAGGAAAACCTACATATCCAAATGTAATTAGTTCTGGCTTGTAAAGTATACACACTTGTCCGTTTCTTTGTCTTAGAGTCATTCTCCATTCATGCGGGGGATTGTTAGATTTTAAAAGGTGTGAATGAAAAATGAAGAGTTGTTACTTTTATGAAGAGTAGATACTTAATGAAAAGTTGCGACTTTTATGAAGAGTTGTGACTTTTATGAAAAGTTGTGACTTTTATGAAAAGTTGTGACTTTTATGAAAGGTTGTGACCTTTCCGAAGGATTGTGACTTTTCCGAAGGGTTGTGACCGTTCCGATAAGGCACAATAAGCATATGTTCACACTACCCTTTGTTGTCTATAAATAAACGGGTTTCCTCTCATTTTTAAAAAAAAGAGCAATGAATTTTTGTACTTCTTCTTCTACTACTAAATCTAGTATTCTTAGTGTACTTTACTGCTATTGAGTGGTTCGCTGACACCGTGGTTTTAGGTACCGATACACTGGTGAGTAAGATCATTCTATCCTGAGAGGATATATTCCATTAACCTCGGGTACTTGAGGGGAATAATTTCCTTAAAGACACACTGTGCATTCAGTGGGCTCGATTTTCTTCTTTGAGAAAAATATTTTGTATATTATTTCTAATCTGTTTCACATTCTATCTTCTTTACTGGTTTTATGTTTCTAGTTTTGAAAATACTCTTTAAACTTTGTTGTTTCTTACCAAGTTCTTCAAAGTTATTGTTTTAAGTATATATCTTAGCAACACAGGTTGAACAAACAACATTTTTACTTAAACAGTTATTGCTGATTTATTTGGATTAACCACTTGCCCAGAGCTTTGATCATAATTCCTTAAAATATTGGCTACACGACCTGCATTTTGATTGTTAGTTGAACAAAATATAAAGGAGTCATCGACAAAAAATAAATGAATTACGCTTAGTCCATATCTATTCAACTTTAGCCCTGGGATTTCATTTTGCTCCTCCTATATAAGCATCATAGAGAAGACAAAATTAATACTTGTTATTGTTTCATTCAATTGTTGATTCAATACTCTTTTTGCTGTGTAAGAACAGAGAAAAAGGTTCTCATTTGTTTCTTATATATATATCTGTGTGCTATTTAATTGTTCCTTTTTATTTGGGGTGTAAATTTTTGTGAGTATGAATGTTCTTCTAATTCACTCCTACTGTATTGTACTGATATTTTGGCGTATCTGGTTTAATTTCAGGGTGCTACTATAGGAGTGTGATCTAGTGTTTCAGTTGTGTTCTAGGACTTGATTGATATCGTCTCGAGATGAAAAGAAAAGCTTTAGCTTTAGCTGATTCTGGAATCATGCCAGTTTCCGGGAACGAAGAAGTCTCAATCTGATTTCTTATTTGCTGATGAAAATTGGTCCAACTGTGTAATACTTGCTTTTTTTTTTAATATTACTCTATTTCATCATGTATTTGCAGCGTGGAGTTCTTGCCAGGCAGTCTAGTAACTCTTCGTCCGTTCTTCCTTTTAAGAAGAGGTTGTATTTTCGTGCACCTATCCATCCTGAATGCTCTTTTTCTAATGAAAATGAATCCAAGACCAAAGATGTTGTTCCTGTTGAAGATGCAACTCAAGTTGTTGGTGCTAGTGAGCAGGAATTTAATTTTCCCATCTCATCAATACATCCTACTCTATGATACAAGTCTGTGGATGTGCTTCGGCATAGTCTTGGTAGTACTTTACGACGGTTTGACTCCTCAGAACTGCAGTTGTTGGCTAAAATAGACTCCAACAGTGTTGATCCAAATTCGAGTTTGCTGAAAAATCTGGCATTGAATAGGAACATGAATTCCCCTACTTCTAAAACTGTCGCTGGAGTTCTTGCCCGGCAGTCTAGTTACCCTTCGTGTGTTCTTCCTATTAAGAAGAGGTTGTCCTCTATGTTTTGATGTCTACAAAAGCTCTGTATGTCAAGGCTTGTTGGAATGTAGACTTGATGAAATTCAATGACGGGATTTGAAGTACCCATAAAAATGAAGCTTTGTATGGAAATAAAATCTAACCACAAACAAATATAAAGAAACAAGAACATTTTGTTGATAAATAGTGCAGGTACAATTATGTTCTTCCCTTGATTCTTCTTTCTGAATTTTCGTTGTGACTCAAGGACTGTTAGTAGCGTATTCTCGAACGTAGAATGATTTTGACCTCCTTGAGATTTATTTGATCTCCATGAAAGAATTTTATGGATATTCTTGTAAAATTAACTAGATAATAAATTTGGGAGCAATCTTTTCTTCCAAATTCTTTACGTATGTATATTTATTAACATTATACATTCTTCTTTTGTTAGAATGACAAGTAACAACAACAAGAACAACATAATCAGTGAAATTTCACTAGGTGGGGTCTAGAGAGGGTGGAGTGAACGTAGACTTATCACTATCTTGTGGAGGTAGAGAGAGTATTTTAGAAAGACCTTCGGCTCAAGTGCATCAAACCTAAGTGAAAGAAGGAGAAAACAATAAAAATAACATAGCAATCGATAAGAAAAGTAGTGTAAAGTATGTTGAGTTTTAAAAGGTATGAATGGAAAATGAAAAGTTGTGACTTATATGAAAAGTTGTGACTTTTATGAAGAGTTGTGACTTCTATGAAAAGTTGTGACTTTTATGAAAGGTTGTGACATTTCCGAAGGATTGTGACTTTTCCAAATGGTTGTGACCTTTCCGGTAAGGCACAATATGCGCATGTTCACACTACCCTTTGTTGTCTATAAATAGAGGAATTTCATCTTATTTTTAAAAAGAACGAATAATCAATTTCTGGACTTCTTCTTCTACTACTAAATCTAGTATTCTAAGTGTACTTTACTGCCGTTGAGTGGTTCACTGACACCGTGGTTTAGGTACCGATACACCGGTGAGTAAGATCGTTCTATATCCTAGGAGGACTATTCCATTAACCTCGGGTACTTGAGGGGAATAATTTTCTTAAGGACACACTGTGCATTCAGTGGGCTCGATTTTCTTCTTTGAGAAAAATAAAAGTTTTTGTTCTAAGTATCTTAGGAATATAAGATGAACGACAATATTCTGATCAATTAAATCGGGAATCACTAAATCTGAATTTCTATGCCCATGGATACTCTTAGGAATAAAACTATTATTTTGTATCCAAGGGTCGATCCAAAAACTAATATTTTTTCCATCATAAATTCCAACCTTTATATCCGTAATCCAGAAGATGATGTTGAAGCTTTAAGAAAGGTTGAGTTTGAAAAATATTTGTTTTTAAGAATCCTGCTGCAACAGAATTCGCCAAGCTTGCTTAGCTAATAAAGTCATATTAAAAGCTTTTAGATCTCTAAAACCTAATTTTCCTATTGATTTAGAATCACATAATCTTTTCCATTTCTCAAAAGGCATCTTTCTTTCCTCGGGGGATGTAAATTCCTTATACAGACCATCACGGAGTTGGAAACAAGACAAAGCATATGTAGGAATCGCTGTTAATACAGACTTAAGCACAATCTCTTTTCCCTCAGTACTTAAAAATTTAGCCTTAGGATATTTCAACTTTCTCCTCCTCTCTCACATTTTTACTAAAACAGATTTTGCTGATTTATCTAGATTAACCACTTGCCCAGGGCTTGATTATATTTCCTTAAAATATCGGCTACACAACCTGCATTTTAATTGTTCATTGAACAAAAATATAAAGGAGTCATCTACAAAAAATAAATGAATTACGCTTAGCCCATATCTATTCAACTTTAGCCCTTGGATTTCATTTTGTTCCTCCGATATAAGCATCATAGAGAAGACAAGATTAATATTTGTTATTGTTTTATTCAATTTTTGATTCCATATAGATTGCTAAATAATCATTTTAATGCTCAATGATAAATTTGGTAAGAATATCTTTAAGAGTCTTTACAAACCCTAACTGGGATTTTTATATATATATATATATAGAAGAAGAATTATCTGACATTATACTAAAAGGAAACATCAAAAAAAATTCATCAAGTAAAGCCTCTTCTCCCCTTTTTTGTCTATGTTTTTTTCACTCATTTTTTGCTCATTTAATACTCTTTTTGCTGTCTAAGAACAGAGAGAAAGATTCTCATTTGATTCCTATATATATATCTGTGTGTGATTTAATTGTTCCTTTTTATTCTTGAATTTATGGACCTTTACCTGATATAGGATCCGATGAGTGATAAATATTGATTTTGTTATTAACTGATATAGGATCTATATATGTTCAATCAATCAATCAACAATGCCTTAATCCGAACTTAAGTGTTTTTATGGTCGAAACCTGTTAGTTGTTAATAGTAAATTAGTTTGTTTGATTTGCTTTTCTTTGGATGGTTGTTACTATTGCATTGTTAGATATAATATTTGTTTTGTTCTTTTATGGTTTTTTTTTTTTTTTGCGAGTATGAATGTTTTGTTTCTCTTCTTTTGCATTGTATTGATAATTTTGCATATCTGGTTGCAGGGTGCTACTAGAGGAGTGTGATCTAGTCTTTGAGTAGTGTTCTATGACTTGATTGATATCATCTCGAGATGAAAAGAAAAGCGTTAGCTTTAGCTGATTCTGGAATCATGCCAGTTTCCAGGAAGGAAGAGGTCTCAATCTGATTTCTTATTTGCTGTTGAAAATTAGTCTTACTGTGTAATACTTGCTTTGTTTTTTAATATTTACTCTATTTCATCATGTATTTGCAGCCTGGAGTTCTTTCCCGGCAGTCTAGTAACTCTTCGTATGTTCTTCCTATTAAGAAGAGGTACTCTATGCTCTATCCTCATGCACCTATCCATCCTTCAAGAAATGTTGATGATCTAGTGAAACCAGCATTGGCCGAAAAATTAGCTGGCCAGGAAGCTATAGGTATGGCAAAAGTTTCTGCCAAGAAGGAAGTTGTTTCCAAACAAGGGGAAAGCCACAGTAAACTTGAACTTCCTGCCGATTCAGGGCACGCTGAACTGTCATTAGGCCCAAAGAAACGTCATGTTTCTTCGTTGGTTGATTCAAAAACTACGCGGAGTTGTCTGATGCGTGGAACAGTAAATCCTTCATTGCTTTCTCCATCTTTGAATAACAATGATGCTGATGATACTGCACGATCTAATAGATTTAACTGGGATCTTAATATTCCCATGGATTTATGGGAGGGTTCTGGTGATGATGTTCCAGTTCAAGATGCAAGTTCACTAGACAGCAAGCCACCTATTAGTTCTACCTGTTCAGATTTGTCTGTGAGTGGTGTGGACTTGTCTAGTCCGTCTGAGTACTATGATCATACTAATGAAGCTGATATTGCTGCTAAATATGGAAACTTTGACCTCAAAGAACTAAATGTATGCAGTAATAAAGTGGAGGCATCTGTTTCCACGAACATGAATATTGAAGATCACATGGTATACACAAAGACACAAGACACACATAATTTGGTTGCAAATGGTGAGGAGTCAGCAAATGATGGGGAAAAGATAAGTATATCAGCTGGTACAGAAGAAGAATGTTATGGTTCTGATGGCCATCATGCTTTTGCGGGACGTGTTGACACTGATAATGTGGGGTGTGTCAGAGAGGATGACATATATGAAGACGGTGAGATCCGAGAACCATTGATGCAGTCAATTGCAAAGGACCCAATGGCTGAGGAGATGGATTCAGGAAAAAATAATGAATCTTCAAGTAAAAATGTTCATTCTTCTCTTTGCTTCACTAATGAAGAAAAAGGTTACAGTATGTCTCATGATGACTTTGTGAAAGCCTGTGATGAGAAAGCTGAAAATATTCTTCATAATGTCAGTGTCTTCAGACCTGTAATCTATGGTTATGGTCCCAAATTTGCTCGAGATAGGTTTCAGGACCGTTCATTTGGTAACTCAAGGGGGAACTTCATGCGTGAAAGAGGTAGGGGCTGGGGATGGGGCCGGGGCCGGTATTCTGGGCGTGATTTTGAAAGCTATGGAGGTGTAGCTGATTATCCCATTAGACAAAACGTACAGTTCCTGCTTGGGAATCTGAACGTAATGACTATGATGGTGCTGCCTTTGGTACTAATAGGAGGAGGAAGCCATTAAATGTTGACTTGACTTCATTACGGATTCCACCTGCACGTCGACAGTCCCCCAATGGAAGAGAGGATGCTGCCATGATGTGCACTCAAATGCTTCGTAGAGCTCCCAGGAATATCAGCCCAAGAAGATACACTGGTGAAGATGGCTTTGCGTATGTTGGTGTTCGGCATAGTGAGAAGTTTAATAGAGACTTTCCAGCTGATAATAGTAATCCTGTTTATAGTCACCAGCAGTCTGTGTACGATGGACCTGATAGTCATTTCTCTCAAGGTGATACAGAGTTTACTGCGATGCAGAGAAGCGGTTTCCCTCGAATGTGGTTGAAATCTCCTGTTAGATCCCGTACTTGGTCCCTTCCTCCCAGGAGATTGACGGAAGGATTGAATGGTCATCAAGATTTATCTCAGCACAGGTCTCCGATTATGTACAGGAAAGATAGAATGAGATCTTCTTCACGAACTTCTTTTACTGAAGGAGCAATAGCCCCTCAAAGGCGTTACCCTCCATCTTATACTGCTCGTCGTCTGAATGATCTGAGGGACGTAGATGCTGTACAGGAGCACGGGCATCCGAGGTCTCTTTGTAGAAGAAGAAGTCCACCTGATCAGGTATTTACTAAAACCAATAGGCGGAGAGTTGAGATTTTAGATTATCAGGGGAAGGCTGATGGTGTTGGGTACTTTGGTGGGCCGATACACACTGGTAGATTTCCTGAGCTTCACAGAGGTGAAAGTACTGACGAAAGAAGGAAGTATGGCGAGAGACAAATGAGAAATTTATGAAGAAGAATTTGATGGCTCCAGATTGAAGAAAAGAAGATTTTGAGTTGATAGCTTACTGTTCCTTGCAGACAGAGAGGGTAACTGCAACATTCTCTTGTATTATAGAAGTGAGACAGATTTCTGAATCCATCTAGATGAATGATAATTGTCGAAGAGAAAGAAGGGGACTTAGACACAGAATATCATGTTTTTGCTTCAATCTTGTAGCTAATAGGCTGTCCAAGGAACGCGCTTCTTAATATTGCTGCCTGTAATTTGCCTTTCTAGAAGGAGAACAGAACTAGATTTAAGATGCTCTTCTGTGCTTGCTTGAAAGTAACTTCCTTGGCATGAATGCTAATGTGCATGCTGGCTTTGTGTATTGTTTTTAGGCCTTAAACGCAGCTTTTATCCATCCTTAACATACTTGGGATGGAGCAGAGAGATCTAGACCATTAACACTACGCGGGATTATTTCTGATAGTGTATATGCAGACCGTACCCCTACCTTTGTAGGTAGAGAGACTATTTTCGATAGACTCATGTCAAGAAAAGTACAGTTCAAGAAAAAGGAAGAAATAGTAAAGTACTAAAACATGACAACATTCTCAAAGGGACAATAACTACAATAAATTAGGACAATAATCGACTCTTCTTCAGCATATAAAGACACCCTTTTTGTTAACAAACTCATTTTTACTGAATTATTTTTTAAAAATAATCCTAAAATCGATTTTTTAATTACAAAAATGTCACGTGAATGCGTGCAGCTCAAAAACACATAAATCGCATGCGCAGAATTCGTTTTATTCATTTACTCATAAATAGCAGATTTTAGCCACCCTTAACATACTTGGAATGGAGCAGAGAAACCATTGGATAAATAATCCAAGGACTACAGGATATAATAATCCTGCATTTTATCTCGAAATTATTTAACTTATAAGTTACACTAAATGATTGAAATTATTTTAACTTATAAGTTACACTAAACGACCAGGACAATGACTGGTTTATAAGTGATCGGATAAATAATCCAAGGACTACCTAATACCTCCAACCAAACACATGATACCAGGACTAATCGTGCGGGGTAAATGACTGGTTTATAAGTGTGTTTTAACTAGGTTGGTGATAGGAAATTGTCCAAGGTGAATTTGCAGGTTAATGTAAAGATATGGCACATGGGCCTAACTCAACCCCAAAAGCTAGCTCATGAGGGGAGGATTGCTCAAGTCCATATAAGGATACCACCAATCCGTTCTTCAGACCAATTTGGGACTTTTTACCCACTCTAACAGTTAAGACGTTCACTAAACGTTAAACTTAGCCATCTGTGAGAACCATAACACCATCTATGAGCAGGGCGGCTCAAGCAATTTGGTGGCCTAATACATGTAGTAATTTTTTTTTAATTGAAAGTCTATTCTTCTGTTGTTTTTTTTAACAAGATGAGTTATTAATACATTTCATAAAAAATTATTTCGAGATGCAATTTTTTTTCTATAAATAGTACTCCATTCATTTCAATTTATTTGTCTGATTTGGACTTGGCGTGAAGTTTGAAGTTTATTAAAAAAAGAAAAAGTGGCCTAAAGCAAGTGCCTTATTTTGTAAGTCATAGAGCCGCCCCTATATCTATGAGAACCAACATCATTGAGAAATAATCTTGATTTGTGTTTAAAGGGGTTTAGGGAGTAGTTCAGGGAGTATAGTGTGTATGTAGACCGTACTCCTATCTTGATAAGTAGAAAGACTATTTCTGATAGACTTGGCTCAAGAAAAGTGTAGTGTGGCCTTTTGTTTGATTGAATCTTTTGTGAAAGATTTGAAAGCTACAAATGTGGAAATTTAGTAGCCATATTTGTCAAAGGTTTGGTGGCTACATTTGTCAAAGATTTGGAAGCCACAATATTTGATATATTCACATTAAGATGTTGAATTTTTGTATCTTCCAAAGACATCATCCATGACATCAACAAGCTCATTTTATCTCTATAAATAGGGAGGTTAGACAATAGTTGAAACACACCTTAAGCATATGAAAACATTTCATTGCTTTCTTTCTATTAAGAGTAATTTTGTAAGAGAGTTAGTGTTGTGAAACACTTGTGTGAACCCTTTCTTTGGAGTGATCTTGTGAGTTTATTCTCTTTAATTTGGGTATTTGGGATTAATTAGAGTATTTACTCTAATTTTGTACTCTCTTTTGTACTCTTGTTGATATAGTGAAGTTGCTCCTCTCCGCTTGTGGATTAGGTCATACCGACCGAACCACGTTAAATTTGTGTCTTCTTTATTTGTTTTACTTTCATTATTCTCAACTTACTATTGCCTTTGCTATTGTCATTATAACATTTTTGGCTGAATTCCGCACTACCCGAGTTCTCGATCCTAACAAATTGGTATCAGAGTCGGATCTAATCGGGTTAATCTCAGTAGCCAAAAAATGACAATAACAAAGACTTATGTTGAGAAACTTGACCGAAGTGCAAACTTCGGCATATGACAATTAAAGATGGAGGCTATCCTAATTCAAGATGGCCTAGATATGGCACTAGAAGGAAAGGACAAGAAGCCAGAAAATATGACGGACACGGAGTTTGCCGTCATAGACAAAAAGGCAAAATCAGGTATTATTTTAAATCTCTCAAATGAGGTTTTACGTGAAGTATCTGCAGAAACCACAGCCAAAGGCATGTGGGAAAAACTAAAAACCTTGTACATGAAGAGGACAGTGGAAAACAGACTTTACCTAAAGCAAAAGCTTTACACATTTCATATGGTTGAAGGTACTTCTATACTCTCACATCTTGATGCATTTGATTCTATTCTTGTGGATTTGAGTAATATCGATGCTGAAGTTAATGATGAGGATCAAGCCGTCTTACTACTAATTTCCTTACCCCAATCATTTAAGCATATTAGAGATACTATGCTTTATGGAGAGGATAATATCTCTTACAGAGAAATCAAATATATCTTAAAATCAAAAGAACAAATAGATAGAGACATTACTGGGGAAAGTAGTGGAACCCGTGGGGAAGGTTTATTTGTAAGAGGTAGATCTAATAAGAAAGAATCAAGTAGTGAGAGGTCTAAATCAAGATCAAAGTCCAAATACAGAAATGTGGTGTGCAAATATTGTCATAAGAAAGGTCATATTATTTCTGAATGCTATAAGTTGAAAAACAAAGAAAAGCATAAAGAAAATAAAAATGAGCATCAAAATATTGACCCTGCTGAAGCAAGTGTAGTTGTTGATGAGTTTAACGGAATAATATTTTTAGCTACTAGTAACAGTTTTAAATCTAACGATGAGTGGATTTTGGATTCGGGTTGTTCTTATCATATGTGTCCCAATAAGGATTTGTTTACCACA
Source organism: Solanum appendiculatum (assembly GCA_018342035.1). Taxonomy (NCBI): domain Eukaryota; kingdom Viridiplantae; phylum Streptophyta; class Magnoliopsida; order Solanales; family Solanaceae; genus Solanum; species Solanum appendiculatum. The sequence continues at coordinate 613,273 of JAGDQO010001434.1, forward strand.
TACGAATCTGTTGGAGGTGGAGTTGTCTTGATGGCCAACAATTCTCCCTACAAAGTTATTGGTAAAGGTACGATTCGAATCAGAATGTATGATGGTGTGGTAAGAACTCTCACCGATGTTAGATATGTTCCTGACTTAAAGAAAAATCTTATCTCATTGGGCACTCTAGAATCTCTTGGGTGCAAATACACAGGTGAAGGTGGAGTTATGAAAATCTCCCGAGGTGCTCTGGTGATAATGAAAGCACGCAGATCTGGTACGTTATACACTTTATTGGGATCCACTGTTACAGGGACTGCTGCAGTTTCTACCCAACCTGATTCCGACATCACCAAATTATGGCATATGTGATTGGGGCATATGAGTGAGAAAGATCTTTCCATCCTCAGCAAAAGAGGTCTTCTGTGTGGACAAAGTATCGGGAATATGGAGTTCTGTGAACAGTGTGTTCGGGAAGCAGAAAAGAGTCAACTTCAAATCTCCAGCAATTCATCGAACAAAAGGTACTTTGGACTACATTCATTTAGATCTTTGGGGTCCTTCTCGTACCCCGTCAAAAGGTGGTGCTAGGTATATGTTAACTTTCATTGATGATTATTCAAGAAAAGTTTGGGTTTATTTCCTGTAAAATAAAAGTGATGTTTTCTTAACTTTCAAACAATGGAAAGTTTTGATTGAGAAACAAACAGGAAAATAGGTCAAGCAGCTTAGGACGGATAATAGCTTAGAATTTTGTAATGTTGACTTCAATGAATTTTACAAAAATGAAGGAATTGCTCGACATCGCACTGTGAGGATGACCCCACAGCAAAATGGTGTTGCAGAAAGGATGAATAGAACTCTTTTGGAAAGAGTTCGTTGCATGATTTCAAATGTTGGATTGACAAATGCTTTTTGGGCAGAGGCTATTTCTACAGCTTGTTATATTGTCAATCGTGCTCCTTCTGCTCCTTTGAACTTTAAGACTCCGGAGGAAATATGGTCAGGTACTCCTGCTAATTATTCTGAATTAAAAAATTTTGGTTGTCCTGCGTACATGCATGTGAATGATGGTAAATTAGAACCAAGGGCAAAAAAGTACATTTTCCTTGGATACGCATCTGGGGTGAAAGGATACAAACTCTGGTATCCTGATCCCAAGTCACTAAAATTTATAATTAGCAGAGATGTAACCTTTGATGAATCCTCTATGTTACACCCCAGAAAAGAGTCTTCTAGTTCTAGTAATACGAATAAGGAGCAGGGTATACATGAGCATGTGGAGGTTGAACTTGGCATTCTTTTTACGCCAAACTCATCAACTTTGGAGCAAAATACAACAGAAACTCCTGAAGTTGAAGCTCCAGAAGTTGTGACTTCTGAAGTTGAACCAAATGAATATTCTATAGCACACACAGACCAAGAAGACAAATTCAAAAACCAAAAAGGTATGGAGATTATGATGCATTTGCTTTTTCAGTTGCACAGGAAACTGAAGAAATTAGAGAACCATCAAATTATTAGAAGCGATTTCTAGTGTTGATTCGGCCAAGTGGCTGATTGCAATGAATGAAGAAGTCGAATCTCTCCACAAGAATGGTACTTGGTCTCTTGTGAAGCCACCGTTAGGTAAAAGAATTGTTGGTTGCAAATAGGTCTTTAAGAAAAAAAAGATGGAATTCCAGGGATTGAAGATGCAAGGTATAAAGCACGATTAGTTGCAAAGGGCTAAAGTCAGGTACAAGGAGTTGATTTTAATGATATTTTCACACCTGTAGTTAAGCATAGCTCTATTCGTGTCTTGCTTGCCTTAGTTGTCATGTATGATTTTGAATTAGAACAACTTGATGTTAAGACAGCTTTCTTACATGGCGAACTTGAGGAACAAATATACATGCATCAACCTGAAGGATTTGAAACTGAAGGAAAAGAAGATCATGTTTGCTTGTTGAAGAAATCCCTGTATGGATTAAAGCAGTCTCCAAGACAATGGTACAAGAGGTTTGATTCCTTTATGTTGGGTCATGGTTATTCGAGGAGCATGTATGATAGTTTTGTGTACTTCCGGAAATTAAATGATGGTTCATTTGTATACTTATTGTTATATGTTGGCGACATGCTCATTGCTGCTAAGGATTTGACAGAAATTCACAATTTGAAAAGTCAACTGAAAAGTGAATTTGAAATGAAAGATTTGGGAGCAGCTAAGAAAATCCTTGGCATGGAGATCAAAAGAGATCGAAGAGCCAATAGGCTATTCCTGACCCAGAAGAAGTACTTAGAGAAAGTCTTGGAGAGGTTTGGCATGAAAGATGCTAAACCAGTGAGTACTCCTCTTGCTGCTCAATCACCGCAGACAGAGGAAGATGAAAGGTATATGGCACAGGTACCATATTCCAGTGCAGTTGACAGTATAATGTATGCAATGGTATGTACACGTCCAGATATTTCACAAGCAGTAAGTGTTGTAAGCCGGTATATGGCTTACCCTGGTAAAGTACATTGGCAGGCTGTGAAATGGATCCTCAGATACTTGCGAGGTACTTCAAACACATGTTTGGAGTTTGGGAGAAATGCTAACACTTTGGTTGGTTTTGTAAACTCTGATTATGCAGGTGATCTTGACAAAAGAAGATCACTAACAAGCTATGTTTTTTGCATTAGTGGTTGTGCTATCAGCTGGAAAGCTACATTACAACATGTAGTAGCTTTATCTACTACCGAAGCAGAATATATGGCAGTGACCGAGGCAATCAAAGAAGCCTTATGGTTGAAGGGTCTATTTGCTGAACTCAGCTTACACCAAGGTGGTATTATCATTTTCTGTGATAATCAAAGTGCCATTCACTTGACTAAAGATCAGATGTATCATGAGAGGACGAAGCATATTGATATCAAGTATCATTTCATCCGAGAAACCATTGCTGAAGGAAAGGTCTCTGTTCAGAAGATTAACACAAGAGACAATCCTGCTAACATGTTCACGAAGTCTCTTTTAGTCAGCAAGTTCAAGCTTTGTTTGAACTTGATTGGCATTTATGAAGAATAATTTAGCCCATATGGGCTTCTGCGGAGAGAATGGAGCAAATTTACTATATTCACCAAACTCAGGCCAAGGTGAAGATTTGTAGTGTGGCCATTTGTTTGATTGAATCTTTTGTGAAAGATTTGAAAGCTACAAATGTGGAAATTTAGTAGTCATATTTGTCAAAGGTTTGGTGGCTACATTTGTCAAAGATTTGGAAGCCACAATATTTGATATATTCACATTAAGATGTTGAATTTTTGTATCTTCCAAAGACATCATCCATGACATCAACAAGCTCATTTTATCTATATAAATAAGGAGGTTAGACATTAGTTGAAACACACCTTAAGCATATGAAAACATTTCATTGCTTTCTTTCCATTAAGAGTAATTTTGTAAGAGAGTTAGTGTTGTGAACCCTTTCTTTGAAGTGATCTTGTGAGGTTATTCTCTTTAATTTGGGTATTTGGGATTAATTAGAGTATTTACTCTAATTTTGTACTCTCTTTTGTACTCTTGTTGATATAGTGAAGTTGCTCCTCTCCGCTTGTGGATTAGGTCATACCGACCGAATCACGTTAAATTTGTGTCTTCTTTATTTGCTTTACTTTCATTATTCTCAACTTACTATTGCCTTTGCTATTGTCATTATAACATTTTTGGCTAAATTCAGCACTATCCGAGTTCTCAATCCTAACAAAAAGCATAACAAAATAGTTCAAGAAAAAGGAATAAGTCATAGTAAAATACTAAAAACATGATAGAACATTATCAAAGGGACAATAACTACAATAATATTCTATTCTAATTCATGTCCTCTGATCTAAGGTACGCAAGTATATATAAGTGGTTTGGTTAATTTGTACCATGCGTTAGAGGTTGGATTATTATTAGGATGTCCATTTCTTTGTATACCCAGTAACTTTATGCATTGTTTCCACAACTTATGATGCTATTTTATTTACGATAATCATGGTGTTCAGAGTAACTTGAGTGTAGAGTAGGAGCTTGGATTAATTGAAATTTTATGTGTTTGGAATCTAATTCTGTTAAGTTACTAGATCCTAAATTAATAATTTATACATATATAATGAATCTCTTAAAACTATTAAGTTTGATCGAACTCGTAAACTATACTCTAGCTCCAACCCTATTTGCATGCATGTCGATTAATTCAATGTGATATATATTACCTCTCACCAATCGAGAAACTAAATAATTCTGCTTATCACAACCGAATTATTTAATTAGTTTCTCAAAGTTTGAACAAATGGAAAAATATGAAATGTTGTTTTAAATATAAACTAATAATATCCCTTACTAGTATATCACTACTATTATGTCATACTTCCTCAATGGCGGTGGATAATCTTTTTTGGATGACTCTTTCATATAAACGAACCAGAGTAATTTCTTCAAGAGAGATCTGTCTTACGTTTGGGTCCCCTCCATTATACTTTTGTTTTTATAATCAATTAAAATATTTATAAAAAAAAAAAAAGAAGATAGAGGGCACGTCCGTGCCGTGAAGGAATAATTATGACAAAATGCATCTCTCTAATGGAAATGTTTGGGAAATGAGATTAGGTCTGTAAAGAGGAAAATATATATCTTATAGGAGTACTAATTAATTATTACTATAATGAATCCAAATAATTTTCTATAAAATGATAAGCATATGTATAAATAAGAAATTTAACTTTCATTCACCTCATTAATATTGAGTCTCTTAATATTTAGAGTGAAAAGTGTAAAAAGAGATATGTAAACAAGATAAAATGAGCTTCATGCAGATTGCGGAATAAATCATGGACTAATTAAATAATCATTACTAAAAAAAATTGTCAAACTAATCAAAAAAAAATATCTACCACTTCAGAAATCGCCCCCTAATTTTTTTAATTAGTTTTCTTAAATTAAATTGATTATAAATTTAGGAGCAATCTTTTCTTCTAGATTCTTTACCTATGCATAATTGTTAACATTATAAATTCTTTATTAGGATGATAAATGATATTTGTATATTATAAGTTCGACCGCATCATTGATATCTGGAGGGAAGTGTTTGCAACAAATTTGCTGTAGAAAATAAATTGCAATTATAAATAAAATAAGAAGAAACATAATTTTATTGATAATTAATGTGGGTACAAATCCGTTTCTTATTTGATTCTTTTCTCTGAAATTTTTTCTTGAATCGAGGACTATTAATAGCATATTTCTCGATTATAAGATGACTTGGACTGCGTATGATTAATTTGATATCCATGTAAAAAAAAATTTGTGAATCTTCTTGAAGTATTTGGTCGTGAAGAATAGTCCGTCCACATCTTGATTTCTTTGTGAATATTCTATGAGCTTATGAAATTTTTGAGATGTCTCTTCAAGGGAATACATTAACCCTTTATATAGACATGAGCTAGGGTTTAGGTTAGAATAGCCGAACGTAGGATGATTTGGACCTCCTTGAGATTTATTTGATCTCCATGAAAAGATTTTGTGGATCTTCTTGAAGTATTTGATTGTCAAGAAAAGTTTGGCCACATATTTATCTGGCATAATACATAAATATGACCATTAACTTGGCTTTAGTGGACAACTATGCCCTCCAACTTTGAGTGTGCACAAGTAGACACTTAAACTTGTATAAAATTGAACAAATAGACACATTTGTCCTACATGGCAATTTTGTGTCCTACATGGCGTCCTACGTGTATTATGCCATGTAGGACGCGTGTGCCTACTTGTTCAATTTTATACAAGTTTAAGTGTCTACTTGTGCACTCAAAGTTGGAGGGCATAGTTGTCCACTAAAGCCAAGTTAAGTGTCATATTTATGTATTATGCCTATTTATCTCTTTGTGAATATTACATGAATTTATGAGATATTCGAGATGCCTCTTTAAGGAATTATATTACACTTTATATAGGCATGAACTAGGTTTATGATAGAGTAGGCTCCAAGAACCCTAACCGAAATTGAACTTGTCGTTTTGAGTTTCACAAAATTTTGATGTCTACATATGCTTCCTACTTCAAGGCTTGTCGGAGTGTAGATTTGATAAAACTCAAAGATGAGACTTGAAATACCTATAAATTGGAGCTTCCATCTTTGTGATTTTGTAGCTTCAGATTTGTAGATATGATGCATGAGAGAGTGGATGACTGGACGTGCCAATTTGTTTATTATAAATTTTAAATTGCTACAAAATAAATTGCAATCAGAAATAAAATATAAAGAAACATGATGTTATTGATAAGCAATGTGGATACAAATATGTTTCTCCCGTGATTCTTCTCTCTAAATTTTCTTCGTGATTCGAGGTTGTTAGTAGCATATTTCTAAATAAGATGAAATCGAGAATTTGTCATTGTACCCTGTCATTGCTGGTTTCATGCAGATTGTGGAATGAACTAATTAAACCATCATTGCTAGAAATAAATGTAGACTAACCCTAAAAATAACTATTACTCGAAAAATCGCTTTCTTTTATGGTTTTCGTAAAATTAAGTAGATAATGATTTTGTAAGCAATAGTTTCTTCCAAATTCTGTGCTGTATTTATTAACATCATAAACTATTTTTTAGAATGACAAGTAATATTCGTATATAACAAGCTTGACATCGATGATGATGTCACATATTGCATTGCGGTAGCATGGATGAAATGGAGGCTTGCCTCTGGAGCCTTGTGTGATAAGGAGGTAGAAATGGTTAGACCGTCCTTGTTGTATGTGATGGATTGCTAGCCAGTAAAGAACTCACATGTTCAGAAGATACATGTCGCAAAGATGAGGATGTTGAGATGGATATGTGGGATTACTAGGAGTGACAAGATTAAAAATGAGGTTAACCGGGAGAAGGTGGGAGTGACCTCTATGGCGGAAAAGATAAGGGAAGTGAGATTGAGATGGTTTGGGCATGTGCAGAGGAGGGACACTGACGCCCTAGTGAACAGATGCGAGAGGTAAAGTGGTAGGAATAGGCCGAAAAAGTATTGACTCTATTCTTTCTTACACCTTATTAAATATATAAAGGAAGAATTCAATGAGAGTTTGTTGTTATTTCATTCAATTGTTGACTCCATATAGATTGCTAGAGTGTACCATAAACTAAACAATCATAGCTAGAAAAGACTAACAAGAAACTATTTCCTTACCTGTAAAACTAATGCTCAATGACAAATTTGGTAAGTATATTTCTTTCAGATTCTCTAATAACCCTAACTAGGATTTATATATATATATATATATATATATATATGTGAAGAATTATCCCACATTATACTAAAAAGAAACCACACTAGAAAATTCAGTAAGTAAAGATTTTTCACTCATTTTTTTGCTCATTCAATACCCTTTTTGCTGTCTAAGAACAGAGAAAAAGGTTCTCATTTGTTTCCTACACACATATATATATATATATCTGTGTGCTATTTAATTTTTCCTTTTTCTGGGGTGTTTTTGATGTTTTTTATTCAGGTAAACTTTTGTTTTTTATTCTTGAAGTTTTAGATTTTATGGGGTTTTATGGAAATTGATTAGATTTTAAGACTATATGACTGTCTTTATACCATGTGTGTTGATCAATTTTGTTTCCGTTATGCAGAAAAGTAGAAGTGGATGGTTGCACGTATATATGTTCAATCAATCAACTGTGCCTCAATCCGATGCTAGTGAATTTTCTGGTAAAGGTAGGATTTTTCTGTCTATTTTGCAGAATTCTGATGATTTTCCAGTAATTTATGTCAAGTGGTTTGATGGTCGAAACCTAGTAGTTGTTGATAGTAAACTAGCCTGTTTATTTGTTCCTTTTTTGGGGGGGTGGGGGCAGTTTTTGATGTTTTGTTTCAGGTAAAGTTTTGTTTTTTGTTCTTGAACTTTTGGATTTTTACCGGATATAGGATCTGATGAGTGATAAATATTGGTTTTGTTGTTACCTGATATGGGGTCTGATGAGTTACAAATATTGGATTTTTGATATGGAGTTTTTATAGAAATTGATTAGATTTTGGACTATTTGACTGTCTTCCTATATATGTGTGTGTGGGAGGGGGGTCATGTGTGGGGTAGGGGTGGGGGGATCACTATTTGAATGTTCTGTTCTCTTCTTTTGTATTGTACTGATATTTTTGGCTTATCTGGTTGCAGGGTGCTACTAGAGGAGTGTGATCTAGTGTTTGAGTTGCGTTCTACGACTTGATTGATATCGTCTCGAGATGAAAAGAAAAGCTTTAGCTTTAGCTGATTCTGGAATCATGCCAGTTTCGGGGAAAGAAAAGGTCTCAACCTGATTGCCTATTTCATGTTGAAAATTGGTCTAACAGTGTAATACTTGCTTTGTTTTTTTAATATTACTCTATTTCATCATGTATTTGCAGCCTGGAGTTCTTGCCCGGCAGTCTAGTAACTCTTCGTCTGTTCTTCCTTTTAAGAAGAGGTTGTATTTTCTTGCACCTATCTATCCTGAATACTCTTTTTCTAATGAAAATGAATCCAAGACCAAAGATGTTGTTCCTGTTGAAGATGCAAGTCAAATTGATCTGTTACGTAAGACATCCAGTTCACTAGACAGCAAGCCACCTATTAGCTCTGCTTCTGTTATTGGCTCTAATGGTGATAAAGGAAAGCAAGTTGTTGGATCTAGTAAGGAGGAATTCAATTTTCCCATCTCATCAATACATCCTGCCTTACGACACAAGTCTGTGGATGTGCTTCGTTTTTGTCTTGGTAGTACTTTACGAGGGTTTGACTCATTGGCTAAAGCAGACTCCAACAGTGTTGGTCCAAATTCGAGTTTGCTGAAAAATCAGGCATTGAATAGAAACATGAATTCCCCTACTTGTAAAACTGTTGCTGGAGTTCTTGCCGGGCAGTCTAGTAACTCTTCGTGTGTTCTTCCTATTAAGAAGAGGTTGTGTCTTCATGCACCTATCCATCCTGAACGCTCTTTTTCTAATGAAAATGAATGTAAGACCAATGCACCTATCCATCCTAATGCTAGTTCCGGTCCTTCAAGAAATGTTGACGATCTAGTGAAACAATCATTAGCTGGCCAGGAAGCTATAGGTACGACAAAAGTTTCTGTCAAGGAGGAAGTTATTGCCAAACAAGGGAAGCAAGTTGTTGGAGCTAGTGAGCTGGAATTTAATTTCCGCATCTCATCAATACATCCTTCCCTACGACACAAGTCTGCGGATGTGCTTCGTCTTAGTCTTGGTAGTACTTTACGAGAGTTTGAGTCATCGGCTAAAGTAGACTCCAACAGTGTTAGTGCAAATTCAAGTTTGCTGAAACATCGGGAATTGGATAGGAACATGGATTCCTCTACTTGTAAAACTGTTGAGTCAGAACCTGTTGTAGAAACCTTGGTACAAGCTAATGCTGGAACCGCGGTTCGTCCAGCTGGAACATTTGAGGTTAGTGTTGTAAAAACTGAGGTTGTGAGTCAGAATCTGCAGTCTGTTGCGCCCCAATCAGCTCGAAGGGTTTCGCAGCTTCAGGAGAGTTCTTCTTCTTCTTATTCTACCTGTTCAGATTTGTCTGTGAGTGGTGGGGACTTGTCTACTCCATCTGAGTACTCTGATCATACTAATGAAGCTGATATTGCTGCTAAAAATGCAAACTTTGACCTCAAACAACTAAATGTATGCAGTGATAAAGTGGAGGCATTTGTTTCCACGAGCATGAATATTGAAGATCAAAAGGTATACAAAAAGACACAAGACTCACATAATTTGGTTGCAAGTGGTGAGGGGTCGGCAAATAATGGGGAAAAGATAAGTAAATCACCTGGTACAGAAGAGAAATGTTATGGTTCTTCTGTTTATGAATCTGATGGTTATCATACTTTTGTGGGACATGTTGACACTGAGAATGTGGGGTGTGTCAGAGAGGACGACATATATGAAGACGGTGAGATCCGAGAACCAATGATGCAGTCAATTGCAGAAGACTCTATTTACCAAGGATCAGTTGATCAATCAGGAATAGCAGATGTGCAGGAGAGATCACAAAAGGATGTCTTATGTGCTAAGAGCAGAGGAGCTGGCAGGAACGTTGGCGAGGCTAATAACGAGTATATTGGAAGATCTGATATGTCACCAATAGCCCTTTCATCTTCACAAAATGCTGAAACACCTGTTTACCTCAGGTATTTTTATATGGAGGAGGAGGAATTCCATCTACGAAGGAATAGGTGATTTTTTTTACTTTATTGTTGTTTGATTTTTAATTTTTTTATAATGCTGCTCAACTCTTGACTTTTTCTTACTGCAGTTTTTCCAGAAATGAAAGAGAGAACATCCAGGATGCGCGACATAGGTTTCAGGACCGTTCATTTGGTAGCTCAAGAGGAAACATCATGCGTGGAAGAGGGAGGGTCTGGGGCCGGTTTCACAGATTACGTAGAGATTGGTATTCTGGGCGTGATTTTGAAAGCTATGGAGGTGTAGCTGATTATCGTTTTAGACATAATCGTACAGCTGCTGTTTGTGAATCTACAAATGAACGTAATGACTGTGATAATAGACTAGATGGTGCTGCCTTTGCTAGTAATAGGAGGAGGAATCCATTAAATGATCCCTTGCATTCATTTAGACATCCAACTGCACCTCCTGTTAGATCCCGTACCTGGTCCCTCCCTTGGATGAGATGGACGGAAGGATTCAATGTTCATCAAGATTCATTTCAGCACAGGTCTCCGTGTATGTACAGGGAAGATAGAATGAGGTCTTCTCCACGAACTTCTTTTACTGAAGAAGCAATAGCTCCTCAAAGGCGTGACTCTAGCTCTCCATCTTATACTGCTCGTCGTCTGAATGATATGAGGGATGTGAATGCTGTACAGGAGCACAGGCATCCGAGGTTTCTTTCTAGCAGAAGAAGTCCACCTGATCAGGAGAGGGCTGACAAAAGAAGGAAGTATGGTGAAGGGAGAGTAGAAGCTACGCAAATGAGAAATGTCGAAGATCAAGAAGATGAATCTGATGATGTCTTCAGATTGAAGAAAAGAAGATTTTGAGTTGATAGCTCATCAAACCTTGAATGTATGCGTTAATACATGTTTTTGCTTCAATTTTGTTGCTAGTAGGTTGTCCAAGGAACAAGCTTCTTACCATTGCTGCCTGAAATTTGTTGTTTATTTGAAACTGATAATATCGTAGCAATTTCTTTGTGACTGACAAAGCATCAAGACTAGACTTGATTGCATTGAAGATAAATAATCAGTCAAAAAGGCAATAATATGTACCGTAACAGAAGTAGGAAATTTCTTGAAAATTCTAATGTAATATGCACATAATGGATCACTAAAAGTACAAGCAGATAAAGATAAATGCAAAGAAAAAATTAGAAGGTTAATTTCTTTGTTATCGATAACACGACTTGACTTCAACCATTCATTTTGATTGAAGATAACAATCCATCAAAATGGTAGGAAAAACTACCTAATTGTTCCATGTTAGAGCTTGAAATATTATTACGATGTCCATTTCTTTTTGTACCCCAGTAACCTTATGCATTGTTTCCACAACTTGTGTTGTTATTTTATTTTATTTATGATATGGTGTTTGGGCTAATTTGTGTGTAGAGGCGCAGTCATGATTTGAAGTTTATGTGTTTGAAATTCTAGTTCTTTTAAGTTACTGGATCCTAAATCAATAATTTATTCATATTTAATGAACTTTTTAAAATAAATATAAAATTTGGATCAAAGCTGTTAAATTCAATTGAATCGCAAGTCAGACTTTAGCTTTGCCGATGCTTGTGCGCTTGTCAATTAATTCAATGAGATCTATGTTATCTTCTAACAATTGAGAAATCAAGTTACTTTGTTTATCAAAGTTTGGACAAATAAAAAAAAACATTACATATTTGCAAATACAAATTAATAATATCACTTAACCATATATCGATATTATATATCTCATAGGAGTATTAATTAGTTACAGCTATAATGAATCCGAATAAGTTTTTTCTAATAATATGCATATTTATTAACATTATAATTTTTTTATTCAAATGACAAGTAATATTCATATATAATAAATTTGGCTTTATGCTTATTAATATCTAGAGGAAGAATCCAATGAGGAGCATCTTAGAGATGACCTCTTTTCTGTCTTTCTCATTATTATAATATTATAATTAGATGATAAATTTGGAATTAAATCTTTCTTTAAGATTCTTTACATATGTATATTTGTCAATATTATAATCTTTTTATTAAATTGACAAGAAATATTTGGATATAATAATTGAATTTATCTTTAGTGTTAACCTTATTAATAAGAATTCGAAGATGAATATTCTAAACAAGATAAATTAGCAATTAGTTATTGTCCTATCCAACTAGTGTCTCCATGAAAATTGATGGAGTATACCATAATATAAAATAATTATTACTCAAGAATCACTCCCTTATATTTGTAAAATTAATGCTAGATGATAAATTTAAGAGCCATCTCTTTCAAATACTCTACATATGTATATTGTTAGCATTTATAAATTATTTATTAGATTGATAAGAAATATTTGTATATACTAATTTGGCCTTCTTTTTCCACTCACCTCATTAATATTAAAAGGAAAAAATATGAGATAGGGCATTTTAAATAAAACGCGATTGAAGATTTATCTTTGTCTCTTTCCACTGTTAGCTCCATACATATTGCTGAAATAAATTATGAACGAAACGATCATTATCATTCATTTTTTAAATAAAATTAACCCGAATAAGTAATTATCACTCGAAAAATCGACCCCTTTGTACCTTTCTTAAAATTTAAGCTAGGTGATAAATTTTAAAGCAATCTTTATTCTAGATTCTTGTTTAGTTTTCAAGCAATGTAAAAAAGACTATGGAACATTATGGTATGCCACCTAACCAACACAACATTACAACTTGTCCAATTATCTTCACATACAAGAAAATAAAGAAAAAAGAACAAGTCAAAAGTGTGACTTCTAAAAAATATAGGAAAATGGAATTAGTAGGTACCACCAAAATGTAATACAGCGGAGGAGACTGTTCTTCTATTAATCAGATGATTTCATATTTGAGCACTGAATATGAAAAAAAATTGATAGAAAGTGTTACGCTTGAATTGACACTATCCAGTGTGACTCCAAATTAATCAAATTTCAATGCGAAAATCGGACACGAGATTGGAATTTTTTTTTTAAATTGGTATGGTAGGTAGATAAGTATTAAAGGGTCTTAAATAAAGGAAAGTTTGCAATTATTGAAAAGTCCACAAACCCTAACCAAAACCAATTTCCATCACATATACCAAAAGGAAACCACCAAGAAAATTCATAACCATAGTCTTTCTCCCCTTTTCTTCTTCTTCTTCTTCTTCTTCTTCTCTGTTTATCACTCTTTTTTTAAAAAAAAAAATATTTTTTTTGCCTCATTCAATACTCTTTGCTGTCTAAGAACAAAGAAAGGTTCTCACTTTTCTTCTTTTTATGCAAGATTTGTGTATTTTCTACATGTTTAATTGTTGTTTTATATTGGGTATGTGGTTTTTTGTCAGGTAAAGTATTGTTTTTTTGATTGATGAATGTTTGGGGTTTACCTGAAATAGGGATCTGATGAGTGATGAATTTGTATGTGTTGATTTTTTTGTCAGGTAAAGTTATGTTTTTGATTCTTGATTATCTGAGGTTTACCTGAAATAGGATCTGATGAGTGAAGAATATGCTTTTTTTGGTTATCAATGGAGGTTTTTCGAGATGGGGTTTTGTCGAAATCGATTAGATTTGAACTATTTGACTGTTGTGAATTGTAAATTGTGGTGGGTATTGTGTTTTTTGATCGATTGTTTCCTTTATGGTCTGCTTAATTTTGATAGAACTCGAAAATCGCCTAAATTTTATAGAGAGGGTGGGTGGGGGTGTTTCTGGGGTTTTCCCCCTTTTGTGTTTGGTGGGGGTGTTAAGGAGGCCGTTGACCAAGTCTAAATCTTGTGGATCATCTTCATTGCTTTGAATATCTGCAATCAATCAACTGTGACTCGATCCAGAACTAGTTTGGGTTTAGAAGAATCATGATTTCTTACTGTTGTAGTTTTGCATTTACGGGTAATGGTAGGAGTTTTCGTGAATTTTGCAGAAATCTGGTGATTTGCTAGTTGTTAATAGGAAATTAGGTTGTTAGATTCTTTTATTCTCTTGTCATTTATGTGTTGACTTCTTATGTTTATGAGGTTTAGATGCTTAGATTTTCACTCATTATCTGGATCTGCTCTTGATATCTCCCAAAATAGCTGTCTTTTTTTGTTTTACGTGTGTCTGTCTGTGTGTGATAGTGAGGTGGGGTTTTTTTCTTTTTCTTGTCATCATGAATGTCTTTCTCTTCTTTTATGTTGTAATTTTTTGGCATATCTGATTGCAGGGTGATATTAGACTGTGATCTAGTTTTTCAGATGTGTTGAACTACTTCGTTGTACTAGAGTGATAATTTTCTGGAGATAAAAGAGCTTTAGAACCATGCCGGTTTCTGGGAACGAAGAGGTCTCAATCTGATCTCTGATTTGCCGCTGAATTGGTCTAACTCTGTTATACTTGCTTTGTTTTAATATCACTCTATTTCATCATGTATTTGCAGCCTGGTGTTCTTGCTCGGCAGTCTAGTAGCTCTTCGTCAGGTATCCCTATTAAGAAGAGGTGGAACTCTATGTTCCAACCTCCTTCACCTATCCGTGCTGAGCCATCTTCTTTATCTAATGAAAATGAATCCAAGACCAAATGTTCTGGGTTGAGCCAGGGATCGACCTTGAATTCTTGTGATAGTACAGGTAAATCTGACACTTTCAAGAACTCTCTTCTAGAGGTAAAAGAAGAAACACCTTCTGGTGTGAAAGTTGACTCTAAGCCTACTATGCTACCATTTTTATCCATATCTTCGGAAACAAATCCTAATACTACCTCGCTTTCAAGAAATGTTGACAATCTTGTGAAACCAGCATTGACCCAAAAGCTAGCTAGCCAGGAAGCTGTAGGTACAACAGTAGTTACTGCTGTCAAGAAGGAAGTTATTGCCAAACAAGGGGAAAGCCACGGTAAACTTGAACTTCCTGCCGATTCAGGGCACGTTGAACTGTCATTAGGCCCAAAGAAACCTCATGTTTCTTCTTTGGTTGATCCGAATTTAGCAGGGAGTTGCCTGATGGGTAGAACTGTAAATCCTTTGTTGCTTTCTCTGTCTTTGAACAAAGGGAAGGACATTTCCCTGGACGGAAGTTGCAAGAATGGATTGAATAACAATGATGCTGATGATACCGCTCGCACAAATAGATCTAACTGGGATCTGAATACTCCCATGGATTCATGGGATTCTGGTAATGATGTTCCTGTTCAAGATGCAAGTCACATTGATCTGTTATGTAAGACATCTAGTTTACTAGACATACAGCTGCCTATTAGTTCTGCTTCTGTTATTGGTTCTAATGGTGATAAAGGGAAGCAAGTTGTTGGAGCTAGTGAGCAGGAATTTAATTTTCCCATTTCAACACATCATATCCTACCATACAAGCCCGTGGATGGGCTTCGTCTTAGTCTTGGTAGTACTTTACGAGGGTTTGACTCCTCTGTACTTCAGTCATTGGCTAAAGTAGACTCCAGCAGGGTTAGTCCAAACTCTAGTTTACTGAAAAATCTGGCATTGAGTAGAAACATGAATTCCACTACTTGTAAAACTGTTAAGTCAGAACCTATAGAAGAAGCCTTGGTACAAGCTAATGCTAGAACATTGGAGGCTAATGTAGAAAAACCTGAAGTTGCGAGGCAGAATTTGCAGTCTATTGAGTTGTCAACTAAAGGTCCTCAGGAATTACTTCAGGAAAAACCAATGAAATGTGAACCACTCCATGAAGTTAGCCAGGAAATATCGATGACAGCAAATGTGATTGCTCACCAATCAGTTGCAAGGGTTTGGCAGCTTCAGGAGAGTTCCTCTTCTTCTTCTACATTGCCAATGCCTTTGACCCCTCCACTGGGATGCCCTTCGAGATTGTCTACCTGTTCAGATTTGTCTGTGAGTGGTGGAGACTTGTCTACTCCGTCTAAGTACTCTGCTCATACTAATGAAGCTAATAGGAGTAAAAATGCTCTAGATCAGGCAAATGCTGATATTGCTGCTCAAAATGCAAACTTTGACCTCAAAGAATCAAATGTATCCAGTGATAAAGTGGAGGCATTTGTTTCAGCGGGCATGAGTATTGAAGATCACATGGTATGCAAAAAGACACAAGACCCACATAATGTGTTTGTAAGTGGTGAGGGATCGGCAAATGATGAGGAAAAGATAAGTATATCAGCTGGTACAGAAGAAGAATGCTATGGTTCTGATTATGAATCTGATGGTCATCATGCTATTGCTGGACATGTTGACACTGAGAGTGTGGGGTGTGGCAGAGAGGATGAGGAATATGAAGACGGTGAGGTTCGAGAACCAATGATGCCGTCGATTGAAGAAGACCCAATTGCTGAGGGGATGGAATCAGAGAAAAATAATGTATCTTCCAGCAAACATGCTCATTCCTCTGGCATTTCTGGCATTGGGGAATCTCACTGCTTCGATAATGATGTAAAAGGTTACAGTATACCAGTTCATACTGAATCTAATGATGACTTTGTCAAAGGCTGTGATGAGAAAACTGTCAAAATTGATCATAAAGATGGTAAGTTGCAGAGTCCATTATTAGATAAGGAGGAAACAACCGGAGATGATGAGCAGAGGTCAATTGGCACTGTTCACCTAGGATCAGTTGATCAATCAGGAATAACAGATGTGCAGGAGGGATGTGAAAAGGATGTCTTATGTGACGTAACACCTGCTGGAAGCATTGGGGCTGGCAGAAATGCTGGTGAGGCTAATAACGAGTATATTGGAAGATCTGATATGTCACCAGCAGCCGTGTCATCTTTGCAAAATGCTGAAACACCTGTTAATGCTACCTCTAGTAAAGATTTGACAAATTTTGGAAGCAAAAGCCGTATCATCAGCTTGCCTCGTGCATCCAATGTGACACCTCCTAGTAATTTCAGACCTATTACAGGCAGATCGCTGCCTTCAAGAAGTGGAAGAGAAAGGTATTCAGATATGGAGGAGGAGAAATTCCATCTACGGAGGAATAGGTGATTTTTCTTTTTGTTGCTGTTTGATTCGTAATTTTTTTTATTTGAATGCTGCTCAACTATGACTTTTTCTTTCTGCCCTTTTTCAGGGATGAAACTTATGCTGATGGTCCTAAATTTGTGCGAGATAGGATTCAGGACCGGTCATTTGGCAGCTCAAGGGGGAACTTCATGCGGGGAAGAGGGAGGGGCTCAGCCCGGTTTGACAGTTTACGTAGAGAATGGGATTCTGGGCGTGATTTTGAAAGCTATGGAGGGGTAGCTGATTATCGCTTTAGACCTAAACGTAGACCTACTGTTGGGGAATCTGAAATTGAACGTAATGATGGACCAGATGGTCATTTTGTTCGGGGTAATACAAAGTTCACCACAATGCAGAGAAGAGGTTTCCCTCGAATGCGGTCTAAATCTCCTGTTAGATCCCGTACACGGTCCCCTGGCCCTTGGTCATCTCCTCGAAGGAGATTGAATGAAGGATATAATGGTCCCCCAGATTCATCACATCACAGGTCACCAGCTATGTACAGGGAAGATAGGATGAGGTCTTCTCCACGGACTTCTTTTACCGAAGAGATAGTTCCTCGGAGACGTGATTCCCCCTCGTATACTACTCGGCGTCTGAATGACATGAGGGACGTGGATGCTGTACAGGAGCACGGTCATCCAAGGTCTCTTTCTAGCAGAAGAAGTCCACCTGATCGGGTATTTACTAGAAGCAATAGGAGACTGGAGGTTTTAGATCGTCGGGAGAGGGCTGATGGCGATGAGTACTTTGATGGGCCAATACACACTGCTAGATTTCCCGAGCTTCGTGGTGGTGGAAGTACGGATGAGAGAAGGAAGTATGGTGAGAGGCGAGGAGGATCTGTTCGTTCGTTTCGTCCTTCTTATAACAGTGAAAATGACAATTTCCGTTTCCATCCAAATGGTGGCCCTAGGCCTTTTAGGTTCTATCAAGAAGGTGATGCAGAATTTGTTGAAAGAAGTAATACTAGAGACAGAGAATTTGATGATAATATGAAGGATCGACCTTTACCTAGACGAATGAGAAATGTCGAAGAGCAAGAAGGTGGTAATTTTAGACAGAGTGGGCAGCTTTGGCATGATGAGGAATTTGATGTCTCCAGATTGAAGAGAAGAAGATTTTGACTTGATAAACCTGAAATATCAGCAGCTGTGCCATGGGAAGCACTGTTTCGGCATCTCTTTGTTCCTGAAAGCGAATTGTTGTTCCTTGCTGACAGGTACAGGTGATTTGCTGCATGTAACTGAGGAACAGAGATAGACTTTTGAATGCATCTAGACGAATGTAGAATGTTGAAGAGAAAGAAGGCGGCTCTAGACATAATAGGGTTCTGGCCTGAAGAGGGTTGATGTCTCCTCGTTCAAAAAGAGACAGATCTTGACTTAATATCTCCATTGAACCTCGAAACTTTGGGGAGAAGTATGCACTGATGCATGTCTTTGTTTCAGTAAAAAAGAAGTCTTGTTGCTAGTAGGCCGTCCAAGGAATGTGCTTTTACCATTGCTTTCTTTTGGAGGAGAAAACTACTAGTTTAAGATGCTCTACTATGCTGGCTTGAATGCTATTTTTACTAGTTTTAAGTTGCTAATATTCATGCTGGCTTTGTGTAAAGCTTCTGGATTTAGTGCCTGGGTTCAGTGGTTCTAACCAGCTTGTGTTGGCCAGTTAGACAAACAGGTTGGTGATGGGAATTTGTCCAAGGTAAAATTATGCAGGTTAAGTATGATATTAACAATAACACCATCATCTGTGACACCTTTATCATTGAGATGGATGAACATACTACCTCATTTGCATCACTTGAGACATTGTTCCAGTCCTCTTTAGTGTTTTTTTGGTTTAACTGTTCAAGAATTTGAAGCCACCGGTTGATCTAAACTAGGCTTGCTCTGCGTAGGCTCATTAAAGGGGTAAAGCGCTCAGCACCAAAAAGCTAGCCATTGAGATGGTTGTGTATGTACCACCTTGCATCTCTTGAGACCTGTCCCTGTCCTCTTCAATGTTTTTTTGGTTTAATTATTCGGTATTTGAAGCCACCAGTTGAACTAATCTGGTTCGCGTAGGCTCTTGCTAAAGGGGCAAGGGCTCTGCACCAAAAAGGTTACCAATTCTCACCAAGT
The DNA here is from genome assembly GCA_018342035.1 of Solanum appendiculatum. Classification (NCBI taxonomy): domain Eukaryota; kingdom Viridiplantae; phylum Streptophyta; class Magnoliopsida; order Solanales; family Solanaceae; genus Solanum; species Solanum appendiculatum. Next base: position 632,566 of record JAGDQO010001434.1, read on the forward strand.
GCTGTGCATTAAAAAGTTTTCCATTCTCAGGGTCGAATTCCCGACCTCTATTATTTATTTGTTCTCTCTGAAGGGGTAAAGAGTTGTGCATCAAATAATTGTCCATTCTCAGGGTATGATTCCCTGACCTCTGTCAATAATATTGATTCTCACTAAAGAGGTAAAGTGCTATGCATAAAAAGTTGTCCGTTCTCAGGGATCGAAGTTTAATCTCAGGGTTTGAATTCTCGACTTCTATTATTTATCTCCTCATTGAAGGTGCTATGCATAGAAAAGTTGTCCTTTCTCAAGTTTCGAAGTTCAGTCTCTGGATTTGATTTCTGGACTATCTATTATTTACCCTTTCTCATTGAAGGGGTGCTATGCATAAAAAAGTTGTCCATTCTTAGGGTTCGAAGTTCAATCTCAGGGTTTGAATTCTCGACTCCTATGATTTATCCATTCTCACGGAAGGGGTGCTATGCATAAAAAAGTTGTCCATTGTTAGGGTTCGAAGTCCAATTTCAGGGTTTGAATTCTTGACTTCTATTATTTATTCTTTCTCATTGAAGGGTGCTATGCATAAAAAAGTTGTCCATTCTCAGGGTTCAAAGTTCAATTTCAAGGTTGGATTTTCAACTTTATTATTTATCCATTCTCATCGAAGGGTGCCATGCATAAAAAAGTTGTCCAGGGTTCGATGTTCAATCTCAGGGTTTGAATTCTCGACTTCTATGATTTATCCATTCTCATGGAAGGGGTGCCATGCTTCAAAAAGTCGTCCATTCTTAGGGTTCGAATCCCTGACCTCCATTATTTATCCATTCTCATTGAAGGGGTAAAATGCTATGCATCAAAAGTTCTACATTTTTAGGATTTGAATTCGAGAGCTCTATTAACCCACTGTTAAGTCTCGATGGTCTCGATTATTTGACGTTTCTTTATTAATTGGTCGATTCAGTTTCAAATAACTAATGAGAGCTAGTTAACAAATAGCTAAATTTGATTTTGAACAAACTATAAAGTTTGCAGAAAGTCTCAATCTACAAATAATTGAAGCAACCCCTCTGCTTTATTTCGAAAACATTTAAAAATCTAATTATTGAAAAGCTACGTTTAACTAATGGCCAGGTTCATATTTTATTGTAAAGAAGGTTAATGAGGATACTCAAATTGCTTTCACTCACACTAGAGAAGGTTAAATCATCTTTCTATTCTGTCGTCATGTGGTTTGCCTTAAAACCTTTTTAAGGAGAAGGGAAAGAGCAGTTATCTATGTAGTTTTAGTCTTTGGGGCCATTGTTTCCCATGGAGCACTCTTACTTATTGTCCAATTACATCTTACCAAACACTAGGACTTCTTGGGTGGATGGGCAACCATCTTAGTACTACTCTCACCTAAATATGGTTAACTTCGAAATTAGGCATGTTACTTGCAATTTAAGTTGCTTCAGAATCAATCTCATTTGCAATAATCTATTTGTGGCTAGGAGTATTTTTTTAATCTATATGAGTAGTGTATGACGAGAATAGTACTCTTAGGTGTAATTAGAATATATGGATTATAGTCTTTATTTCTAAAAACAAATGCACGGATCCATCTCGGACTCCAGTTTCCTTCGTGCGTCGTAAAATCATCGCATGAAAATCAAGTCTCTGAATCTCAGTTTCAAGGTAGGTGTGGCGCGAGGTCCATCTCAGGAAAGGCCACACCCCACCACGACTATTTATAACTAACTAATTAGGAAGTCTAAGATGTACTAATATCTTTGATACAATCATCAATTTTTTGGACAGTTACAACAAAGATGTCGGTCATCGATTCTCCCAGCAATTACAATTACAGTAAAAGAGGGAATTACAATGCGAACAAAAATATTAAGTCATCAATTTTCCAAAGAGGTTACCCATAGTCGTGGAAGAGAGGTCATAATTGCCCCGAACAAAGATATTAATTATAACAAGAAAATTATTCATTTTATTTTTTATGCTACTAAAACTTGTGATACTTATTCTGTCAAATATAAAATGTAACGATATTTATTTTCCCCTACTTCTATTAGAGAAGTCATTTACCTGATTTAAACCGATTGAGGTCAAAAAAAAACATCCAATGTTCAATTCAGTAAAAATACAACAATTGAAATAAGTTATCATACAAACGCACAGAAAAGAAAAGGTATAATAATCTGTTCAGCAAATAGGAGAAAATCTCAAAGAGCTCAAGTCGGTATCTGGTATCTGCTTTGGGGTTCGATTAATCGGAACGAGTCGAAAAGTTCCACTTTAGGGGTTAAGTGCTTCCTACCGAAGACGTACTCCATACTCAGAGTTTGAACACATAACAAATATGGTTGAAAAAGAAGAAAAAAAACATATATATATATATGATAGATATTTTTGAATATGATAGCACTCAAGAATGTGACCTAATCGTCAACAAAGTCGATGCTCCCATTGGAGATCAAGGTTCAAATTCTAATCGAAACAAAAATATTAGGTATCCTTTTCTCATTTACCTAAACTTCAGTGAAAGTTAGCTTGTACTTTCACTGATGGGAGGTGATAAAAACTCGGTAAAATAATCTAGACACGCGCAAGATGGCTCAGGCAACACGTTATTAAAAGGATTTAAAGGACTGCTCGATGCAAGAATTATACACAAAATCCAAGGAAGGGTCGCATCCCAGAAATGTGACGTAGGTAGACGTAGAGCCAAGATTTCTACTTTATAGATTTTCGATCATAATATTTTTTGCTTATTGGATTTAGAAAATATATCATTTATAAATTTTTTAGCGAAAATACAGTATTTGAGCTAACGCTACTAGCTGCGCCCCTACATGTAGACATGAAATTATTAAATTTCAAGACTCAAACACGTAACCTATAGATTATAAGTAGACAATTTTACAGTTACTCCGAGACGATCGGATACTAAAATCAGTAGCATTTAAACATCTGTGAGAAGTTTATCATACATACAAAATGCACAAACAGGAAAAAAAAATATTCTCAGAGAGCTCAACAATGGCAGCTCAACTATTTAGGCCAAACGCTAACTTTCTCTTTCTCATACTTCAAATACACCGCCGCTACGGCGGCGACAAAATAAACCTGAATGAAAACAATCGCCGGCGTATGATAATTTATCACACTCTTACCTGTTGCAAGCTCCACCAACAGCAATGCGGTTAATCCAAGCATGGCGATCCGTCCATTGACCCGCTCCGAATACGGGCTGAACCCGAATTCAACGAGTAAACCTTCGGAAACAGGTTCCTTTAGAGGAATTGGTGGGAGAAACACACTCGACCCGGATCCGGATCCGGATGAACCTTTTTTCCCCTTTCGAGTTTTTCGAACCTCTGCTTTCTTCCCTGTTCCGCTACGATACCGAAGACGGACTTGAGAGAGACGATTCTCGAAACTGTCGGGATCGGAGGATGAATCTGCGGTGGTTTGTTCGTCGGTGTCGGAAGGTGAGGATTCTTCAGTGGTGGCGCGTATGGTGAAGGAGGAGTAAGACGGCGCGTGGAATTTGAGAGGAGATTTTGAGAAGAAAGGGTTTGATTTTGTGAGTTGCAGAGTAGAAGAAGTTAAGGTCGCCATTTTTTTTTTTAGAAGCTTTCAGTGCCTCTGGTTATTGTTTGTTAGATAAGAAACTTTTTAAAAAAATTTATTTATTTAAAATAAAAGAGGAAAATTTGTATTTATTTTTTGTGAAATTTGTGGTTGGCAATCTTTTTATTTTGGGCTATAATTAATTTTTAAAAAATTAATTTTATTTATATATTATTTATAAATGAGATGAGAAGGATAAAAAAGGCAATAGAGGAGGGAATGTGTCTCATTATCAACCACAAAAGTCTCATTCTTTAATTTATTCAAGGATCAATGACACTTCATTTTTATTTTAATTCTATGGTGTTGTATGTGCTAAATTTGTATTCAATAAAAATGAATAATAAACACTATTAAAAGTAATAGTAGAAATGAGATGGATAGAAAATTTAGTCGACTGAATTTATAGTGTGTTCTTAAGAGAATTATTCTTCTTTATGTATTTGAGGTTATGAAATATATATCTTTTTAAGATAGAACGATTTACTTCAAAAGAATAGTGGTACGTTAAATTTTGCAGAATTTCGTACTCACTCAACAACTGCAAAGCACACTTGAATTTTTAAGAAAGAAGAGTAGAAATCGTTAAAACACGATGAAAGAAAAAAAATCATATTAGCGATATCTATTAGCTGGGAGTATGTTTTAGGCTTGATCATCTGTAAAAATATACAGAACTTTTAATACTAATTATATTTGATATTGAGGCATACAAATTAAAGTTGAATTTATCATGGACAACTTTCACTATCCAATAGCTGATTTATGTTTCATTATATATATATATATGTGTGTGACTTGAGCTTGTTGTATGCTTATTTGAAGTAATTCTGGTTAATAGATAGATCTTATACCTAATTTGAGTCCTAAAAATAGAAAAAATCATATTGGACAAAATGTAAATCGGAGATAGTCAGATTTTAACACGATGATTTTAGGATAAAAATTTTTTGAGCAAAAACGACAATTAAGATAAGACGGGAATACTATATATTTTTTCTTTGGAGATATCCTTGAGTGTTTCTTTCAACCAAATACTCTATGATCTAATTAATTTTGATTTACTTACACTACTCTGGATCCCAACTCGGAAAAGTAAATGCTTATTTGTATCAGGTGTTTATTTTTATAAAGAATTAATAAATAAAAGTAAAAATGTAAATTGTTTAACCATGACTAAATACGTGTTAAAAGAGTGAATACGCATGCAAGATCATATATCTATTAATTGACTTGGTGTAAATATTTAATATAATTTTACACGTGGAATTTGAAAATAATAGAATATACACCGTCATTATCCACCTCGTTGAGGTAGCACAACTGTTTTTGAAAGACCCTCACACTATAAACACCGGCTATAAAGCATATATTGAAGAATCATATTCATCCCATTATAATTTTTTGTGATTTTTTTTTAGAATTGAATGGTGAATTTAACAGGCAAAGATTGGTAACCACTATAGCCAAACCCTAATAAGGAAAGTTTTTAAAAGTTGATGACAAATAGAGGATGGTGAGGAAGACTTTAGACCTTAAGATTAATTTTTGTTTTTGTATTCATGCATGTATATTGTTGAAAGAAGTCATTCCCATGCATGTGATAATTGAGATTTGACTTTTTGATGAAATGTTGTCATATTGTTTAATTGAATTTTTTTGGAACTTCATATATTTAATTGCATATTTTCAGATTAATAATTTTTTTTAAATCATGTTTGTGACCTTAGTTTGCAAGAAGTTGGCATATTGATTTACCTTCCTCCAGATATGTTAATTGTAGGGATTAGGGTGTGTTTGGTAGGAAAGAAAATATTTTCTAAAACAATAAATAAGCTTTTTACTTAATTTATTTTCTTATGTTTGGTATGTAAGTAAGATATATTATTCTAAAAGTATCTAATTTATATATAATTTAAACGAATAATACTATGGAAGATGGGGATGGTGACTATGGGTGAGGAGATGTGTGTGTTGGAGGATGGAGAGGACACAGTCAATATGAAATATCATTTGTAGGACTTGTTTTTCCTACTTCACGAAGAAAGTCATTTTTTCCCATTTCTAAGGAACTTATTTTTCTAGATAAAATACTTTTTCAAAAGTTTTGCCTAACAGAACAAGAAAAAATTTTAAAATATTATCCTTCGTACCGAACACACTATAGGCTTGATAATTTTTTCAACAAGTATTTGCAATTTTCATTAACCATAGCTCTTAGAGGATCAATTTATCCGATTTTATCTAATGCAATTTATATTTTTTTATGTAATCTACAAACTATTGCACTAGAGTAGATTTACCAGGAAGATATTTACATTAATTCCTTTTTCTTTTTATTTAAAAGTTGATCAACCTTTATAACAATAGTAAACCCCGAAACAATCTACTTATAGCCTTTTTCTTTCTTGCCTAAATTCTGTAAAAATGTCAATGGTGACTTTGATTATTTATTACAATAGAATTGGTAGATTAGGGGAGCTGTAAGTTTTGTTTGTGAAGGATACAGCTACTGGTACTTTTTTATTCGTTTTCCAACAAAATTATCTCTATACCCTAGGATTCGAGACCTCAAATTAAGGGTGAAACAGTTCCTCCACTGTATCACAATCCATGTTGATGATGCTGGTACCTTCTTATTTTGTTACCAAACTATTTTCAAGATTTAAAATTTGTTTTCCACTCGGTATATGATATCCTCATTTAGAGTCTGACTATATGCAGATTGCATGATTCATTGATGCTCCAAACAGGAGTATTTTCATTTCGAAGGACTTAAACTCAAGAACTTTGATTAAAGGTGAAGAAATCTCAACCATCCTACCTCAACTCTGATTATAATAAAATCATCATATGTTTGATTTATTATACTATTCCAATTAGCTAAAGTAATTGAATATTGTTCATAATTAATTGTTTTCACTTGGAGCAAAATAGTAGAGGTTAATTAAATCATTACTCTTAAAATTAAAAAGGACAAAAACTTTGCAGAATCCCCACCCCAAAATAAAAAAAATAGTGAGCTTATTGCTACTTGAAAATATGATTTTTTTTTTCTAATTTTCATTCGACATCTACTTTGAGGCTCGACTAATTCAGATTGAGCCCATATCTCACTTTGAAGGATAACGTGTTTCCTACCAAAAGCAATTTCATACTTAAGACTCGAACTCTAGACCTTTAACACTTAACGATGATAAAATACTTATCATTTCACCGTAACTTTTGATGGTGAAAATATAATATATTAATTATTACATTATATTTTGTAGATTAATCTTATTCGATTCATCTTATTACATTCCTCGATGGTATTTTGCGGTGCCTTCTAAATGGAGAAATGTATTTAGAAGCATATAAATTGAGCAAAAGCAACATTAATTTTTAGAGCTGGCTAGTTGACTAAAATTTGAGTTCTTGCGGCTTTTTCATTCAACCAAACTCTAATAATATAGGTCATAATTATCCTTTAATTTCTTCCACTACTGTCTTTTATTGTTTCTCACGCACTTATATTAGGTCTGATTAATTTAAATTTGTATAGATCGATTCATTGAGAAAATATTTTTTAATTTTAGATATCGAATTCAAAATCTTAAGTTAAGGATAGTGACGAATAACATTGCATATTATTGAGTGTTGAACGGGTTTAGAAAAATGAAAAAAAAAATGTGGGAAGTTACGATGGTTAAATTTATTTTGCAATACTACCTCAATTTCAAAATAAAGTATTCCCTCCATTTACTTTTACATGCCACTTATTTCTAAAATAGATTTTCATTTTTACTTGTCACTTTTGACATATCAAGAAAAGACAATTATTTTTTTCCATGTTTTACCTTCAACATTAAATACTTATTCACCAAATTATTTTCCAAGACTTAATACCAAACATCATTTAATAGGGATGGTTTGGTAAAATATTTATATCAATAATTATTTTCTTAATGGGTGTGTCAAGTCAAACAGTGACAAATAAAAATGAATGGAGAGAGTATTTTACATATTCCAGAAGAACTAGTGAATATTTACATATTCAAGAAGAACTAGTGAATATTTTTTAAGGACGGTTAAAACTAAAAATATCACTTATTTTGAAACGCAAAAAGTGGTTAAAGACTTGAGAGGTTGTTAGATTTTTTTTTATCCAATGTTCGATATCCATACTGGAGTTCGACTAAATCTGAATTCGTGCCGGGCGCCAGGAAGTCTCATATTGAACGGTAAAGCGTTCACTAACAAAGACGACTCCGTATCTAGGGAGATTCAAATCTGAGACTTCTGATTAAGAATGAATGAATACTTACCACTCCACCACAAATCTCTAGTTGGTAGAGGTTGTTAGGTTTATTAATGAGGAGGGGCTGCCAAACTTGTATGTGTTTTATTACTTGTTCAACATCATTTAATAGCATCATAAATTCTTTTAGTTAACTACTTTTATTATTATCAGAGGCGAAGCTAGGTGGGGTTCGTGGGTTTGGACGAACCCACTAGCTTTTCTGTAGATCCTGTATTTATATTAGAAAATTAAATAAATATGTATGTATATTAACTTGTGAACCCCCTAACAAAATTGATTGATCGTTCTATCCTAAAATTTAAAACCCCCAAACTCCTAATCCTAGCTCCGCCTCTGATTATTATCATGAGGAACAATAAATTGCCTACAATGTTCTAATTTATTCACATCTATATAAAGAAGAAACAATTAAAGCATAATAATTGAATTAAATACAAGTTTAAACCTAACACGCAGCCTTTTTGGTAGTAGAAATCAGGTGCCATTAACTTGTTTTTAAAAATGTATTCCATCTTCTCAAATTATTTATTGTGTTCTATATAATAATTATCTTAAATTATACATTATTTTAAATTTAAAAAATATAAAGAGTTTTTTTTCAGTAGTTATTCTTTTCGTAGATTACAATGGCCTCAATAAAATATAAATATTTGAAGAAAATACATTATTCTTTAAAATACATATGAGAGTTAAATAGTAAAACTCTTTTCGAATTAACGTATTCTTAAGGGGTGTGTATAAGAAAGAAGAGATAATTATACATATTGATACAACTAGATTGAGTAAATAAATACAATGTATCTAATAAATACAAATTAAACAGATTGATACTATAGAGAAATTGAGCAAACAGATACAACGGATTTGAGCAACAAGTACAACTTCAAAATAGTAGCTATATATGTATAAATAGTTTCTTATATAATTATTGTAGAAAAACACTCGGCAAACATTTGATCATAAATTTCAATTTATTTTTTTTACTTTATTTAGAATTTATTAAGTTAGTTGAGTTTGGTTATATTTTTTTTCAAAGAATATTTAGAATAATATTCATGTTTGAATGTATTCAAATAAAACTTCAAAAATGAAAAATAATAAGTCGAAAAATGGATTATTTTTAAAATTTAAATTTTTCATAGCTAAATAGAATACGAATTTTCAAATAAATTTTTTAAAAAATTCAAAAATAATAATAATAATTTTTATTACCAAACCAATAAAACTCTGTGCTGTGCTGCATTTTTCTACCCATATATGTTTCTTGCGCAAATAGTAGTCTACTTTTCAGTAGATTACCATCCATACCTAAAATACAGAAGACTTATATGAAATCTGGCTTAATTAAAAAAACATCCTTACCACCGACGGACGTGGGACAGCGGAAAAAGCTACTCCTTTCTTAATTAAAAATTTCAAATTCGAGCTCTGAGTATGAAAAAATTCTTAGTAAAGAGCGTTTCCTTCTGAGTGGGGCCTGTGCGGGGCGAATTCGAAATAATCAGCTCCAATATAGGTACACGGCACGAATTTGAAATAATCAACTCCAATGCAGGTACTGGACAGTGGATTAAAAAAAAATCCTTTGAAACCACATAACCCCAACTTCCTCAAATAACAACTACTCACGTGTCCCTACCCATACCCCTACCACTCCCTACCCCAGTAAAACCAGACGTGTAGATAAAAGATTAGGAGATTTAGGTCATCTCCACACCTTATGGTATTAAAATTCTTGCCATCCTCCACAATTTATTAAAGATATTTTATGATATATCCTCCCTCTTAAACCATAACCTTCAAAAATTATATATATATATATAGTATGTATTTATAATAATTAAGGAGATTCTAACATTGAAATACACGTATTTTTATTTTATAGGAAATACTTTGACTTTTGGTTCAAAATAAATGAATTTCTAACATTTTTATTCTTTAATGATCTAAAATAAATTAATTTTTTAAAGCTCAAGAAGTTAATTAAATTTATTTTCGAAGTTACATTTCACCTTGATAGTAATTTCGTTTAAAATTCTAACGTTGATCATGGAAAACCAAAAGTGTAATCCCATTAAATGATCGTTGATTAGTGAATTAATTAGCTTTATATTAAGGAGTGCGTTGCATCATAAAAGTTACCTTATTTTGGATCGAAAGAATTCGAACCTAAATTGTATTAGATTTATTTAATATTTTAAATTTAGACGTTCCAAAACTATACGAAAAATGTTATAAGTTACAACTTTTCTCATTTTAATATGATGATCAATAAATACATCTAGTTAATATATTCATCAAACTCCATACAATTTGACTCTTGAAAAAATAAACAGAAAAAGTATTATTTACAACTGTCAAGCCAACCCCACACAAGTCACACAATAAGTGAAAGGCGATAAATATTTCATGAAATTAGCTGAGCTGTCCGGCCAAGTTAGCTCGTACACCACCGTTATATTAAATGCAAAGAGCCCATGCATGCATGATGCAACAATTAATTTGTTTTCATAGCCAACCCTTTATTAGTGTAGTAGTAGTACTAATTAAGATCATAATCTACCTATAGTAGGCTGTGTGCTCTTTTTAATTTTCTTGTAGAAATGAGTAGCTTCACTAGTTCAAAATAGAGACCAAACTTGTTTTCTTTTCTTCTTTTTCATACACAATTTTCATCATATAAGAAATGTCAAGAATTGTAGCTCAAAATGTATCACCAGTAAGAGATTGCGTACCTCTGTATGATCGGAGACAAATGGTAGAAATGTCGTCGCCCACGTTTGCTCAGTTGTTGAACAACGTCGGAGATCATGTCACCGGCGACGAAACTGATACTTCAGTTCACCAGGTTCTGACAATGGAGCTTCCGCTGCAGCAATCAATTCCATTTGTATTGTCATTCAGTAACCTCACGTACAGTGTGAGAGTCCGCCGGAAAAGTATTTTGCCGGCAATCTCCGGCCGCCGGCGAGATGAAGCGCCGAGCACGAGGACGAAGGTGCTTTTGAATGATATATCAGGGGAGGCGCGTGACGGAGAGCTACTTGCCGTGCTCGGTGCGTCTGGTTCGGGGAAATCGACGTTGATCGATGCGTTGGCTAATCGAATTGCGAAGGAGAGCTTGAAAGGAGAGGTGAAATTGAACGGTGAGCCATTGCATTCGAAGTTGCTGAAAGTGATATCGGCGTACGTAATGCAAGATGATCTCCTTTATCCGATGCTTACTGTGGAAGAAACTCTAATGTTCTCAGCAGAGTTTCGGCTTCCACGGACTCTGTCGAAATCGAAGAAGAAAGGTAGAGTTCAAGCTTTAATCGATCAATTAGGACTCCGAAATGCTGCCAAAACTATAATCGGCGATGAAGGCCACCGTGGAGTCTCCGGCGGTGAAAGACGGCGAGTTTCAATTGGAATTGACATCATCCATGACCCGATCCTCCTCTTTCTCGATGAACCTACGTCTGGTCTCGATTCCACCAGTGCTTTCATGGTGATTAAAGTTCTTCAGCGAATCGCACAGAGTGGAAGTATTGTGATAATGTCGATTCATCAACCAAGTTATCGAATTCTCGGCTTACTTGATCGATTGATTTTCTTATCACGCGGACAAACTGTTTACAGTGGTTCGCCATTCAATTTGCCCCAATTTTTCTCGGATTTTGGTCATCCAATTCCAGAAAACGAGAACAGGACAGAGTTCGCGCTTGATTTAATCCGCGAACTCGAAGGCTCACCAAATGGAACAACTAATTTAGTTGAATTCAACAGAAATTGGAAAAATACTAATAGGAATTCTGCAACAACGCCGGCGAGATATGATTTGTCACTAAAGGAAGCAATAAGTGCAAGCATTTCTAGAGGGAAGTTGGTTCCTGGTGCAACGAATGATGCTGCTAATCCTACTGCTATGGTTCCTACTTTTGCAAATCCAATTTGGACCGAAATGGCCGTGCTCTCAAAGCGATCATTCACAAACTCTTGGCGTATGCCGGAGATTTTTGCGGTCCGTTTTGCTGCAGTGATGGTCACGGGTTTCATCCTTGCGACCTTGTTCTGGCGGCTCGACGATTCCCCAAGAGGTGTACGGGAACGCATTGGATTTTTCGCGTTCGCCATGTCAACAACTTACTACACATGCGCGGACGCGTTGCCCGTTTTCATTCACGAGAGGTTCATTTTCATGAGGGAAACGGCTTACAATGCTTATCGGAGATTGTCTTATTGCCTCTCTCACGCTTTGGTTTCGATACCATCATTGATATTCCTCTCTATATCCTTCGCAGCTCTGACTTTCTGGGCTGTTGGCCTAGACGGTGGAGCTTCGGGCTTTTTGTTCTACTTCTCTGTCGTCCTTGCTTCGTTTTGGGCTGGTAATTCATTCGTCACGTTCCTCTCTGGGGTCATTCCTAATGTCATGATTGGATACGTAATTGTTGTAGCAATTTTGGCATATTACCTCCTCTTCAGTGGTTTCTTCCTGAACCGTGACAGGATCCCGTCTTACTGGATATGGTTTCATTACCTCTCGCTCGTGAAATACCCATATGAAGCAGTGTTGCAGAACGAATTCAAAGACCCCATGAAATGCTTCGTTCGAGGGATTCAATTGTTCGATAACAGCCCACTTGGGGATGTTCCGATTTCGTTGAAGGAGATATTGTTGGACAGTATAAGCAAAACGTTGAACGTAAGGATAACAAGTTCCACATGTGTGATGACTGGTGCAGATATATTGGTGCAACAAGGGGTAACTCAGCTGAACAAATGGAATTGCTTGTGGGTAACAATTGCATGGGGATTTTTCTTTAGGATTTTGTTTTATTTCTCTTTGTTATTGGGAAGTAAAAATAAAAGGAGGTAATAAATACTAAGCTAGACATAAATATCATAATAATGATTTCGAAGATACTTTTCAATACTCTTTTTTTTTTGGTAATACATTGTAAGTTGTTTTTTAAATTTGGGTTTTAGGTGTAAAGATGTTGCAATTTGAAAATTTAATAGAACTTGCATGACTATAGTTCCATGGCTGATGAATGGGCTTTTAGTACTCCCCACATTTCCTAAGATACATTTGTATGACTATATATTGTATAGTTTTTTAAGAGTTAAATAGTAAAACTATATGTTTTTTAGAAGTTTTATACTTTCACTATTCCTTATTTTATTTACCTATCTAAATCGGGCGACTCAATAGAATTGATGACATAAAAGTCAAATCTTAATAAGAGGCCTCAAATATATATTCAATAAAGGGAAAATTATGCGGATAAACAAATATATACTAGTTAATTAGCTAACATAACTATAGTTTTCATTAATTACCACTTGCAGCTTAATTTTAGCTCTAATTACGTCGCCTCTCTCCTCTCTTCCTCTCTCTCGCCTCTCTCCTCTTTTATACATATACAAATAAAAATTATACATATACATATACAATTATCTGATAGATATACAAATGCAATTAGCCTCTCTCCACTCTCTGCCCTCTTTCGCTAGCCTCTCTCCTCCCTATCCCAATCTTGCTCGCCAGATATACAAATACATATGTATACAAGTTACATAAATATAATTCTGACAAATATATGTATACAATTCGACAGATATACATATACAATTCGTCTCTCTCCACTCTCTGCCCTCTCTCGCTCGCCTCTCTCCTCCCTCTCCCAATCTCGCTCGCCAGATATACAGATACATTGGTATACCAGTTACATATATACAATTATCTAACAGATATACATATACAATTCGACAAATATACATATACAATTCACCTCTCTCCACTCTCTGCCCTCTCTAGCTCACCTCTCTCCTCCCTCTTCCAATCTTGCTCGCCTTTCTCCTCCCTCTAACATGTAGCTACAAATCATAATTAGCAAACTATTGCTATTGAGCGCAATTAAGTTTATTTTAGTGGTTACTTGCGAAATTCCTTCTTCAATAAACTAAATTTTGTGTGCCACACATGCATCTCGTGCGCCATACGTGCAACTCTTGTCAATTAGTAAAAAAATATTTTAAATTCACACATTTTATTGCTAAACACATGTGCGAGTTATACAAAGTTAGTTATTTTAAATTCACACATTTCAAATATTTTTCATGTTACTACAAATTTTTAAAATTGGAGTTGAGTTTTGTTATATTTTTTCACAAATGAGAGAAAATTGCATTTTATTTGAAATTCTAAACATGGAGGTAGTTGAGAAGTTTTTCAAATTCAGATCTCAACTTCAAGTTTAATTTGAAATTTTCATGGTCAAAATTAATTTTCAAATAAAGTAAAATTATTTCAAAATGGGTAGTATAGCTCTTTTACTCGCGCAAATAAGTTGACTAGTATCTTAGTATCGCATTATTAAACAAACGAGGATTCACAACAAAGTAAGTAACTATTCTTCCGTTACATATATAGAAAAATGAAGTACATAAGTAACAATGCTTAGCATGCTTCTTTTTTTTTGGTTTCTCATCGATGTTCAATATTGAAATTTTGAATAACTTAAATTTGCGATTGTTTCCGTACTCAAGCAGGACTCAAACATGAAATCTTTCATCTAGGGTGTCAACATGCATATTTGTTTTAAACTTACACTCTTTGTCAACATGACTAGTACTCCACTCTTCTCCAACCAAATTTCAAATATTTCAACATGCACATGTTTATTACATTGGAAAAAAAATTACCCACTCGATATATTTATATTTTCGTGTTTGATTTTTGGATTCGCGTTAGAAAATTCTTCTTTAGGTGTATGTAGAACGTTCTCTACGAAAAGCGATTTCCTCTTCAAAGCTTGATCGAATACCAAATTTTTTATCAAGAATAAAAATATGAAACTATATTAATTAATTTTGGTGGTGTTTGACTTATTTTCTATGCAAATGTTACATTGTTTTCTGTCTTATTTTGGTAGCCTGACTTCATTGCCTTTTAATACTGTGGAACAAAACATTTCTAATGCAAAAAGGAAATTTTGGTTCTTACAATTTTTATGTATATCTTACTCTTTGTTTCAATTTGTTTGTAGCTTACTTTCTTTTTTTTGGTCAATTTAAAAAAAAAATGTTTTTTTTTTTGACAATTCTTTAATTCTAATTCTCCCCATGTAACATGTTTAAGATCACAAGATCAAAAGTTATTTAGTCAATTAATTCTACTCCATCCGTTCCTTTTTATATGTCACCTTTTTAGATTGCACTTGCATTAAGAAAATAAGTAACTTTACCATTTTACCCTTATTTAATGTTTTCCTAGGTTGGTCAAAGTATATATTTTCAAGACCAATTAACTATTATATCAAGGGTATAATAGGAAGAATATGGTAATTTATGCATTGATTTTATAAAATGACAAGTGTTATGGACCAACTATTTATAGAAAAGGATGACATATAAAAAGGAACGGAGGGAGTAGCATTCTAAATATCTTATAGTTTAGAACGACAAGATTCAAAAATCTTCTTTACTTTCTTAAATTTCGTGTTAAGTCAAAACTGGACATACAAATTGAAACTGAGGGATCGGAGCACTATATATTAAATCCTCTTGACTTCTTCGTATGTTTCCTTATTTGTATTTTGACTTTCTTTAGTTAAAATCGTGTCGGAAAATCACATTTTGAGAGTAAAATATTCCGTATAAAAAGCGATCCTATTTTGGGTACTTGAATATGAAACCTTTATAATGAATGAATACTTACTAGTCACCACAATATTAATTAGGATTGTTGGATCCAGTTAGGTTATAATTGTTGCTCAAAATTAGAATTTGGTTTAATTAATTGGTTAATCTTCAATTATATTTAAGTTGATTGCCTAATTAAACAAATTAGGTCATCGTGAAGCTGGTCCTGTGGATTCATTAATTAGGTTTATGTGATCTTTGATCCATAAATTAATTACAATTTAAGCATTCAACAAGCAAAGGTCACATATATTGAAACATAAGTTAGCTATTGGAAAGTGAAAGTTGTCCATGATAAATTCAAATTATGTAGTATGAACATAGATAAACATATTGGAGGGTAAAATTCTTTCAATTATATGCGAGGTATACAATTTTTTGCTTTTCCACACGATGTTCAGTATTTGTTTTAGGATCGATAAATTTGGATTTGCCTCGAGAAGTTCTACTTTGAAGGGAGGAGTAAAGCGACTCAAATTAAATTTGAGACCTCTAATTAAAGATGATAGATAATTATCACTCCACTACGATCTCTGATGGTGACGAGGTGTAGAATTGGAACTTTTGAATAAGAAAGAACATAATTGGTGAGCTATTAACTAAATTAATGAAGATATCATATATTTTTTCTAATAAACTATCTTTGAGTACATTACTATGATATTATCTCTAGCTTATTATTACCTTATCTTGTTCTTAATTACTTCCAAATAACAAGCAAAAATAAAGCAAAATCTTAAAGAAAAATGTGGAATTTGTTATTTTATATTCCAACAACTTCTCTTTCAATGAATTAATTCGACACATCCTTTTTACAATAGGTACTAAAAGTAAATATAAGCATATAAATCCTTTTTTTCTTAAATAGTTCATAGTAATAGTCTCTTATTCAGAACAAACTATTCCAAGTTTAAATAATGTCCAATAATTTTGAATTTAACTATGCTGAAATATGATCATCCTTCATCATTTTTTGAGTTCGCACTAACTTTCTTTTGCTTTAACTAGATGTATAACTCACACACATGCAAAATATATGTGAATTCAAATTATTTTTTTTACTAATTAATAAAGAATGCACGTGCTGTAATGCACTCAAAAGCCAGTTTTATTGAATGGAATATATATTTGAAACCTCTTATTAAAATTTGACTTTTATGCCACCAATTTTATTGAGCCGTCCTAATTTAGATAAATAAATAAAATAATGAATAGTTAAAGTATAAAATTCGTAAAAAAACTAATAGTATTATTATTATTATTATTTTTTACCATTAACTCTTAAAAAACTATAAAATATATAGTCATACAACATATCTTAGGAAATGTGAGGGGAAAGTACTAAAAGCCCATTCATCAGCCATGAAACTATAGTCATGCAAGTTCTCTTAAATTTTCAAATTGCAACACCTTTACACCTAAAACCAAACTTTAAAAAGCAACTTGTAATGAATTACCAAAAAAAAAAAGGTATTGAAAAGTATCTTCGAAAACATTATTATGATATTTATCTCTAGCTTATTATTACCTTCTTTTGTTTTTACTTCCCAATAACAAAGAGAAATAAAACAAAATCCTAAAGAAAAATCCCCATGCAATTGTTACCCACAACCAACTCCATTTGTTCAGTTGAGTTATCCCTTGTTGCACCAATATATCTGCACCAGTCATCACACATGTAGAATTTGTTATCCTTATGTTCAATGTTTTACTTATACTATCCAACAATTTCTCTTTCAACGAAATTGAAATATCCCCGAGTGGGCTGTTATCGAACAATTGAATCCCACGAACGAAGCATTTCATGGGATCTTTGAATTCGTTCTGTAATACAGCTTCATATGGGTATTTCATGAGCGAGAGGTAATGAAACCATATCCAATAAGACGGGATCCTGTCACGATTCATGAAGAAACCACTGAAGAGGAGGTAATATGCAAAAATTGCTACAACAATTACGTATCCGATCATGACATTAGGAATGACCCAGAGAGGAATGTGACGAGTGAATTACCAGCCCAAAACGAAGTAAGGACGATAGAGAAGTAGAACAAAAAGCCCGAAGATCCACCGTCTAGGCCAACAGCCCAGAAAGTCAGGGCTGCGAAGGATATAGAAAGGAATATCAACGCTGGTATCGAAACCAAAGAGTGAGAGAGGCAATAAGACAATCTCCGATAAGCATTGTAAGCCGTTTCCCTCATGAAAATGAAACTCTCGTGAATGAAAACGGGCAACGCGTCCGCGCATGTGTAGTAAGTTGTTGACATGGCGAACGCGAAAAATCCAATGCGTTCCCGTACACCTCTAGGGGAATCGTCGAGCCGCCAGAACAAGGTCGCGAGGATGAAACTCGTGACCATAACTGCACCAAAACGGACAGCAAAAATCTCCGGCATACGCCATGAGTTTGTGAATGATCGCTTTGAGAGCACGGCCATTTCGGTCCAAATTGGATTTGCAAAAGTAGGAACCATAGCAGTAGGATTAGCAGCACCAGGAGCCAACTTCCCTCTAGAAATGCTTGCACTTATTGCTTCTTTTAGTGACAAATCATATCTCACCGGCGTTGTTGAAGAATTCCGATTAGTGTTTTTCCATTTTCTGTTGAATTCAACTAAATTATGTGTTCCATCAGGTGAGCCTTCGAGTTCACGGATTAAATCAATCACGAACTCCGTCCTGTTCTCGATCTCTGGAATTGGATGACCAAAATCCGCGAAAAATTGGGGCAAATTGAACGGCGAACCACTGTAAACAGTTTGTCCGCATGATAAGAAAATCAATCGATCAAGTAATCCAAGAATTCGATAACTTGGTTGATGAATCGACATTATCACAATACTTCCACTCTGTGCGATTTGCTGAAGAACTTTAATCACCATGAAAGCACTGGTGGAATCGAGACCAGAGGTAGGTTCATCGAGAAATAAGATGATCGGGTCATGGATGATGTCAATTCCAATTGAAACTCTCCGTCTTTCACTTCCGGGGACTCATCGGTGGCCTTCATCGCCGATGATAGTTTTGGCTGCGTTTCGGAGTCCTAATTGATCGATTAAAGCTTGAACTCTAGCTTTCTTCTTCGATTTAGACAGAGTTCGTGGAGCCGAAACTCTGCTGAGAACATTAGCGTCTCTTCCACGGTAAGCATCGGATAAAGGAGATCATCTTGCATTATGTACACCGATCTCACTTTGAGCAGCTTCGAATGCAATGGCTCGCCGTTCAATTTTATCTCCCCTTTCAAGCTCTCCTTCGCAATTCGATTAGCTAACACATCAATCAAAGTCGATTTCCCCGAACCAGACGCGCCGAGCAGGGCGAGTAGCTCTCCGTCACGCGCCTCCCCTGATATATCATTCAAAAGCACCTTCCTCCTCCTGACCGGCACTTCCTCTGTCCGGCCACCACACATCGCCGGAAATGCAACTTTCGGGCGAACTCTCACACTGTATGTGAGGTTGCTAAATGACGGTACAAACGGAATAGAGTTTTGCGGCTTGCATCATCAGAACTTGGTGAACTAGAGTTTCAGTTTCGTCGCCGGTGACATCTCCGATTTCTACCATCTGTCTCCGATCATAAAGAGGTACGTAATCTCTTGCCGGTGATACATTTTGAGCTACAATTCTTGACATTTCTTATATGATGAAAATTTTGTGTATAGAAAGAAGAAAAGAAAATAAGTTCGGTCTCTATTTTACTCATCTCAACAAGAAAATTAAAAAGAGCAGACACCCTAATATAGGTAGATATGATCTTAATTAGTGGTACTACTCTAATAAAAGGTTGGTTATGAAAAAAAAAAATGTTGCATTATGCATGCATGATTCTTTTCAATTAATACATTTAACGGAAAATGGTCATATTTGCCCTTATACTTTTACAAAAGGGTCATATTTACTCGTCATATTTTTTTGATATATTTGCCTTTACCATCCAACTTTTTGGGTACATATTTGCCCTTCTACAGTTAAGTCACATGCCACCATTTTTATTAGTCTACGTGGCGCCTACAAGGCTCCATGTGTATATATTTTTATTATAATTAAAAAATTACTTTCTATGCAGCATTATTTTCGACCCATTTAGTAAAACCTGACCCAATCAATGTGAAGACCCATTAGATGGGTGAAAACAAGGGCAGTTGAAAACAACAAGGCGAGGGAAAACCAATTCGGCACATTATGCCGAATTCATCATCTCCAGTTGTTATTGGACGCAAGAAGAAGATGCATCATGTCCATAAATTTGGACATTGGATCTTGAAGCAGTATGAACTCTCTCCGGTTTTTCTTAGTAGGTTCGATGAGGATCGCAGAGATTATGTTCTGTGTTCCATCAAGAGGGAGCACATTAACGATTGTTCTTTCCAGAATTCCACAACCAGCTAATGAACAACTATTTTTTAGCTGTATTCGTTTTCATTTTATTTTTTTTGGTTTTTGCAAACTTCTCTCTCTTCTGATAAACTTGTCATAGTGACGTGTGCCCAATTGTTAATGTTTGGAAATTTGTTAGAAATCTGTATAACGCAAATGGATTGGAATTTGGAAAAATATTGGATATTACTTTGAATGCTGTAACGTGTTGTAATTCTGTGGAATAGCTGTGTTTCCTGCATCTGTATTAACTCGTCCATTCTCCATCGTTATACAGTTTGTAGCAGAAGCAAGAATTTGATCAAATAGAATTGGGCAAATGGGTCTTCACATTGGTTGGGTCAGATTTTACTAAATGGGTCGAAAATAATGCTACATAAAAAGTAATTTTTTAATTATAATAAAAATATATACTCATGGAGCCTTGTAGGCGCCACGTAGACTTCTAAAAATGGTGGCATGTGACTTAACTGTAGAAGGGCAAATGTGTACTCAAAGTTGAATGGTAAGAGCAAATATATCAAAAAAGTATGACGAAGGTAAATATGACCCTTTTGTAAAAGTACAAGGGCAAATATGACCCTTTTCCGTACATTTAATATAACGGTATACGAACTATCTTGGACAACTCATCTAATTTCATGAAATATCTATCTTTCAATTACCAGTGTTTTGATACTCACTTCGTTCAACAATAATTGTCCACTTTATGAAATCAATGGATAATTTTATACTTAGTTCCTAATTTATCCTTATTATTAATTATAATCATTTTCATATTACATTTTTTCAAGACATTATATTTAATTACTATATTCAAAGAGTGATATAGTAAAATTACCTTTCTATTTATAGATTCTTAAGAAGTGTGCAAAGTCTGTGGACAAATATTGTTGGGCATGGAGAGTAATACTTATTGAGTGACTTGTGTGGGGTTGGCTTGGCGGTTGTAAATAATACTTCTTGTGATTATTTTTACTTGTCATGTTTTGTTTTCAAGAGTCAAATTGTATGGAGTTTGATTAATATATTAATTAGATGCATTTATTGATCACCATATTAATATGAGAAGAGTTGCAATTCATATCATTTTTCGTATAGTTCTTGAACGTCTAATTTTAAAATATTAAATAAATCTAATACAATTTAGGTTCAAATTCTTTCGATCCAAAATAAGTTGACTTTTACCCCCTCTGTTAACTTTTACTTGTCACTTATTCCTAAAATAGATTTTCATTTTTACTTGTCACTTTTGACATATCAAGATAGGCTTAAGTCATCAACAATGCCTAAAAGTTGTCTGCATATTTCACGTAGACACTTCAACAGACTCTTTTTCCTATTAGACACTCCAATCTTAAAAAATATATATCTATCAAACATTTTTCTGACACCTAGTCAAAAGAGGAATTGCGTGTAATACACATGCATATGATGTGGCAAAATAACAAATCAAATAAAGACATGTGACATTTTAATTTAAAATAATTATAAAAATAAATTTTGAATATAAACAAATCTAAATCTAAAAAGAAAAGAATTTCAACTTAAAAATAAATAAATTATACACCCTCACCGCCGCACCCCCCACAGCGGCCCACCCCAAACCTCTCATCTTCTTCTCTTTTCTTAACTAACAATCACTACAAGAAAAGTGTGGATTACATGAGAATTTTCCTGGGGATTGTATACGAAAATTCACAAGAAACTATGTTTTCCGCAGATTTTTCCACCCAAAAAAATTCGATGGTAAAACCTTCGTAGGTAATTATTTTCTGCGAATTTAAAAAATCCCCAAATAATTTACCTGGAGATTTAAATTTCGCATGTAAATAACTTGCGAATTTTCTTGGTAAAATACTATAAACACCTCAAAAAAATTTGGTAAAAATTAACCTTTCAAATAAATTTCTTGTAAATAATATTAATTATTATTTCCTAGAGTAACTAATTATTTTGTTCAGCCAGCCATTATTAATTGCACATCTTAGCATTTAACACCATTGCCCATCACTAAATCCCTACCCATTAATTGCACAACTTAGCATTAAATTAAACCATTTAATCGGTGCTCCTCTTTTTTTTTAAAAAGTAATTGCTCCTTGAAATTACATTCTATCAATGTTCTTATCATAGTATTATAAATGCTAAATGCTAAATTTTTGGTCTCTTCCTCCAATGTGGTACAAAAGGTATTAGTGACATTACAAAAAAAATTGGTGTCTTCCTCCATTTGATTAATTTTTAAAGCTAAATTAAATTAAATTAATTGAGTATTTAAAATACAATTTAGATATTCATAAGTTACACAAAAAATACTATAAACTCGTCTCATATTAATATGGTAATGAAATATATCTTAAAATGTTGCCTAAAGTTTATATAATTTAACTCTTAAAAAATGAAACATGACAACTATTTATATATTTAAAATAAATCACTATCACCCAACATATCATGAAAATTTTATGCTTACACTTTCTATGAGATAATATTCATAACTAAGCATATGAAACGTAGACAAAATTTAAATTATATATACAAAGTTCTTATAAATAAATAATTAAAAATATAAATATATTTATAAGTTTAAAGTGCAAGGAAGTTATAATCAATAATTGATAGTATATCTTATTAGGCATTTGTGGTATTTATAATTTAAATTTATTTTGTAATAATTATATTTTAACATATTTAACTATATATTTGCATCATATGCATCAAATAAGTCAAGATGTATGCATCAAGTAGATTGATCACAAAGTCAACATTGAACGGACCCATTTCCTTTCGGCACAATGTCACTAGTTGGAATCATTTTCCGTTGGCTTTCACATTATTTCACTAGCCGGAACCATTTCCCTTCGGCATTTAGATCACTAGCCGGAACCATGTCCCTTCGACTTTTGTCACAAAATAGCACTTGCCGGAACCATTTCCCTTCAGCATTGATATCACTAGCCGGAACAATTTCCCTTCGACTTTATCACAAAGTATCACTTGCCGGAGCCATTTTCCTTCAGCATTTGTATCACTAGTCGGAACCATTTTCCTTCGGCATTTATCAAGTGTCTCATCACGATGTTCATCAAACAATCCACACAAGCAATATAATACCACGCGGAGAAACAATAATTCAAATCCCACAAGTCCACTTTGATGCATTCAAGCAATTCACCAACCAATCAAATAGGGCCACAACAAGGCTGTTGACACTAAATTTTGGTCTGATATTTTTTAAAGTTAATATTTTATTCATTAAATAGTTCAAAATACATGTTTTGCAATTTTAATGCAATTTGTTGATACTTATCCTTATTTCTCAAAATATTAGAATTTTTATCAGTTAATTTTGATTATATTATATTTTTGTCACAGCCGATTGAATATGTTCAAATATTTGTTCAGTTTGATTAGATTATCATTTTTTTGTTAAATTGCACTTTTTACATGTCATTGGTTACATTGGTTAGATATTTTAATATTCATTTTATTCGTTACATTTGTTAATATTCATTTTGATGTTTTTACACAGTCTAGAAATACATTCAAATATGGATAAAATTTACATACAAAGATATTTTATTAATCAAAGGTTTTGGCACACGATTTTGAGGCGGTGGTATTGTACAACGTGATTTTGTAATTTCCTATTTAAGTCATTTCTTGGTGAAAAAGTTTTATGATACATATTTCTCCAATAGTCTGATTAATTTTCTGATATTTTTCCTCAAAAGAGAGTCTTCTTCACTAAGACTCCTCTTGGTTCACTGTAATACACCAAAACTACGATTTTTGTAGATATTTAGTTAGCTAAAATGTAAGTGTCATATATTTGTGGTGATTTGGTTCTCTTTTTTTCTTGTTGATATTTTTTTTATTTCTGATAATTTTCTTAAGCTCTTTTAGTGTAACGACCCATTAGGTCATTCGAGTACTAGATCTTTTTATTTCATAAAAGTCTCTTTCGATAGATTCTAAATGGGTATTTTGGACTATTTGTAATCCATTTTATAATTAATGGGGTAATTTCAATAATAAATTAAGTTGTTGATTAAAGAAAATAACATTAAAATTAGGAGTTGACCACTTTCACCACTTGTATAACTAGTCTTGTATAATAATTAGGGTAGTAAATAATCCGTAGAAGAAAAGAGAAGACGGAAAAAGAAGAATAACAGAAGCGGCTTCGAATAAAGAAGTACCACCGCCTCAGGTAAATTTCAAGTGCAGCTTCAATTCTAAGCATACTTACAGTGAATTACTGCTTATATAAATAAAAATTGATAATATACTATCAAATTGATAAGCATACATCCTATTAATATATATATTATTATAATATATTAGTTAGATAAGGAATTGGAAGGGTATAACGTAATTTGGTGGTGTTTTGGGAGGAAGAACCAATGATTTTAGTGGTGGAATTTGCTGCCACATGAAAAGTTTTATTGGAAAAATGGAGGACTAACTTTGATGACCAGTTACTAACGTAATTAAGGGTTGATTGGTTTGATGTCGACATGTTAAAATTGAAGTGGTTCCTGTTGCTGGTAGCTTGTCAATGGTTTCGTAACCAGTGGCATCAAGTGTTAATATTATTATTTCATTATCATGTTATAAATTAAGTTTTGATATATCGAGATAGATAATTAAATATTATGTGTATTGTATTAGTTGAATACCATTAAAGTTATGATAATTTGAGGAATAGAGACTTACCATTAGGCTTGAACGTTAGGAAATTGGCTATAGATTGGGATGAGATAGTGAGTCTAGGATAGATTATATAGTAATATGGGTGTCTACGTACTCGTTTGCTTATAAATATTGTATACTTGATAGATTTGAAAAAATCAGAGGCATTGAGGAAAGGAAAAGCATTGGGGAATTAGCTTGCTTGACTTCGGTTCTTCGGTTGAGGTAGGTTATGGTTTATTCAATGTGATAGATAGACTCTTAATAGTGATTGATATTCATTGAGCGATATTGTGAAATTTTCTATGTACTTGGTTGTTGTGGTTTGGATGATTCATGTGTTGTTGTGAATGGTCTGTAATCCCAAGACCGCGAAATCTATAATCTTAAACTTGTTTTATTAAAGTGATGCCTTGAATAAAGAAGGCTTAATGAAATATTGATAAGGAAGTGGAAAGAGATGATAAATAATGACAAATGAATTAATGATATAATTGGATCGGGTGTCACGTTCCGACACGGTATTATTGGATCGGGTGTCACGTTCCGACACGGTATTATTGGATAGGGTGTCACGTTCCGACACGGTATTATTGGATCGGGTGTCACGTTCCGACACGGTATTATTGGATCGGAGTCACGTTCTGACACGGTATTATTGGATCGGGTGTCACGTTCCGACAAGGTGTTATTGGATCGGGTGTCACGTTCCGACACAGTAACATTAAAGAAAAACATATTGAATTAACTTAATATACTAAATCTCAAAGAACTCATTTCCCAAAAGAGTGTGGTGTGGAGGCCTGAGTCCTCATGTGTGTTCGTGATATTGTTGACTGATTGTGTACTTGATTTAGTGTTGTTGTCACTTGTTCATGTGATTTGTTGCTTGCCACCTGCTACGTGCTATAGTTGATTTTATACTATTACTTTATGCATATCAGTTTCTATTTTGAATCGGCCGATGATATCTACTCAGTACATACTGCCTTGTACTGATCCCTACTTGTGTTTCCTTCGTTTTCCTGTTGTGGAGTGCAGCGAGTGTACCACCGACTTCGACTCGCCCTCAGCTCTAGTCCGTCTCCAGCACATCAGAATTCAAGGTGAACTATTTCATCTAGCTCGTGTTGGATTCTCTCTCGGTCATGGCATGATGTCCTTAGCTTTCGGACATACATTGTCCTATTTATTTATTTTGACATCTTTAATACTCTTAGACTTGATATTTTGAGAATAGATGTCCTTGATGTGATGACTTTCAAGTTTTGGGGATAATATGTAATAAACTCTAAAGGTTTCTTTTATTGTTTATTTTAAGTTGTGAGCTTCCGCATTATGGTTGTATTTTGTTGTTGAATAATTAATATGAGTTGGGGTTTGGATTCGTTGGTTCTCCCACCTAGAAGGTTGAGTGTGGGTGCCACTCATGACTCGTTTTGGGTCGTGACATTTAGCCTTTTGGTGAAAATGTATTATATTGAATTAAGAAAATTGAAAACAAACGACAAAAAATCTATAGGTAGATATTTCAAGTATTTTCTTTTGGATATTTTTTGTGATCATATCATCTAAATTTTAAGAATTTAATTGAGAATTTTCATTTACTAAAATATTAAATTTGAGTGAAATGTTCAATGCGTTAATTTGTAGGACTATCATTCTGATTATATGTGAGTGAATAGTATTTGCAAGAACAAAAGAGACATCACAAAAATTTTAAAGCAGAGATCTAATACTATATGATGAGGAAAAAATATACAACAAAATACAAATTACTTCTACAAATATATACTATACTAAAGCTAAAAATGCAACTGAACTTCCCTTTCTGTCACTACATGGTATTTTTGGTTTATTTGAAGAATTTTATTCTTTAGAATGAGTATGATGTACATCAATCCTCAATGTTTGATTATTATAAAAGAAATCAATGAATATTGAAATGAAATTAATCTAAAAATAAATATGATGAATGTAATATATAAAGAAGATAAAATATATCAAAAGTAATACTTCTCCAATTAGATTTGAAATTCTTAAGATAGGCATACAAGTAGCAATACATTTGTTGACATCCTCAAAAGGCACAACGTCGCGGTGACTCAAATTAAATAATCAATTAAAGAAATTAAAAGAATAAAATAATTTTAAAGGGGTTTAAAGGGAAAGGGAGTCGCCACCTAATTTTAGGAAAACTAGGAAATCAATTAATAAAAATGTCTACGAAACCAATAGATTCTCGGTAAGGGTCCAAGTTATTCCGAAGAGAAGGTATTAGTCATCCTTCAGAATCCATAACTGTGGGTCCCGACTGAATTCATTTTTTTCAAATTGAGGAAGAGATAACACAATGTACAAGTATAATAAACATGAAATATAAATAAATAATAAAGTAAAGCAACAATATAAGAAACGGCCTAAGTTTGCCTAACGTCAATAATATATACAATAATGAAATAAAAAATATAATTCGAACTCCATTCGAATAGCTTCCTTGGAAAGCAACTCCGGGTACCTGTAAAGACACTTGATAAAAGTGTTAGTAACAAATAAATATGAATAAAAAATGAATGAATCAAATAAAAACTTAAGAAATAAAAATCCGTCTTATGGACATGGGAGGCATTGGAAATCGACGGTAATTTCTTCATCGGCCAATTTTAACATATAAAGAATATAAACTCAAACTAAATTTCCATCTATTAACATTGGGGAGGCCTCTAAAACAGACGGAGAGATTTTTTCATTGGCCAATTTTAACATATAAAGAATATAAACTCAAACTAAATTTCCATCTATTAACATTGGGGAGGCCTCTAAAATCGACGGAGAGATTTTTTCATTGGCCAATTTTAACATATAAAGAGAACAATTTAATAAAACACAAAATATCTAAAATTAATCCCGAACAAAACGAGTAAACATAACAAATATCAATAATAATAATAATAAAACAATACATAACAATAATAATACTAATGACAACAAGAAACGATCAAAACTAAAATAACATAATAATAATAATATAATAATAATATAGCAACTACAACAAACAATCAAATTTAGCTTATAACCAAATTAAATCTCATTTAACCAAACAAATCAAATATCTAAAGAAACTTAAACAAAGAGTTGGAAGCAATAAGCATCAACAATTAATAATAAATGAATAAAAATCTAAAAATCTAAAAATCTAAAATCATTATGTAACAGCAAACATATTAGGCCTGTTGAACAAGATAAATAAAATGAAGTAAGTCAGCTATCACCAGAGAACTGCCAGCAATTCTAAAAAATGAAGAAAACAAAAATGTAGTTCATCAGAAAATATTAATAGACATTGGAAAAGAAGAAGTTTACTGAAAAAGAAGCAAATTGGTGGCTGATTCCTGCTATTGTCGGCAATGGTGGTTGGTTTTGATTCAACCTCTGATTTAGATCTGAACACCTGCAAAATTAAACTAAAATCGTAAAAGGAGAGAGGGAAAGGGAACAGACTGTGTGGTTCTCCGGTGGACTGGAGCGGGAAAGGGTTGGCCATAATTCTGGTGGTGTTTTGGAGTTGAATCTGGCGGCTTGAGGTTGTTTTTGTTCGCTGGAGAAGGTGGGGTTTTTGGTGGGTCCAGTTGTTCATTGCTGGAAGAGAGGAGAAATGGAAGGGGTGAGCAGCGATGATGGCTGCTTTGGTGGTTGTTTCTGGTGGGGTTTGGAGCAGTAGGGTCGTTTTGCTGTTGTTAAATGGTCGTTTCAGGTTGATTTTTGGAGGTTTTGGGTTGGTTTGGAGAAACAAGAGTCTGGTTTCTTGTTTTCCGGTGGGTTTTGGTTGGTTTTCCGATGGGGTTTTTGCTTGTTGAGTTGGGTCTGAAGGTTGTTTAGGAAGAATGGAGAGGGTGGTGAACTAGTCTGGTTCTACCGGAAAAAATGAAGGAAAAGGAAGGGGGTTTTGGTGGTGGACTCGCCGGATTCTAGCGGAACTCCGGTGAGCTTGTCACTGGAAAATTATGAACACTAAAAGAATTTATTAAACACTAAAAATTTGAAAATTACCCCTAAAATTTTATCCACCACCCCCTAACTTAATGACCAAGCTATTGCTTAAATAAAAAATTGAAAACCACCAATAGTACAATACCACCATCTTAAAACCGTGGGTCAAAACCACCGGTTAATAAAATATTTGTGTATGAAATCTTATCCATATTTGGATATATTTTTAGATTGTGCAAAAATATCAAAATGAATATTAAAAATGTAACGAATGTAACCAACAGCATATAAAAAATGCAATTTAACAAAAATAATGATTTAATCAAACTGAGCAAATATTTGAACATATTCAAACCGGTTGTGACCGAAAAATAATGTAAATAAGATTAACCGATAAAAATCCTAATATTTTGAGAAATAAAGAGAATTATCAACAAATTACATTAAAATTGTAAAACATGTATTTTGAACTATCTAACAAAGAAAATATTTAAAAATATTAACTTTGGAAAATATCATACCAAAATTTGGTGTCAACAACATTTATTTTTGAGAAGGTAAATACAATTAGATGTGACTTTTCAAGAATCAAAACATGCAGTAAAACAAAACTAAAAAGAGTTATAATATAAGTGAGAAAATAGACAAGAAATGTAGAGAAATAAGAGAGGAGAATTATCTTATTCTTTCAATTATATTCAAATGTTTCACAAATCTTCAAGTGCATAACACAATCCTCAAGACCTCTATTTATATTGTTACAAAGAGGCATACAAAGAGATAACAATAAACATGATATTAATTCTTGAGAATGTGGGGAAGCACAAAGGGTGTGGAAGATAACTAAGGAGGTGGTGGATGTGTGAGTATTATTACACACATAATGGTAAATTTACACTTTGAAGTTATGGACATCCACATTAATATAATATATTACAACAAAACATTAATTATATATAAATAATAACTATATTGAAAATGGAGAAGGGTCTAAAATACCCCTCAAGTATTTGAATGGGTACAAAACTACCCTCCATCCACCTTTCGGCTCTAGAATACCCCTGACGTCAACCTTTAGGCTCAAAATACCCTCAATGTTAATTCTTTGACTCATATTTACCCTTATTTTTAACAGCCCCCTTAGAGTAAAATTATTAAATATTTATTTATTATATTGCCTAATGTGATTGGTCCAAATTTAAACTTTTCTCAAATAAATAATAAAAACCATATATTTTAGAATTTTTATTTTTATTTTTTAAAATAATAAAAATCACATAAGATTCATATTTTGACCTGATACACTTGAAAATAATATTAAAAAATAATTAATTTCTTGATATCTTCCTATTGACCTTTTTTAAATCAACCCCCAATTTATTATAACTCAACTCATAAACGGGGATCCAACTAAAATCCATATTCACCCCGACTGATTGTCCAGCTAAAAAAATTATTATTTTTATTAATATCAAACTTTCTATCAATTATCCAAATGTCTTGTTCATTTCCTCTTTTTATTCTTTTTTTTAATCTCTTGTTCTTAATTAGGATATCCGGGACTCAAACTTGAAATGAACTTACATGTTCATATTCTTTTAATTTGTATTATTGTCATGGTGGGGGTGGGGGTGAGGATAGGAGAAATGATTATCTTTATTCTTTTATTTTTAATTTTGGGTACACACAAAAGAAAAATGCAGTATACATACATGCTTAATTAAATCATCTTTTATTGAACTAATTGTTTCTATATGAATGTCATCATTATTTTCCTCCTCTTTTTTCCCTTGTGTTTGTCATAAATTGAAAAAAATTAAAATTTAAAACGGTGAGCAAGATCCAAATAGAAAAAAATGGAAGAAAGAGAAAGTGAGGGGAGGGGGGGAGTGTAGAGAGTTAGATGACTAACTTTTTTTTATTTTTAATTTACTATGAAATTCAAAATCAAGTCAATCATATAAGCTCATATATTAGGCAATTTCAAATAATTTTAACGGAAAAGGACCTAAAATGCCCTTAAACTATGAGATTTGGTACAATATTGCCCTCCATCCACCTTATGAGAATCATCCGTTAGACATAAGGGTATTTTTGAGCCAAAAAGTTAATGTCGGGGTATTTGGGAGCCAAAAGCTGGATGGAGGATAGTTTTGTACCAATTCAAATAATTCAGGGGCATTTCAGGCCTTCTCCTTATTAAAAATGAGGAGAAAAACTAACAAATGTCCAAAAAAGGAGAAAAAAAAAATAGAAATGGAGGTCATAGAGATGTGTCACACCACATTATCTATATATATATATATCCATTGTAATGTAAGCCTCCAAGACATGGAATTCATTGCTCTATAGAGAATGTGTTGAGAAATTCGAATTTCGATTTGTTACATAAGCAAATGCGGATTTAAGATTTACAGAAGATGGATCGGAGGTACTATTACAAAGAAGGTGGATATATCCAGATGGATACTTGAGATGAAACTCGTAAAAATGTGATATTCAAAAGTATCTTTTAGTACATTATTTTGATATTATGTCTAGCTTATTATTACCTTCTTTTATTTTTACTTCCCAATAACAAAGAGAAATAAAACAAAATCCTAAAGAAAAATCCCCATGCAATTGTTACCCACAAGCAATTCCATGCACCACTCGTTAAACATGTGGAACTTGTTATCGTTACATTCAACGTTTCGCTTATATTGTCCAACAATTTCTCCTTTATCAAATTCGGTAAATCCCCTAGTTGGCTGTTATCGAACAATTGAACTCCACGAACGAAGCATTTCATGGGGTCCTTAAATTCGTTCAGTAACACTGCTTCATATGGGTATTTAATGAGCGAGAGGTAATGAAACCATATCCAGTAAGATGGAATCCTATCGCGATTCACGTAGAATCCGCTGAAGAGGAGGAAGTATCCGAATAATGCAAATACTATTACAAACCCGATCATGACATGAGGAACCACGCCAGAGAGGAAAGTGACGAATGAATTCCCCGCGCCCAGATTGAAGCCAGGGCGACATAAAAGTAGAACAAAAAGCCCGAAGCTCCACCGTCTAGGCCAACAGCCCAGAACGTCAGGGCCACGAACAATAAAGAGAGGAATGTCAAAGATGGTAGCGAAACCAAAGTGTGAGAGAGGCAATAAGACGATCTCCGAAAAGCATTGTAAGCCGTTTCCCTCATGAAAATGCACCTCTCCTGAATGAAAACGGGCAACGCCTCTATGCATATATAGTAAGTTGTTGACACTGCAAACGCGATAAACCCAAGGCGTTCCCATATGCCTTTAGGGGAATTGTCGAGCCGCCAGAAAATGGTCGCAAGGATGAAACCCGTGACCATTACTGCCGCGAAACGGACGAAGAAAATCTCCGGCATACGCCATGAGTTTGTGAATGATCGCTTTGACAGCACGGCTATTTCGATCCATATTGGATTTGCAAAAGTAGGAACCATAGAAATAGGATTAGTAGCATCATTCGTTGCACCAGAAACCAATTTCCCTCTAGAAATGCTTGCACTTATTGCTTCCTTTAATGACAAATCATATCTCGCCGGCTTTGTTGCAGAATTCCGATTAGTATTTTTCCATTTTCTGTTGAATTCAACTAAATTGTTTGTTCCATCAGGTGAGCCTTTGAGTTCGCGGATTAAATCAAGCGCGAACTCTGTTCTGTTCTCGTTTTCTGGAATTGGATGACCAAAATCCGAGAAAAATTGGGGCAAATTGAACGGCGAATCACTGTAAACAGTTTGTCCGTGTGATAAGAAGATCAATCCATCAAGTAAACCGAGAATTCGATTACTTGGCTGATGAATCGACATGATCACAATACTTCCACTCTATGCGATTCGCTGAAGAACTTTAACCACCATGAAAGCACTGGTGGAATCGAGACCAGAGGTAGGTTCATCGAGAAAGAGGAGGATCGGGTCATGGATGATGTCAATTCCGATTGAAACTCTCCGTCTTTCACCGCCGGAGACTCCACGGTGGCCTTCATCGCCGATTATAGTTTTGGCGGCGCTTCGGAGTCCTAATTGATCAATTAATGCTTGAACTCTACCTTTCTTCTTCGATTTCGACAGATTTCGTGGAAGCCGAAACACTGCTGAAAACATTAGAGTTTCTTCCACGGTAAGCATCGGATAAAGGAGATCGTCTTGCATTACGTACGCCGATATCACTTTCAGCAAATTCGAATGCAATGGCTCGCCGTTCATTTTTATCTCCCCTTTCAAGCTCTCCTTCGCAATTCGATTGGCTAACGCATCAATCAGAGTCGATTTCCCCGAACCAGACGCGCCGAGCACCGCGAGTAGCTCTCCTTCACGCGCCTCCCCTGATATATCATTCAAAAGCAACTTTGTCCTTGTGGCCGGCGCTTCCTCTGTCCGGCCACCGTACATTGCTGGAAATGCAACTTTCCGGCTAACTCTCACACTGTATGTGAGGTTGCTAAATGACAGTACAAACGGAATAGAGTTCTGCGGCTGCATCGTCAGAAATTGGTGAACTGGAGTTTCAGTCTCGTCGCCGGCGACATCTCCGACGGTGTTCAACAACTGAGCAAACGTGGGCGACGATGTTTCTACCGTCTGTCTCCGATCATAAAAAGGTACGCAATCTCTTACTGGTGATACATTTTGAGCTACAATTCTTGACATTTCTTATATATATCAAATCTCTATATGGTTTTTTTCTTTTTTTCCTAAGAGTTTTCAGTTGGAAGTAGATGATAAAATTTTGTGCATGGAACAAGAAAAGAACAGCATAGTTATATACTTAAAAAACTTATACTCAAAATAAAATTTGAACTTATAACACCTAAAAATTGTACCCGTCAAATTTATATCTTGAATCTATCTCTCTATAGTAATGTATGCATTCATCTTTCTGAAATTCTTAATCTTTACGTCTCCGTGTTTTAAACTTACACTCTTTCTCAACATGCATGTGTTGTGGAAGTGTTAGTTTTAATTTGCCCATAGCAAGAAATTCATGTATCTCACCAATAACCTCTTTTTATCAATTGGAAAAAAAATTACTCCAACTTTGATATATTTATATCAATTTGATAAATATATGACCATGTGTTATTATTTCATTTAAATTGATGTGGGTTTTTAATTTTTTGATTCATATACACTTTACAATTGTTCTTTTAATTTTCGATCTGCTTTGGAATGCTTTTTTTTTGAGTTGGTGATCTATTAGAAACATCTTCTCTACTTTTCAAGGTAGACGTAAGGTCTAATATGGAGACTAACCTCTTTTGGATTCCAAAAGTTTTTGAGAACCCGGCTTTTTTGATCCGTTTGCTTGAAAAAACATGCGCTTTGGATTTAATAATTCTTATATAACATGAATATGAATTAGTTAGATTGATGAATTTTAACTGTTTAATAGGTTTAAAGAGAAGTATTGGGTGCATGTGATCAAAATTATTTTCATAGCACACGTTATATATGTGATCTATGTACAAGAAGATTATCTTCTACTTGACATGAATCTTATTACTTGAATTAATGAATTCTAACTATTTGATAGGTGTAAAAAAAAATATATATAAAAAATAAATTAAAAAAAATATATGTATATATATATTTGGTGTATGTAATTTATCGTCTTTAGTTATTCAACGTGAATTTGAATCTCATCAATGAATTTCGACTGCTTGTTGCATGTGGTTATGAAAGAAATGTGAAGGATATATAGGATTATTATAAATATAGGGGATAAGGCACAAGTACCCTCTAGACTATGACCGAAATTTCAGAGACACATATTAACCAAATTAAGGTCCTATTATATCTCTGTACTCATCTTTTTTAGTAATTTTATACACCTTTTGACTTATGTGGCACACTCCTTGGCTCCACGTAATTGAGGCGCACGGGAAATATCGGAGGTAATAGGACCTTAGTTTAGTTAAGATGTGTATTTAGAATTTCAATCATAGTCTAGGAGCTACTTGTGCCTTATCCCTGAATATAGCTTAGAAAGGAAACTATAAGAAGAGTACATAGAATATATCAAATTTATAAATGGTATCTTGTGTACCACTTACCTTGTCCTTAAAGATAATAATTAGGATTATATTGAAGTAATATGATTTAATATCTTTTCATTTTTAACCAAAGACTTCTCAAGTTAGAATTGTCTTCGTTCTACACTATACATTAAAGTCCCTATGAATATATGTATTTTGATTAACATATTTGGTTGCACTTTGATCACTATTTGCGATATTATCTTTCGGTGTA
Source organism: Solanum appendiculatum (assembly GCA_018342035.1). NCBI lineage: Eukaryota > Viridiplantae > Streptophyta > Magnoliopsida > Solanales > Solanaceae > Solanum > Solanum appendiculatum. The sequence goes on from JAGDQO010001434.1 coordinate 667,510, forward strand.
ATAATAATAATAAGGACGATAACAACAAGTTTATGATTGGATTATATTGATTGAAAAAGTCTTATACCCCATGTCCATGTGCATTCAAATTAGCTAAATTTATAATATAATTTGTCTTGTTTTAATTGTGGGTGGGAAAAAATCAGGGTGATAGAGAATGTTATACAGACATACATGATAATTAAGATGGTATAAATAACCTTTAATTGTTACTACTAAATAAGTGAAAAGAAAAATACTATATTTGTTAGTTTCTCTTCATTAGCCTTTTCTTGTTATTTTAGTGTTTTACTTGTTTTTATTTTATAACATGTTATCAGCATAAGATTAAATCATTTTGAGTAAATACTTTAAATGTATCAGTCATTTTTTTCGTTTATCTTGTCTAATTATTTTTCATTCACAAATTAATTGAAGGTCAAATGTATTTAATCAAACATCAAAAGATAAAAATTAGTAAAATTTATTAATATTCAAGAGATAAAAAAGAAAAAGGCAAAATATATAAATAGACACTTAAATTTAATCTCAATTAATATTTAAACACTTAAACTTTCAGTATTCACATCTAAACACCTCAACTCGTTTTTCGTTTGTCTTGTCTAATTATTTTTCATTCACTAATTAATGGAAGGTCAGATGTATTTGATCAAACATCAAAAGATAAAAATTAGTAAAATTTATTAATATTCAAGAGATAAAAAAGAAAAAGGCAAAATATATAAATAGACACTTAAATTTAATCTCAATTAATATTTAAACACTTAAACTTTGAGTATTCACATCTAAACACCTCAACTCGTCTAAATTATATCAGTTTCACACTTCAACTTACAAAATAATCATTTATGCACCTTTAAAAATTTATGTGTCACTTCATCACTCTGTTTGGACTTGCTCCGGGGTGGGGCTCTAGCAAAACGCTTCGAGACTCTAGTGTGGGGCTTGATTCTATAAGACTTACGCCCTAAGCGCCCGACTATACGCCCTAAGCACGCTTAACGCCCAACACTTGGGGATTGCCTAACAGATCTTACACAAATTATGAGTTAAATTATTTAGTTAACATTGTTGACCCTCATAATTCTTGAATAAATGAATAATACTTAATAGTTTTTTAATCTATAGAAATGAAAAGATTGAGAGTAACTCAAATAACAAAGTTGTAGTATCGCATCTTTATTATTTGGTAATACTGTGAGGGTGATTATATATTACGTAACATTTCTTTTAAAAATACATAGCGAAATTTTACTTTTTCACTTATCATTAGTTTTTATGTTTTTGTCATATGTCTCAAAATTATCATATTTTATTTAGCTATTTGAAAGTAATTTTATTTTTATTCATAATGGAGTGATGTTTTTATTATAATACTAGTAAGTTTTATTGATTATTTCTTTTAGGAGGTAAATTGTATAGTATGATAATAATATATTTTTAGAAATAATGATTCTTTTATTAATAGAAAATTAAGATATTAGATTATTTATATTTGTATAATAATGTTAGAAGTTTTATTTTCTATGTGTTTCCTTAATCATGTTTGTAATTATTTCAAACTGTTGATGTATTTTTATAATTTTGTGTTATTATATTGTTATACTATATTGTAAATTTAAAATTAAAGATCCATGGAGCTTATGCCCCACGTCTCGAGGATTACGCCTCGCTCTATTCTAAGAAAAACGCCCTGCCTCACGCCATCACCTTTTAAAACATTGGCGTTAAGTGTCTACACGACACAACAAAGACAAATTAGAATATTTAGTTATCAATTGAAATCAACTTGATATGTCTAGATGTATGTACACACTCAAAAATTAAAGTACTTATTGGCCAAATAAGGTCAAATTTGAATGTTTGTTTATCCCGATTTCAAAACCACAAATGAAATGAGAGAAGAAAAAAAAACTTATGTGGTGTGAATGTAGTTTACAAAAGTTTGTATTTTTCATGGTGGTGGACCATGAATATGTCAACAACACTGCTCATCGCACGCAATTCTCACACAAAATCTCAACTTTGTTTACAGCACAAACACTTTCGCACATCTCCATGCACGATCTTCCTATCTTTATTTCACTATAAATAATTATCGCCGAATCGACGCCATTTTTATACCTTCATTGATTCTTCTTCTTCATCGGTGTTGCGGAAAACCCTAATTTGAAATTGGAGAAATACGAAAATGTCGTGGTTAAGATCAGCTATGAATAAAGCAGTGGAAGTTGGGAATAGCAACCTAACACGCACTGTCAGAAATTACGCCGATTCCGTCGGTCACGCAGTTGCTGAAGGAGCCAAAATTTTACAGGATCGCATTGTAAATCTCCTTACTAATTAATGTTCATTTCAGTTTTTTTTTCTGATTTTTTGAGCTAAAATATGTGCTAGAATCAATTAGAGAAAACATAGTGCAGTTTTCCGGGATAAGAACTGGTGCTCTGCGGTTAAAATTGTGTACTCTTAGCTAGTAGACTGTTAAGGGGAGAAAATTTGCTGCATTTTAACAGTTGCCGAGGACGTCAAAATCTTACAGTATCACATTGTAAATCTCCTTACAATCAATGTTTATTTCATTTTTTTTTCTGCATTTCGAGCTAAAATATATGCTAGAATCAAGTACAAAACATAGTGCAGTTTTCCTTCTTTTTTTTTTTTAACAGCTTAGACTTGAACTGGTTCACTGTGGTTTAAATTGTTGACTCTTAACTAGTACATGGTTTCCTTAGGGATGAATAAGGAGTACATTTAAGTGATATCAGTAATTAATAGTTGTTCAAGTGTGGAAGGGGAGAAATTTGCTGCGTTTTTACAGTTTGCATTTGTATAGGAGAATTAGAAGGAGAAGTTGGTGAAGTAGTCTGTTGAGAATTGAAACGATCTGCTGGTTGCAAGTCATTATATTAGGAGTCGAGCAATTAAAATTTGAATGCAATAGATTTTGTAGAAGAATGGTTTGGCTTGGAGAAATGATTTGATGATTATTAAGAGGGATTGTAGAGGGCTGGGTGGTATATTTTTTGTATTAAAGAAATCAGCTTTATGATAAATTGAATTGTAGAAGAACAAGGAAAAAGGAAGACACAGTTGGCACAAGCCTTGTCCTCAGCAGAGTTCAGCAGTAGCAGACTACAGAAACTAATAACTGATTGCAAGTATTAATATCAATCAGAGAAAATAAACAGATGCATCTAAATAATTTGTTTGCTTTGCTGATACATCAATCGTAAAGGAGTTAAAAATTATTTGGTTGGAAAAAGTAAGAAATGCTACACGGCTATCACATATAAGCACAGACCTCAAATAGTGCTCAATTAATAAAAATCTTTCATGAACTGCAGGAACTATCCATTCTATGTCTAGGAACCCTTGTGATTGCACTACATTTCTTTATGTGAAGTAAAGAACTCATAGATAATTGGTTTTGTTGATGACAGGGGAATAGGAACTTCAAAAGCTTTAAACAGACGGTCCAAAGATTGGAAGAAGCTTCTATTTCCTGCAAGGGACCAGAGAGAGTTCAGTTAATGAAAAGGTGGTTAGCTGCACTTAAAGCAATTGATAACATATCAGAAGTTTCTGTTGAAGATAAAGAGAAGAACAATGAGCATCAGCATCCTTCCGAGGAACTAAGAAAACAACCACTGGTGAGTAGATTGATCTTGAATGTTCTTACTCTGTTATCTTTCTCCTATTACCATGAAACAGGATTGAATTTGTTCCTTGTAGACACAATTTCTCTATTGTTGTCTTTTAGTTGCATATGAGAAAAAGACGATCTTAGTAAACTAGTTTTTTCTTCTTTTAAGATTACTCTGTCTTAAACACCATGCAGTTTGGATGCTTTTTTCACCACTCAGATATTCAGATAATGTGAAAAGATAAATGTTCTAACAGTTTGTATTCATTGATTTTCTTTGCCGTTGTTTCATCTTATTGAATTGTCTTTTGAATGTTGATCTCAGTGTCTACTGTTCTCCTTCATCATGGTTCTTTTGCTGCTTTTGAAATTTTTGCTCTTTCATCCATCTCTATCTGTTGTTTCAAAATCAGTAAAGCAGCCTCTGGCTTCACTTTGTCCTGTATCCTGCTGTGATGGCTCTATATATCCACTGATTTGACTAGCTAACCGTGCTGGATCCATATTGTGGCACATATCTGACTCTTGCTATTACTTCCTATTTTTTTTGATAAGGTAAGTGGTATTAATAACAGCATCAAGAAGATACAAGATTTACAAGATATGGCATTTGAGCTTACAAAAAAATCTCTGGCTAACTATACAAACTATCTAAGCCAGAAGTAGTGAGTTAATAAAATCCTGAAGTTGTTCTGCATTAACAGCAGGATACAAGTTGGACCAACTAAACAAATTTGCAATGCACCTATCCTTCAAAATGCCTAAAGCAGTTGACTCTCCATCAACTGCTATTACCTTCCTATTGAATTAACTTGTGCATAGTATCAGATTAATGTCCCTTGATTATGTATGCTTCATGCACCAACTAGATTCATGTACTTAGCTGTTTCAGCATCAACACACACTATAAGAAATCATCTTGTGAGACATTGGTGAAGCAGTGAATATTTGAGTGTAACCTCTTCATTATGTGCAAAATTTAATTCTACAAGAAAATGTGGATCAGGGATCAGATTTTACTTTGAGCTGCTTTTGTCGTGACAAGCTTTATATGAGTTTTGCTGCTTCTAATCTGGGGATTCTTGCTACCTTTTCATGAGAAGTGTATGAAAGAATTTTTTTTGCCTTCTGTTAGCATTATCTACTTGTTGCGAATACAATCATCTCAAATCATTGCTGATTTTTAGATTGGACAAGGAAGAGATAGCACAGTGCGAAATACCCTCCACTTCAAGTAATAGGATTGGAGAGTTTGAGTCACTGAAGGAGTAGAGGTAGGAATTGGCCACTGTAGGGCTCTTGGATAGGGGTTCTTTTGCATGGAGTTCACCATATCAGTAAAAAAAATCTGATTATTAGATTGTTGTCTCCCTCTTATCTTATTTTAGTTACATGTCAGTTCTTTATACTTTTGTTACTTAGACATGGAGCAAACACAATCATGGAATTTTGGTGTTCTTTTGTCTGTTGCATACCTCTTCTTTGCTTGTTGATGCCATTGCCATTCATCCTTCAAAAATTGCATTCGCAATATTTGGTTTCATGCAGATTGACTTAACCCATATTTATAATTTTATAGGTTCTCTATTACGATTCTGAGATGGGCGGTGAGCCACTGAACTTTCGTGATGTCTTTCTCTACAGTAAAGCTTTGGAGGGCATATTGATATGTATGGTATGCTACATTTCTAAGTCCTGCTTGCTTTCGGCAAAGAAGTTGCAATTATTTTTGGATTTCCCTGCAACTCTTGTTCCTGTTTCACTTTTCTCAATTTTGATTTTCATGATTGCTTTAATCTTTTGAAGAAATGTTACAACTATTGTCTCATTTGAGCAAAGACACCTTTGGAGAATGTTTTATTTATACAATATTTATAAAAAATGTTATATTTGGCTGACTATACCTCTGGAGAAAAGTTGGTGCTTTATGTTTTGTCCGCCAGGTTGTGTAATATCTTTTGGTCTTGGACATTTCACATGTACTTTGCTTGTCGTGTGGATCTCAAATTGCGTATCACGTATGTTCACTCTTTTCTGTGATTCAGATTCTTGAAGCGCCAAACGAAGAGGAAATCTCTCTCCTTCTTGAATTATTTGAGTGAGTTCTTTTACTATCATAGTCCATGAGTATATGATTTTCATAGCATGCAATGTGATTTTGATAACATGTAATTAAAGCGTTCTTCCACTACGTGGTATGTGGGGAGTGGGTACAGTTGTTGACTGAAACTTTACTATGTTTGGTCACATGCAGACTCTGTCTCACTGGGGGGAAAGCAGTTCACAATGCAATAATCAGCAACATCCAAGATCTGGCAAAAGCTTTCTCAAACTACCAAGACGAAGTATTGGTAAGGGGACAATCTTTCCATCTTTAATAAACATATGCCATAATTGATAAGGTCTTGATTTTGGCGGCTCCCCATTCAATCCATTGACAGGTAAAACGTGAGGAGCTATTGCAGTTTGCAGAAAGTGCCATCACAGGGTTGAAAATTAATGCGGATCTCGGAAGGTATACCTTCTTATAACACCTAAAATTTTGACATCGTTTATATGTGAACCCCAGGGTTGGAGTCTAATTATTTTGAAGTGGAATTTCCTTCTTGTTTTCAGAGCTTTGGCTGAATGCACTTAGTTTCCTTTTTATTTAGTCGATGAGTAACTGCATCTTATTATCTTATGATAAGTAAGTGCATCTTATTAAGTTGAGAGACAGGAAAGCTTCTGCTAACTTAATTTATTTAGGATGGAAAAGAAACAGCAATACATTTAAACATGACGTTTGTCAACCTTTCAAAGAAATGTATTTTTAAATATGAGCTATCTTATTTCCTTTTGATTCCTTTTATGTAAATGAAACGATAGTTGTAGAGCCTTCCAAGAGTGAAAAAAGGGATTGATACAGTATCAAAAGACATTTCCCTTTTGTGTTAAGTTTTGGAGTGACAGGGAATATCAGTGAATATCAGTTTTTTTTTAATTAAGATGTGGTAGGTATAGCAGAGGTAGCAAGTCCTTGAAACCTGACCAAGGAATCATTTGAGACTTTTGTGATCTTAAATTTGTTCATGATCCAATTCTGTCCTAGACATGCCATATTTGTAAAAGACAGCTCATTTCAAGGACCTTCTTATCAAGCAAATAATTCATTTTGACCATTTTAAAACAATTATTAATGATGGTAAAATACAGGTCACGTGTTTGATATTCTGCCATTTAAAAAAAATATTCTATTGTTACGTCGGGGGAAGGGAGGAGGAAAGGGGAAGGGGATGCCACTTGTGATGTTCGAACCTTTCACTTACTTCTGAAGTTGAGGGAGCTTGCAAGTGAGCTACCACTCAACCCCTTGATATTGTGCCATCGATATCTGCTTTCGGCCTGCGGTATTTGGTTTGGTTGTAATAGATGCTTTCCACCTGCAGAATTGATGCTGAAGTCTCCACATTGAATAAACAACTTGATGAAATAAAAGCAGTAAAGGACGCAAGTGGGGATCAAGAAACAATTTCCAAAGAGACTGCGGCTTCAATAGAGGTGAATCAGAATGGTGTTCTGTTTTTTCCTTTTTGTTGCTCCATCTACCCTATTTTATTAGTCACAATCAATCTCGCATTGGACTAAGAAGTTAATTCGAACACATGTTATATAAGCAGTAGAATGAGAAACTATTCTAGTGGTTAAAGCTGGAGTAATTGATGAATTACGCATCATGATTTAACCATAAATTGTTAAATGAGTTCGATGAAAGTTTTATAAAATGTTGTTACATAGAAACGCAACCTCCTCCCTAAGGAGGTGTGCTTTTTCTCTTGGCTAGCTGTTAGAGGGGTGATTTTGACAGCGGAAAATCTTAGAAATGGAAGGTTGGTGTCATATGTGCAAGGAGGTGGGCGAGGACATGAATCATCTTCTTCTACATTGCGATTTTACCATGAGGTTATTGTGGGGGACATGGTTCGGTGGTTTAGAATTTCTTGGGCAATGCCAAAAACTGTGAAAGATTTGATGTCTTGTTAGAGGAGCGGGAGGAGGAGATGTAGGGCATGGAACGTGGTTCCTCTTGCGATGATGTGGGTTGTTTGGAGAGAGAGAAATAGGAGAGCTTCTGAGTGGATAGAGTTGAGTTTTATTTAGTTGAAGAGTAGTCTCTGGTCAATTATTTTCTTTTGGTTCACCCCTAAAGTTCCTTGTGGTTGGAGTTTGTAGAGTCATGTCTTTTTGTAGATCATTTACTTTTTGATATGCCCTTTGTAGACGGACAGATTTTTAGTTTTATGAATGAAATGCAGTTACCTGATAAAAATAATAAAATAAAATGTCGTTACTTGGATGAAAAACATTTTGAGATGTGCCGGAATGGATCTGGGAAGGTGGTGTTTTACATATGTTAGTATTTGATATACATAATTGGTTCATTTATATAATGGAAATGTTCTCCATAGACCATAGCAGAGGAACACATGGAGTATTCAAGCGTTCCTCTCCATTTATATCCAATTCATAAATCTGATCAGTCGTTCAGAATTTCCAAATATGGTCTTACCCTGTGTTCTAAGATGGTAACATATGTTCACTTCAGAGAAGAAGAATACTTCACTAGACAGGCTTGACGAGTTATTATCTTTCTGTAGGCCTTACCTATGAGGAGAAGTTTACATGTTTTTATTTTTCATTGTAGTGTCTGGTCATGGCAAGTGATACATGAGATTACTGCATGAGATTCATTTTCCATTGCATCAGGAATGGACTTGTATACTTAAAATAATTGATACATAAGTGTGTTAAACTTACCACAAACATATAATTCTCAAAACCTTGTTATTTTATGAATTAGCTTATTGAAGATGGATGTTGCATTAGGGGCTTTCATTAATCTAAAGCATGATAAGAAACCAAAATCAATGAAATTTCCCTACCACTGCATATTTTAGGCCAACCTACTTGTCTTTTGTAATTAGAAGTTTATGACATAGTTGAATGACCATTGTATTTTTCCAATAGGCTCTGAAAGCGGCACTTGCTCATATTCGAGTCTGCTCCAGATTAGAAGGGCTTCTACTGAAGAAAAAATCTCTTAAATACGGGGACTCTCCGGAAGTCCATTCTCAAAAGGTATACTATCTCTTTGAGTTTAATCTGATCATGTTTGTTTTCTGAAACAAAAGGCCTGGTCTCCCTTCTTGGGGTGCATCATGCTTTTTTTGTGTTTATATGTTGTCTGTCAAAAACTCAATATATCATACATGTGATGTGCATTAGTGTTTGCAAGTCTCTGGAATGTTTGCCCCAAGGTGATATTATCTGCCTGTGTATACTTTTACGCCTTGGATTGTCCGTCCCGTATGTTTTGAAATATTTCTTCTTTAATTTTCTTTTGAGTATTTGATTAGTTCTTACATATTTTTCTTTTCTAATTTAGCATTCATTGACTTCACTATTGTATGGGCCTAGATATCTTTAAGCTCAAACTCATGATTGACTTTTTTGTCAAGCATGCCATTTTTGGCAGAGTTTACCATATTTCAAATTTTCACTCATTAGTGATTCTGGTTTCATTGAAATCTTTCCTTTTCTTTTCCTTTTGGGAAAATGTTCTACACTTTTTTGATGAAGAGCTTATGTTCTACAGTTCTATTTCTACAACTACATTTTGTGAAATAGCTGCTTTGCTCCCCTTACTATATGTTGGGATTGGGTTTGGTGGATATCAAGACAGCTCTTTTCAGTTGTTAAATCAATCTTTTCACTTTGTTTTATGTGCCAAATATGCTTGAAAGTATAAGGGCAGCATGTCCTAGTTCCTTTAGTTCTCTGAAAGCATCATTCTTCTGATAATTTCTCGTTGACTAAATTTTATTAACACAAAGACCAGTTTGATTGATGAGGCTAGCAAATATCCATCCCTCTACACAAATACTAGGTGCTTTGCATCTTCCACAAGATTCAAGCAATATTCAACTATTTGCAGGTTGATAAGTTGAAACTCCTATCTGAATCTCTTGTTAGCTCCACCAACAAAGCTGAAAAGGAGATCTCAGATGACAGGTTAAAACTGCACATTTCAATTTCTGTCTGTGATTTGTTTTAAGTTGACAAAGCTGCAAATTATTTGATTAGTCACTTACAAGGCCAAGACCTTGGCCTCATATATGTTTCTTTTTTAATTTTTCATCTTTTATTTATTTAATTTGTTATGACGGTGGTGTCCTGGCTAGCTTGTCTGCACCCCTGACTATTCCATTGGGTACCTGCTGGCTGCTACTTCCCATCAGCAAAGGTACCGAATAACTCTGTCCATCAAGGTTATGGCATATGAGAAGAAATCCTGATTACTTTTTGCCTCCACTGGGGTTTGAACCTGAGTCCTCATTGTTCTCTTCCCACTCCATTGATCACTAGGCCACACCGTTGGGGCTAACTTTTTTTAATCTTTTATTGTATTGCATTATGATATAATGGCAGGGATATCTCTCCCTCAAATGCATAGGAAGTGAATGCAAAAGTGCTTGATGCTTGAGTAAAATTTAGATCCTTTCTAACCCAAAAAAGAGCATTTGTATCACCATCTCTGATATGTCTAGATAAAGCGCACTCATTTATGTGAAATTACTTGGGTTTTCTACTTGGGGGATTGATACCAAGTTAGCATGGTTTTGTATAAGTTGTTCTGATAGTTTGGAACTAACACTTTTGGTAAGCATGACTAATAACATCATTTATCCTCGGGAAATATCTGCATTATGGTTAAAAATATTTATTTTACTTTTCTGAGGTTGGAACTGAATTTAGAGTTTGATTATCCACTTAAGTGAGTAGTTCTGTATGGGTTCATGAATTGGAAACTCACCTTAGAAAGGCTTGAAATAAGAGTTATTGCTTTCGGAGAAGTTTTCATCTAATATCTTGCATAATTCTTTTTAAAAAATATCTTACGAGAATACTACGCCTCTTTCCCAAAAATATTTTTTTTTCTCAGAGAAGCTGGACCTAGCCTTGTTGAGGAAAGCATCAAAATTACTGGGCTTATCATCAACCACAGAAGCTGGTCCTACCAATGTGTAGCATGGATTCTAAGTGATTAATAGAACAGACTGATCAGGCTACCTGTACTTGACCTGATGAATCTAATTTGTTGGTCCTTGTGCAAATGATGTTGGACAATTGAAATTGTTTCTCTTTAATATTAGATTCTGATTTTCTGTGTCAAATCAAAGTATCTCAATTGAGTAAGTTTTATTTAATCATGTGTTTATTTGTAGGGATTATCAGCATGAAATGTCTGATGATTTCATATACTGTAATATTGTAACACCTTGTTCTTCTATACAATGATGACTTGTATCAAGTGTTTTTTGCTGCTTCTTATTGGAAAAATTGCTAATGTGTATCGACATATCTGATCTTTCTATTGTCATTTCTTACTGTGGGCAGAATTCAGAAAGAGGAGGCACTAAAATTTCGTGTTGCTAAGACCAGTGAAGTTGGTGAAATAGAGAAGGTAATGCGCTTATAGGACATTACATTGTTGGAATGCTTTATATGTTCCAAATATAGCTACATAAAAGACATGGGTTTTCCATGCATTTCTTGAGATTTCCTGATGTGCTGCTTTTGATATGTAGTTCTAACTTTGAGTTTAAAAAAAATTCCTAGAAGAGAATAAGAAGATGAAATTCCCTTTAAAACTGTGTCTACTTATGCTTCGTTCCTCCTTAAAAGTATCTTTTTTAATATTTCCTTGTATTTCTGCATTAACCTAGACAAGTTGGTGAAAACAGTTTAATCTTCTGCCTGGACCTAAAAAATTGAGGTTATGGTTCCTTTGCTTGTGTTTTCAGGAATTAGCAGCTGAGATTTCAGCTCTGGAGAAACAAAGGAACGAGATTGAAGCTCAATTGAAGCAGGTAATCAGTTGATGGAAGTCATCACCCATACCTTGTTTTTAAGTATTTTAATCATTTACCTATAAAAATAGAACGAAGCCCCTCCTTCATACAGTTTACAACTAAACATTCAAGTTGGATGTTTAAGATGTGTTATCGTAACATATGTGTTACCTTTAAAATCTCTTTTTATCATATGAACTTCAAGTTGTATCTTGAGTCGAGGGTCTATTGGAAACAACCTCTCTACCCTTACAAGGTAGGGGTAAGGCTGCATACACACCACCCTCCCCAGAACCCCACTTGTTGGATTTCATTGGGTATGCTGTTGTTGAACTTCAAGTTGTATGAAGTTTCATACTTGTGTATTTTAAAGAAAAATGCTAGACACTATATTTAAGTTAGATTGATGAAGGCCAGAGACAGACCTATGGGTTTAATATGTTTGATGAAGACAAAAGTGTGCTCATCTATAATTTTCAGATAATATGATAACTTTGCCTCTCCCTAATTCTGCAATAAATTTTTCATGCAATGACATTGAGCTAATCAAAGAATAAAAATTTATACAAGTATGATTGCATCAATTGTCTTAATGATATGGGGCGGCATGACAGAGAGACAAGGTCTCGACAAGGAAAAATATCATCTCTAAAGGAAGGCTTCTAACCTTTTGGAATTCAGAAAATGTAACTATGTAAGGTTCCTCCCTTTTTTAGCTAAACTGTATCCATTATGGTACACCAAGAATCATCAATGCCAAACTGATTTTGATTCAAACCCCTTTATTTTGTTAAGCAATTTTATAAATATTATTCCAGGGTGAAGCATTAATTATGTTTTTATTATAATCTGCTTTATCAATCATCCCTCTCTATCTCTCTTTGTAACAAAGAATATAATGATGGCATTTTCATATTTACGCTCCTATCTTCCAAGTGTTCCCAACATAGTAGGGCATAGGTTTTGGTTAGTTCAAGAAGAGTAATATACCTTTCACAAAACATTTTAGGTTCCTTATGTAGGCAAACAATTGACTCTGAAATGGTGGTGGTAAATACTCACTGTATGTGTAGGTTCTGGTGGAACATAACCTAAATGTCAATATGATTGTGATGTGGATAAGTGAAATACATAGTTTTTGAGGTTAAATCTTAATGCATTCTTCAATCAACTTTACTACCTAACAATTTACATGATTATTGACTTGCACTTGCACCACCTGTCTGCAATTTTTTTCCATTTTCTCTCAGTGATACCTGTCAAGTGGAGGTAGTAAAGAAGGTATTCATGATAAGTCTTCACTAACTGAAAAGAGTTTGAAATAGCTTTAGTTTTCTCCATTTAAATCGTGCTAATTTGCCATGTCACTGTCCTGACTAAATTGGGTTCTTTTAGGTCAATATCTCATTGGCAGCAGCTAGTGCACGCCTTCATAATGCCCGAGAAGAGAGGGACCAATTCTATGACGCTAATGATCAGATTGTTGCTCATTTAAAAACTAGAGTATGTCTTTTATTTGCTTTTGACAATCAATTCTTCTTTTGCTTAGCTTCTACCACCAGTTCCGAAGTTGTATCCATATGGGCCTCTATTCTTCTCCTTTACATTTGTCCATGAATTCTCTACATTGTCGTAGGAAGGCGAGCTATCTAAGTCCATTGGCTCATGTAGAGTGGAAGAACATGTTGTTAGTTCATGGATCAAATTTTTGGAGGACGCTTGGGTTCTTCAGTCCTCCTATGCAGAGACCAAAGACAAGGAGGCCAAGTATGTTACAGGATTTACCACATGATCATTCTTCCAAATTTCAGAAAAGAACCTTTTACCTCACCTAATATTATAGTTTGTTTTACCTAATTCTAAATGGTAATACTTGGAACTTGGTATTTTTTTCTTTTTGGTAATTGTTGCTGTCCTGTGTTCTTCTAGAGTTGAATTGGAAAGGCATGAGGATTATTTTGTGAACTTGGTCTTGCAACTTCTCTCTGCTTACGAGGTACTTGTTTGAAAAAAGATTATAGTTGCTTTGTCTATGCCATCCTTTATTTTTTGAGAAAGTATTTAAATAATTCTTTATCTAATATGTGTTGCTTGCACAGAAAGAGCTGAGGCCTTCTATTGAACGTATTAGAAAATATGTGGAAAACTTGAAGAGTTTAGGTGAAGGGTAAGGCCTTTCTTTGCATTATTCATAACCCTGCACATTTTTCTGCTCAAGTTCTTAATTGCTTATTTTGTTTTCACATAGCAGCTCAGCAAAAGAATCTGGTTCGGCTTCTGGTGAATCAAAATCATTGAGCCTTAGGAAGAGTCTGGAGTTGGAGTACCTGGACTATGAAGCCAAGGTAAAAATTGACCGCTCGAGACCAATCTGATGAACTTCATGAAATTAGTATTTATTTTGAGTCCTCCACTCCCTGTCCAAGAGCTAAATCTAGTTGAGGTCTTGCTCATTGGTTTGCGATTGGTGTTGAAAATTGTATCAAGTGCCTTAATTGTCTAGTTAGAAGCAGCTAGAACTTATATTCTAGTTGATATTTTATGTTTGTGGCACCATTCTTATCTCTGAGGCTTGAAGCTGGTGATCTTCACCTTCCCCTCGTTTTATGAGTTGGAAATCTTCTGTATCCTTCCAAATAGCACTTAATCCTTACTGTTTCTAAGTTTCGATATCAAACTGTTTCACATTGAAAGAAACCCAGTGCAGAGGCCATTTGTTTGGTTTGCTCTCCGCTTTTACTTTCTTCCAGCTGTATTGCAATATCAAGCCAGATTCCTAAGGCTTATATCTCATTGTAGTGCAGATTATAACCACCTTTAGTGTAGTCGACAACATGATGGAGCAGTTCTATGCTCAACATGGGAAAGTATCCAGGTTTGCTTGATGCTTTTACTGTTTCCGGTAGCTTTTATTGGATATTAAGTTCCATCAAGTGATCTACTTTTTCCCTTTTCATTTAGGAAAGATGATCCAAAGATTAAAGTGCTGTTTGAGAACATTGAAAAATTACGAGAAGAATTTGAATCTATTGAGAGACCAGAACTGGAAATGGAGATCCTGGATGTCCCCACTCAAGAGGGAGATGCGTCATCTCATAAAATTCCTGATGAGAATATATCAGATCCTGCTAAGAGGGCAACAGAAGCCCCTGAAACTGGGACGAAGGAGGAAAACAAATCACCTTCTACCAAAGCAGAGAAGGTGTCTGATGCTGCATCCAATAAAGTGCCAGACGAAAATGTATCAAGTCCTGCGAGGAAGGCAACAGAAGCCCCTGCAGCTGGTGTAAAGGAGGAAAAGAAACCAGCAGCTACCAGTGCCGAGCAAATGTATGAAGCAGAGTTGGCGAAATTGGAATCTGAGTCTGGAAACATTAACCAGGACTACTCTGCAGAAGAGATTGGTGGCTGGGAATTTGATGAACTGGAAAATGAGTTAAATTCTGGGACTCGGGCAATCCCCGGAAAAGATAGAAATACCTAACAACAAAACTTTGAAATCTTCTTTCCATGTCTAATAATGTCTGGATATAGTTTCATGTATTTATTCTGTGTAAATTCGCGAACTTGCGGAACTGCATTTCATATGAGAATCGTGTAGAAACTTTACTAGGATGATAATATTCAAATGTTGTCGACTAGACCCAGGAAGTTTGAAAATATTCACTCACAGGTTCAAATTTTATTTGCGTTATTCTTAGATTTTACATTATCAGTCTCTTTTTGATGACTTTATCTAAAAATTATTAGCTTGTCTATGCATTTTTCCTTCTTATTTTTTCTTTTAATCTGGTCTGATATTTTATGCCGTTTAGGAAGCATGCATATTTTGCTGCATAATATATACAGTAAATGTTGAGTAGGGATCAATGTCGAGGGTCTATCGGAAACAACCTCTCTACACCACAAAGGTAGGGTAAGGTGAGCGTACACTTCACCCTCCTCAAATCTCACTTGTGACACTATTTTGGATATGTTGTTGTTGTTAAGTAGGGATGAGTCATTTGGTGAGGACACAATGCACCTTGTAGAAGTGGTAACTAGAAGGAGTTTTCACTACGAAAGGATGTGGTGTAGTAGATGGGGCTCTTCGTCTCTTAATTAGAGATCATTGTTTCAAGCCTTGGATAAGAAAAAACTCTTGGTAAAACGGTTATATTCGATATCCGCATTAGAGTTTGATTATATTCGAATTGTGCATTGTAGGCCCATTCTAAGGGCACCATTCCTAACATGATTTTTTCTATATCTAGGGCTCGAACTCCAAAGTTCTGATTAACAGTGATTGGAATCCAACCACCCCACCTCAACCATGTTGATAGCCAAGTAGTTAAGGTAAGTAGTTTTGAGCTTTCAGCCATTATTATATGTATCCTACTAGTGAGACCTTTCTTTAAAGTTGTATAATTATGTTAGTTGTGCTACAATCGGATGGCATATCCAAATTATTGAAGTCCAAGTTTAACTTTAACACTCAGATATTATTTAGTAATAAAAAGTATATTATTAACTTCCTAAAAAATAATTATATATAATCAATTATGACGAGTGATATTACTAATCTAGAAAATAAGGTAGACAACCGTTATAATAGGTTAAAGTACATATTGTTGTACTCTTGTAGGCCATACTTAACCTTAATATGTAAACAAATCTATACAAAGTGCAAGATACTTAGAGCCCGTTTGGATGGGATTTTAAGTTGGTCAAACTAATTTTTAAATCAGTTTTTGACTTATTTGAGTGTTTGATAATTAAAGAATAGCTTAAAATAAGTCAAAAATAACTTAAAATAAGTTAAAAGTTAAAAGTAGGGTGCCCCCCCTACTTATTTTTTTAAACTTATAAATCATTCTACTTTGACCAAGTATATTACTTTTTTACCCTTAATTCTTTTATAATGTTAACAACTTTAAGAATATTTTAGACATTTTGATAAAAAAAGTGACTTTCAACACTTTTTTGCCAAACACATCAAAAACACATAACTACTTATTTTTAAAATGACTTTAAAGTTACTTATTTTAAGCCAATTCAAACGGGCTCTTAGAAGGAATTGGGATATGATTTGAAAAAAATACTCCCTCCGCTTCACAAAGAATGGTCTAGTTTGACTTGACACGGAGTTTAAAAAAATAAAGAAAACTTTTTCAATCTTGTGGTCCTAAATTAAAGTTATGTCAAATGTATCAAAACGCCTTTAATCTTGTGGTCTTAAACATGCCATGTAAAAAATTGAAATTAAAATGTTGCCAAAAAAGAAAAGGGGTCATTCTTTTTGAAACAAACTAAAAAGGAAAGGAGGAAATTCTTTTTGAAACGGACGGAGTAATATTTTAAGTTAAAGTAATATTTGATCATAAAAATTCAGTTGAAATTTTACGAGAGAAAAAAGATATCAAATGCACCTTAAAGTTGTTCGAATAAGTCGAATATATACTCCCACCAATTTAGGCTTTCTATAATCGGATGTTCGACTTTCTACACATAGCAGAAAGTCGAACATGCGCTCCAACTAATTGAGCCTCTATTTATTTTCTTCAAAAATAGATTTTAGGAAAGCATAGGGCTCCACAATTCTTAAAATCTATTTTTCAAATTCTAAATTCTATTTTTCAAATCTGAAGTTAAAAGAGAAAACACATAAATATCCCCCTGAACTTGGCAGCACAACTTACTTTAGCACTTAAACTATACGGGCGTTTAAATACCCCCCTTAACATCTTTGAAGCCACAATACCAGTCTCACAATGGCAAGTGTATTACACACGCGCCACATCAATGCCACATCATTGCCATGTCAGTGCCACCTTGAAAATTATTTAAATTTTGAGTTTTTAAATTCTTTCTTTTTCTTTTTATCTATACAATTTTAGAAAGGTAAAAAATAGAAAAAAAATTGAGAATTAATCCAAGATTATAAAAATAAAAATAAAATCAAACTCTACCGATTCAAAACTAGAAAACATTCAATTTTTAAAACACATTATCAAAATAAAAAAATAATACTGTAGGAAATAAACCAAGAGTAGGATTCCTAAGTAGTTTAGGATTCCTTACTAGTTTAGGATTTGTTATTTATGGTATTTACTTATTTATTGTTTAATTAGGATTTGTTAATTTTATAGTTTCCTAGTCCTAGTTTACTTTGATTGTTAGTCCTATAAATAGGGGTGCCTTATTACATATTGTTAAAGTAGTGAGAGATACATTCATTGTATAAAAATACAAGAGTCATTGAGTTATTGAATAAAGCCTCTTACAAAATCATTGTGTTGGGTCTTTCACTTGTGCATATATTTTTACCTTGGGTAATTTTATTTCCTTCAAATTGGTATCAAAGCTTGTGTGAGATCTTTATAAAAGCTTGTGTGGGATCCTTATAAAAGCTTGTGTGAGATCCTTATAATTGTCGTGTGTGAGATCCAACATATACAAAAGAATATGGACATTCCATATTTACCCGAATGTCCTGTTTTTGTGTTTGATGGCAAAAATAATTTTGAGAGTTGGTATCAACAGATGAAGAATTTTTTCAAAACTGTTGGACTATGGTCCATTATTGATATTGGATTCGTGGATACCCCAGAGGGCACAACATTGACTGGTGAAGCTGCAAAACAATTGGAGAAAAATAGAAAATTGAATTATAAGGCATGGTTTTACCTTGATAGAACGGTCAGATTGTGTATATATAATAAAATTTTATATGCTACGTCAGCAAAGGAGGCTTGGACAATTTTAACAAAAACATATCGACGTGTTTCAGACGTGAAGAGAGAAAAACTTCAAGAACTTTGGGAACAATTTGAGTTGGCTCAGATGAAACCAACAGAAACAATCAAAGATTTTTTTACAAGAATTAAAGAAATTGTCAATGGTATAAG